>JAMJFZ010002669.1:5582500-6235000 GCA_026225945.1 Cricetomys ansorgei | reverse complement strand
CTGGAGTGGTCATACAATACTGCCCCCTAAGCTCCTCAGACCCAGCCTTGGGGTGCAATGGCTATGCTTCCTGGCCCATTGAATCTCAACTAGAAGACTTCCTCTTCCCATCAGACTCCATGAAGTATCTTTGGCAGGCATAAGCTACCAGCAACCCCAGGCTGGTGTGGCTATGGTCTCACATCTGGCTAACAGCAACCCTAGGAGAACTTAAGGGCTGATGCTGAAAGCGTATAAGTAAATGTGAAGCTCACCTTTTCCTCGGTTGGGATCCAATCTGCTTGACAGCCTTTTCCTCTGTGTAAAAGAGCAGGCTTCTCTGCAGGGTCGACACGAGCAGCACTTTCTGGCTGTAATCCAGCTGCACAATGGAGGACGGCTCTTCCAACACAAGGTGTGAGCTGCAGATACCCTGTGGAGAGCCAGGCCATGATGGGTTGAAACTGCCCAGCCTCCCTCACAGTGATTAAGCATACTTCTAACTCAAAAGTATTCTGTGGTGCCAGGCATTGTGGCGCATACGTAAAATCTCAGCACTTGGGAGATGGAGGCAAGAAAAACAAGAGTTCAAGGTCATTCTTGGCCATATAAAGTGTTTGAGGGCAGCCTGGGCTACATGAGACCTTATCTCAACAAAACAAAAACAAAAGTATGCTTTGTTAATCTACTGCAATGACATTTGGGAAATTCCTTACTAACAAGAAAACAATAAATACTAACATCTATCTCACACTATACCAAGTTTGAAAAGAAACATCAAAAACTTACATAGTTCTCTAATAATGTTCTCAGTAAATAGTTCAAAAAAGAAACCATAAAAATACACACACCACACATATAAAGTATCTTATAGTAAGAGTGCGACTGTCTTTGAAATCACAGTGACAATGATCTGCTCTCAGGGGCTCTCTACAGGGAGTCTGAAGCAACCCTGAAGGCATTATATCCCTTCTGGAACAGTCACAGAAAACATGTTCGACAGAAATTAAAGGGTTGGTGAGATGGCTCAGTGGATAAAAAGGGCTTGCCACACAAACCTGATGACCTGAGTTCAATCCCAGAAACCTATTACTGAAATAGAGAACCAACTCCTGAAAGTTGTCTTCTGACCTTGCCATGTACACCAGCCATGTGAGCTACGTTCTCCACACCCCTCTCACATACACCACACACACACACACACACACATAAAAATGTATTGAATATGATTAATATAAACTAACATTTTATAAACACACAGCCACAGTCTAGAGGCATTTTACTGTTAATACAAAACATATTCATGTATCAAAAATCTGATTTTAATCCAGGTATGGTGGTACATGCTTCTAATCCCAGCACTCAGGAGGCAGGAGGATCTCTAAGCTCAAGGCCAGCCCGGTCAACATATCAAGTTCCAGGACAGCCAGGACTACATAGAGACTCCATCTTAAAACAAAAAACAAAAAAAAAGAATAATGCAACATCACTGACTCTTTGTGTCTGAGGAGACAATATTGAGAACCACTGATAAAATTTATTCTCAGTAAAGTCCACTATTTTTAGGTTTCTAAAATCAATTTTGATATATCTGTAGTTATATAGTTACACCACACTCAATATGGTGAAATTTCCATTCTCTCCAAATACTGAGGACTGTAAAGGCAGATTCCACTTCCTGAAAAGTTAATGAGAATGTAGCTTTCTAGATTTTAACTTAGTTTATGACAGGATTATATTATACTACATTTCAGAAGAATGTGTATTTTCTCAGGTCTTTTTTTGCAAATCTCATTAAGCACTGATGGCTTTTAAAATGGGTTTTCAGAGGCTGCAGAGATGGCTCAGTAGTTAAGAGCATAGGCTGCTCTTCCAGAGGACCTGGTTTAATTCCCAGGACCCATATGGTGGCTCACACCATCTCTAACTCCAGTCCCAGTTCACTCCAAAGGATATGATGCCCTCTTCTGGCCTCCACTGGGGCACTGCACACAAGTGATACACAGACATACATGCAGGCAAAACACTTGTGCACATATTATGTGCCTCGTATTCACAAAGGCCAGATGAGGGTGTCATATCCCCTGGAACTGGAGTTACAGATGGTATGAGCTAACATATGAGTGCTGGGAATGAACCTGGTCCTGTGAAAAAGCAGCCTGTGCTCTTAACCTCTGAACCATCTCTCCATCTGCATGCCCTTTTCATTACTACTGTTTTGCTAAATGGATTGCTATGCCCAGCAAAACACCTTCTAAATGCTTTCACTAAAAGCATAGGAGCCACTGTGGATACAGCCATGTGAAATCTCATCGTGAACCATGACCACAGCATCAAATTCTATAAAAGTCATCATTCCCCCACCACACAGTCACGCTAAAAATATGAGTTCTATTGGACAATATCTTGATGCAGAAAAATGGCAATTTCCCCCCTAAGGAATGATGGTTTCATGTTAGATGTGACCAAATAGGATGTGCACACACAGCTCTGCAGAATGAAGCACACTGGGTCACAAGGAAAAGAACCTGTGCCATGTGTGCTTTCCTGCTGCCATGCTTCCTGCCATGATGATAATGGACTAACATTTGAAATTATCAACAAGCACCCTCTAAATGTTTACTTTTATAAGAATTGCCTTGGTCATGGTGTCTCTTCACAGCAATAAAACAATGACTAAGACACCATTTCTCCAAACCTGCCAGTGCTTTTGGTTTCCCACTAAAACTAAATGATGAGACCCTATTGCTGAAGACAGTACATGATTGGATTGCAGGGCATAGAGAAATCAAGCAAGAACTGAGCTGGAAGCTTACTCCTTGCCACCTAGTTTTTAGAGGGCCAGAAGGTGGTGCTATGCAGATTTCTAGAGGGAAAAATAATCAGCAGTTCTCCCCAGCTGTGGACTCTGTGTGCTATACTACTTACTTGTCATGAAAGATGTATACTACTGGTCTAACAGTGGTGTGATTGCTATGGGGGTAACCAGCCAGTTTCTGCTAAGGTATAAGGCCCATACCACAGAAGGGAATTCATGCCTGCTATTACAAATCTGGTCAAAAGCCCATAGCTGGAGAAGGCACTAGTGGGGAAGCCATTATTGTTTTGCTAAATGGACATGTTGTACTCATCAAACTGCCTTTTTATGTTAATGTCCTTAGATCATTGCTTCTTTCAGCATTAATCAGAGAAGCTTGCTTTTGCAACAGTCAAAAAGCTTCTTTTTTGCACTTAAATAGAGAATAAGTGACTATTGAATGCTGAGCCCTAAATAGGACATTTATAGTATATTCAAGGTTCGGGGAACATCTCAGAAGAGGAGGCAGAAAGGATATAAGAGCCCCAAGACAAGGAGGAGTGTTGTGGAATGTTATCTTCTGGGTATGATATGGTCATTAATTCATAGTAGCTACAATTACCTACACAATGCCAGTGTAATATTGGGCCCATAAACATTCCAAAATGGGTAGGGGAAGGGCTCACAAGACCATACCACCCCACAAGGAACTATTGGCAGCCGATCATTGCTGGGGAGAGAGGAATTTTCTTCAGTGGAATAGCCTTTGGTAAGTTGCCCATGCTTTTGTAAATAACCTCCCACATTCATGTTCATGAAAGCAACCCTAATTAAGCTCATTAGGTCATATGCATACAAAAAGTAAATAAATAAAGAGGAGGGAAGTAAGGGAAGGGGAGGGAAAGGAAAGGAAGGAACCTTCATGTAATTTTAAACTGTAGCCTTTCAGGCTAATTTCAGGAATTTCAGGTAATTTCAGGAAATTACCATTTGTCATGTGGAAGTATCATTAAAGAAAATTCATTGTAATCTGAAAAGGCTATGCCAATACTCCCACGGTTTCCAATACTTGCCTATGTGAGGCTGTATGTTCTTTACACGCTCCAACCAAAATGACGTGTTACAGCAAACAGAACAGAAGCCAGCTGCCTTCTACTAAGTCTGATGTGGAAGAGATTTGCACTAATATAAAGTAATTCCATACTTCTTGTTTCCAAAATGTGGCTATTTTCACAAAACTATGTTGTCTTATGTTAACACACAATGGGTTTACACAACTAAGGGAGCTGTATAAGGAGTGGTTCAGCACAGTGATAAAAACGCTAGCCAAGCACGAGCAAGGCCCAGATCATGAGTCCTACACTGTAAATAACAACAACAGTCAATCTTTTTAAATTCCTCAGGTTGTTTTGTTGTTCTTTGATTTTGTTTGTTTGTTTGACTTTTGCTTGTTTATTTAGAGACAGGGTCTCACTGTGCAGTTTTGGCTGGCGCACAACTTAGTATGTAGTCCAGGCAGGTCTCCAACTCAGAGACATCCATCTGCCTCCAGCTCCCAAGTACCCATTGAGTTTTGATTTCTTTTCTTACTATGTTTACTTTGGGAGCTGCATGTCCATGTCGCAGCACATGTACGCAAGTCCAGTGACAACTTAACAGGGTCAATCCTCTCCTTCTGATATGTGGGTCCAAGGAATCAAACTCAGGTCACCAGGCTTGGCAGCAGGTGACTTCACCCACTGAATTCTCTCTCCAAGTCTGAGATTCAGTTTCTAACATGGTACGTTTTATAGATATAATCCATACCAAAAAAAAGTTCTTGGGGTCATCTTTCTAAGAACACAAAAGGCTCTGGGACCAGAAGTTTAGAAACTACTTCTCAGGAGTATTTGTAATAGTTCAGTTTTAGATCAGATGGCTAATAAAATAGTAAGCCATGCCAGGCATAGTGGCTATCTCAAAACAAAAAACAAACAAAAAACCTCAAGTTCTTAGAATTTAGCACAGGGAATGAAGGAAAAAGTAAGGGTAGTGCCATCAAACATTTAGTCTATCCAGCAGGCACATGACAGAAGAAAGCCTGATCTGCAGCAGGAAATTCATGGGCTTTGGAGCAGAACCTATTTGAAATGAGTCTGTCAGGTCCCAGCTTGTGCCGCTGGACTAAATGCTGGAAATAAGAACACACTGTCAGGCTGTCAGGATGGCTCAATGGGTAAAGGTGCTTCGTTGTATAACCTGATGAACTAAGCTCAGTCCCTGGGACCTATTTGGTAGCATGAGAGAAACGACTGTCCTTTGACCTCCACACAAACACTGTGGAAAGTGTGTAAGGCCCCACACCCCACACACAAAATAAATAAAAGCAAACAACATTTTTATAACTACATACAGTCCAAGTGCTATGATGCAGAGTAAGATGACATGACTAGGGTAGCGCACTTTGCTGTTGTCGTCTTTTCCTCTTTTATCGTGTCTCCCACAGGTCTTTCAGAGACGATATTGGCTGGAGTTAAGTTCTCTCTGTTCACTAGATCACTACCCTTTGTCCATAGACATGACTGGAGAATGCTTTGTATCCTTTCTCATAACGTTTCAAGGAAACAGAAACAATCACCAGCTCTTTCCTAAGCAGCAGCCATGAGAGCAGTGAACATGTTTGAGGAGCTAAATTGAACATTGCATATATGTATTGAAATAGCACAGGGCATACTGAAACATGTACTATTTGTTCCTTTTGTTTGCTTTGAGATAGCTTTTACTATACAACTCTAGCTGGCTTGGCACTTTCTATGCAGCCCAGCCTGGCCTTAAACTCATGAAGATCCTCCTACTTCAGCTTCCCAGGTGCTGAAATTACAGGGCATTGCCATGCCTGACTCAAATATGTACAATTTTAACTGTTGGTTTTGCAGTCCAACTCATTAGTCACAGAAGCAGAAGCTTATAAGACCCTGGAAAGTCCATGAAAGAAAACACTATAAGTAACAACTGGCAGTAATCTGGCACAGTGGTGGGGGACACAAGCCATTGTAATGTAGATATAACTGCAATTCACTATGGCCAACATCTGAAAATCACCTTACCTGGTCTAGATCTAGAGAGGAGTAGACGATCTTCCCCTTGTCATCTCCAGAGAACAATTTCATGCCATTGGGGCTCCAAGCAAGAGCTGTAATGCTGGCTTTGTGAACACCGGTGACATCAAATCTCCGAAGCTATGGAGACAATAGAGCACAAGAAAGGATAGCTGCTGTGAATGCAGTTATGAGAGTGTCTCTTACTTTGGGAGGAGCTGGTTTTCCACACAGAACTAACCTCTGTCTGCCCACATTAAAAACTCACAAATGGGCCAACAAGATGGCTCATAACTTGCTGTCAAGCCTGAGGATGTGAGTTCGATTCCTGGGACCCACAGGTGGAAGGAGAGAACTGACTCCCCCAGCTGTCCTCTGACGTCCATATATGAGCTTTGGTATGTACACACATACACACACAATAAATTAAAAAAAGACTCAAAGAACACAAGATAAAAATAAGAGCACTGATTTGTGTTTTATGCCAAATCAATCATCTATGCCCCAAACAGGGACAAAGATATCACCCAATTATAAGCACAACAATATCATGCTGAACATAGGCAGCTTTCATCTGCTTTCTAGGCAGATGAGGACCCCCACCCCCACTTTCTTTTTTTTTTGAAAGTGTCTCACTTTGTAGATCAGGCTGGCCTGGAACTCACAAAGCCCCACCTGCCTCTGCCTCTGCCTCTGGAATCCTGGGATTAAAGGTGAGCGCAACACCCATCTCTGAGGGTTTCGAGAGTTTCTCACGAGGAACCTGCCAAGAAGTGAAGCAACGTTTGAACCTGAGCACTCACCTGCTTGTTCCTCCCTGGCAATGAAGACACAAGTTGGAAAACTGCAACCCTCCCAGAGGCGGTGCCTGCTGCCACCAGGTCATCAAAGCAACTCAGCAGCTTCACCACAGTGATAGACTCTGTCTTCCCCTTAACAAATCAGAAACAAATCATCTGTGACCAGAGAGGCATTTAAAATGAAAAAATAAGAAAAATTAGCTGTAAAGCTGAAACCATGAAAGTAGGTCCGTGGGCTGCAGCACATAAATTCCTGACTGGAAATGCATACAAGTCAGAAAGACAAATCTTTCTAGGATCTCTGTCGTCGCCATCATCACCATATTACAAAATATACAAAACCCAAAATTAGTGCACACTTTGGTATACAGTATAGTCATAATGTAGAGCCATCCATCATCACCCTCAATTCCAGAACCGTCTTCATTTTGTAAAATGGGAACTTTATACCCACCAAACAATAAGCCCCATTCTCTCATTGAACCCCACCCCACTCAGCTTCTGGAATCGTCATTCTACTTTGCTCTCCATGTTTGCCTCACTGTTTGTCTTTTTCCAACTGCCATAATGTTACCTAACACAGTGCCCATTAGATCCATAAAGCATACTGCAGCATACATTAGAATTTCCTTCATTTCAAGGCTAAATACAGTCCCTTAAATAGTCAAACCACAGTTTGATTAGCCCTTAATCTATTGTTTGGTTGTCATGGGTGTTTATGTTTTTGAGACAGGGTCTCTCCATACTACCTAGGATAGACTGGAACAAACTGCCCACCCTACTGCTTCAGCTTCCCACATGTTAGGGTTATTGCACATCTGCCACCATGCCTGGCTTTATCACTCCTGTGTTTTGTTTTTTTAATTATTACTCTTTAAAGTTAGCACATGACTTTGAACTTCTTGATCCTCTTACTTTACCTCCAAGAGGTAGGATTACAGGAATATGCCACTATGCCTGATTTCATGAGGCGCTAGAGCTTTATACACATTAAGTAAACACTCTACCAACTGAGTAACATCCCAGCCCTTACAGTGATCTTCATACATTGAACCATCCTTACATTCCAGGAAATCAGTTTGACTTTGATCATGGTATATAATTCTTTGAACCTGTTGCTGCATTCAGTTTGCTAGTATTTTTTTTTTGGAGGGGGTGGATTTCTATACTGGTATTCATAAGAAATATTGCTATTTAGTTTTTAATATGGTGTCTCTGTTAGGCTTTGCTATCAAAGTTAAGTTAGTGTTACTTGGTTTTTTAAGATTTATTTTCATTATTTTTAATTGTGTGTGTGTGTGGATGTGTGCATGTGTATGCACATGTGAATACAGTGCCCACCAAGGATAGAGGTGCCAGATCCTGAGTTACAAGTGCTTGTGATCAGCCCAATATGGGTTTTAGGAACAGAACTCAGGTCTTCTACAAAAGAAGTATGTTTTACTAACCACCTAGTAATTTCTCCTAAACTTTCTATTCTTTGCAATGATTGTTGTTGATTGTGTCAAAAATTCACTTTTTCCATTTTGTGCTTTCTGTATTGGGTATTGAACCTATGCTCTTGTGCATGCTAAGTAAAGGTTCCACCACTAAGCTATATGTCTATCCCTTACTTGTTAATTAAATATTAATTTTTTTACATTTATTTGTTTTGTGTGTGAGGGAGGGTGTACCACAGCATGAGTGGAGGTCAGAGGACAACTTAATGGAGTTGGTTCTCTTCTTCCACCATGTGGGCTCCAAAAATTGAACTTAGGTCATCAGATGCAGCAATAAGTGCCTTTGCTCATTGAGCCGTCTGGCAGGTTTTATTTGTTTTTCAAATGTTTCAGTTGATTTCACTGGTGAAGCCATTGTGTCTCATTAGCTTTACTTTACCAGTTTTTACTACTATCATTATTACTAATTTGATACCCTTACTAATAGAGGAATAGGCCTGTGTGAAAGCTAGGAAGGGTCTACATTCCGAGGCCTATGTGGTCTTGATGGAATGTAGACAGGCAGTGATGGTCCACACTCTAAATCCCTAAGAAAAGCAGAATCTGCCAGAAACAGACATAGGAAGCAGAGCTCAGGAGTCAGTGCACACAGGAAGAGACATCTGAGATGAGTCAGAGTGAATAACAGACAAAGTGACTAATCAAAGGAAGAGTTAGCAGAGTGAGACAGAGTGAGGACACGCCCCATTCTCACGATATATAAGGCAGGCTCTCAGCCCATAGAGGGGGTTACAGTCAGTTACATCAGAGTCAGTTACAGAAGCAGGACAGGGCACTGAGAGCTCACAGAGACACAGAAGCAGTCTGAAGAGTCTGAGTTCAGAGGGAGCTAGCCAGGATGGCTCAGTCAGCAGTGGAGACTTAAATGTTCTAATTGTATGGAGGTCAAAATGCTCCACGGCTCCAGTACTAAGGACCAGTGATTTAATCAGACAAAGAATAAAAGCCTTTGCCCTGAATCAATTTCTATATCTGGTATGAACCTATACCTACATCTACGAAGATTTTTTTTTTCTTCAAGATTTATTTTACTTTTAAATGATATGTATATGTCTCTGTGTGGTAAGGCCCTACTGCTGAAGACAACATTTACATATCCCTTTGAACACAGAGAAGTTGAGGGTTTTTTGGGGGGGCGGGTAAGGGGGCAGTGAGGCAGGATTTCTCTGTGTAGCTCTGGCTATCCTGGAACTTGCTCTGTAGACCAGGCTGGTCTCGAACTCACAGATATCTGCCTGCCTCTGCCTCCTGAGTGCTGGGATTAAAATGACAGCCTCCATTCTAAATTTTTAATCTTCAAAATAACAAAACTTGAAAGAACTCATTTCTGATGAAAGAAATGCTGATTAATCATGAATAAATTGAGTTCTTTTAAAGAACAAACTAAAGGCCACGAGTAGTGTGGTACATGACTTTAATCCAAGCACTTGGAGGCAGGTGTGGAGGGTAGCTGGTGGGGGGGTCCTCTTCATCTGAGACCAGCCTGATCTATATAGTGAGTTCCAGGACAGCCAGGGCTATTTATAGAGACCCTGTCTCAAAAACCCAAGGGAGAGAGACTATGGCAAAAGAGCTTTGATAAAAGATTATTTCCCAAACAATAACAATAAATACAAGAAGAAAAGTCTGAAGTCAGAAGAGCCCACCCCAGAGCCAAGACCAACTTGATTCTCAGTGTGGACTAGCATAGAGCCACTGAGAGGTGATGCTTGTCCTGTGTCTCCCAGGTTTGCCCAGTTAATTATACATCTGAAAAGGATTTATAAATTGATTCCTGCATGCTTGGTTCTTAGGTCAATAGTAAATACTATTAACTAACACTTACTCAAGTTTCATGTGAGTTTATTAAAACCACGGCACAGTACACAAATATTCAAGCCTCAAGTCCTTTGGGAGATCATCTTTTATTCTGAAATTGTTCATTCAGAAAAAATCACATAACTGTTTCCCCTTCTGGTAAGCCTCTTTAATTTCTGTCAAGTAATTTCTACAGTAATCAGCCTGCCGAATATGTAAGAATACCCTCCATGTTCTAGGTACCAAGTAAAGCTACGGTTTACTAAAGTAGATCATAGTCCTGACCCTCTTGTAGATTAGCTATGAGACATGCACATGAGAAAAGCTGCCTACAGCAACTGGGGGTGGTTCTGACAGCTCACTTTCATGTGCTGCTTTACAGCTTTCAGGAGATTTTCATGGGCTATAAATAAATCCAATGCCAGATGGCGATACAGGTTGACAAACCCAGATCTCAAGCACTAAAGAACAAAGGGATCCCTTCGAGATTCTTGATCTTGCTAGTGTTAGCAGTCAGGTCTTTCTTAACCATGGTTAGAAGCAGGCAGGAGAAGCAAGGGAGTGGGGCTAGGCAGGAGGACCAGATGGAGACTGCTCCAATAGTTCTGGCCAGAGTTATCAAGAGCCAAGTTTAGCAAACCATGGCTAATGAAATGGGTCCCCAAGGCAGTAGACACAATGAAGACAAACGCCATCGAGATCTTGTTGAGATGGTGACAGCAACAGGACAATAGTGCAGCAGCTTTTTTTTTTTTTAAGGCAGAATTTTTCTACGTAGTCCTGGCTAGCCTGGCACTCATGTTCACTATATAGACCACACTGGCCTTGAACTCACAGAGCTCTGGGTGCCTCTGCCTCCTGAGTGCTGGGTTTAAAAGTGTGTGTCACCATGCCCAGATACAGAAACCTATTTTATTTAATGTTTTCCTGTGTCAGGCAACTTGCTAAGCATTGTACCTGCATTGCTGAATTTACAATCAACCTATGAGTGAGATGTTTAGTTATCTTCATGTTATAAAAAAGGGGTTGAGCTCCAAGAAGCTAGATGGCTTGTCTAAAGTAGTTAGAGTCAAGTCAGTGTCCTCGGCTCTGGGCTACAGGCCTTCTCTGAGTGAATTCAAAGCTCTTGATGATAGTTTGCTGGGGGGTGTGAAGAGGAAGCCAGATAAAAGGAATTTTATTATCTGGAGCTACCTTACATGAGAATAAAGCTGCCACCAGAAAAATCCACTGACACTGCTTCTAAGGGAGAAAGTGACATAGTTTATCACAGTGACACAGTCTTCTTCATGTGGTAACAGGATATTGAGAGCATTTTCCCTAAGAATATGTAACTACAAAACTCACACTACAAAGGGAGGCAAATAGCTTATTAGAAATCTTGCCATGCCATAGCACTGTACAGTGAAGCTTTGTCAAGGAAAAGCCCCTCCCCCTTGTGGTTGTATGACGCTTGGACTTCTGGGAATAGCTTGGAGGGAGGTATATAAGAGAGACACTGACAGTTGGAACAATAGAGTTATAGCACAGTTGCTGCAGGACAGAGAAAGAGAGAACACAAAAGCTGATTATGAAAGGAAAAGCAGGCAGAAATAAGGCTGATAGGGAAGCTGGCAGAAATAAGGCTCAGATAAAATGGACTAACTAGGGTTTTTAAAAATTTAGAATTTTGATCTTTCTCAGTAATTGCCATGCTGGGAGAAGATGAACCATAGTGGGTTAAAGTTAGTTTAGTTCCCCAGGCTCAGGCAGATTTAGACAGCCAGAAAAGGGCTATAAAGGTTTCTCTTTCCTTTTCTAGCTAACCTTATGAGCTAATTGAGGTTTAAAAATGTTACAAGTTAGAAATCTAGCAGCTGGGAATAGAGGGGCAGGCAGGGTCAAGTTGCCAGTGAGAAAGCGTAACAGCGTCTGAGAGCCCAGACTCAGAGGGCAAAAACAGCCATCCTCACACCTCTTTTTAAAAGAAAAACTGTTGTAATTTTTCTGAATGTTTTCAAAAGAAAAACACTCAGAATTCACTTTAGTGTGTATACACAACATTTCTAATAAGCCTATGTGCTAAGTTTGCATTAGTATTATTTAATCATTAATAAATGTTTCAGCAGAGCACTGGTGGCTCATGCCTTTAATCCCAGCATTTGGGAGGCCAACGCAGGTGGATCTCTGAGTGTTCAAGGCCAGTCTGATCTACAGAGCAAGTTCCAGGACAGCTAGGGCTACAAAGAGAAACCCTGTCTCAGAAAACCAGATAGGTAGGTAGGTAGGTAGGTAGGTAGATAGATAGATAGATAGATAGATAGATAGATAGATAGATGGATGAGATGTTCCTAAGAACCAAATTACCCCAAGAATTAGACTACCAGCACTCAACAATTCAGACAAAAACAGACTATAAAGATTCAACCTCACACAGTAATCACCTGGAAATGCTAAGACAGGGGAGGGCGGAAAGTTGAAATGTATTGCTGAGTTTTCACAAAAGTAAAGAAAATCCACAGCACCAAAAATAAAGACAATGCAGCCAAAGTAGGACAGAAAGCAGCATTAAAGCCACACACTATCCTGAAACTGCCTTCCTGGTGGCTTATCTGCCAACCACACAGAGCCTTGAGTCACCAGGCTGAGGAGAGCTGAGAGCTGAGGAGAATGAACTCCAAGCCAGACACAGTAAGAAGCTGGGTGTACATCCTCTCTAAAAGCTGTAATTCCCAAGGATCTAACCCTAAGTAAGAGTAAGCTAGGAGAGGACCACTCTGCAGGGAAGTGAACGCAAAAGACTTTCTCCCAGGTACTGACTGGAATGAATAAAATGGAAGGATTTGGGGCTGGGGATGTAGCTCAGTGGTGGAGCACACGCTTAGCATGAACAAGGCCCTGGTATAAGAGAAAGGGAAAAAAGGATGAGGAATTACAATGGTAATCTGCTTCATTCAGCAACAATCTTTGAGTTTTTCTCTCTACTTCAAAGATGCTACAGCCAGACAGTTCATCTAAAGAGCTTCTGTGTCAGGGGCTCTGTGAGCTCACTAGCAGAGGTAATAAGCTTATCCGCAGAGCAGTCTTGACTCTCACACATTGTGATCAAACAGCTCAGGGATCAGTGGCTCACAGGAGGATGTGGCCAGGCCTGACAGGTGCAGAAATACAGGCAGGTGAAATTGCTGCCCATGGATAACAGCCGGTCAAACACAAAGTGGCTTGTTATGACATTCTTCTTGTCACTGAGACAGGGTCTCCCTATGTTGCCCAGGCTGGTCTCAAATTCTTAAGCTCCGTTACCATCCTGCCTACTTCTGCCTCCCAGGTGCTGGAATTACAGCATGTGCTACCACACTCAGTTCAAAATTCTGTTTTCATGTTTGAACACGAGATGTGATCTTGCATATACGATGAAACATCAGACATACACTGCTTGGAAAGAGACTGTCATCGGCATCTCTGAAGCTCTGGTGTACCTCTCTCTTACTGCATATCCACCCTACCAAAACCCTGCTTAGAAATCAGGATTAAGTTTTCCCTTGTTTTTAATCAAAACTTTTCCTCAAGTGTATGCACCCTTGAGCACTGGAGTGGATTGCTCCTAATGGTGGCTCGGTAGCACATGAAGGTCTGGCCCTCAACCTTTCTGACCCAGATACTCAATCTTTCTGGTGTCTGCTGTTATCAGTCTAGGAGACTGACTAATGCCCATATTCAAGAGATTGAAGATTAAGCCAAAAGTCACCTTGTTATTTTACAATAAATGAATGGTTATGCAAACAAGAATGCCCTGTTTGTTGACCTACATATTCTACCTCCACAGTCAGTCAACATGGGCAGCAAGTGTAGCTGCCTGGCAAGCAGAGAACAATTTCTGATCGTGCTAGCAGACCAGAAGGGTCCCACCACAAGAGCTGCTTGCAGCACAGGCCTCCAGCTGCATCAGTAGACACAGCACACACAAGCTGATGTTTAGTTTTCCCAAGTGATACAGCAGATGATTTCCTCCCTTCTGTCACATTCTCTTTTCTGGTATAAAAAAAATCCTTCCTCATTCTGGCCTGGGAGACATTCTTCTGCTTATTTTACTTAACTTTATTTATTTATTTATTTGGGATCTCTGTGTGGGAATGCTGTGTGCAGGTCAGAGGATAAATTTCAGGAATTCTCTCCTTCTACTGTGTGAGCGCTCCAGACTGAACTAAGGTGGCCAGTGTTTACCCATCAAGCCATCTTGTGTTTCTTTACGCTGACTCTGACCACCTGTGATTTATCTCCTGCCTCTCTCATTCTCAACTTTGTAGAGCACATATTGTTGCCTTTGGCTAGTAACAAAACCTCCTGAAACAGAAATCTAGTAATCAAGAAAGTTAAAGAAGCTTAGCAAGAAGGTTCAAATTGGTAATCCCAGTACTCAGGAGGCTGAGCCAGGAGGATTGCTACAAGTTCAAGGCAAGCCTGAACTACAGAGTGAGGCCCTGTATCAAAGATGAAACAAAACTGTTAAGGAAGATCTGATTTGAAAGGTGCCAGGACTGGTTTTCTGAACCTACACCAAAGTATTAGGCTGGCACCGCCCACCTTCTCAGGCACCTTGGCAGGCTGCTTTTCCTTTATACATGGACAAAACCACATCAGGAGAAAGTGCTCTTTGTGAGCCGGCTCATGGGAACCACGAAGTCTGACAAAGCTTTCATTATGAGCTTTCTGTGATGAGCCAAAGCTTAACAAACTTCAGCAGAACCTGCTAGCATATCAAATACCTAGTAAATGCAGAATATTCTAAAATAATTAAGAAGGCCAAATAAGATAAGAATTCATATGAACTACTTTTTCCTTCTATACAAAGAACAACTGTTAAAGTTTTCATATGACCTTTTAATGAACTGGAAGGTACAAAGGCTTCTGCTTCCTCTGACAATTCCCCCCCTACCCCAGTGCCAATTCAGGATTTCTCTGTCCTCTGGCTGTTCTGGAACTGACTCTGTAGACCAGGCTGGCCTTGAACTCACACAGATCTGCCTGCCTCTGGAATTAAAGGCATGCACCACTGTCACCCAGCTCCTCTGACAACTGACAACTTAACCCTCTACTGCAAAATGGAGTGAGGAATGATGCTGGAGGCTGAAGGAGGGAACACAGGCTTGGCACTCATTCTGAGAAGAGCCTAAACAGAACAGGATGAGGCAAATGACTTAGGAAGGGAGACACCTAGACTGCCAGCATCAGCCTCAGCTGTCAAGGGACAGGAGACAACTCTTCTCACTCTGTCAGTGCTAGGGGCTAAACTCAGTGACTCTTACAAGTTAGGCAAGTGTTCCACCACCAAGCAAAATCACCATGTGAACTGAAGCTGGATCTGTTAGTGTTATTCCCAGCTTGGATGGAGATGGGAAGGTACCCTGGCAGTCTGGAGCCAAGGAACCACATAACTCTGAAGTGGGTAAGGTGTCCCTAATAGAAGTGTTAACAGCTCTGAGAGGAAAGGTCCCCTGGCAGTCAGGAGCCAGAGAACCACAAAACTCTGAGGTGGGGAAGGTGCCCCCAATGGAAAAGTATTCTGACAGTCAGGAGCCCACGGGCTACATAGCTCTGAGGTGGGGAAGGTGTACCCAGATGAGCTGGAGTGCTACAGTGTAACAGCTCCACTCCAAGGGGAAAAGCTTCCTTGGTGTTGCAGCTCTAAGGGGAAAACATCCTGGCTGAGCTGAGGATCTCTTCACTTCTTCACTTTGCTTTGACCCTTCAACCCAACAACAAAGACAGCTTCCTGCAGCAAATCTCACAAAAGAGATTTATTGGGCATGGCTGCCTCTGCTGAGAGGAAAGCAGCAGCCAAAGCTGCTGCACCAAGAACTGAGCAGAATGTGCTCTTTATATAGTGTTTCTGGAGGTGCGGATCTTTCCAAGGTGGCCTGGGATTGATGGGATTTTTTCCACCTTATTTGAATAGTCAGGTGTGGGGGAGTGTCCAAGGGGCTCCCGGTTGGGAATTGTCCAGCTCTGGGCCACATGTGTTAATTGGGGCCACTTCTGTGCCTCTCTGGAAGGTTGGGGAACCCCACAACCGGCCAGGAGTGGGGTCTCTGTAGTTGGGGGGGGAGGGAGGCTTTCCTACAGGGGGGGTCTCAAATCCTAGAGCTCCCTGGTCCCACAAAGCCAGACTCCCACAAAGGGAAAATGTGTTAGCTAGTGGTCCTTGGTGCCATTTGGGGCCAAGAAATCCACATAAGACCCTCTCTGGGAAAACAAAAACAAAAACAAAACTCATATGTGCACTTATACACAAGTTTGGGATCAAACTGAACTAGGGGAATGAAAAGATGGCTTAGAGATTAAGAGCACTGGCTGCTCTTCTGGAGAACCTGGGTTCAGTCCCTAGTACCAAGAAGGTAGCTCACAGCCACCTGTAACTCCAGTTCCAGGGAATCCAATATGAGGGTGTGCCAAGACAGATAGAGCCCAGGCTGGCCTGGAATTTACTTTGTAGCCCAGTGTCTTTAAACACATACCAATCTTCCTGCCTCTGACTCCTAAGTACCAAGTTATAGGCAAGAGCCACCATTTTCAACTAATATATATTCCTATCAAAAATATTTGAAAATTAAATTCCCATTTAATTGAAGCAAATTGAAGCAAGTGGTAAGGACATATGAGGCCTCCATGTTGCACTGCTACCAACACATCAACGAGCAGACATCATGGGCCCCTAATCACCAGACCCAGGGGTTACTTCCACAGGGCAAGGCAAGGGAAGACATTAAACAAACACACCTTTAAGTGCATGGAGAGAAAATTTCTGCATCACTTTAGAAACTATACCAAAGTCAATGAATCATTCATCACTTTCTGAACCCTAACACTTCCAACTGAAAAACAGGACAGACATGTGTAGGCTCGGGGCCTTTCCAATCCTCCTGCTAGAGTGGGCCACTATAGGAGGATCAGCATAATGTGCTGGGAATGCTCACCAAATCTTTGTTAAGTGTCATGTCCTCAGCTAGATGTCCCCTGGACTTCCTGCTAACTCCCACCACCCCTCCTGGAACCTGTTAGCCCCTTGTCTGCTTTATTCTGCTTCTTTTGCCTGATTTTTTACTTCACTTACTTCTTTTATTTTTCTGGTCCTTCCTTTAGACTCGAAGCTCCACAAGGGCAGAGACTGCCCACAGTGTGCTTTGCGCAACCCTAGGACCTGGCATGAGAGAGGATACTGACTTGAAAGATAAGCATGGAGACATTGTAAGACTGAGAGCTAGGAATCCACAGTTGTGTATTACACCATGATTCCTCCAGAAGGCAAGTCCAACAACTTACAACAAGCTGAAGACTAAGCAAAGAGACATCATGTATTTAGCATCAATTCAGATAGCTGGAAACTCTGGTCTGTCATCATCCCTTTGGTTTGTGCTTATACATGCCCTAGCCATGTATTTAACAAATTTGTAACATTTTTGTACTTGTTACCAGTGCCTTGTAACATGTTCTTCATGCTTTTTGGCAGTAAGTAGGAAGAAATTCTTGTGTTTCCATCTGTCCCCTCCCATCAACTTCTGAGGGAGCAGAATTCCAAAGATACTATCCGCAAAAGCACATGCTAGCTATATTTACCACATTAAAGGTCTGTTTCCTTCTTTAGGAATATAACTTCATTTTAAAAGATGCTATTTCAAGGGGTTGAGGAGATGGCTCAGTGACTAAGAATGCTTGCTGTGCAAACATGAGGACCTGAGTTCAAATCCCAGTACCCACATTTAAAAAGGCAGGTATGTCTGTATATGCCTGTAACCCCAGCATTGGGGGCTGAGATAGATGGATTCTGGGACCTCAATGGTCAGCTAGCCTAGGCAAAATGGCAAGTTTCTGGTTTAGTAAGAGACCGTGTTTCAAGGCAATAATAAAGCAAAAAGAGACAGAGGAAGATGACTGTTGTTCTCTTTTGGTGTCTATATGTATATTCTTTATCCTATCTAGGTGATTACCCAGAGACGGGCTGTGTGAGTGTGTGTATCCATCAGGTTGCATACTTTATATAATTTGCATTTCAATGAAAAATCAAAAGTACAGTCTAACTTAAAATTGTGGAGGCACATTTTATGGCTCATAATCTTGGTGAATGTCCCACATATATATCTGTAAAGAATGTGTATCCGGTCAGAATAATCCAAGCACTTGGAGGCGAAGAAAGCTTATCTCTGAGTTCAAAAACAGACTGGTCTAGATGGTGAGTTCCAGACTAGACAAGGCTACAGAGCAAGTGTGAGACTCTGTTGTCTTTTTCTTTGTTTTGTTTTTTAATGTGTATTCAGCTCTATAAATGTCAATTAGATGAAGTTGGCTGACAGCGAGTGCTCAATTCTTCTACATTCTTGTTTTTCTGGCTTCCTTTTATTACTGAGAGACTCCAAGTCTCCTGTAAATATCAACTCAGTCTATTTCTTCCTTCACACATGGCAAAGCCCTGTTACTAGGGACAGATACACTTAAGAGTCCTATGTCTTCTTTGTGAACCAATCCTGTTAACATTATGCACTGTCTCTTTATCCCTGTTGTTTCTTTGCTTAGAAGACAACCTTGATATTAACACATCTACTCTTTCTATTGATCAGTATTTACATACATGGTGTATCTTTTTACTTTACTGTTTTTCCTTGTTGAAACAAGGTCTCACGTAGCCCAGGCAAGCCTGGAACTTGCTATGTAGTCAAAGCTGGCCTTGAAGTCTGATCCTCTGCTTCTACCTCCCAAGTGCTTTTTCCCCCATTCCTTTTTAATAAAAAGAGTCTTGCTATATATGACCCTGGCTGAACTGGAACTCACTATATCCTCTTCTATTGTCCTCTGTCTTAGTCAGGTCCTATTGCTGTGATAAAACACCATGATCAAAAGCAACTTGGAGAGGAAAGGATTTATTTCAGCTTACATGTTTCTATTACATCATGAAAGGAAGTCAGGGCAGGTACTCAAAGCAGAAACCTGGAAACAGAAATTGATGCAGAAGCCATGGAAGATTGCTGCTGACTGGCTTGTTCCTCATGATGACTTGCTCAGTCTACTTTCTTACAGCACCCAAGACTAATAGCCAATGGGTGGTCACCCACAGTGAGCTGGGTCTCCCACATCAGTCATCTTTCAAGAAATGCCCACAAGCGTACCCATAGGTCAGTGTAGTGGGTGCATTTGCTTAGTCAAGGTTCCTTTTTTCAGAATGACTCTATCTTGCATGAAGCTGACATGAAACTAGCCAGCATACTCTTTAACTTATTTTCTAAGACAGGCTCTCCATCTCCAGCTGAACTTGAAGCTCACTTTTTCAACCAGATTGGCTGGCTGGCTGGCAAGCTTCCAGGATCCCTCTATCTTAACCCCTCTAACTTGCTGAAGTTAGAGACTTTTTTGTGTAATGCTGTGGGTCTGAAATCGGAACTTCCTGCTTGTGTAGCAAGCACTTCACCCACTAAACCATCTCCCCAGCCCTCTCTTTTTACTTTTAACCTACTTGCATCATTGCATTTTAATTGAATTTCTGACTAATGCTGTATTTATTTCATCCTTTTTGTTTGTTCAAGTATGGTATGGTATGGTATGGTATGGTATGTATGTGTTGTGTGTGATGTATATACCTGTTAGTATAGATGTGTGCATGTGAGTACACGTTTATACGTGTGTGCATGTATGTAGAGGCACAGACACTGATGTGTCTTTTGGGTGTCTTTTCCCAATTGCTTCAAAAAATGTCTTACATCTACTTACTTATTTTGTGTGTGTGCATGAGCACATCCTATGGTACACACATGTGGAAACCGTTTCTCTCCTTCTACTACATGAGTTCTGAGTAGCAAGCACCTTACCTGAGGAGCTATTTTGCCAGCTCACCATCTTTGTTTTCAGCTATCAGGGTCTTTCACTGAAACTGAACCTACTTATTTCAGCTAAGTTAGCTGGCCAATGAGCTTCAAGGAGATCTCTCTCTCTCTCTCTCTCTCTCTCTCTCTCTCTCTCTCTCTCTCTCTCTCACACACACACACACACACACACACACACACACACACACACTAACAGGCACATGCTTCCATGTCTGGCTCTCATCTTTTTTGAATCTGCTCTAACAATTCCTATCTTTTAGATATGTTTGAATTGTTAGCACTTAATGTAACTACTGGTATGTGTAGATTTAAAACAAAAAAAAAGGTTGCTCTACATACATATTTAACTCTGGAGGGCGGGGTGGGGGGGTGGACAAATTCAAGAAAAGGTGCAGATGTGCTGAGGACTGACGCAGGATCATGTACTTGCTAAGCATGTGCTCTACCACTGAGCTGTATCCCTAGGCCACACATGTGTTTCAGAGTTCACCTCTGCAAATAGAATGTATGAACCTTAGCACCATACAGCATACTACTCATGTTATAACCATCTTCTACGTGACTACGCCTCTATGTGCTGAAACTCAACAGGTATGCTTCTTGCTTTCCACTGTCAAATGTATCTTAAAGAACTCAATAGGAGACAAGTAATTTATTTTACTTCCCTAAGAGTTTGCTATTACTTTCATTCATTCTAGATGCCATGTTCCCTCTGTCTGAAGAATTTCCTGAAACAATAACTTCAGAGCAGACATTGACAATCAATGTTCTATTTCCCTTCATCTAAGAATACTTTTTTTTCTCAACTCCCCCTCCTTTTCCTCCTCTTCTATTTGTTTATTTACTTACTTATTTACTTCCTTGTTTTAACAAGGTCTCGCTACGTAGCCCTGGCTGGCCTGGAACTTGCTATATAGAACTGGTTGTCATCAAACTCACAATCCTCCTACCTCAGTCTTCTGAGAGCTAGGATCACACTTTCGTCCACCAGATTTACCTTGGGTTTCTTTTTAGAGAGGGTCTCACTCTATAGCCCAGGTTAACCCTAAACTCACAGCAAACTGCCTGTCTAGCCTCTAAAGTACTGTAATTCCAGGTGTGAGCCATGCCCAGTGTTACTTTTTTTTTGTTGTTGTTGTTAATAGATATTTCAAGGTTGGGCAATACTTGGATGTTTTGTTTGTTTTGAGAGAGGTCTTGCTGTGTTGTTTGGTCTTGAACTTGTGGACTCAAGTGATGCTGTTACTACAGCCTCTCAAGTAGCTCAGACAAGTGTGTGCTACCATCCCCAGCTGGGTAGTTCTTTCAGAATATGTGCTATTGTTTTCTGATTTCCAATGGAAAGGTACACCCATTCAAACCACCATCCCTATAGGTAATAGGTTACTTTTTTCTAGCCATTTTAAAGAGTTTTTCTTTTTGTTTTTTGCTTGTTAGAGACAGGGTCTCTCTACAAAGGCCTGCCTGTCCCGGAACTCACAATGTAGACTAGGATGGCCTTGAACTCATACAGTTTTACCTGCCTCTGCCTTTCCAGTGCTGGGATTAAAGGCATGAGCCACTATACCCAGCCGAAGAATTTTTCTTATCCTTAGCGGTTTGGTTCCTATATCTCTGATAATAACTTCTTCAGTTTATCTTGGTGGGGTTTGTTTTTCATTTATAAGTCTCCCTTGTTAAGTGTTTGAAGAGTTTAGAAATTTTTTATTTTAAATTTATAATTACAGCTTAAAGATTAATTATAATGATCTTCAATGATGGGGGACTTGAGCAGTCAAATCTGTGAAATTCTATCAAAAAAGAAAAAAAAATAAAGCAATGGGAGAGGGGCATGGTGATGCTTGCCAGCAATCCCAGCACTTAGGAGACTCATGTAGGAGGATCACAAGTTTGAGGTCAGTTTAAGCTACATCATGAATTCCAGGCCAGCTTTGGCTACATCAAAATGGTATATTGAACAGCCTACCTACCTACCTAACTACAAACAAGAATAGCAATAGCGGTGTTTTTTTTAAGAGTTATTTAATGTATATGTGTTTAAGTGGTTTGCCTACATGTACATTATGTACCACATGCATTCCTGGTGCCCTCGAGAGTACAGAAGAGAGCATCGGATCCCCTGGAACTAGAATTAGGGATGGTTGTGTGCCACTGTGTGGGTGCTGGAAACCAAACCCGAGTCCTCTAGAAAAGGTCTGAACTGCCGAGCCGTCTCTCTAGCCCCCACAACAGTGTTTTGTTGCTGTTTCTTTTTCAGCGCTGAGGATGGAACCCAGTGCCTTGTGTGTATGTTGAGCTATATCCCCAGTCTCCTAATTTTCATACAAAAAATATTAATACAGACTAGATAGTTGTCCAAGTTCAAATGCTAGTGCTGCCATTTATTAAGTGAGCAATTACAGGTGAATTACTCATATGCTCTGTGCTTCAAGTATCTCCCTGATAAATGTAAATTATAGCTGCATCTACCTCACAGGGTTTGTGAGGATAAATTGAGTTCATATATGGAAAGGCTTACAATAGTGACTGCCACAGCATGGACCACATGTAATCACTTTTTATTTTTAAATAAATACAGAAAGCTGGAGATCTAGCTCAGTGGTAGAGTGCTTGCCTAGCATGCAGAACACCCTGGGTTTAATCTCAGCACCTCAGAAAAAGAGGGTGTTGGAGAGGTAGCTCAATAGGTGAAGGGACCTCCCACTTGAGTAACACAAGGCCAACCCTCCTGGACCCACGTGGTGGGAGGAGAGAACTGATTCCACAAGTTGTTCTCCGACTTCCACATCTGCTCAAACACACACACACACACACACACACACAAATGAATAAATGTAATTTAAATTTTAAAGAGGTTTATAGAAGAAGCAGACTCATTTAAGTTAGTTTTTAAAAACTAATCTTTAAATCAAAATTGTCATATTCATGTTGATTAAAACACAAGCTTTATATTCTAAACACAAAAGCCCACCAACCACAGACATGACAGAGTCTCACAAGGCTACCTGGTAGAAACCAAACTCAAAGTCTCATAAAAGCTACATATCCACCAGGCAGAGCTTTGCATGCCTGAAATCTTAGCACTTGGGAGACTGAGTCATAAAGGTTGAGTTCCAGGATAGCCTGGGCTACACTCATAGTTTTGGTTTTGCTTTTTTTGTTTGTTTGTTTTTAAGACTAAAGCTGTGAACTTAGTAAGCTACAGATGCTGACTAAATTGTGCCAGCAGTACCAGGCTATCCATGTCTCTACCCAGACTCAGGATGCCCGAATCGACACGTGAGCATCAAGAGCTCCATGTGTAGATGTCATCCTATCTAAAATGCGCATAATCTGGGAGTATGTCAATGATGACCACAAATCCTTTGCAGAATAATTTCAGAAAGTAGATATATTTAAGTCATCAAGATACTGAGAAACAGTAATAAACATTTAAATGTTCTTTTTAAGTGATGAAAGATTTTTGGAGACAGAGATGGGGAAAGTAAAACCACCAAAATTTAGTTACTATACACTGCTCAGTTGGAAAGATTGCTAAGTATTGTTTGAGTGAAGTATGAAGCCAGAGTCTAGCAAGTCAAAGATAAAGTACCTCATATTATACAGTTAGAACACTAGCAAGTCAAACAGCAGCTACAGCTGATACGTATTCTGATGCAAAGAAAAGCAAGACTTACTTCAAAGTTGTACTTCTTCATCTGGTTGAGGTGTCGGCAATACAGGTAGAGCATGCCGATGTTGCTGCCCACGGCAATGTAGTCCCCGTTGGTATCTAGGGCTGTGAGGTAGACCACAATTGATCGAAAGCCCCTCTGGATCTTTGTGGGAATGGCATTGAGGAGATAGTACAAAGGGCAGAATTCTCGGAACGTTACAGGCTCTGATACTGATGCCATGGTCAAGGTTTCCATAGATGTTCTTCGGGCAGAAGGAATGTTTGTCATCTAGGGAAACCTGCAGGCTACAGAATACAGCATTATAACTCTTTCAATGCCTGGCCATGTCAAAAGTAGTAATGTTTAATAGTGGGAATATGATATTTTTAGGCAGGTAAGTATCATAGCTGGAGGGGTTGAAGAGGTGGCCTAATGGCTAAAAGCATGTAATGCTCTTGCAGATTACTTTTGGTTCCCAGTACCCATGTCAGGCAGCCCATAACCTCCACACGATCCAGAAGATCCCATGCCCTTTGCTGGCCACCACCCACACTGCACTCACATGCACATACTCCCATATAAACACAGACACATACTCATAATTTAAAATAGAAGTAAATTTGGGTGATAAAGATGGCTCAGTGGTTAAGAGCACTGACTGTTCTTCCAGAGGACCAGGTTCATTCCCCAGCACACTCATCATGGCTCACAATCATTTGTGTCACCAGTTCCATAGAATGAAAGCTCCCTTCTGGCCTCTGTGGGCAAAGCAGGCACACAATACAGACTGGCATGCAGCAAAGCGCCCACACACGTGAAATAATAATAAAATAACAATAAAAAATGAAAACAAATCTTTTAAAAAAGGAATTCTAGCTGGAACTTACACAAAGAAAATAATTAGAAGATAGAAAGATACCGTCGTCACTTTAATTCCACTTCAGTTAGCCCCTATAACCAACGTTCCAGTCAACACTGGTGGACCAGAGAAGCATAAAGCTTTTCACTGAGTTTACGATCCAGCCAGAACAGTCAATGTAACAAAAAGAGACCCAAGACAATGGGAATCAACCATGGATTTCAATGAGAAGATGCAGGATCAGTAGGAACTGAAGTTAACCAGGAGGTAGCTCTCTCTTGAGAAGACTGCCACTCCTGAGTTTGCACCTCTCTCCTTCCCTCAGTTGTCATGCCTGAGTCCATTTTTACTCTTCTTAGATAAGCAGAAGAACGCTTGTAATCCCAGCCCTCGGGAGACTGTGGCAAGAATATTGCTGTAAGCTCACATTTAGCCTGGGCTACACGGTGAGTTCTAGGTCAGCCTGGGCTACAGTGATGACACTCTCAAAAACAAGACAAATAATCTGTAACTTTTCTTAATAAATTCTAGCTCTGCTTCAAAATAATGCACCCCCCCAAAAAAAAAAGTCTGGAAAAGACTCCAGCAAGGAAACACCCAGCAATGAAGTCCACCTGTCTGAACAAGACACAGGAGAAAGTCTGTGTGAGAACAATAAGCCCACTATAGAGAAATAAACTTCCCTGTCAATGTCTGATGAAAGGGCAGGTTCCCATAGCCAATGGACATCTCAGTGTTTGGAACCCAGTCACCCTGCAACTCCCATCTGCCTCTCCACCTTCACCAGCACCTCATGTTTAACAAAGTTCACCCACTCATCTAATCCTTAACCTACTTCTTACCCAACTTTAAGATGGGGGGACTTAAGTGAGACCCAGTGGAGACCTCAGAGCTGAGCCTCGAATCTCGGTCTTTCCCCTTAGTCCATAGCGCTTAGATATAGCTCTGATAAAACCAACAGGTACATACACATTGACAATGTGTCAGATTCAATCTGGAGGCTTAGTTACACCTTCAGGTTTTGTCTTAGTTAGGGTTACTATTGCTGTGATAAAACATGATGACCAAAAGTAAACTGGGGAGGAAAGGAACAGGAACTCAAACAGAGCAGGAACCTGGAGGCAGATACAGAAGCTATGGGGGAATGCTCCTTACTGGCTTGTTCCTCATATCTTGATCAGCCTGCTTTCTTACAGAACCCAGGACCACCAGTCCAGGGATGGAACCACCCACATTAGACTGGACCTCCCCATCAATTACTAATTAAGAAAATGTCCTACAGGCTTGCATACAGCCCAATCTTTTTTTTCCCAATGATTTTATTATTTATGTGTATTGGTGTTTTGCCTACACATATATCTGTGTGAGGATGTTGGATCCCCTGGAACTGGAGTTACAGACAGTTGTGAGCTGCCATGTGGGTGCTGGGAATTGAATCCAGGTTCTCTGGAAGAACAGCCAGTACTCTTAAACACTGAGCCATCTCTTCGGCCCCAGCATAAAGCCTAATCTTATGGAGGCACGTTCTCAATTGAGGCTCCCTCCTCATCTTGTGTCAGGTTGACATAAAATTAGCCAGCACAGGTTCCATGAGGCCTTCTGAGCCCTGCTTAGTAACTTCTTGGGATGCCTGATTCACTGCCATTCGAACTGTGAGTTTTCTATTACCATATGCTTGAGTGACTGAGTCCATAGTCCTCTTCTGATCTGATTCATCAAACCTATTCTCATCCAAAGGCCTTGAATGATCTCTCGAGGTACCATTCAGCTTTTGCCATGAAGAAGGGCCTCAATAAATGTGTCTCTGCTAAAATTCCCCTCATACACAAGACCTTGCCTGACCACCCACCCAAGCACAGCACTCCTATCATGCCACCTGCTTTGCTCTGACTACATGTCCTCTTTCTTTTTTGTATATGTTAGCATGTACATGCATGTGCACATACACAAACACACACAGGTCTGTAAGTTCCATGACAGCAGAGGCCGCAATGCCTCACTTACCCTCTCTAGGACCAGCATCCAGAAAAGACCTTGGGACATCAGAGGCACTTAGCAAGGATGTGTAACAGATGAATGAATGATGAGAAAGGGTAATAGATAAGGAAAGAATGAGTAGAAGGAATGGAACAGCATCAAACTATCTTTTGCTCAAGGCTTGGGAAATCTCTGTGTGTGTGTGTGTGTGTGTGTGTGTGTGTACATATATTCCAGTTTCCAAGCATCTTCAGACTCTTCAGTACTTGGAACAGCCAATACAGTAAAGGTCCACGGTAGAGAAATATCCTGAAAGTAACTAGTACTAACAATAAAAATTGTAACTGTAGTCTTGACTGTTAGGGGTCTAACTGAAACACATTCTTTTAGCAGAAGCAAAGACCCTGGAAGATTCAGAAATCTGTCCAAGCCAAAGAACCAGTACAACAGAATCTAAACTGTTGAGAGCTGGACTGTCCAAATGCAAGCAGATCACAAATGTATACCCTTTCAAGGACTACACAGCTTTGACAAGTTGTCTAGTCTCTGAATCAGACTACACAAGCACCCCCAGAAAAGCGAACAACACCCACAGGATCCAGCAATAAAATGTAAATGGCATGGCTGGCAGACAAAGCCAGTTAGCCACTGGCTACCACCTTTCAAAGCACGCAGGCCACTGTAAGGCTACAGGGCACTGAAGATGGAGGAACAGGAGTAATAATAACGCTGAAGGGTATGTCAACCCAGCACTTGTGAGGCTCCTCACCCAGTTAGAGGCCAGTGAGGACTACAAAGTGAGATTCAGACCAGCCTGGACTACAGAGTGGGTCACTGGTTCAAAAAGAAAGAAAGTAGCAAAGAACATATTATATACATGAACTTTAATTCTCTTAACATAAATGTTTTGATCATAAACAGCACAAGCAATTTCTTGGGAACATTTTTTAAGAAAAATTTTATTTAAAAACTATTATTATTATTATTATTATTATTATTATTATTATTGGTATGAGTGTTTGAGCTGCATGTATGTCTATGTACCATGTGTGTGCCTGGTGCCTGCAGAGGCCTGAAGAGGGCATTGGATCCCCTGTAACTAAAGTTACAGACAGTTGTGAGCCCCATATGCTGGTAATCAAACTCAGGTCCTCTGCAAGAGCAACAAGTACTCTTAACTGCTGAGCCATCTCTCCAGCCCCTATTTTTAATTTGTGTGTGTGTGTCTATGTATCTGTATATACATACATGTACACATGCAGACACCATTGAAGGCCAGAAGAGGACATCAGTGTCACTGGAATCAGAGTTACAAGTGGTTGTGAGCCACTTGAGATGAGTGCTGGGAACCTAACTCAGTCCTCTGAAAGAGCAACAAGGGCTCTTGACCACTAAGCCATTTCTCCAGACCCTTGGAAACATTTCAAAAGGTGGAAAAAGGCTGGTCCAGTGAAAGTCAGCTAATAATACTATCAGGGGTTTCAGGAGGTGAAAATATCAAAATTTAAAAATGCATTGCCAAACTGTCTTCTGTAGCTGTCATAATGACTTATGCTCTAAACACGCTTTACCAAAGAACATTAGAGACCAGTAAGTCACAGCACCCAAGAGTGAGACAGCCAGGAGACCTACTGAATCTCTTTAGGTGGGGTTCTAGGAGAACTCAGCACCAGGTCTGTGCCTTTCACCCAACCATCAGATGTGAAAAGGGCTGAAGCTGACTCTGACAAACCTTTCCCGCAGGAGAAGGCATGTCTGGGTGGACTGGGAAGAAATCAAGAACTGCTGACCCCCTGTCCTGTGATACATTTGAGGAAAACTATTCCAACTCAGAGAACACTCCTGACTAGTGTTTTTGCATCCCTACCCTACCCAATTTTCATACAAGCCTGAAGGCTCCATTTTGTTCAACCTCAGGTTCAGACCCACTGACATTAATTAAACAGACACTTTCTGCTGTAAAAAAGTAGCAGCACAGTGGAGTGGCTAATGACAAAGAGGAAAGGGACTGGGGCTGAAATCCCAATTATATCCTAAGATTAGCTGTGGGGCTCTGGGGAAATCATTAATGGCGCTAGGTTGCCATTTACCCATGTGAAAATGGTTAGGATAATAAGCCGGGTACAGTGGCACACACCGGTAACCTGGCAGCGTGATAATACCACCAAAATTAACTTCTGAATGCTAAGGAGGGAGCACAGCAAGAATTGGAAACAGTTGCAGTTCTGAAGAGGGTGGCAATATAGCCAGACTCTAAATCAAGTGCTATTCAATTGAGATCCTGGTGCTTACTTACCTTGATTCCTCCCTCTTGCTCACTCTCCAAGTACTAACACCTTGTCCTCACTCAGGCTTCATAATTCACCATCCCCTCTACTCAGAATTCTCTCCTTTCATAGATGTGGCTTTTTTTTCATCTCTGGGGGTTCAACATTATTACCACAGAAAGACCTTCCCTTGCCAGATCACTTATGAATACCCAAACTCCCTTTTCCATCTATTACATGCCCTTCACAATCCTTACCACAACCTCTGAGTCTTCACTTGCTAAATAACCTCTTCTGTGAGAAGGAATGCCAATCTTCTTTTAGTACAGAGTGTATGTCCATAAATATTTGTTGAATGAATAAATAAAACTGTAGTAGTTATGCTGCTATGTGTTCAGCAAGGACGACAAGGAGGCATTTTCAAAGGTGCAAGCCCTACCAGACCTCAGCAGAGGAAACCACTATCATGGCCAACGCCATACTCAACAGTGGAACCCCGATCATGTGAGCTCAGGTGTTTTTATTCATTCAGGACTCCTCTGGTGCAGATCATTAGCAATCAAACATCCACCACAGAAACCCAACACCTGCAGACAATACAAAATGCCAAGGCCTATGCATCCCTTTTTCCAACAGTGCACAAAAACAATTATTTTAAACACAACTAAAAATAAACTTCTACAACATAAAATATTAACTTCTAGTCTTATTTTTAAATGATTTTTTGTTTATATTTTATGTGTATTTTGTGTTTTGCCTTGCACGTATGCCTGTATCCAGGGTATCAGATCTGGAACTGGAGTTACAGACAGTTGTTAACTGCCATGTGGGTACTGGGAACTGAACCCAGGTCCTCTGGAAGAGCCAGTGCTCTTAAGTACTGAACCAACTCTCCAGCCCCAACTTCTAGTCTTATTGCAAAAAAATATTCTAATATTCTCAATACAATCTCCTTCCCTCTTCCTTCCCTACCCCCATTTTTCTCAATGCTTGGGATCAAACACAGGGCCCTCATTCTTGCTAGGAAAGAGGTCTACCACTGGGCTATACCCTAGCCCTTTTATTCCAGCCTTTAAGATAAATAAGGCTAGGGTTGGAGGATGGCTTAGCAGTTGAGAGCATTTGTTGCTTTTCAAGAGTGCACAGATTTGGTTCTCAGCTGCCTACATGGCAGCTCACAACTGCTTGTTAACTCCAGTGCCAAGGGATCTGATGTCCTCTTCTGGCCTCTGCAGGCAATTGGATGTAAATGGTATACATACAGGCAAGCAGGCACACATATGCATATTAATAAAAATAAATTAAAAAATAAATAATTCTTCCTTGGATATGGATATTTCAGTTAAAAACACAAAAGCCTTAACATCCCCCCTACCCCCGCAAACAAAAAAGTTGGAGGTGCACAGGCCTTTAGTCCCAGCACTTAGGAGGCATAGGTAGGTGGGTCTAAGAGTTCAAGGGCAGCCTGGTCTACAGAGTGAGTCCCAAGTCAGTCAAGGCTACACAGAGAAACCTTGTTTCAAACAAAACAAAACAAAACAAAAACCAATCAACCAATCAACCAACCAACCCAAAAACCAGAGAAACCCAAAACCCCCACAAAAGTCAAGTTAAAACCAAAAGTTGTGGTCTAGAGAGACAGATCAGTGGTCAAGAGTTCTAGAGGACCTGAGTTCAAGCACATCAGGTGTCTCGCCCTTTTCTGGTCTCCACAGGCACCCACATAGAGGTGGCATGCACAAGAACAGACACACATAAACATAAAATAAATCTCTAAAGAGAAGTCATAATGCTTTTCTCCTCTTCTCACATCAATCCCATAGACATGAAAAGTGGGCTGTATCCGACCATCATTTTAAAGATAATTTTCCCAAAACCAGAGGTAGGAATAACCTATATTATGCACCCAGCAGTACAATGGTCACGTGCCACCAGAGACTCTGAAAACACTTTAGTTTCAAGGACCTTCTCCAAACTCAATACAAAGTAACAATTAGTATTCCTGTACAAGGTTGTTGTTTCGTTTTGTTTGACAGTCTCACTCTAGCCCATGGTCCTCAAACTTCTTCCAAGAGAGGGGGCTATGGGCAGGGAGCTCCGTGTCTGGCTTTCCCCCACGGATTCTTATTCTTTAATTATAATTGTTGCATATATGTATGTGTATATAAGTTTGTAAATACAATCTGATGAGATCATCTAGTGTAACCACACCAGCCTCTTACAGTCTATCTTTATTTTGGCTTTTAAGTTATTTACTCATTCATGTTGAGACAGAGTCTCACACCGTAGCTTTGGCTGGCCTAGAACTCCCAGGGATCTTCTCGCTCAGCTTCATGAGTGCCTAGAGTACAGGCATACTCCTCCACCATGCTTAGTTGGTGATGTGTTAAATTTTTATGGCAGAATGCAAAGGGACAGGGAATAATCTACCAATTTATCTTACAGAGGAAATGCTGTCACTTCCCTGCTTCCATTCCTGCTGGCTAGTCAACTCTTCACAGGTTAAGCCAGAACCAAGCATTGAAACCAGACATTTGAACAAAGCTCTGTATCTAACTTCATCTCCATCTATGTTTTCTGTTCCAGCTGCAAATTTAAAATTTTTACTTATTTGTCACGTGTGTGTGTGTGTGTGTGTGGTGTACCATGGTTTATATGTGCTATGACACACATGTAGAAGCCAGAAGATAACACTGTAGAGTCAGTTCTCTTTGTCCAGCTTACATGGGTTCCAGGAATTGAACTAAAGTCACCATGTTTGCATAGCAAGTGTCCTTAACTGATGAGGCATCATGCTGGCCCCTAAATGAGCTTGTAATCCCAGCACATGGGAGGTAGAGGAAGGATGATGGCACATTTTTTTAAAAGGCCAGCTTGGTCTACACTGACAGCTCACAAACCAATCACAGACTATACAGGAAAATTCTGCCACCGCCACCCTCCCAACCAACAAACTAAAACAAAAACACAAACAACTAATAGAGTACAGTACAATCAACACTCAATACATATTTGTTGGATTAATCTCTCTCTCAAAATCCCTGTGCTGAGCCAGGTATTCAAACACTAAGGACGCTGAGGCAGGAGGATCTTAGCAAGCTTGTGAAGTGTGGGCTTTATAGTGAGATCCTGCCCTCAAAACAAAAGAAATACCTATACCAGATTGCCCCAGGACAGTAGCAAAGATTCACTGGAATACTCATGACCAGATCCAAAGCTACTTTCATGGGAAATGAATATACATTCTCAACTTGCTTCTATCTCAACAATTCATTAACAAACAAACAAAAAATAAACAAACGAAAAAAACAAAACAAAACACCCCACCACTTAATTTCTGCTTTCTGACTCTCCCAAGCTCCCTGTGTCAATACTGGCAAAAACCCATTTTTGCTCTTTGTATAACCACCTCCTGATCTGTCCCTCACCGTTCCAAATTCAATCAACTGTTGTTTCATGTCTGCTTCTTTTTCCTAAGTTCCAGCCACCATTTTGTTCCAATTATAGAGGCTACTGTGAAACAGGATCCTCCTCCATCCCAAAGGATAACTTCTCTAAGAAAACTGAAAACAAACCCAAAAATAACCAGTCTTCCATTGAAAAAGACAATGTGGCTACATCTAAATAAACCTGCTTGGGGCTGGAGAGTTAGCTCAGCTCTTTAGAGCACCGGCTGCTCTTCCAGAGGACTCCGGTTCCATTCCCAACACCCACAAGGCGCTAATTTCAGTTCTGGGGGGCCTGATGCCCTCTTCTGACCTCTGCAGGCACTGCACACATGTGGTACACAGACGTACATGCAGGCAAAACACCCATACGCACAAAACTTTAAAACTTAAGAAAAAAGTGATTTATTTCATCTTCCCACCCCTGGTTCCCACACGGAATTCTCAGGTTTGAAATCTCACGAGCCAGACCACAACCTTCCTGAAGGTAGTGATCGAGCGTGAAGGGTACGCCACACATACCTAGCACCTGGCGCAGCAGCTGCCATACGGTAGACCTTAGTAAACACTAGATGAAGGAACAAACATATGTGTATCAGTATTACAGCTGGGTGGGAGAAGGTACAAAAAGTGTTGTGGGCTTAGACCAGGACTCTCTGGTGGTAAGGGACGTGCGACTTCATACCTAGGACCTGGCTTTTCCACAGCTCCCTTCTTCAAAAGTTTTTAAAACCTTGGCTGCAGATGATCTTTCCAGTCGATGACAAAAGGAAACATCTCACATTCTGCCAACAAATGGAACAAAAAAACGTCCTGAATACCAGTGAGAAAGAGAGGAAGCACAGGAAAGGGCAGGAAAGAGTGGAAAAGTTGAGAAGGGAAACGAAAGTAATGGGAAGCCAGAGACTTAAGAAGGGACTAGAGGAAAAAGCAGGAAGGGCAGCAGAGCTCTGTGGGTGACAGCAGGTACTAACTCCCCTTTATCCAGATCATTCGGCCAGACCCTGTACTTAACTGTACATCACTGACCCATTTAATCCACCACCACACCGAGACAAAACTTATCTCCTCCATCTTACGGATGACAAAGATGAAGCTAGGAAGTTGACGCTTGCTCCAGCAAACCAGTAGGAAGGGGAAGCGCAGTGACCTGACCCCAGTCGCCCTTTCTTTAACCCTCACTGCCCATTCCGCCTCCGAAGCCACACTGCCCGTTTAACCAACACTTACTTAACTCCCCTAACTGGGCGCCCAAGCCAGCTGCTTGGCGCTGGTAGGCAAATGTAAGGGGTCCTGCTGAGGGTCGCGGGACAGAACAGAACACAACGTCACTCAGAAGGCTGAGGAGTCAGGAGCCCGCCCCGGGAGTGATGCAGGGTGGGGCAGGAGGGGAGGAGCAAGGGCCCGGGTCGCCGCGGCCCGGGCGGCGTGCGAGCGCTGCGACGCCCGGTGCCCTGCACGGACGCGGGCTGTGACAGACGCCGCGTGCGGTGGCTGCCAGTGGACGGCGACGCGGCTGTGGAGACCCCGAGGGACTGAGACAGGGGAGGACGGTCCTGCCAGGAGGAGGAGAGGCGCGGGGCCGGCGTCGGGGACGCTGGAGGCGTCAAGGACCCTGGCCGTCAGCGCGCTCCCGGACTCACCTCCCGCGGCAGCCCCTCAGGACTCGACAGCCCCGCCAGCCCGGAGCAGGCGGGATGGACTCCGGGCCGCGAGGGCTGCCGGGAGCCTGTTGCCTAGGCAACGGGTTGGGCCTCAGAGGACAACGACGACTCCGCGGTGCGCTAGAGCGGCGGAGCCACAAGTGTCGGCCGACACGTAGAGCGGAAGTGACGTCATTTCCTCGGTCAGCGGGCGGGGCTTCGGGTTCACTAGTTAGGCTCTACCTGTGGACCGAATGGAAGGTGCGTGAGGGTTGTGCTTCCCTTGTTGTGGAGGCTGCTGGTCGTGGGGAGGTCGGGAGCCTGTGGTGTGACTTGCGGGGCGCGCCTGGACCTCGCGGGCTGCCAGGAGCCTGTTCATTCCCGTGTGAGTGACAGCTGAGTGCGGTGATGTACGTGAAGTGTCAGTGGAGTGACGCTCACAGCACCCCAGAGCACTTGGAGCCAAGCCTGATATGCCAGCCCCTCCGGAAACCCTTCCCTGAATTCCTGGAGTCAGGAACACCGGCCGGGGAGCTTGCAGTTTGTAATAAAGGCGTCTCTGTGTACCGATCAGGGTCACGTGGGTCAGTGTGTTTGCTTATGGCAGTCTCGCGGAGTAACTTCAGTCCCATCTTGCAGGTGAAGGGCGGTGCTTACTAGAGCAGCTAAGCCACTGCTATGTCTCTGTCCTCCCTGGCCTGTGACTCAGATTACTGATCTCTCCCTATTTGCCTGTGAGGGTCTAGGAGTCGGAGCTGTGCTTTTGGTTCCTAAGTGGGGCATGTAAACTGTGGGTCAGATGTGATCCTCACCCTCAGGAACCCCCCACTGAGGGACAAATTAATATAGGTAGTAAGAGCAGTTCCTCTATGTAGCATATTTGATTCAGAATCTACTATGTGCACGATATGGGAGGGAAGGAGACATACCTCCTACTTTGGTTGAACGCAATCCAGTGGGGAATGTAGACATTAAGCAAGTAAATAGATTTACTGGTGAATGTGATGACAACCAAAGTTTAGGAGGTGAAGGATGTCTATTGCAGTGATTCCGGACGAAACTGGGAATCAAGGAATACTTCTTGGTGGAAATAACTGTTCAAATTTGCCTCTTTTGTTGCTATGGTAAAATACCATGGCCAAAAAGCAACTTGGGAAGGAAAGGGTTTATTTGGCTTTCCCCTCCAGGCCACATTCATCATTGAGGGAAATCAGTAGGAACCTAAGCAGGAGCAGAGGCAGGAACCATGAAGGAAAGCTGCCTTCTGGCTTGCCTTCTAGCTCCCTCCCAGGCTCAGGCACTACTACCTAGCTTGCTTTCTCTTTCTAAGATTTTATTTACTTTTGTCTTATGTGTGTGAGTGTTTTGCCTGTGTTTATGTGAGGCACTATATGTATGCAGTGTCCATGGAGGCCAGAAGAGAACATAGTATCCCCTTGGAACTGGAATTACAGCTGGTTGTGACCCGCTATGTGGATTCTGAAGTGCTCTTAACTTCTGAGCCATCTCCAGCCCCTCAGGTAGTTTAATTATATACCCCAGGGCCACTTGCCCAAGGGTGTCAACACTACAGTGGGCTAGGCCCTTCTACATCATTTAGCACACAATCATCCTCACAGACAATTCTTCAGTTGTGGCTCCCTCTTCCTATAAATTCTCTGGTTGCATTTAAATTTTTGGATCAGAAGAAACCAGTTTCAAAATATTCTAGTCCCTTAATGAAGGTGAGGTTAAATTATAGGAAAATAAAATCTGGCCAGGCAGTGGTGGCACATGCCTTTAATCCCGGCATTCAGGTTAGAGGTGGAGAATATCTGTGAATTTAAGGCCAGCCTAGTCTACAAAGTGAGTTCGAGGACAGCCAGGGCTACACAGAGAAACTGATGAAATGAAAACTAAATTAGATCTTGCCACTGTCCTTCTCAAAGCTCATTGCTTGCTTTTTGCTGTGTTTGGATAGTCCTGTTTGGCCTGTGAGGGTCTAGTTGGGTGAGGCCTTCCTTGTTTGCCACTTCTCTTTCCATTTCAGCGTAATAATGCTGGGTCTGTCCTGTTCGTTATACTCATCAAGTATATGCTCACATTGGAGTCCATGCTGACTCCTTTCCTGGCCTCTTACCAATCACACCAGAGCTCAAAGGATGCCTCAGATTTATGCTAACCCAAGAACCCCCATTTTGTTTTTTTATTTGTTTAACCATAGAGTCCTGCTATATAACATTAACCTCTCTCTTCTTAAGACAGTCTTACACTGAAGCCCAGAACTCAGAGTGGTTGGTTGGGCTTGAGGTCTTGGTAATCCTCTTTACTTGGTCTCTTGAGCACTGGGATTAAAGCCTGTGTGGTGACACTTGGCTTCTTATTTCATTTTTTGCATAGTGCTTATGATCTGAACTGGTTAAGATCATTTACTTGTATATTATCTGACTCTCTTTAGCAAGGTAAATGCCATGGATAAAGGTCCTAGTCTCATTCAATCACTGTTCTCCATACCTGACATATTGAAGGTAGCCAAACAATATTTGTTAGTTGTTTAAGTAAAGAATAAATGAAAACAATCAATATATTTTAAAGCAGCGCTATGGCACAGGCTGCAATCCAAGCTACTTGGGAAGCTGAGGCAGGAAGATGGAAAGTTCAGTCTGTCTGGGTTATAAACTAGGTTCTGCCTGCTTGAGCAACTTAGTGATACCATCTCACACAGTAAAATGGGCTGGGATATAGCCCAGTGGAGCATGCACAGGGCCCTAGGTTCAATCCCCAGTACCACTGAAACAAAACAAAAAAGAACAGAGCCGTAAAGAATACTGCGTTAACTAGGTGAATGAAGACACATAGTTAACATGCTCCAAGTTGGAATGCTAGAGAGCCAGCACTGAGGCACAGAGTGAATAAAAAGACCATGTTGGAGAAGGGATGGACAGACTTAGTAGCAGTAGTAGGCCTTGTGATATAGGTTGTTATGTGTCAGGCCCTTACAGCTTTGAGACAGGATCCCACTATGTAGACTAGGCTGCCTTGAACTCATGTATATATCTTTTAACAGCCCTAGGGAACAGATGCTGTTTTATCACCACTTTGCAGATGAGAACACTGAAGCTCCAGGAGACTGACAAATCCCCCTACACTCAGAGCTGGCAGAGCTAGGATTCATACCAAAAAGTCTTCCAAGCATAGCCTCCAAAGCATGTGGCTGTCGTGTCCTGGATTCCTCTCAGCTGTGAGATGACTGTGTAAGGTTCTAAGTTGAGAAGGCAGCACAGACAGCGCCTGTTTTCCTCAGGCAGTGGGCTGGGGTGCATCTTAGATGGGCAGCACCAGTTTAAGGAAAGAGCTTCCTGGAGAGAAAACTTCGTGTGTGAAGGCCTTGCCAAGAGCTTCTGAGCGTTTTGCCTGGTGATTGAGGGCTGGAGGTGGGCACTGAGATAAGTGTTGATGCTGAGATGCAGGCAGAGGTTTGGACCTTTTCCTAAGCCATGGGCATCACCTCTGCATCTCCAGTGCCCCACTTTCCCAGTACTGTGGTATGATGAGCTCTCAGGAGTCAAGCTCTGTTTCAGGGTTTAAGGGGCCTGGGACAAGATAGTTGTAAAGAGTCAAGACTAGATTATCTCATAAAAGATACCGGGAACCACTGATGTATTAGAAAGTCACAGCTTTGTTTCTAATCATTAAAGTAGACAAGATACTGTGCTAGATGTGGTGCTGCAAACCTTTAATCCCAGCACTGGAGAGACAGAGGCAGGAGGATCTCTGAGCTCAAGGCCAGCTGGAGCTACATTTGAGACCCTGTCTTCAAAAAGAAAAGTAGACAGAATGTATGAGGCAAGTGTTTGTGGAGCCATGAGCTGTGAACACCTTCTTTAGTTTCTGGGACATTGACTTCTTCAGTTGGTATGCACTTCTGACCATTTTACTATGGAGGCCTGTGACCATATTTCTTAATAGTCATGTTTCTCTTGCTCCCTATCAGCAAAGACTCTTGGAATTGCAACACCCAGAAAACCTGTCTTATCTGTCAGTGCAAGAAAAATTAAGGACAATGCAGCTGATTGGCATAACTTAATTCTGAAATGGGAAAGCCTCAATGATGCAGGTTTCACCACCGCAAGCAATATTGCCAACCTGAAAGTCAACTTGTAAGTACATATGGAGTTCCCAGGCTATGTTTTGTCACCTTTAACCATTGGGCAGAAGAGTCAAGAGAGTGACAATTTATTGGTATAAATAAAATAAAAGGAAATGTTGAGCCCAAAGTGGCAAAATAACATGCAAATATGAACTGTACGTATACATTTTAAATGCAAGTTATGCTGGGTGTTGTGGTACACTTTGGTAGGACATGCTGAAAAGGCAGAGACAGGAGATTACAAATTTGACACCTTGGGCTAGAGAGATGGCTCAGTGGGTAATGATGACCGAGTTCAATCCCTGCAACCCACATGGTGGAAGGAGAGAACCAAACTATTGCAGGTAGTGCCCTTCACGGGCACACCATGGCACAAATATGCCATTATATACGCACAAATAATGTAAAAATAAATACAAATGCATGCTACATATTGTTTACATCTGTATATAAAGTTATAAAGAGATTGGAAAGAAAAAGACTTGGGTCAGGAATGTAGGATGGTAGGTAAAAGAGATTTCCTGTGTATACTGTTGGCTGCCATTTATCCCTCCCTCCCTTCCTTCCTTCTGTTTGATTTTATTTGGTTGCTATTTGTTTCTTTTTGAAATAGTTTTCGAAATAGCTTCACTACCCCAGACTGGCCCTAAACGCCCAGGGGTCTTCCTGCCTCATCCTCCTGAGTGCTGAGATTCCATGTGTGCACCACCATACCTGGTTTGTTTACATTTTGTGCAGAATCTAACTATATTGCTCCGGTGAATCTCAAACTATTGGGCTGTTATCCTGCCTTAGCCTTCCTAAGGAGTTGGCATCACAGCTGTGCACCATTGTACCAGTTATGTTATGCCACTTCTTGTTTGTGTGTATAGATCTTCTACCTGCATGTATATCTGTACCACTTGTGTGTCTGTTGCCCACAGAGGCCAGAAGAGGGCTTTACCTTGGAACTAGAATTATAGATGGTTGTGAGCTGCCATGTGGGTACTTGGTAAACGTGGGTCTTCTGGAAGAGCAGTCATTGCTCTTAACAGCTAAGCCTTCTTCCTCCAGACCTTATTTGCTGTTTTTTAGATTTACTAATTTTATTTTATGTGTATGAGTGTTTTGCCTGCATGTACATATGTGTACCACATGGGTCCAGTGCCTAAAGAGGACAGAAAAAGGTGTTGGATGGCCTAAAACTGAAGTTACAAACAGTTGTGAGCCTCCGCATGGGCGCTGAGAATCGAACCTGGGTGCTCTGAGAGAGCAGCAAGTGCTTTTAACCACTAAGCCATCCCTCCAGCTTCCAGGCTCCATTTGTGTTGAGAGAGGGACTTATGTAGGCCCAGGTAGACCTCAGTCTCACCATATTATTGAAATGACCTCCAGCTTCTTATCCTTCTGCCTTCTCTGAAGTGCTAGAATTACAGGCATGTGCTACCACATCCAGCTTCATTTGATTTCTAGAAAAAGACAAAGCGGGGGTGGGGTGGGGAGACTATAGAAATGACTCAGTAGTTAAGAGTACTTGCCACTCTATTACAGAGTGGCTGGGTTCAGTTCCCAGCACTCACATGGCAGCTCACAGCTGTCTGTAACTACAGCTACAGAGGATCTAATGCCCTCTTCTGGTCTTTTTGAGCATTGCCTACACATAGTACACATACAGAAAGACAAATATTCACACACATAACTTTGAAAAAAAATTAAAAAGATGAAGTAAACAAGTTGGTGCCCTCAGTCCCAGCACTGGGAAGGCGGAGGCAGTTGGACCTGTGAATTCGAGGTTGGCCTGGACTATATAGCAAGTTCCAAGCCAGCTAGGACAATATAGTGAGATCCTATCTTTTCTGTTTGGTTTTGCTTTTTGTGAGACAGGGTTTCTCTGTGTGTAGCCCTGGCTGTCCTAGCACTTACTCTAGACCAGGCTGGCCTCAAACTAACAGAGATCTACCTCCCTCTGCTCTCCAAGTCCTGGGGTTAAAGGTTGGAGAGCTAACTTAGTAAGTCAGGTATTTACCATGCAAACATGAGGAACTGAGTTCAAACCTTAGCACCCAAGTAAAAAGGTTAGGGTTAGGAGGCATTTTGGTGTATGATACCAGCACTGAGGAAGAAGAGACAGCTCTCTACCCCATCCCACCCCACCTAGTTTGTGAGCCCTAGGTCTCAATGAGAAACCATGTCTTTTAGTGGATGGCTCCTGAGGAACGCCACCAGAGGTTAAGTGCTGGCTTCTCTATGCACTGGTGGCACATATCATAGTGGATGCTCACAGCTGAAGAAATGGCCAGGACCAGAAGGAGAATTCTGGGCTTCCAAAATCCTTTGAAGGGTATGCTTTCATGTGGATAGAAGTCTTCTCACTAGGCTCTAAGCTTAATGGTTGTACTGCCTCCTAACTGTACCAGAGGCTGATGAACAAGCCTTTAATGTCCAGACTGTACCGGTCACAGATTTCAGTTCAAAAACCATTCACAGACTATTGACTCCTTCAGGAAATGAATCATGTTTGTGAATCTATGTGCAACCAGCACTCAGCCCTACACCAAGGATGCCACATGGCTAGACTTAACTTTCCCTAGTTAAAGTTGAGTGGCCGCTGGGGGACAGCTTACAGTAGAGCATTTGGAGCATACTGGACGCCCTCAGTTCCATCCCCAGCACAACAAATTTGAGTGACCAATGGATGTACTCGCTGTGCATATAAATAAACATCTACTACAATGACATTTGCAACATTTATGCAGAATATCTAACATGATTATGTGGATGATGCCGTTTGTAGGATTTATTATAACAAAATGAGGTGATTTTTTTTTCCTTGTTTTGTTTTTCTTTTCTTTGAGGCAGGAGCTCATTGGGTAGCCAGTTTGTGAACTCATCCTCCTCTTCAAGTGCTAGGATTAGTCACTCCCCATGGAGCCACCCAGCATGAGGTGAGTTTAAAGAGTGTAATTTACACCCATGATTTTCTGCTTTGTCCAGGGGTAAAGAGAAGGTTGAATTACAGAGCAGCAGCCCAGCTTCCAATGAAGAAGAAAAGACGAGTGTGGCGTATGAGAAGGGACTTGAGGTGCTGTGTGAGGAGCTGCAGGCCACTCTGGAGGGCTTGGTAAGAACTGAAAACGCCGGCCATGATAGCACTGCCACCCACGCCCAGTGGAACTATTTGGGGTTTGCTTGATGACGGGGGCATTCAAAACTGTTGGAGACCTGTTCTCCTCAGCCTCCTCTTCCACCTCCTAACAAATCCGAATGCTCCTCGAGAGGCTGTCTAGTGCATTGTCCTGGGCAGTTTTCAATGACTTCAAGAGTCCACAGAGTAAATACTTGGATTTTGTAGGCCAGATCATCTGTCATGTACAGCAAAGCAGCCGTGGTTGTTTGTCATCTGTGTGGACACAGCAGGTCTTACTTCAGGTTGTGATCCAGATCAGCTGTATTTCTTGTTCAGGCTGCAGTTTGGCATTGGGAGTTCTGATTGAAATACTCCCTTCATAGTAAAGTTGTAGTTTGGGGATGTTTTTGACATTTCCTTACTGACTAGCAATGAAAGATGTTCCAGGCTTACTTTGCAAATTTCCTGTCTCTGTCCTAGAATCAGCCTTTTCCCCAGGGACTCCAGATCCATTGTACAGGAGAGCTCTGTTAGACAGCTTAGCCTGGCAGTGGTGGGAGGCACTCCCGGCACTTGGGAGGCAGAGGCAGGCCTGTTTTACAGAGTGAGTTCCAGGACAGCCAGAGTTAACAACAAAGAAACCCTGTCTCAAACAAACAAACAAACAAATAAATAAATAAATGAAGGGAGGGAGGGAGAGAGAGAGAGAGAGAGAGAGGAAGGAAGGAAGGAAGGAAGGAAACAAGGAAGGAAACTCTTAGCTCTGGAACTAAGGAGATGACTCAACTGTTAAGAGCACCTGCTGCTCTTTCAAAGGACTGGAGTTCAGTTCTCAGCATCCTTATTAGGCAGCTCACAACTGTCTCTAACTCTAGTTCTCCAGGGAATCCAGTACCCAATTCTGGCCTCCACAGGCACCCACACACAGAAATAATAAAATAAATTGTATTAGAGAATCCAAGCTTGTAGAGGAATATTTAATCCTTTAATCTGTCAGCATGGCTGCTCTAGGGTAGAAAGAGTGTTAGTACACACCTTTAATCTCAGTATTCAGAAAGCAATGATAGTGAATGCTTTTAATCCCAGCACTTTGGAGACAGGAAGCAGAGTTCAGAAGGAGTTAGTGTCAGACAGGAAGTGACTTCTGAGATGAGTCAGAGTGAAAGGCAGGCAAAGTGACGAATCAGAAGAGTTAGCAGAGTGAGGACATGCCCAACTATTATGATCTAAAAACAGACTCTCAGCTCAGAGAGGCAGAGAGACGACAAGACAGAGACAATGAAGTGGACTGACTGAGGATAAGGCAGAAAAACAGAGAGGCTGACTGAGGCAGGATGGGGCAGTGAGAGCTCAGAGAGGGAAAAGGCGCAGAGGCAAAGAGAGGAGTCTGAGGTAGAGACACAGAGGCAGTTTGGCAGAAGTTGGTATCAGACCAGAAGAGTAAGTCAGTTTGAAGCTGAGCAGAACAGTTCAGTCAGAAAGGTTTCGGGAGTAAGCCAGAATCTGCCAGTCAGAAAAGTTCAGTCAGAAACAGTCAGCTGGCTCAGAAGGTCATCTTGAACCAGTCAGCTTGGATCTAGAACAGCAAGTGAGTTGAGTTTAACCAAAAAAGTCAGTTGAGTTCAGTACTGCTCTGAGTTCAGAAAGAGGTGATTCAATCAGCAGTAAGCTCTACATGCTAGCCATCAGGTTAGATGTTCTCTGTGCTGGTGAACATGAATCCATCTTAAACTGGCTTGGAACTGTATTCCCATTCAGTGTTCACACCTGACAGTTGGGGTTGGAGGCTATGAACACTGCTTTTCTTGTTCCCTCAGCCATTAAAGATGTTTGGCTTCAAGTATCTTTTCTTGGAGGGCCAGAACACCCTTTCCCCTACACTGCACCCCATTTTCATGTGATCTGTACTGTGAGAGACAACACAGATGCTTTGGTATGAGTGTGAGCTGCTCTTGCATTGTTCACTCAGCAAAGCACACAAAGATGTGGCCGAGCTGCAGATCTGACAGGTTAGGGCTACAGATCTTCCTCTTTCTGGATCTTTCTAAGTTTCTCTAGAATTGAGAGAAAGCTGCTGTGGGGTGCAGATTTGTTTACAGACTTGGGTTCAGAAAGCACAGATCCCGTCCTGGCCCTGCCTCCCAACCTCAACCTTGAACACCTTCCCAGTCATGGTTGGAAATGATAGAGCCTGTCTGGAGGTGAAGCCAAGTGAAATATCGAACCTAAAATGATTTGAGGACATAGAGACCCTCAAAGATTAACATTTGCTAAATTTAGTGTGTGCCTCTTTAGATAAAACCAGGGGATAGACACTTTGGAGGAACAGTGCAAGGAATTATGATTTTGGTGCTGTATATTTTTTTTATCCCCTCAGGTACATAACAGTTAACTATACTGTGGAGTTAGATATTTATTTTTAAAAACCTATGCTACTTAAATCTAAAATCCTCATTAAATTCTGTTTACTTTAATAATCACTCATGTAATTCTAATCAGGTACTTCACAGAACACCGAGTCACTGTCCTTCATCTGTGTCATACTTGTCACAGTGGAGACGGTGCTGGTATTTCCTGCAGGGAGCTGACAGGGAGGCAGAGCTGTGGAGCCAGGGATTTCAGGTTCTCGTGCCCTCTCCTGTGTGGAGTCCGAGACCCCCTTTCATTCTTGTCACTGTATCCATAAGAAGATCCAGGCTCGCAGAGGCTGGGCAGTTCATGGGAGTCAGAAGTACTCCTCTGAGCGCCTCTCTACCTGTCTCATCCCGCAACAGCAGCCCACTCCGGGACTCCTCCAGGGCTGTGTGCTAATGCCATTGCTCTCAGAAATCTTACTGGAGTAGGACTCGGCAAGCTTTTCTGTGAGGCTGTGAAAATCCAGGGCTTAGTATCAAAGTAATCCAAGTAATGAAGCCACAGCACCTACTGCCTCCATTCCCCTGGAATCCGCTGTCTGGAGTTCATGGATGCATGGCTGGAATTTTACCACCCCCATGACTATACCTCATCACCTCCAAATCTTCTGTAGTTACTAAATCTGAGATAAATTCTAAGCAGTATTCTCATATTCCAAATTAATATTTTTTTCAGACTAAAATACAAATGAAAATGGAAAAGCTGTCTTCAACCACCAAGGGAGTTTGTGAACTAGAAAATTACCATTACAGGGAAGAGAGTAACCGGCCCACTCTGTTTCACACGTGGCCCACAGACTTCTTCTGTAAGTAGCTCTTCTGGAGTTGGTTTTAAGAGGAGCACCAGCATTGGTTAGACTCTTGTTCATAGGAAAGGAAACAGGGCATTTCTCTTTTAAAATAAATAAATAAATATAAAAATTCAGTAAGGTGAAGACCGATGTGGTAGTGTAGTCCTATAATGCCAAATGGAGAAGCAAAAGCAGGAAAAGTGTCAGTTCAAGGCCAACTTGGGCTATAAGCTGAGAGTATGCCTTTAAAAAAAAAAAATAAATAAATCAGCCATCAGTTGAGGATGCTTTGGCCAACCTCATAGGAGACTGTTGAGAAAAATTAAATTTAGCATGATGGTCTGTCCCAGTTAGGGTTTCTATTGCTGTGATGAAACACCATGACCAAAAACAAGTTGGGGAAGAAAGGGTTTATTTGGCTTACACTTACATATCGCTGTTCATCATTGAAAGAAGTCACGACAAGAACTCAAAAAGGGCAGGAACCTGGAGGCAGGAGCTGATGCAGAGGCCTTAGAAGAATGCTGCTTAATGGCTTGCCCTGCCTACTTTTTTATAAACCCAGGACCACCAGCCCCGGGGTGGCACCACCCACACCAATCACTACTTAAGGCATTTTCTCAACTGAGGCTCCTTCCTTTCTCTAGTGACTAGCCTGTGTCCAGCTAGAGTAAAACTAACCAGTACATGGGGCAAGTTTGTAATCCCAGTACTTGGGAGGCTGAGGCAGGAGGATCACAGTGAGTTTAAAGGCAGCCTGGGGTCAAATGAAGGGCTAATGGGGCTGGTAAGATGGCTCAGCAGGTAAAGGCCCTTGCCACTGAGTCTGATGACCTGACTTTGATCCCTAGGAGCCACATGATAGTAGAACAAACCTATGCCTGAATGTTGCTCTCCAACCTAGACACACATCATGGCATGTACCTGCAAAATGCAATAAAAAATTGTAAACGTTAAGCCATTTGATGTTTTTTTTTTAAGATTTATTTTTGATTATTTGTGTCTGTATGTAGGTATATGTACATACATGAATACAGGTGCCCTTTGGAGACCAGAGGTGTTGGCTCCGCCTGGAGCTGCCTGATGTAGATGCTGGGAATTGAACCCAGTTCCCTAGAAGAGTACCTGGTACTCTTCACTGCTAGGCCATCTCTCCAGAAACTTACTTTTTTAAACACAGCCTTAATATATATCCTTGGCTGAACTGGTACTATGAGGCCCAAGCAGGCTTCAAACAGTAGCAGTCCCCTGCTTCAGTCCTCCTTGAGCCGTGATTGCCTGAGTCTTGATGAAGTGACTCTTTACTACCTTTAAAAGTTACTCAAAGGTGTGGCTTTGTGCCTCCTACCAATTAACCACCCCAGCTGGACTGGCTTGGTCCTTTATCCCAGTGCTATTCTGATTTGTTTTGAGAATTTTAAGTTGCCTGGGCTGGCTGAGGATGATCTTACACTTCCCACTCTGTGCCTCTAATCTGTGCTTCAACTTCCATGTGCTAGGATGGCAAGCATTTGCCATTACTCAGTTTATTGGGTACCAGGGATTGAACCCAGGGCTTCATTCATGCTGGACATGTACTCTACCAGATGACTCACATTGCCAGATCTGATTCTGGCTTTTAACCAGAAACTGTGAAAGCATGGCTTGAACATAGGAGAATGCATTCTGATGCAGCCAATGGTTGGTCTATTGCAGATGAGGTCTCCCACCAGCTCTCCGACTCATACAAGAAGGAGCTCCTCCTGAAGCACACCATTGGTGCAGAGCTGGCCCACACTGCTGACCGCAACCTCAGCCTGACCTACCTGTCCATGTGGCTGCACCAACCCTACATAGAGAGCAACAGCAAGCTGCAACTAGAGAGCATGCTGCTCGAAACAGGGCACCGGACCCTATGACTCCCCAGGCACCTTGCCTGTGATCACACCTCGGGGCTCCAGAACACTGGTGGACAGTCACTTGAGTAGGACCTATTGTGCCCCAGGGCTAGTCCCTTTAGGATCCTGGGGTCACTGTCCCAGCTGCTGCAACCCCTCCAGAGACACAGGCGCTGTCCCCCCTCTGCCTTGTGTGAGCACCACTGAGTAACACAAATGGGAACGGCTGAAGCCGCATTTAAACAGAATATACTTTACATGTTACATCTGTATACAGCCTCAAGTTTTCCTACTTTTACTTGTTTGTTTTTGTTGTGCTGGGGACCAAACCTAGACTTTCACACAAGCTGAATACTCAACCACTGGGCTACACCCCCAACCCTGCACTTAATATCTGAAGAGAATGTTTTAGTTCTGTATAAATAAAGTCCCATAAATATTAGAAGTTTAATATCTCGTCAAGTGGGGACATCTTTTAATATTTTATTTTTACTTATGTATCTTGTATGTTCCACATGTACAGATGAGAGCTGCAGGTGGTTGTCAGCCACCTGATCTGGGTGTTAGGAACCAAACCCTGTCCTCAGGAAGAGAGTTCACACTGCTGAGCCATCTCATATATGTTTCCGTTTGTTGGGGAAGCCTACTTGGGCCACACAGCATGTGTGCAAGTCAGAGGACAGACACCTTTGGGTGTGAGTCCTTGCTTTCTGCATTGACACAAGGCCTCTTGTTCACTGCTGTTAACACCAGAATAGCTGGGCTGCAAGCTTCTGCTTTCTCCTGTCTCAGCCTCTTATCTCTTATTGTATCTGGGACCTACAGACACTTCTATTGCTTTTATATGTTTCCTAGGGATCTGAACTCAGGTCATCAGGCTTACCCAGTTCCTGCTGCGGCCATTGCTGTTCCTGTTTTCCAGATGAGAACACAGACACAGTGTCAGGCGTGCAGCTGTCCAAGGTCCTAGCCTAGTAACTGGCAACTCTGAAGTTGCATTTCTAGTCCAACCTGACTTATTGAAATCACGAGTGTCTCTCTCTCTCTCTCTTTCACACACACACACACACACACACACAAACACACACACACACACCTCGGTTTCATTTTTCCGCCAAGCAGTTACCTACAAAGTGCTCAGCTCTGTACTCAGAACACAGAGTTCAAACACAAGTCAGACATCAAGTTCTCAGAAACTTGGGCCAGTAGAGAAGACAGACTTGTCCAAAGACTCATCACACCACATTTGCACCACGGCCACCTGAACAACACCTGAGATACCTTACATATAGGAAAGGGTTACTCTGAGCCAGGCAAGGTGACATGCACCTGTAACCTAGCACTGGAGGCGGAAGCAGGCAGAAGCTCCTGCTTCAGCATTATGATTGTGAGGCCAGCCTGGGATACATAGCAAGATCCTGTCTTTAAAAAAAAAAAATCGGCTTGTGAGATGGCTCAGCAGGTAAAAGCACTTGTCATGTGAGCCTGACAATGTGAGTTTAATTGTGGAACCACGCTAAGATGGAGGGGAGCACTGAGCCACAAAGCTGTCCTTTGACCACACACAGTTAAAAATAATAATAAAATATTCCCTTCACAGAATAAAGTGTGTGTGGCAGGGGGGTACAGGGGGGGCATTTCTACCCTGTTCCTTGGAGAAGGAAATCTGATAAACTTCATGCTGTGTAAAGAATCCAAAGAACAGAGGCTTCTAGGAAGAAAATACTTCCAGAAAAATAAAGCAAATACCTCAGAGATAACTACTTATGACAGGGACTTAGAGGAGAGAGGATTTCTCACTGTGCAAATTAGTTAAAGTGTCAAAGCATTTAGAGGTAACCTTTTGCAGGGTTGCTCTTTCCTCTGTTTATTAAAATCTGTTCTTAAAAGGGGCAGATGCCTTGTAGAAGGGTTGCTACATGATCAGCATTTGGCAGTGTTAGACTCCAGACAAGACACTGTTCCAGGCCATGCTCATGGACCTCTGCTCCCTCCTAGCTGGTTCTGGGTGCAGGTCCCAGGCTAACAGAACAAAACCCCTTCTCCCACTCCCCCCAACCCACATCCTTAAGGTTTACTCTCTCCCTTCCCTTTGCCTGCTAGGCATCAGAGACAGCCTGACTGCCAGCATGACTATGGACTACTCATCAACCACGTGAGATGGAATCTTCTCCCTCTGCACTCTGTAAGAAGGGTCCCTACTCTACCATGTGGGCGTGAATCCCACTCATACCTGCTATACTGTCTTACAGGAAACACTGGAGGATTTAGTACCATGGATAGGCCTTGTAAGACATTTCATGAGTTTTGTTTGTTTGAGACGTGGCCTCACTCTGCAGCCCAGGTTGATCTGGACATAATATCCTGTCTATAACTAAGTAGTGTGTGGTACATGTTGTCTACTTTTTAGCATTTGTATAGCCTTCTTGTGTTCCTGAAGTTAGATTTTTACATTGTGTTTTATATTTAATTATGTATATGTGTGCCTGTGTGCTGTGTGGGTATATATGCACCTAGCTGGAGATTCCTATAGAGGCCAGTTGTGAGTTGTCCAGCATGAATGCTGGGAGTCAAACCCAGTCCTTTGTAAGAGTGGTATGTGCTCCTAAAGATTTGTTAGGGTTTTCTGAGACAGGGTCTTGCTAGATCACTCATGCTGATTTCAGAACCACTATACTCCTACCTTAGTCCCTCAAATGCTGGGATTACGGACACACCTTGCCCAGCTTTTGTGTATTCTTGGTGTTTTGCTCCCCAGCCACCCATTAGCAAGTTGTTAAAGAGAGCTAATGGAAATGAAAAAAGAGAGCTAAGATCAATACTGCCAAGGACAGACAGAAATAAAGAAACTAAAGATAAACAAAATATTGATTCTGCACGTTAGTGTCTTAACAGAACAAGGATGTCGTCAGAGGTCAATATGGCACTTCAAGTTGAGCTTAGTGGTGAGTCACATAGATATGTCTTCTACAACACCAAATTGGACCAAATTAACAGGGAAGGAAATAAAAATCTTGAAATCTACCTGAACTGGATTGAGAAGATTTGAGAATAAATTCTTGGTGAATACTTTGAGAGAGAGGGTGGCTGGTGCTGTCTTTTTTAACTTTTGCTATTCTAAAGTATTTCAGGCAAATCAAAGTATTGGGGATAATATAATAAATGTCCATATAAGCCAAATGAAGATTAAGAATTTAGACAGTGAGGAAGCTCTGGGCTATTGAGAAGTGGCCCAGTCCATGGGACACAACCCTGCCTAGACCACTCTGATGGTCCCCAATCCCTGACACCCCTGTTCTACTAGAGAACCCACCTGTTTGTCCCTGTGATCCCACCTTGAGACCTAGAGAACAAGGAGTGCCTGGCGGGTGTTGCAGGGGCTGCAGGAACAGTAGTCTTGCCTCAGCACAGCACCAGGGTGAGATGCAATGAGGACCCCCAGCTCTGCCCTGCAGCAGCATCTCAGGAGACAGCAGAGAATAGCTGAGAACCTTTGCAATGTTCTTGTCTAATGTGGACAAATGTCCCACAATATAGCCATGGAAACCCTCACAAAGAAACCCTGAGAAGTTACTTTACAGCTCGGACATCAAAGTGCTGGTGCTCTTGATGAGCTCCAGGTTTCTGTAGACCCCAGTAAGTCATCCTATCACAAAAGCCTTTTCTTCACCCAGAAAACCCAAGTAGACAATCCTGCTATCCCAGCCTGGAAAAACAGAGGCAGGAGGATCTTAAGTTCAAGGACAAGTTGAGCTATATAGCAAGACCCAGTCTTGGGGAGGGGGATGAACATAAATCTAAGTGGATGGTCCAGTGGGTAACAGGACTTGCTGCGCAAGTCTGGCAACCTGAGTTCATTCCTGGAATCTGTACAAAGATTGAAGGAAGCTGGGAACAGTGGCACATGCCTTTAATCCCAGCACTCGGGAGCAGAAGCAAGTCTCTTGTGTGTTTGAGGCCAGCCTAGTCTACACAGTGAGTTCCAGGATGGCCAGAGTTACATAGTGAGACCCTGTCTCAAAAAAAAAAAAACCTGATTGTACAGCCTGCCACTGTAGCTACTGGAGAGGCTAATACAGGAGGACTGCAGATTTGACGCCTGCTTGGGCTACTTAGTGAGACTCTTAAGGATAAAGCTCGGTAACAGTGCCCTGCCTGGCAATTTCAGGGCTCTGGGTTCAGTCTCCACACACACCAAGAAAGCAAATAGAAATCACTTTCTTACTTTTCAATAGAATGCTGCCAAATGGCTGGTTTTTTAAGTTTCCTAACTGATTCCAGAGTACAGAGGACATCTACTGAAGAAACAGCACATGTCCAGGAGAGAGGGAGGGGTGGTACAGTATGAGAGTGGTTGCAAGGCTGGTGAGCAACAGTAGAACGATCTGAACTGCAACAGCTGCCAAACTACACATCTGCCATGGGAACATCTGTAACCCAGCCTTGGGCAGAGGCAGAAGGATCATGTGTTCAAAGCCAGCCTGGTCTGTGCCAAACCCTGCTTCTAAAAGCAGACAACAAAATATGTATATACCATTATTGCAATGAGCTCCTTAGAAAAAGAGATTGTCGAGTAGGCATTATTCTTTATAAATAAAGATATGGCTCATAAATAAATGGCTCATTTATCTCAGTATTCACATTAGAAAAATATGCACTACCTGAAATAGACCTTCTATGAGTAAAATCAATACAAATATAGGTTCAAAGTTCTGTCCAGCATGGTGGGACATTCCTGTCATCCTACCAGTCAGGAGATGGAGGCAGGAAGATTAGGGAGTTCAAGACCAGCTTTGGTTAGATATCAAATTCAAGGCCAGTCTGGGCTACATGGGACCCTGCCTCAAAAAGCAATGCTCTACACACACACACACACACACACACACACACACACACACACACACACACACACACACCTGACTCCTGGTCACTGAGAGAGCTCTGTCTCCACAGTGAGGAAGGCCTCCATGGTTTCAAGAGCAACCCCTTCTGGCGAATTAAACCTCAGGATAGAACCCTCTGCATTAGTCACCATGACAGCATCCTCTTCCTGAGACACTATGGTATTTGGATGGGACAAAATAAGCCCATTGGGTGTCCGAATAAAAATCTGCTCTTGTCCCTGAGATACTTCCTGGCACACATCGGAAATCTCAAAAGCCAGGGCTTCCCCCACAGCAGCCACAGTCTCTGGCTCTCTCTGGCTATGTGCCTCCATCCTAGAGAGGAAATGGCTTATGTCCGCAGCTTTGTTTCCAACACTGGGACCCCCATTAGTGGACAGTGATCCACCTGATCCAGGATGGGATCTTGGCTCGGGCACAGTCTTGGAAGCACAGGCAGATGGTAGGATCTTCACAGGCAAGGTGTTCTGGAGTGGAAAGGCTGCAGCCTCTGCAAGCAGGACATGGCTGGGGCTGGCCTGCTGACCACTAGGGTGGAGCTGGCTTGTCTCACTGAGGTCCCCTGCCTCTGTATTTCCAGATTCTCCAAGCAGCAGGGACCCCACTCCTCCACCTAATGATGGGGTGCTACTGACACCACTGTTCCTCTGGATGGCCCCAGAATCCTGGTCTACAGTGTGTTCTGGAGCATTCTCTTTAGAAAACACCGACATGTGGGCAAGGGGCAGCCCTCCAGGCTCTGCTCCCTGGGAATAAAGAGCTGACTTACTGACATCTTGACACATAAGAGCAGGATCTACAGATGTCATCACTATAAGCTGTTGCTCTGCAGGAGGTTTACTAGCAGGAACCATCTCCCCACAGCTTCCTTCAGAGCAGGGAGATGGGTTCTTCAAGCCTGCAGGGGCAGAACCTGAACAGTTCAGAAAAACAAGAGTCACATACAAACACCTCAATGAACTGGTCCAAACGAACGAACTTTCTTTCTTTTTTTGGTTTTTTGAGATAGGGCCTAGAACTTATTCTGTAGACCAGGCTGGCCTTGAACTCACAGATATCTGCCTGCCTCTGCCGCCCCAGTGCTGGGATTAAAGACATACGCCACCACTGCCTGGCTCAAATGAGCTTTCTTGAAAAAAGCAGTAATGCAGATTGTCTCTGCTGCCCAGTCTAGGCATCAGGTTTGTATTGGTTACTGTATCTATTCACAATGGTAGATTTTGTATTAAAACGTGTTCCAAGAGTTTAGCAGGTGACTAACAGTGAATGAACGAGCAGTGACCCCTTTCCCAAGGGGAGCCCAAGGGTCAGAGGCTTTTCAAAACAGATCCACAGCCAAGCCCCACCCAACCGCACCCCTGGAAAACCTAGAAGGTTATTTCAACAAAGCCTTCCCAGGGACCAAGCCAAGAGCCCTGGTTTCGAGGCCAAGGACCCTCTCACTCAGCCCCAGGAATGGAGGACATATGCAGATACTAAAGGACCTTTGTTGAGAGGAAGTGAACTGAGGGATAGATTGCTTAACTTCAAAGCACAGAGGAAGCTAAACGGGAAAAGTGATTAAGCGAGGAGGCTGTACTCCTCACTGCTACGGGAGGGTTCGCTGTTCCCACTGAGCAGAGTTGCCTTCCCCTGGGGCAGAGGTGCATAGACGTTCTAAAATGGCATAGCCTCTTCCAGGGAAGCCCTTAGCATCTGGTCAGAAATCAGACAGTCCTGATAAGTCTTTACAAAGGCATGTGAATACTGTCAATGCCATGTGTTCAAAGTACCTAGGAGACAGGATCTGGTTGCAGCCAGAACTAAAGACAGAATGTCTTCTTTCCAAGTGTTAAATCTCACATGTTCAGCACAGCCAAGTCTCAAATGCTAAGCCACAGATACATATGTCCCTGGGACCCAACTCTGCCCAACCTCTCAGACCAGCCGGAGACTACTAGCCTGATACCCAACCCCTAAGAGTGATGGCCCTGGGTACATCTGTACCTGCTCATAGGACCTCTGAGCATGGGGAAACCCACAAAATATGAGATTTACCCTTGCTGGTGGCTGGAGCACATGAGGGCCCAGGCTTCTGCTGGCACCCGCTGACGGCGGCAGGACAGTCAGGGACATCTGTGGGCAGAGCTGCTGTTCGGGGCTTTTTCACTGTAGCCAGCCCATCCCCTGTGGCCTATGGAAAGAAGACTCCCTTATCTGAGACCAGAAGAACAGGCAGATATGCCTCTCCCTGGAGAGGCCTAGACAGGTGAGCTGTGAACTAACAGCCAAATGGTGACTCCAACATCTCCACAGAAAGTCAGCACTGTGCTACTTACCACCACACCTAGCTCCCTCTCCCTCTTCTGTCCACTGGCTTCCTCCAGCTTCCCCTCCATCTCCTGGCTGGAGAACTCAGGTACACTGCATGGGTGTATCTCTTCCTTCCTCAGGAATTCTGTGATCCCTAATAACCTGGCAACCTGAAGGGAAGCAGGAGAAGTAAGCTTTGCTTAGAGCAGAGTGTGCCAACTGTGTTGATTCCTAGTCTACGACTGACTACAAGTCCAAGAGGCTCCTTTGTACAGTGAGATGCAGCTTAGTAAGGAGATGAAGACAGATATAAAGTTCTATGTAACAGCCAAGTGGAGTTCATCATTACCAACGCCAGCAGGCCTGTGTTGCTCTTCCAGAGGACCTGAGTTCAAGTCTCACATAGCGGGTAACAACCATCTACAACTCCGACCCAGGAGACCTGGTGCCCTCTTCAAGCACCAGGCACCCACACGGTGCACAGACATACATTGTCTGGTTGGTTTTTATGTCAATGTGACACCAGAGGGAATCTTAATTAAGAAATTTCTCCATACAATGACCCGTAGGCAAGTCTACGGGGGCATTTCCATGATTAATGATTGATGTAGGAAAGCCCATATTATCTGGAAAGTGGTCCTAGATGGTACAAGCAAGCAGGTTGAACAATCCATGGGGAGAGAGTCATTAAGCAGCAATCTTCCATGGCCTCTGCCTCAGTTTCCTGCCCTGACTTCCCTCAGTGATGCAGTGCCATCTGAAAGTTATAAGCTGAAAAACGCTTTCCTCTCACATTTTGGTCGTAATGCTTTATCATCTCAATCAAAACTCTAAATGTACAGACAGAATACCCATACATATAAAACAATTTTTTAGAGTCCAAGGTTATTCTTGCCTACAGAGAAAATTCAAGACCATCCTGGACTACATGAGACCTTATCTCAAACAATGACCTCCACCAGAAGAATATGACAAAGTATTCAGAGACTAACAATGGTGACCAAGAACAGCACCTCCAACCACCAAAAAACACCTAAAGCAGCATACATCGACTACGGTGGTCTGAATGAGAATGGCCCCCATAGGCTCATATGTTTGAATGCTTAGTTCCAATTGGTGGAACTTGTTTGGGAAGGATTAGGAAGTGTGGCCTTGTTGAAGGAGCTGGGTCACTGCGGGTGGGCTTGAGGTTTCCAACGACTCAAGCTGCTCCCAATATGCTCTCTGCATCCCACTGTGGATCAACATGAGCTGTCAGGTGTTCCTGTTGCCATGCCTTTGCTCCACCATCATGGGCTGTACCCTCTGAAACCATAAGCCAATCAAACGCTTTTTTAAAATAAGTTGCCTTGATCATGGTGTTCCATCACAGCAATAGAAAAGCAACTAAGACACCCTCTTGCAGCATGGACTGTGGTAGCTTGCCATGGAAATCAGTACCGTATCAGCACCCACTCACTACAGACAGGCAGCTCCAGCAGGTTAGTGGGAAGGAAGCAGCTATGACCCACACAGCCTTTCTTTTATTTTTAAGATTTATTTTAAGTGTATGAGTGTTTTTGCTCACATATGTTTGTGTACCATGTGCATGTCTGTTGCCCATGGAGGTCAGAAGAGGGTATCGGATCCCCGGGAACTAGAGTTATAAATGATTGTGAGCCATCACTTGAGTCCTAGGAATCAAACCTGAGTCCTTTGCAAAAACAAGAAGTGTTCTTAACTGCTGAGCCATCTTTCTAGGCCTCCACACTACCTTTCTAGGCATTCATACTACTGGTGTTCCATTTTTTGGTTTTTGTTTTGTTTGTTTTTAGGTTTTTTTGAGACAGGATTTCTCTGTTGTAACCCTGGCTATCCTGGAACTTGCTCTGTAGACCAGGCTGGCCTCAAACTCACAGAAATCCGCCTGCCTCTACCTCCCCAGTGCTGGGATAAAAGTTTGTTTTTTAAATAAAGAAGATGGTTTAATCCTTGGCAGCAGTGTAGAGCTGGAAAGTACAACTTAAGTCAGTGCCCTAGAGGACACTGAGACTCAGGGGCGGGTAAAGGACTGCCAGGGCTGGTGAGGGACTTGGTGCACACATAGTGGGCCCAGAGCCAAACCCAGAAAAAGTTTATCCAAACCAAGCTAAACCATATTAGCTCCAAACTTATGTTCTGAAAAGAGCTCAAGCTAGTCAAAGGCAGCTGGGTGATGGAATAAGAACTGTGTCCAAACAACCACAGACATAACCACAGGCCCTGTGTAACATACAGAAAACAGGGTCATATGGACAGAAGGTTCGGTAGGTAAGAGCTGCTGCTCTGGCAAAGCCCCGGCACCCACACAGTGGCTAACAACCACCTGTAACTCTACTCTCAAGGAATCTAGCACTCTCTTCCGTACTCCCTGGGTACCAGGTACAAATATGGAACACAGATATACATGCAGGCAAAACACTCATTAACATAAAATAAATTTAATAAAAATGTTTTAAAAAGAAAAAGAAAGAAAAGAGAGTTAACCCTGAGCATCAGCACGTGGGGCAACGGTGGTGTCAGCACAAACATCAGTGTGTGGCGGACTGAGGCATCCTCAGTTTTCTTTGAGCTATTCTAATTTCCAGTTTTCTGGAACAAGGGTTTATCATCCTTATATTGATGAAACAGAAACTTTACTTGACAGGACAGGCTACACAGCAACTAAAAATGAAGATGTCTTGGTAGCAACGCCCTCCCTCGTTTACAGACTCCTTCCTTTGCTAACTTAGAGCAAAATGCTTTGCTCCTTGAGACATCACCTCATTGTTGCTTATCTCCAGGGGCTCCTGAGAACACTGGCTGGGGCTGCTGAGGTAATCCTGACACATTTTCTTCACCACATCATACAACTCTTCAAACTCCTTGTACACAGCAGGAAAGAAGGGCTTCACTCCATGACTTTTCTCAACCTTTGTGAAGTGAAAGATGAGCAAAGATTAAGTCTGAGGCAATGACATAGAAGATAGAAAAACAAAACAAACAAACAAGCAAAACTTGAAGACAGAGGGAGCTGACTTTCTCAACCCCTGAACTGGTCAGTTGCCAGCATTTCCTTCACTTCCTAGTGGGTACCTACGTATGCCATCACCATGCCCAGCTCTGGGAGGCCAAGTCAGGGTAGGGGAGCCAGAAAATAAACCCTTAGGGTAAAGGCACAAACTCTGGGACTGGGGTGACCCCACAAGAAGCATAATGTTGGGAAAAAGGCACCTTCAGCTCCTAAGAGGCGTAGTCCCACCTTAAGACCATGGTTTTCCACACCTACCGCTGCTCCCTACAGAAAGTTGGAATAGTCAAGGGGGTGACAGTGGCTTACTGAGACACCCACAGAGATGGGCTGCTGGGCCCTAAAGCTCTCTTCAGCTCTGTTCTAGGGAAGAGAAGTCAATGGTTCCAAATGGCCTGGCGCATTCTAAAGTAGGAAGGCCAGCTTTGCAGTGTCCTCAAATTAACCCTCTATCTTGAGACACACTACAGGAACTCACCTTCACCAGAAGAAGCTCACACAGGGTCACCACCTGAGCCAGCTGAGGTAGGACCAGTTCCACCAGCTCCTCCCGGCTACACTGTTTGAGAGCCTACAAAAAGAAAGTGTTGGCCACCTTCAGCTGGAGACTGGCAGGAAGTTGGTGTGAGTCAGAACATAAAGGGCTAAAAGATCCCCAGCCACCAGCTGTATCACAATTTCACACTGTTGTCCAACAACAAAGCACCATGGTCAATTCTAGGTTCAAATACAGGTGCTCCATGGGAGAAGCAGCTAACTATGAGTGCCAGGGGCTCAAGTACAGAGGAGAGCCACACAGCTGCAGACAGCATCCAGGGATTGGCAGGCAGCAGGCTGAAAAGATAGCCCGGGCTAGGTTGGGAGAAGCCCAAAGACTTGGATCTCCTTCTAATGGTAGCATATGGATGGAGGTTATGTCTGTTATAGGTGAGGTGTTGCTATGATGCTTAGGTAAGGTCCTAGGCTCAAATGGGCCTCCTGCCTCAGTCTCTAAGTAGCTGGGATTCCCAGGATGCACCACAGTACCTGGTTCTAGAGGGAGGTTTTAGGTAGGCAGTGGTATAAGAAGAGGAGGGGGTGGGTCCGCATCGGGCACAGCAACAGAAGGCAATGCCAACATAAAGGCAAGCAAGAGAAGAACTCGATAACAAGGGAGGGGCATGGAGGCCACGGCCTATGAGGTCCAAGATGGGGGTGTGGTGGGGAGAAAGAGGCAAAGTCAGGGTAGTAGCATAGCCTGTAATCTCAGCACTTGGAAAGCTTGGGGTAGAAATATTGGCAGGGCCAACCTGGGCTCCAATGGGAATTTGAGGCCAACCCGGGCTACAGAGTAAACAGTGTCTCAAAAACCTAAAAAAAACAAGAAAGAGGAAGGGAGGGGAAGGAACATTAGAGAAGAAAGCAAGAAGGAATTGGGCTTCCAGCTTGAGCACCTAGTGGCCCTCCACATCACAGACTAGACAGGACACCAGCTCTTGTCTAGTCCACTCCCCAAACACGAAAGATAGGGATTGTACACAGGCCACCAGGTGAAGAGTGTTCAGGCTCTCTCTATGGAGCCCTGGTTGACCTGGAAATCCTAGAGATCTGCCTGCATTTGCCTCCCAAGTACTGAGATTAAAGGTGTGTACTACCATGCCCATTTTCTGATGAGAGCTGTGAGGCTCCAGAGAGAGGTTCTGATCAGGAAGTACAAATGTGGGAATGTGCAGAGGAAGCAACGCAGGGAAAGGAACCTAAAGGACCCTTGGGAACACGGACTGTGTGAGGTGTAGGGAGGCATGTGGCATAGGCTTCAAGAGAGTGAGTAATCAGGAGCTGCCAAGACCTGAGCGGCCAGAGAAGCTGAAGAAATCCTTATAAGCAGGATACAAATGTTAACTACAGGGTCTGCAGCCATGCAAGCCTGGTGACCTGAGTTCCACTGCCAGAACCCAAGGAAGACGGGTGAAGATGGAAGGAAAGAACCAACTCTACAAATTTGATTGTGGCAAGTAAATGTGTGCAGGTGCAGGGACGGGCACACACACACACTTCAACTTTCAAAATTCTTAGAGAAAAAATGTACCTTGTGGTTTCAGTTCTATGGAAGCCCAGAAAGGCCAGGAAGGTTGGTTTATAAGGTGTCCCTAGACATGACTAAAACTCTGGACAAGCTTTCGAGGGCAGACATCTCCTTAGTGCTATCTCAATGAGAACATCCAACCTGGAAGTTTTGTCAACCAACAGGTTTGACTGTCACTCCTAGCCTCCTTCCTACTGGAGTGGCAGCTATCTCTGGTTTATGCACACTGTCCTTCCATAACAAGAGCTGGGCCTGGTATGTTATGGGCACACAGTTCATGTATAAATAAATGCCAGCTTCTGGGGGAAGAGTCTCATCTAAGAGAGTCAGAATGTTTCTGCTCACAGCAGCCGCTCAACTGTCTGTAGGCCCGCAAGGATGCTGTCAGGAAGACACAGTCTATGTACAGCCTGGGGAGCTTCACTGCCTCCGACACCCAATAATCTGGATTCAGATTCTGGCCCTGTCTCCAGCCTGAAGCCACGGTGAGCAACTTGCTCTCTCTGAGTTTCGGGCTGCTCATCTATTAAGGTAGGAGACCACTGTGAAAATAGATAAAAGGAGGCTTAGCAGAGATATGGGACGGAGTGGAGCTGAGCTGTCTCACAGAAAATGCTCTGGAAATGGTGCTGTTTCTAATGCTAACAACACATTCCAAAGGTTCTACCTCAAGGCTCAACAGCCAATCATCCAAGGTTGCCAGGACACAAGGGGAATGGAGGAAAGCTAACCCTCCACAGTTTAAATTTGCTGCTGCATTTTCTAACACCACATGGAGCCTAAACATGTTTTAGGAAAACCACTTTCTAGAAACCCAAGTCTTAACTACTGAACCATCTCTCCAGCCCCATGGCCTGGAACTCTTCTGCTTCAGCCTCCCAAGTGCTGGTACTTCTGGAGTGTACCACTACACCAGGCTAGGATGTTGGTGCTTTATTTTTAAGTTCAGACACCTGATAGTGAGCTCAGAAAGGTAGCCCAGGCCTATAACACCAGCACTCTGGAGTTTGAAGCAAGAAGATTTGAGTTCAAGGCTAGCAGGAGCTTACACAGTATGATCCTGTCTCAAAACACAAACCAGAAAAAGAAGGAAGGAAGAGAGTTGTTACATGGTGCACCAGACAAGCGGGCATTGAGTACAACTATGAGAGCAAGTTACCTCCTGGAGTCGGGCTCCCCCAGACACAGTCAGCCCTGAGGGGACAGCAGGGTCGCTGTTTGTCTGGATTGCTGTGCTCTGCTGGAGGCTGGCTGTGCTGAACTCTGCCTGGCTTTCCCTATATCCATTTTTAGGTTCTAGGTATTTCTCTGGTCTCAGAAGAGCTGAGGGACTTCTGTTTTCTGGTTCAGGTACCACCGTCTCTTCAACTTCAATAGTCTGACCATTCTAGATAGTGTTGTACACCCCCCAAAAAAAGAGAGATTCTGAAATATCATGCATTATATGCCATCATGAAAACCTTAAAGCAGAAAAATGTCAATTGCAAAGAACTTTCTACACTATTTTTCTTTAGTTAACACTCTTTAACCACAGTCATGCATTTTAAAACTTTCCCAACCAGTACACTTAAGGACTTCAAATGATTTATCAGCAATCTAAGAAGTCTGCGCTGACAAACAGTGACCCTGGGGTGTTGACCAAAATGAAAAAGAAACTTCTTTGATGTAATCATCATCTTAAAACTTAACGTTGGGGCTGAGGGTGGAGCTCAGCACAAAACTTGTGCTGAGCATGTGCAAGGTCCTGAGTTAGATCTCCAGCACACAACAATAAAAATGTCAATTTTGTTTCTAATTTATAACTTATGCATGACTTTTTAAATGTTTTGTTTTTGTTAGTTATATTTCCAACACCATAAACTCACCCTTTTTTAAAGATTACTTTTTAATTACATTCATGTGCACACCTGTGTGGGGATATGTGCATATGAGCGCAGGGGCCTGCAGAGGCCAGAAGAGGTAGCTGGATCTCGCAGCTGGAGTTACAGGTGGTTGCTGGCCACCTTACATAGGTGCTGGCAAACAAACTCAGGCCCTCTGCAAAAGCACTATGTGCTCTTAACCACTGGGCCATCTCTCAGCCTCAAACCCATCCTTTGAAAGCACTCAATTCAGTGGACTCAACACACTCACATACAACTCAAGGTTGTGTAACCATCACCACTAATTCCAGAATGTTCTCAATACATTTGAAACGTATAACTCCTCCGGTCTCTCTCCCCTCTAACTCCCATATCCACCCCCAGGTACTAATCTATGCCTGTTTTCTGTCTCCGTGGTTTGCAAGGCTCGCTGGAGAAAACCCTGAATGACACAAAACAGGAATCACTACTGTCTTAAGCCTTTTAGGACAGCTGTAGGGCCAAAGAATTGACAGAAGGAAAGAACAGCTAGCCACAAGTACTGTGTCCCTTAAGTCTTTCCCGTTTGTTGTTGTTTTGAGATGAGTCCAAAAGTACTGCCCAGGCTAGTTTCTCTTCCTGGCCTCAACTGCTCCTCCTGCCTCCGCCTCTTGAGTAGCTAGGGCTATTGGCACCCTGCACCCAGCTATCCTAACACCTGAGATTCTCCCTCCAAATCCTCACTGCAGTAGCTTTAGGAGGAATGCTGGGTGTGTCTGCAGGCTTAAGTACCACATGACCCTCAGGAAAGAACAGGAATCGTAGTTGAGGATGTCTGTCCACCCCAGCAGGACAAAGGGTTCCTGAGATCACAGCCATTTCCAAGGCAAGGTGCCTGGGCCTATGGCCCAGCAGTTGGCAGCAGTCCCCACTACTGAAGAAGCAGCAGGCACTAGGGAGCCCACGTGTCCCGTTTGTCTAAGACAGTCTGGGTACACCTGGCATCCTCTCCATTAACTTCTGCTGTCAAAAGTCCAGGATGATGAGATGTTCATACTATAGGGCAGTGGTTCTCAACCTTCCTAATGCTGCGACCCTTTAATAAAGTTCCTCATGTTGTGGTGACTCCCAACCATAAAACAATTTTCATTGCTACTTCATAACTGTAATTTTGCTATTGGGCAGTGTCTCGGTTCCTAAGACCATCAGAAATATGGGTTTTTTGATGGGTATAACCGACAGGTTGAGAATCATTGCCGTAGGGAGAAAGGAGCAAGCCTAGAGATTCTCAGTTGAAACAGACCCTGTGACAGAGGACTAACAAGAGGAAAACAAAACACTTCATGAGCATGTGCACTTCCCATGCACACAGGCAATGCCAGAGAATGAGTTCTCAGAGGTGGTTCCGAGGTCCAGCTTCCATGGCATCTTCAAGGAAAGACAGCCACTTTCTAGAGAACTGGCAAGACAAAGGACAGAAGCTTACAAGCCACCCTGGGCTTCATGGCCGTGTACAGAATGGAATCCACAGGCTGGAGGGACGGCTCAGGAGTCATGAGTGCAGGCTGCTCTTCCAGAGACCGGGGTTCAATTTCCAGAATCCACATGGTGGCTCACAACCATCTGTAACTCCAGTTCTAGGGATTCAATGCCCTGTTCTGACCTCAAAGGGTAAAATGCACATACCTGGTACACAGACATACATGCAAGCAAAACATAAAATAAAATTAATTAAAAAGAGGAAGGAAGGAGGGAAGGAAGGAAGGAAGCTCCTAGGTAGAGACAGTAATGGGATAGGCACTGGCTGGGGGCCAAGCCCAGGAAGATAGATTTAGCTTAGGGTTCAGTTTAGAGTTCAGATTCTCCAGGCTGACCAGGACTATGTACAGAGACCCTGTTTCAAAAAAACGGAATGGCCCAGTGGCAGACCTGCCTGGAAGCACAAGTCCCTGAGAGCAGCCCTCACCACTAAGAATAACTGGAGAAGTGGGGGGGACAAACAGTGAATATGAGACTGATACTCTTGGCACAGGACTGTCCAATGTCGCCATAAGATAAATGGTAGGTGTATTGTTGACATCAATGCTAAAGGCAAGATAACATTTTAAATTTATTTAATTTTATGTGCATTGGTATGAGGGTTTTAGATCCCCTGGAAATGGAGTTACAGACAGTTGTGAGCTGTCATGTGGGTGCTGGGAATTGAACCCAGGTCCTCTGGAATAGCAACCAGTGCTCTTAACTACTGAGCCAACTCTCCAGCCCCAAAATAACATTTTTTAATCCCAAGGCTGTCCCATGGTTCTCCCACCAGACCTCAATACAGATCTCCTAGGCCCAGATGTTATCTGTCCAGACCCCAAGGTACGGTACTAATGTGTTAGTCAAACTAGCAACCAGCTTTACCCCACCTTAGAAGCCCTGATCCACTGAAGGGAAAGAGGGGGCCACACCAGGCAGGTACTTCTTCCCACTACGGATTATCCTCTAAATCTAACCTGTCCCACATTCCTCTACCACATGAGTATTACGTGCACTATGAATCAAGTATCAAGAGAGCACTATGAATAGTCATCAGAGCAGATCTAGGCAACCGTGGCCATGTTCCACCAAACGTGCTCACCATGTGGGGTCCACGAGCAAAAGACACGTACCTCTCATGGTTCCTGTTCAGCATCAATGTAATATCTACGGGTCTGGGACCCTCACTATGATGATTTGAGTTCTGAGCCCCATCTGATACTGTAAGATTTAACTGAAGATGGGGAAAAGGGGGCAGAGATAAGGGCACTGTCACCAGACAGAAATGTTACCTGCCATACTGACTCTGCCTCTTCTTTGCAGAGAGCAGCTGGTGTGGACAGCTTGGCGGAAACCAGTCCTCTTGTTCTTGAGTCCGTGGTCAAGCTCCCATTAGCTTTCTCAGACAGCAGCATTTCAGGCTCTAGATGGCCATGGCCTGGATTGAGTTTAAAATGCCTCGCCAGTCCCCCCTTTCCTATGTATGACTTTTCACAAATCTGACATTTAAAGGTCTTGGGCCTCAAGGCACAATCCGAAGTGTCAAGGAACACCGGCTTCTCCCTCTGCTCTTCCTCCTCTTCCACACTCAGCTCTGAGTAGTCATCGGAATCCGACAGATGGCCATCTGCTAAGTCCTCTGTTTTGATGAATTTATAATCTCTGGCTTTATATTTGGGAGGCCGGGATATCCGTCCAGATCGTGTTTTCACCTTTAAAGATTTCTTCAATTTCTTGGTATGTGCTGTATGCAAGTTGGAAACAAACAGATGGGCTGAACTGGACGAGACAGATGCTTTTGCAGGTGAACCAGAGGCTGCCACAGGGCTCACAGTGATACCATGTTCATTTGCAGCCTGGGGGGCCTTGACTCTCTTCAAAGGGACTGGCTGAAGGGCTGGCAGTGGCTTTTGTACAAACACCTGAGGAGCAGAAGGTTGAGGGGAGCCTCCGAGGAAGCACAACTCAGTCCTCCCCAGGGCCTGCACTCTGAGCAGCTGAGGGGGAGAGACACAGAGCCCCAGGTCGGTGCTTCTCCCAGGTAGCTGACTTTGTCTTGATGTTTTGGGCTGGATGGTAGCCAGAGGAGGCATTGGCCTTTCCTTACTTTTTGTGTCACCAGATGTCACTTTAACACAAATGGCTTCAAGTTGCTTAAACACAAAAAGAAAAAGCAGCATTACAAGACTCAATCTCTGTGCTGCCCTCACCACACACACACAGTTGTGAGCTACCTAAAGTGAGTGCAGAGGACCAAACTTGGATCCTCCAAAAGAAGAGTATACACTATTGAGTACTGAGCCACCTCTACACGTGTGCGTGTGTGTGTGTGTGTGTGTGTGTGTGTGTGTGTAAGCTGTGTGTGCAGGTGCCTGAAAATGCCAGAGATCAGATCCCTCTGGCTGGAATTGTGACTGGTGGTTTGTGAGCTGCTAACACAGGTGCTAGGAACAAAACTGGGTCCTCTGGAAGAATATAAAGCACTCTTAGCCACTGAGCCATCTCTCCAGCTTTCTTGACATATTTTTAAACTTTATAATAGTATCTCAGGGGACTGGAGAGATGGCTCAGTGGCTGAGAGCACTGGCTGCTCTTCCAGAGGATCTATGTTCAATTCCTAGCACCCACATGGCAGCTCACAAACATCTGTGACTCCAGTCCCAGGGTATCGAAGGCCCTCTTCTGGCATTCTACATGATGCACAAACATATAAGCAAGCAAAACACCCATATACATAAAAAAAATTTTAAGAAGGAAAGAAAAATTATTTCATAGCCAGGTATGGTGGTACACATCTTTAACCCCAGAATTCTGGAGGCAGAGACAGGCAGATCTCTGTGAATTCTAAGCCAGTCAGAAGTACACAGTAAGACCCTGTCTCAAAAAAATTAAACAAAATAGTACCATCCCAATCTGGGAATGGTGTCACAGTCATAATCTCAGCATTCAGGAGGGTGAGACAGGAGAATTGTCACAAGTTTCTTTGTGAAACTCAACCTCACTGGTGCATGTAGCTCCAAGTAGTTCATTTTCTTTGCAACACTGAGTTCATCATTCTACTGATGGACAGGTGCTTCTAACCCTGCTCTTGCAGTCTGCTCTGCACTTCACTGGTGTATTTTTACGTGGGAACACATACGTAGAAGGTTGCAGTTTCAACAGCTTTCTTTTAATTCAATAAAAACTTAACTGTGTATGCTCTTTGACCCAGTAGTTTTTTCCATATTCCATTAAATTTAAAAAAAAACAAAAACAACCCTCCCTCACCTGTGCAAAAAGATATATGTCCTAGGTTTAAGGCAGCACTGTTTCTAGTAGCCAGACACCCACCAAAGTAAAAGGCTGCCTTCAACAGCATTCCACAAATAGTTATTGAGCACTATGACAGCCATGTGTGTCAGGAATGAGCTATCTGGAAAGAGGTCAGGGACAGCAGGAGAGAAGAGATTCCTGCTCTTGCAGAACAGAAATAACTAGCATTTCTTCCAGAGAGAGACAGTTCCCATCCAGGGCATGGGTTCATACCTTCAGCACAGATTAAAACCTTGGATTGATGCTCACTTGGTGTGAGGTGTCCTGTGCACTGGAGGATACTAGGTGGTGTCCTTGCCCTTTACCCACCAGGAGCCAGGAGCATCCACAAGTAGTGAAAAAGTCTGTTTCTCCAGGGGCTCCAGTGATTTGAGACCACCTGCAAACCCTCTGTAGACCCAGTCTTCACAGTGGAAGATTGGTAACAATGTCGCACAGGGCAGAACTGACTGTTGCTGGAATCAAGCTGGAATGCAGCCTCTGTCTGCATGCCTGGCATAATATCACAAACAGCAGACACTCTGAAATTATGGCACACAAAGAAGTGTACAGGGTAGGTCCAAATGTCCTGTGAGCCCCCAGTTCCTGGGCCACTTGTGACTCAGTGACAGCTATTTTTACTGTGCACATCTTCAAGAACCATCATTTGTTCCACTTCGCTACCAGGCACCCAGAATACTTCTCTAAGCTCTCGGGATATTATGATGAAAACACACACATACACGCAGACCTTGTTTTAGGAAAACTGGTCTGGTTTATGGATCTGCTATCCTGACAGGCTTACCCTGGGGATATAATACTTGATGATTTGTTTATTTTGTTTGGCAGAAGTTCCTAAGTCCCTCTGGCACCCATTCATAAACAACAGTGAAGCCCAGGTTTCTCACTGAGGTCTCTCCTGCCCTGTGTCAGTCCCTGCAGATCTGTAAGATTCCCTCTCCTGGCACAAAACCCCAGATCTGTCTTTTCAAAAGTTTTACTGATGATTCTGAAAGTAGACAAGAGTCCCCAAAGACAAGTCAGGCAGATAACGGCGCCAAGGTGGTGAAACAAAGGTGTTAGAGAATATCCCAGAAGAGATCATCTCTAAGGTACCTTGAAGGTGGCAAATGAATCTTGTCAGGCACACAAGGTACTCTAGATCTAAGGGAAAGTGAGTGGATTCGTGGAAGTGTGGAAATGTGCTCAGGTGTTGGTGGAACTGAGGAGTATCTGTAGGGTAGGAACAGGGAAGATGGGGACCAGGGTCCCAAACTACCCCAGGGGAATATGCTCACTGGCTTGTCCTGGCCCAGTGTCCCCAGAGTAAGCCAGAGCTTTCTGTCCCAGTTGTACCAATCAACCCCAACTATACCCTGGAAATGCCTCTCCTCTTTGGCATTTTCAATTGGAACCCACCCTTGCCGGTCTAGCTCAGATGCTACTTTCTCAACATCGGCTTTGGTTCCCAGAGACAGAAACCATTTCCTTTTTTCTGAATGTATTCAGTTCTTTGTATCTCTAGTTTCTTGGCCTTGGTTAGATATCATTAGGTCCTGCTTCACTTCCTGTTAGTTCACAAACTTCCTAGGGGCAGAGTCCATACCTGCTTGGCCTTTGGGTTTTCGTGGCACTGTTTAGGCTGAAAGATTATCAGCGAACCAGACCACAAATGTAATGACTGCAAGTTTCAGCTTTCACCATCTCCATTAGATCAGCTACCAACCACAATTCTATCAAGCTAACTTTGATTAAGTTTGCTTTTACTTGATGGAAATTATATTATTGCCTCTTTCCAAAGCTTTCAAAGTCAAAGTTGTGGCCATATTCAGCAGGGTGGTGAAGACACTTGAGAGGCACTGGGCAAAGTCGCTCAACATCTCTTGAGCTGGTATCCTGGGGATTGGAGATGTGGCTCAGTTGGTAGAGTTATTTAACTAATCATAGAAGCCTCAAGTTCAGCCCCCAGGTCCATAAGCCTGGTGTAGTGGAGCAGGCACTCTGGAGGTGGGGGAGGATTAGATAGTCCAAGTCATGCCGGCTGTGGTGGTGCATGCCTTTAATTCTGGAGCTCGGGAGGCAGAGACAGGCAGATCTCTGTGAGTTCCAGGCCAGCCTGGTCTACAGAGTGAGTTCTAGGACAGCCAGAGTTACAGCAGAGAAACCCTATCTTGAAAAAACAAAAACAAAAACAAACAAACCAACCAGGAAATTCAAAGTCATTTTCAGCCACACATCCAGTTTGCATCCGGCCTGGGAAACGAGACCTAATCTCAAAAAAGAGAATGTGTGGCACAGAGCAGAGGCACTCCAAGCAGGAGCTGCCACTTCATGGAGGCTCTACCAAGTGTGCCATATTCTGACTCAGACCTGCTGCACACGGTGTGTGTGGGGGAGGTGGCATTTGTTCTACAGCGGCCCACCAATCAAGAAGCTTATCTAGTTGAGCCATCTTTCCTGCAAACAGGAAAACCAATGCCCAGAGGATCACTCCCCAAGGTCACTTTCCTAGAAAGTGCTGTTAGACAGATTCATGCTGCCTTACCAAACTCTAGCAACACAGTCTCTGGTCTTTTTTTTTTAATTTTTAAAATTTATTGTGTGTGTATGACTTCATGGAGTCAGTTCTCTCCTTCCACCTTTTTATGGGTTCTGGGGATCAAGCTGAGGTTGCCAGGCTTGGGTGGCAGCAAGTGCCTTTAACCACCAAATACCTTTACCAAGCATGGCCATCTTGCTAGTTCAGCTGTCCAGACTTTTTTGTTTTAATTTCAACTATTCCTTGCAAGCCTATACAGCCAAAAACTACCTCAAAACCAAACCCACTACTGACTGTTGAATTCTACTCTCTACGCTTCTGGTGAAAGCAGCTCTCCCCTTTGGCAATTCTAAAGTGAGACGTGTTTTGTCATTTACAATGCCAGCAGGGAAAGGAGATGTGTTTTGACACCTGATGCAGGGTGCCCCTGGTTTCAGGAGCTGCCTTCACGAACCCTCCAGGAGGGGAAACCGGTTTCTATCGCCTACTCTCCCAACACACAAAATCTATGTGAGCACGGAAGTGGACCTATTTATTGAGAGGATGCTATGCAGTACAGAGCCTCTGTGTGTTCATTTTCTACAGTACTGGGCACTGATTGCCAAAGTCTACCGCAAAGTACTAGAGGAAGCGCTTAACTCCGCCCCAGGTCTGGGCTGGCAGAGCTCACTCACTCTACTCAGCTCAGGAACTAGAAAGTTTTCCCTTGTCACCTCCAGAGCGTGCCTTCTGCTCTCCGCTGACGCTGAAAGACACGCTTGACCTTAGCGCAGAGCCCGCCGTTCTACAAGTGCTCCATAAATACTGAACGAAGGACGAAGGCCTGGAAGGAGGCCCAGGAGGCGCGGGAGGGCTCGGAGCAGAGCTGTGAGCGAGGAGGCAGGAGGCTGCCCCGAAGAGGGCCGGGCGCGCGGGGCGGTCACCGCGCCGCTTCCACGGGGCTGGGCGGGCTGGGGACGACCTAGGCTCGGGACGCCGGCGGCACGGGGCCACCCCGGACCACCCCCCCCGGGGCGCCTCACCTGGGGCGGCAGCAGGCGCGGGGCCTCGGCGTCCGGGCCCCGCTGCAGGGCGGCTTGCTGGGCCGCGTCCCGGAGCCGCCGCGCCGCGTCCTGCAGCACCGAGGGCGGTGGCTGCGCCCGCGTCACCTGCTCCAGAACCCGCCGCAGCTGCTCGGGGTCCAGCGGGGCCACGCGCATGGCGCTGTGTCTCCGGCCGGGGAGAGCCGAGCCACTGCCGCCGCCGTTCCCGGGCTCCGGTTCCGCGCCCGCCATGCAGGCCGAGGGGCGTGGGGGGACTCGAACCCCTAGTACCTGCAGCGGCGACACGGAAGTGCGTCACTCGGGAAAGGGCGGGATCTACGAGTGCCCGGCAGGCCTAGACACCGCAGAGGCTCGGAAGCGGGTCTGGTAATTAAATGCCGCCACCTCGCGGAGGACGTTGCCCCGACCTGAATATCTCGGTCCTCCGGTGTCACCCACTCCATGCTAACGCCCCGAATCCCTGGTGGAGGGAGATCTTCCGGGTTCCAGAGACCATAACCCACACTAACCCCTAATCCTAAAGTTCAAAGGTCTTCCTAACCCCACTAGAGACTTTTGGGGTTATAGGCACGCACCACCACTTTTGGTTTTATGCGGTGCTGGGGCTCGAACTATGGCTTTATGAATGCTAGGACGGATACTGAACCAAGTTCAGATTTACAAGGGGAACCCAAATTTTGCTTTTTTCGTTTTGAGACTGTCTACTGCTGTAACTCTGCCTGGTCTCCAGCTTGAGGCGATCCTTCTGTCCTTCCGAGGCACTGGGGAGCAGGCTAAGAAGAATTGCAGGCCCGAGCTGTAAAGACCTCCACTCAGCTGAAGATAGTTCAGCACAGTAAAGAATTTCGAGATGAGCCAATATTGGGGTTCAATGTGAACAAAGTTTAACATAGTTTTAGACGCCGGGGTTAATGGAAGGAGAGATGCTCTGGGAAAGAATAAGGATCCCAAGTGTGAGTGGGGGCTTTCTCCACAAGAGTCTGCTTAAATATCCGAGCAGTAGCCATACATGAATTTTGGTGGCTTTCCAGTTACATCCCAAAGGGTTGCTCGAGGGAAACTTTTTTCCTCCTAGATAAATTAGTTTAGAAGGTGGCGCAGGGTGACTATAGAGGGGCCTTTAATAGGACTGCAATCTGATCTGATAAAACCACGAGTCAACAAGGATTGCCCAAAGAAGTAAAGACACACGCACACACATTTTATATATTTATATAAAACATATAATCACTGGGCAGTAATGGCAGCACATGCCTTTAATCCCAGCACTCAGGAGGCAGAGCCAGCCTGACTACAGAGTGAGTTCCTGGACAGCCAGGGCTACACAGAAACCCTGTCTGAAAAAAACAAAACAGTAAAATCAAAGATATATATATATATATATATATATACATATATATATATATATATATTAACTACAGGATCTTGTGAGGTTCCCAAAAAATTGCAGATTTATACCTGAGAAAGGAAATAGGCAATATATATTTAGGCCAGACATGTGACCAGTGGCAGTAGAGCCACTGATCAACACACACGTATTGAGCCCCTGCTGGGTGAAGTTCCTGCCCTGGGAAGTCTGAAGTCTAACTCAAAAGTGTGAAGCTGCAAATTATAGCTCAGTGTGATAAGTGGAACCCACAGGAGAGGGCTGGGGGCCCAGCCTGCGGTAGGGGGCATCTCATACCCCCTCCCCCACCCCTCCCGGCACAAGGTTACCTTTTTCTTTTATTCTTAAACTCTGTGTGTGTGTGTGCCTGATTGTATGTATGTGCAGCTCATTCATGGTCAGAAGAAAGCATGAGATCCCCTGGAACCAGAGTTACAGGTGTTTGTAAGCCACCTTGTTCGTGCTGGGGATCAAATCAGGTCTTCCGCAAGAGCAGGAAGCACTGGGAACCGCTGAGCCTTTTCTCCAGCCGTAGGATCATCATCATGTTTATCATCATCAATCTTCTCGTTACACTCCCTTGAACCCTGCAGCTCTCTAAGTTAATCCGATAGTGTCTTCAGAACGAGTTTGCCGGGGGCAATTGCATTTTTGTGTCAGTCTTCTAGTTTTTGTCTTAGTGAAGCAGCATCTAGTTACATAACTCAAGCTGACTTGGAACTCACCATCCTAATGCCTTGGCCCCCCCAAGTGCTGGGATTACAGGTATGAGTTACCACGCCCATGCCACGCGTCTCTAATATTTTCTTTTATCTTCTCTCCAATCCCAATCCTAGAATTACCCCCATTATCCAGAATATCAACTCAGAATATTAACATCCTTTTGAGAGAAAAACAAAACAAAATTATCTTTTGAATGAGGTGTGTGTGTTACAAATTAACTGACAAAAGACAAGTTACCAGAAGACTTGATTTAATCATGAATGCCTATTAGTATCCATAAAGGAACACAGAGGGCTGGGCATAGTGACACATGCCTTTAATCACATCACAGAGATCTTTCTTCCTCTCCCAAGTGCTGGGATTAAAGGTGTGAGCCACCATGTCTAGCTTCAAAATAACTTTTAAAGTATTCTTTTTTAAGGTTTATTTTTATTTATGTGCCTGTGTCTGTGTGAGTGAATGTTATGTGTGTGCAGGTACCCAGGAATGCCAGAAGAAGGTATCGATCCCTGGAACTAGTTGCTGTGAGTGTCCTGACACCACCAAACAGCATCCCCACTGAGCTGTCTCTCCAAACTCCGAAACAACATTCAGACCGCAGGGGTATATTCTGAACCCCTTTATGTGTGTTGAAGGCAACAATTTGCCTATTCCGTCTGCTGTCACACAGCACACCCACACAGATTCCAGTTATTGGACAAAGCTACAAGAGAAAGACAGCTGTTTTCTTTCTACTCTCATGAAAAGAGCCAATCTCTTCACCCTTTGCCAGTCCTTTCCCATGTTTGCTACAGAAAAGTCAGGCCAAAATCCACCAGCTAGCAGGGCCTGGCTTCATTCGTAGCACTGAAAATGAAAAATAAACAGAAACAAAGATTATCATCTCCGTGGACTGACCTTGTGGCTGGTTAGTTTCTGCAGTTTCACAACCACAAAGCACAGGCTAGAGGGGCCAAACCCAAGACTGTGCAGATGGCCAAGTTCACAACAGAGGGAAACACCTGCGCCCCACCCAACCCCCACCCCACCCCCGGTGGAAGGCAATGGTCAGGTGAGGGTGAATAGAAAAGCAAGCTTGAGATCTAGTCTCAGTACCCATCCCAGCTCCACTCCTGTGTGCCCAGGTCTAACCAAGTAGCAGGAATTTACGTGATGTGTGCAGGCGCCTATTCTGGTGCCAGCGGTTCAGCTCTGTTTTTGTCTGTAATAACAACAGTTCCACCACTAGCATGGGATCCACAGCGCTTACTACATCTCTAGCACTTACCAAGTCCTTAAAATCTTCAGATTTGAGCTGCTGTTTTACCTAACTCAGAATCCAACCACATTTGAAAAAAAAGGGTAGAGCAACTAGTTGTAGTGGTTCAAGACGTAATCTCAGCTCTCAGAAGGTGGAGGGAGGAGGATCTTATGTTTAAGGTGAACATGAGCTATGGAAAACAAAGTCCAACACCCTGTATCCACAAAGGAGCCAAAAGGTAAAGAGCCAAGAAAACTGGGTTTTGTTACACAAAACACATTTGACTGGCCGAAGACTAGAATATTCTGTGAGAAATATGTACCCTGCTTTCTGCCTCCAAATTCAGAACCAAGGGGAAAATGCTAGTAGTCCAAAATCTGTGACAGGAGGGAGGCAGAACCAAGCTAAGGCCTATAGATCTGTGTCGGTCTTTGAAAGCATTGTAGAGTTCCCACAATTTTCAAAGGAAAGTGCTGTGCTTCTTGTGTTAAAAAGGTAAAAGTTACATTGGCCCGTACGGGGATCGAACCCGCGACCTTGGCGTTATTAGCACCACGCTCTAACCAACTGAGCTAACCGGCCCGACGAGGGGCAAGCTCTCTCACACTGCCTACGAGGTTTCCTAGCTGTCCTGTGCCCCGACTAGCTGGCTCCTCCTCCTCTCCCGAGTTCTAAGCACCCGGCTCTCTCCCTGTGCTGCCGCCTCCCGGAGCTCTTTGTACACTAAACCTTGACCAGATGAAGAGCTGACACCCAGGGGCTCCGGCAGAGGCTGTTTCCTGCAGAGAACCCAGGCTTTTCCAGGGAAAACGCCAGTTGCCTGTCCAGGGCCTGAGTCCGCAGTAAGGAACCTTCCTAACGTTCCAGGTCAGAGTTCCGAAAACCTTTGCTGCAAGAAAGCGCCTTTAGGATGGCTAAATCAAGCTTGGGGCACGGAAATACAGACAAAAAGCAAAACAAAACAAAATAAAACAAAACCCCGAATTTCCCAGCATCTAGTCACCAACAGCTACTGGGACCTTGGCTTCCTTCCTGCGGATCTGAATCCTGTGCTAACCGCCCCCTTCCCCCGCACACACCGAAGATCTGATTATTAATTGGTTAATCTTAAATTTTTGTTCTTGATTCAGAAGGAGAAGCTCTCAACGAAAACAGCCTACGTCTCTCGGCAGTCTGTTCCTGGCGTTTTTCTTTGACTTCCTTCATTCTCTTGGCCAAAAGTTTAGTATATCCTGCAGCCTCTTCGTTTTTTTCTTAGCGTCTTACCGAAGCTCGCGTTCACGTGCACTTGGGTGACTTTCTGACAACGGCGGCTGGGAAGGAGATTTTTAGCTTCATCTTGACACGGACTGGAATTCACATCTTTCTTTCAACTCGCGACAATTCTCCCGCCTCGGCCTTCCGAATACTGAAATTACAGGCACGCGCCACTACGTCTGGCTCGAAAACGTTATTATAAATCGTTCCTAAGTACAATAATGAACAAGACATAAGCTTTTCTCAACAAAAGCTCGGGAAGTATCGCGGATTTACATTAAAATGGTAACGACTTGTGTCGGGCAACCTCTCGCACAGAGTAACAGCCACTTAGAGTCCCTAAAACCACGCCGGAGGACGAGGCTCGAAGCAAGTTCCAGACAGATTTGCTAGCCATAAATAACTTAGCTGGGCGAGGTGGCGCTCGCCCGTCTATAACCCCAGCGTTCGATACGTGGAGGCGGGAGGATCGGGAGGGAGTTCAAGGCGGTGCAGTGAGTTCGAGTGACTTTTGCGCTTCAGCAAGACTCCTAATGTCCTGACGGCCGGTTTCCCTACGTCCCTAATTTGCAACCAACTTGCACAGTCCCTGCTACCACTGAACGGAGCGGTGAGTTGCTGCGCACTCTCGAAGGCCGCAGCCCAGCCGATTTTCAGCAGACTCCGGGAGTTCAAGCCGGGTTTCCCGAGGGACTGGTCGGAACTAGTGCCCGGGCGCACAGGGCTCCCGGAGGTCTGGACGCGGCCCGGAGCAGTGACTAATAGTGGACGCTTGGGGGCACCCGAGATCCGCGGAACTCAAAAGCCAGGCGTCTAAAAGGTACCAAATACTAGTTTGTTTTAAGGGGGTGGATGTGTGTCTTTTTATGCAGCATTTTCAATAAACCGCTTTCTGATTTTGTACTTGTTCGCTTTTTTGAGATAGAGTATCATATAATAAAGAATGGCCTTATAACTGAGAACGGCACTGAACTGTCCCTCCTGTTTCCGTCTCCCAGTGGCTGAGAATATAGGCTGATTTTAGGCCGTTCTGGGAAATCGAACCCGGGGATTCATGCAGGCAAAGCATGGGCTCTACCTCAGTCAAGTATGTCTTTCTGGTAGAAATTTTTGTGTTGCTTGTGTTTCATTGCTTAGTTTTGTTTATTTGTTTGTTTTGTTTTAACCTACATGAGAGTTGAATTCGTTTTTAAAACAAACAAATGCATGAGATCAGATAGCAGTTGTGTTGTTTGTTGCTCATCGTTGGAGGCTCCCTTCCAGAGCTTCCTGCTATAATCTGGGTTGCCTGTCCTCCAAGCTGGGACCTAGCTCATCTTCCAGCCTTCACCATCTCGTTTTGAATCCCTTTCTCCTGGCCTGTGTTGGAGCTCCTTCTCACCAGTCCCAGGGATTTGCATCCGTCCCTCACATGGACATTCACCATCCATTGGTGGCTAAGCCTAAAGGGCTCTGGGAAAGTGTTGAATCCTTCTTATACGCATGATCACATTTTGCTTCTGCCCCCACCAGACCAATAACTGGGGAATTCTAGAATAGAGATCACTGTCCTTCAGCAATGAGAAGGCCACTCTTCTGTCCTTTATGGCCACTGAAATGCTCAATATCATGTTGGAACTCAATCTTTGGGACATGACCAGATTTCCCCCTTAACACTTTAAGAACTTGTCACTATCACTTTGCCATGCTCTGCTTGTTGATGTGGATCTTTCAATGTATAGAGCAAGTCCTTAGAGTCAGAGCCAGGCACTGAGCAGATGTTCACCAGCTATCTGGAATGTTAGGCTGGCCGTGCTGAGTGTTACTTGGGACTTTGGGTTTGAAAACATGCCTGAGCATTCTGGAAACACTTCTAGTGAGGGATGTGTATGTGCTGAGGAGAAGCTCAGAGATTAAGAGCTGGCACTGCTCTTGTAAGGACAGGAGTTCAATTCCCAGCAACTACATCAGGCTGTTCACAACCACCTGCAGCTCCAGATCCAGGGATCTGATGCCTCTGGCCTCCTTAGGCTCTTCCACTCCTGTTTGCAGACACAGATGTACACATAAGTAAAAATAAAATATATCTTTAAAAGATGTTTGTCACACACACACACACACACACACACACACACACTACTATGTGGCTGGAATTATGTAGACCAGGCTGAACTCCCAAGATCCACCCCCTGCCTCCACCCCAGTGATGGGACTGAAGGCACATATGTGCCACCATGCCCAACATGGGGTAGAGATTTGATAACCTCTTTACTCTGTATCTTTTTGCCTTTTCTGGAACTCTGGTCCTCAGAGTGGTCAGACAATCTGAGTTGTTTTTCTTGGCCTTATCCTCTTTGGTAGTCCATGCCTCGAAACTTGAATGTTTCCCCTTTGCAGTGGCTAGGGTCTAACTCAGGGCCTTTCACACATTAAGCCTATGTCCAACAACTGAGTTACAGCCTGGGCTATGCATTTGTCTTTTATCTTTCTCTTTACATTTTAAAATTTTTAATCAAGGCTCTGGAACACACAGACACAAGGAGGGCAGAACATTTTCCATATAGAAACTGAGCTCCTGCTAGTTAAAACTGTGGCAGGGTGGAGAGAGAAATGGAAAGCAAAAAGGGAAATCAGAATTTAAATGTTTCATTGCACAACATGTGCTATATCAAAACTGTTGGACAATAAAAAAGAAAAATAGACAGAGGGATTTTTCAGATGTTGCTTCTAATTTGCTAAAACAAATCAGTTGTTCCAGGGATCAATTTGAAACACATTCCCTCCTAAAATATGTACATTGTTGAAACTCTTTTTGCACAATGTCTTCTACACATAGCAGAAGCACTGGGAGCTGGAAGCTGTGGACTGAGCTCAGTGGACCACCAGCGAGAGACCTTAACAAAGCCCTTTGCCACTCTGGGACTCTAACCTTACCATCCAAGTGCAAAGCACTTCTCCCACCTGCCAGTTTAATTGTATTAAAGGGTAAAGTTTGTCCTGCATCCTCAATACTTAAAATGAGGCTTGCTCCTAGACAGAAAGGAATGACAGAGAGGTGATGTGTTGATGCTCCCTGACTATTGGACAGACATTTATTGAGCACTTGCTGTGTGACAGACCCTGTCTGGCCTCAGGCAAAAGCCAGCCAGGAATTGGGTGGAGCAGCGGGGGCATCTCATTTTGTCTTCACTGGGGCGCCTTGGGATGAGCAGGTTTCAACCCTCATTTCACACACAGTAATAAGAATTAAAGGATCTTGTCTACGCTGCTTTTCATTACACCCCAACGCCCGCAACAGTGCTTGTAGCAAAATGTTTGCTGAATTAAAAAGTAAAACTTACAAATTACACAGCAGTCGCTATATACCAGGCTGGTGAATGCACGGCTGTAGGTGTTTGGGCACCTACGGGAGCCAACTGGTGTTACAGCTAGTTACACCAAGGACATCGTTCTCATCAGGCTCTGCATTGCCTCATTCTCAGGAGAGCTAGGGAGAGGCAGCCCCGCCAAGGTCGCCTACTCGCTAAGGGAAGAAATTGTACTTGATTTTAAGCAGCGAGAGGTTGCTTAGCGACCTAAAGGAGGACAGTACTGCACATGCGCGAACGGGCCGGGCCCGTTCTCTCGCTCTCTGCGCACGCGTGGGAGGCCCTTCAGGCCCGCCCCCCGCCCACCAAAGGTCTGGCGGTTGCTAGGGCGACAGGAATACAATATGGCGGCCGGATCCTAACGCTCTCCAGCCAGGGACCACCGCGAAGGTCCTCGAGCCGGAAGCCGCCTCAGGAGAGTAGAAGGCGGGTACCACAGTCTCCTCTTTTCTCTTCAGCCGGGGGCCGACCAGGGGCTGTCGCCGTCATCCGCGTTCAGGATGAAGAGTGAGTGGGGCCGGGGAAGGGCTGAGGGTCCCCGGGGCCTGCGGGGCGGCGCCGCCCTGAGCCCGCTCCGGGGCGGCGAGGCCGGCTCAGGCACCGTGGGGCGCGCCGGTTAGGCTGGAATTTGTGGAGTTGAGTGCGATTTCATTCATTCACTCACTCACTCGTTCGTTCGTTTCTGTGTTAGATCGCACCTAAAATTCTCAAACATTCGGCTGTGGGCTCTGAGCGCTCAGTGTGGCTCCCTGCCGGGCTGGCCGCGGCTTGAGGCGCGTTTCAGACGAAAGCTGGGCTGTGTGGCTTACTTTTTTGAGCTGAGCGGTAATGTTTTTGAAGCAGCCCTTCAGTGGAATTTTTAAGCGGTGCCTTAGAAGTTGCGAAATGAGGCAATCGTTCTAGAAATTAGGACTGAAAAAATTGACTTATTGCTGGGTTTGTGGGTAAGCTCCAATCCAAGTCCTGGACAGGTTGGTTTTGTTGGGATGGTTGTTTGGTTTTCACTGCTATACGGTTACCGTTGCCTTTTATAGTTGTAGCCAGAAGTGCAGAAAAATTACAGTTCCTTTGCCGTGAGATTATAGTAGGCGTAGTTATAGATTATAGTAGGTGTAGTTAAAATATTAAATTTATACTCTATTTTAATTGTCAAGCAGTAATTTTTACGTACCATAAATTACATAACATTTAAAAAATAAGTTATCTCATTTACCATTTATAAGGCATTCTCATTTCTTCTGTCAAATAATGTTTATATGGTTATCATTATGTTTTTTGGGGGGGGTCTTTGAGAACAGGATCTCATTTAGCCCAGGCTAGCCTTGAACTAGATATGTATCGGAGACTGACTTTAAATTCCTGATCTTTCTGCTTCTGTCTTCCAAGTGCTGGGGTTGCAGGCGGTGCCACCGTGTCCAGCACGTTTACCGTACGTTTATCTGTGAAGCACTGCAGCATTACATTAATGCTTCACAGAGCTGCAGTTAGAGTACACAGCCTACAAAAAGCTTCACACTTACTTTATAGTGCACACTTAGAGACACATATGTTTCTTTCCCCAGATTTTGTTTCGTTTTGTTTTCTTTTTTGTGACAGCCCTGGCTGTCCTGGAACTCTTTACGTAGACCAGGCTGGCCTCCAACTCAGAGAACCGCCTGCCTCTGCCTCCCAGGTGCTGGGATTAAAGGTGTGCACCACTATGCGGGGCTACCTTCCCGAGTCTTTTGTTTCGAATGTGCGGGAGAGTTAGAAGGGTACGTTGCATATTTCTATATCTTTCATCATTTTGTCTTATTTTTGCGCACTCACTTTGCCCTGGTGTTCTTTAATTGTGCTTGTTTCTTTCCACTGAGTTAGCCGTAGACATCATGACATCTTGCCACTATTAATTCAGCAAGTATCTATTTGAGGTCCAGGGACTTGAGGCTAGGAGGTGGCTCAGAGGGTAAAGTGCTTGCTCTGCCTGCGCAAGAGCCTGAGTTAGTCTCCCCTGACTCCCGGAAAGCCAGATGCAGTAACGCCTGTCTGCAATTCCTGTACTTTTACAGCAAGGCGGGAGGTGGAGACAGGAGAATCCCTGGAAGCTCAGGGCCGGCCGGCTACTCCCCAGCACACGAGAGACTGTTTCAAAACAGGGTGGAAAGCGAAGACCAATACCTGAGGTTGTCCTCTGACCGCCGCATACACGCCATGGCATGTGTATGGCTGTGAGCGCTCACCCTCCCACACAGAACACGCGCACTCTCCTACCTATCACCACAGGCTAATACACACGCTGCGCGTGAGAAACCGTTAGGATGTAGCCGCCATGCAGCGCTGTTGTCACACAGTTCCTGTCTCCGTGCGGTTAATGCGGTAATGCCCATCATCACTCCCCTCCGGGTCCAGTCAGAATCACAAATTATATTTTGGCGTCATTATTGCTTTGGTTTCTAGATTTGGATTCATCTCAAGGTTTCGTCACGATTAGCTATTTTTTAATTAAATATCCTTGTAGGTACTATATAAAGTAATGTGTCTCTGTCAGTGTTCCCTTCCAGAGTGCCCGGTGTAAGCTTGTTACGGCTTACTGGTTAGAAGTGGTCATTTGGCCGTTCTGTTTATTCATCTTTGCCTCTTAGACCCTTTGTGCTCCAATCTCTAGAGGCAACCATGTCCTATATATATTTTTAATTTTCCACTTTTAGGTTATTTTTTGTTTTGTTTTGTTTTTTTGAGACATCCCTGGCTGGCCTAGAACTCACTGTGTAGACCAAACTAGCCTCAAAGTTGTCAGTACTTCTTCCTCTGACTTCCAAGTACTTGAATTACCGTCTTGTACCTCCCCACTTTAAGAAGATTAGTGTGAACTGGGTGTGGTGGCACACACCTTCAATCCCAGCACTCAGGCAGAGGCAGAGGCAGTTGAATTTCTGTGAATTTGAGGCCAGCCTGGTCTACATAGCAAGTTCCAGGACAGCCAGAGTTACATACCAGAGAGCCACTGCCTCCAATGCCAAAGTAGTGTGTACCTGTAATCCCAGCATGCTTTTGTTGGGATGCGGGCAGAGATAGAAGATTCACAAAAAGCTTGGAGGTCAGACATATGCAGTGGTAACACAAGAGCGCCCGCCACAGACAAGGTAGAAGGCAAGAAACAGCACCTCAGCTGTGCTACCCCCAACCCACATACACACACGCGCACATACGCGCACACACACACACACCATATACACACACTTAAAAAAAAAGAAAAAACAAAAACTCAGAAAAGTTAAAAACAGATACATTATAAAATGCAAATTATATATGCAATCATTACTCTTTGAAAAATTTTATTGAATGTCTGAGTGTTTTGCCTGCATGCATGTGCACTTTGTGCATACAGTGTCTGGAGAGGCCAGAACAGGGGTCCTTCAGAATTGGAGTTATAGTCGTTCGTGAGCCACCATGTAGGTGTTGGGATCCAAATCCCAGTCCTCTGCAAGAGTAGCCAGTGCTCTTAACCACTGAGCCATCTGTCCAAACCTATTTAACAGTTTTAAAAATGAAACTCAAGTCAGCTACTTAAACTGCATTTTGACTTACTATTACAGTCCAATCCAAAAATAATGCTAATACTCCCATGCTGAGAAATGATGGTAGGAAAATTTTAAAAAGTCTTTGTTTCTGTAACCAACCCATTATCTTTCTGTGGAAACAGAATCTTTGTTTAGTAAGAAGGCAGCAGTCCAACATATTTGAGGGAGTGTCCATGGCACCATGAGTCATGAGGTGTCTGCTGAGCTGGTGCATGTGTATGTCCAACACCAAGGCTGCAGTGAAGTGTGCTGCCACATGGCTGGGTGCTAGAAGCACCTCAGACTAATTTGTTTGATTTTGAATTATTTGTGGTCATTGTGTGTTCAGAACTCCCTCCTCCCAGAAACCTTTAACTGTGGCCAATATTTTTGGTAACACTCTTGTTTAGTCAGTTTTCCTGTCAGTTTCTCCTTTGCCTTGCACATCATTTACATAGTGAGTAGCAAGGTGTCCTGGGTGAAGTTAAGAGCATGGGCTCTGGAGCTGGGCGGACACTGCAGCCAGGCCCGGAGCTGGGCGGACACTGCAGCCAGGCCCATCACTGACCTTTCTTATGCTGGTTTTCTTCATGGCTCTAGTTTCCATCTCAGAATAAATCATTCCAATCTGCTGGGAATCAAACCTGTGTCTTCTGTAGGAACAACAAGGACTCTTAACTGCCATCTCTCCAGCCATTCAGTGCTCATTTTAAAGCAGGGATAGCGACAACTATCTCAGAGGATTGTTTGAGGATCAGATGAGGGAATGTATGTGTCATGGCATCCTGTCTGATCCGTGGAAATTGAGAACAAATACCTTTCTGTCCTAGTGGCTGGAAGAGAGGGACATGGAAGGAAAGAATGAAAGTGTCAGATCCTGACTTTGAAAATTTTTGTCCTTATCTGATCTAACTTTTGCTGTTTGGACTGTCCTGGAACTCACTCTGTAGACCAGGCTGGCCTGGAACTCACTCTGTAGACCAGGCTGGCCTGGAACTCACAGAGATCCACCTGCCTCTGCCTCCCAAATGCTGGGATCAAAGGTGTGCGCCACCACTCCTGACTCTATTAGATTTTTTTAAAGGAAGAACACAAGTTTATTTAGGACACTGTAAAGAGCAGCTGGCACGGCAGTGGCAGAACTGCCTGCCCATCAGGAGATTTACCCACTATTCATGTCACTGCCTTGAGGCTTAGGCACCTCCCTCCATGTAGGGTCTTTCCTAGAGGTTGCAGGGTATCTCAGATGATCCTTTTCCATTTTCTTACTAGTGTGCACATCACCTTTGGATTTTATAAACAGATCCATCTGTATCGCCTTTTGAAATAAAGACAAGTGAAAGCAATTTTGACTTTGTAATAAACTCAACCGGTAAATTTTCAGTGGTCCTGAGACCCTCCCTGCTTGCCACAGTTTGGTCCTGTTTAGTGTTCTGTAGTGTGTCAGGTTTCTGTGTGTGTATACACATTTGTAATATGTATTTTCTTGAGTGCTGCAGGTTCACCTGTGCCATGCATTCCTAACAGCAGACTGCCCGGGTTAGTGGATATGGTTTAAATTTAAATGGTTGTTAGCATTTGAATACTTTTGTGTTTTTGCTATGTTTGCTAATTCAGGTCACAGTATTGCTCACTACAGGAGATAATTAATTGGGTACAGCCTCTTTGTTGAAAGTCCTGATCTGATTTTAGTAGTGTTGTTTGAACTACTTAATCTCCCAAGAAGATTCAAATGTATGGAATTCCTCTTTCTGTAAATGCTAGTTGTTACTCACCGGTTAACCTCCTTCAGCCCCCCTCACCCACTGCTGTAGCTGGGTTGCACTGATGGGCCGGGCCTGCCTCTCACGTCACTGCAGGCAACATGTGAATGAAAGTGTTCACACTTGAACACCACAGGTTTCACAAAAGCAAGTTTGACCTTTACTTTTCATGTGTTAATAGGTACAAATTCCACACACAGATTTAATTTAATAAGAATGAATAGAATTTTAATTAGCCTGAACAGACTCCTGTCTCTCCCATGGTCTACTTTTCTCTGTCCTTGACTCTTGTTCTTTTCCCTAGATGACTGGTTATTCCCATTAGCATGGAACTGGACTTTTATTTCAAATAGCACAGCTCTGCCCCCTCCTTCCCAGCTCTGCCTTTTGCCTTCCATGCAGTCTATGCTTTTTGGGTAACTTTGAAGACCTATGAAGTAGGCCAGACTCGCTGGCGAGAAAGGCACTTTTCCTGGGTGTGTTCCCATAGGGCTTTTTTTGCTTTTTCTCCCCCTACCTGTCATTCTTGTTTTATACCCCACACTTTCTGTCTGCCAGCAGAGCCAGGGAGAACAAGTGACCCTTTATCTGCTCCAGCCATCGTGGGGGAGTGGGTTCAATTTGTTGCTGTTTCAATGATCTGGAGCCAGCTAGGGTACTGGCTCACTCTTGAGTTTGTGTACTTACCATTTTAAAGTTCACAGTTGACTTTTTTTTTTCATCTTCAAAGCAAACCTGCTACACTTGAGATGAAACGTGCATTGGAATTTATGGTGTGAAATTCCTCCTCCTCCTAAAGTTGAGCTCTCATTCACAGCTTGCCCACAGACGACCTCTCTACATTGACCTCACCTCTAAGACAGTTCATTTTAGGTTTATTTTCTCTTAGTGCTTAGCCCGCAGTCTCCTTGATTTCTTAAAGGTCTTGAAATGCCCATCTTTACAAACATTTGAGGTAAATGCATTCATTGTGGGCACTGAACAATGTAGAAAAGGGTAAGGAAGATTAAACTGCTTTTATTCCTACTTAGATACAAATGTAAAACATCAGGTTTTTGCGTTCAGTTTCTTCCTGGACACACGTCTGTGAGTTCATTGGGATTCTTTTTGCTTGATTGTTTGTTTGTTTTTTCCAGACAGGGTTTCTCTGTTGTGACTCTGGCTGTCCTGGAACTCACTCTGTAGACCAGGCTGGCCTCGAACTCACAGAGATCAGCCTGCCTCTGCCTCCCGAGTGCTGGGATTAAAGGTGTGCACTGCTGCCACTGCCACCACCACCTCCGCCTGGCTTCATTCCCATTCTTTTATTTTACTTGACATCATGTCTGCACATTTCCCCATATTTCTACTAGTTGAAAGTATAGTTAGCAAAATATAATGTTTCAATTTATGGCTGTTCCATAATACCCCTTGATATCAGGAGATGATCTTGATATAAGTTTCTAGTCTAGTCTTGCCTTTGTGACATGTGACAGCCCTCTTGTCTTTGTCTCTAAATGTCCATCTATTGGGACATATCCTGGGAGTGGAAATCAGTAATTGTGTAAGTATGGACTCTTTCCAGCACCTTTCTCCTGCACGTGTGAGTGAGTCCTGTGTGCTTGCTGTGGACTGCTCACGCAGGACAGGAATGAGTCAGCAGAAAACAAAAGCCGTGTGCACCTCCCTGCACCCAGTAAGCACATGGCTGCTGGGAGGACCGAGGGCGGGACACTGCTGTTCACTACCACAAGAATTCCCATCAGCTGTGGCATGCCCTACATTGAATATGTATGTTTGTTGGACATCTTTGCAGGTGTCTTACCCCACTCTCTTACATTTGATTTGTTTAAACATGAATTTTGAGCCAAAACCATCTGTATCCAGTTCCTGGGGATCCAACAGACTCTTCTGTTAGAAGACTGTATGGTTGGAAGGCACCAGGCAAGCACGTGGTATACAGATATAAATGCAAACAATTAACATAAAAGTTAAAGGCAAAAAGCAACAGCAACAAAAGGAATTTCAAGCCAGGCCTGATGGTACATACCTTCAATCCCAGCAGTACTCAGGAGACAGAAGCAGCAAGATCTCTGAGTTTGAGGCCATCCTTGCCTACATAATGAGTTCCAGAACAGCCAGAGCTATGTAGAGAGACCTTGTCTCAGAAAACAAACAGAAAAAAAGATTTGACCAAGGATACAAGCGTGCATGCCTTCGGGAGTAATAAAGATGCCTTCTTCAGTGCTGCCCCAGGTTATTTGTGTGGGTACAGCCTGGGTCTGATGGTCAGTCCAGGCTTGCTTCTGTGAGGCTATTTCCCACAATTGCTTCCCCTCTGCCCTTCCATGTTCTCTATTAGATTGACCTGGCTCTCCAGCTTGCTTTGTTTCTTTGAGGGCTTTTTCGTTTGCTTCTCATTCACAGGGGCTTCCTTGAAGCTCTGCCCCAGGGGTAGTAACTTTCCTCCTACCACATTTGATCACATATATTGTTTTGGTTTTATCTTTTGTGGCATCAAAGATGGAACTCAGGTCCTCCTGCACTAGGTACTGAATTCTCCCACTGAGCCATTCCCCAGCCCTAAGGCTGAACCTTTTTGTCTTACTGAGAAGGCTCTTGGCCTGCCCTTTGCCAGAGGGTCTTCTAGTTTTATTCTCTTGTTATTTGATCTATAGAAACTATTCCTGCCTAGTGGAACTTGTGTTTCCATGATGTTCCCATTCCTCCATTTCTTGGAAAGTAGTGACTCTTGTGCCTGCCTTTGCCTTAAGATACTCTATGAAAGCATCTAGTCATACCACCCTGATTCCTTGACACCTTCCCTGTGCAGTAGGTTGTAGACGCTTGGTCCAGGACAGGCAGCTGTCTACAGGTAGCCTTTCGCCCCCTGCTTGCTCTCCAGCAGCCACCAGAGCCATTTGTTGTTAGAATCAGGAAACCCAAACTCCTGTAGATATTTCAAGCATGAAGGTATGTCACACAGTAGATCAGAGACTTACAAATCATTGACTGGGACAGGGGTAGTGGTGGTAGTAGCAAAACCAGGGGCAGCTGATGGCAGCTTTCTGAAAATCAGGCCAGGTGAGAATGTGAAGAAACCACTGCAGCTGGGCTCAGTGCTCTGTAGGATCAGGGAACGTGAATTTCAGAAGAATGCACAGGCGCCGTGGCATCTGTCCAGTGCCACAGCCCACGTTCTGTCCCTCCCACTCCTGCTAGAGCCATTTAGAAGCCTCTCATCTCTGGTAAGGGTGGAGTGATGCCATTCGTCCTGTCCAGGGAAGCAGACACTGCAAGAGCAGGGTGTGGTACCTTGCTGCCAGCACAACTTAGCTCTGGGACAGTGAGGAGCTAGGAGAGCTGATTTATAGAGTGTTGTGAAATTAGCCAGAGATAAAAGGGTTGTTTTGAAGAAATAGATATGAAATATATACATAAATTAAACTTTATTTCTACTTGTAGACTATAAAGCAATTGGCAAGATAGGAGAGGGAACGTTTTCTGAAGTTATGAAGATGCAGAGCCTGAGAGATGGGAACTACTATGCATGTAAACAGATGAAGCAGCACTTTGAAAGGTATGTGACCAGACATGAGGAGACTGAATAGACATAGACGCGGGTTGGAATCATAAGGCATCTTCATGTTAGTGGGAAACTTGTATTCTTTTAATAGTGCGTAAGATATTTAGTGTGGTAATAATAATAAATAGAATATGTGGTGTAATAGTCGTGTAAGATCACCAGATTCCTTGGACAGTTAAGATTATGAGCTAATGTGTTTAATATACTAGGGTTTTCTCTTGTCCAAGTTTACAGTAATGTCAGTGATTAACACCTGCTACATGTGTTGTAAAAGTGTGTTATTCTTTGCACAGTATGTGGATGATGAGTTTTTATAAAATAAACCTCAGAAAGTCATAGAGATTTTTGAGATTTATTTGTATGAATCAATTAATGTATTGATACATTGAAAAAATATTTTCAGATAGGAACAGAGAAATTTATTCCTGGGAGTGATCAGGTGCTGTTTGTAAGAAGTGGAATTGTAGTTCTAGAGTGAAATTTCTTATGGGCAATGCTTTTTTATATAATTTTTTATATTATTTACTTTTATTTTATGTGTATGAGTGTTTTGCCTGTATGTATATCTGTGTACCATGTGCATGCAATGCCCACAGATGCCAGAAGAAGACATCAGGTCCCCTTGGAACTGGAGCTAGAAACAGCTGTTAGTTGCCATGTGAGTGCTGGGAATTGAACCTGGCTCCTCTGGTAGGGCAGTCTATGCTCTTAACCACTAAGCCATCTATGCAGGTCCCAGGTGATAATTCTTATGCTGTAGCTTTGTCCCACATAGCAGCCTCTTAGAGTCTTGGAGTTGGTCAACTTCTCTGGGAGCATGACACCAGGGAGTCAAAACCTGTTGTATGATGGAATAATTGCTGGCCTCATTGTAACCAAGAAGTGTTGCAATAAGAGGTTTTAAGCCCAGTGAGTTTGTTTTTATATCAAAGGAATTAATATTTTAAATATCCAAAGAAGTTATAAAGAAACTTGGTTATTTTAATATTATTTTAATTTTTAGATTTATTTTATGTGTATGAGTGTTTGCCTGCATGCATGCATTCATGCCTGGTGCCTGCAGAGGTCAGAAGAGACTGTCAGAGTCCCTTGGAACTGGAGTAATGGGTAGCTGTGAACCACCATGTGGGTGCTGGAAACTGAACCCCAGTCTTCAGCAAGTGCTCTTAACCACTGATCCATCTCTTCAGACTCTATTATTACTATTATTATTACAATAATAATAATTGTTATTGTTGTTATTATTTTGTTTATGTGGGAGAGTGTTTTGCCTATAGGTATGCTTGCATTTGTGTGTGCCTGGTGCCTAGAGAGGCCAAAGAAGGCCTGATAGGTCTCCTTGAACTGGAGTTACAGATGGTTGTTAGCCTCCTAGATAGCTATTCATTGCCCACCTCTTTGATCAAACATCCCTTTTACTGTTAGGAAAAATTCTTTTTGGAATATACTTAAAGACCACTAGTTTCCACCAGCCAAAGGCTAAGAATCTCATCAGATAGCATCTGAGGCCTATAGCAGAGATTTCTTTGCTTTGCTGTAGCCTGCGTACCTGATAGTGTATTTATCTTATGTGTATTTATGTGGGCCTGAGCGTATGTGTGTGTATCACATGTGTGCAGGTGCAGGAGGCCAGAAGAGGGTGTCAGATCCTCTGGAGCTGTGGTTACAGGTGGCTGTGAACTGACCACCTGATGTGAGTGCTGGGAATTGAACCCAGGTCTTCTGCAAGAACAGAAAGTGCTTTTAATTGTTGAGCCATCTCTCCACTAATGTATTTTTAAAGTACATTGATTAAAATTTCCTTTGTTGTGTTGCTATAAGAACTTCAGGAAACTGTTACTACATTGGAACATAGTATTTGAGCCAAACTGTATCTGTGTTTCTGGGCCATGGTCACTCATATTTGACTCCAGAATAAGTCATCTCTTACTCTCCTTGGGTGAGAGCTGTGTTTTTGCATTGACAACATTTACATTCTTGGGATATACAGAAAAACAAACAAGAGGAAGATAATTCTTTAAATTGAATGGGTTCATGTGATGGTGGGCACTGAATTCAGGCCTCATTCATGCTAGGCAGGCTCTCTACCAACTGAACAGCATCTACCAACCCCAAGAATTCATATCTTAGCAATTTATGAACGTGGCATACTCATGATAAAAGCAAAACAAAACAAAACAAAATACCTCAGCTAGGCATGGTAGCCTTAATTCTAGCACTCTGGAGGCAGAGACAGGAAGATCTCTGCGAGTTCTAGGGCAGTCTGGTCTACATATTGAAGTCCAGGATAGCCAGAGTTGCGTAGTAAGACCTTGTCGCAAAGATAGATAGATAGATAGATAGATAGATGAAGGAAGGAAAGAAGGAAGGAAGGGAGGGAGGGAGGAAATAACAATAGATGCTGGCAAGGATGCAGACAAAAGTGAGTACTCATACATTGTTGGTGTGTTGGTGGGAATGAAAATTAGTCTGGTCACTATGGAAATCAGTATGGAGGTTCCTCAAAAATAAATAATGAGCTGGGTATGATGGTGCATGCCTTTTAGTCTCAGCACTCAGGAGGCAGAGGCAGGCAGATCCCTGAGTTCAAGGCCAGCCTGGTCTACAAAGCAAGTTTCAGGATAGCCAGTGCTACACAGAAAAACCCCGTCAGAGGCTCAGAGTATGCACATCTGTCGGAAGTATGCAGTATGAATGCTCCATAGAGAGCTTCCACACTTTTTCCTTTCAGTTTAATTTCTTTATTTACCATTTCTTCACCCAGAACAACAACAACCCCCTTGTCCCTTGGAGGGTGGTCTGGAGAGTGTTCTTTGCAATCCTAGTTTTTTGGCTCTGTTTTTTTTTTGTTTGTTTTGTTTTTTGGTTTTTTTTTTGTTGTTGTTGTTGTTGGTTTTGAGACAGGGTCTCACTGTGTAGCCTTGATTGGCCTTGAATGCACCAGGCTAGCCTTGAAGTCAGAGATCTGCCTGCCTCTACCTCCTGAGTGCTGGGATTAAAGGCGCAGGCCACCATCATGGCTGGAACCTCAGTACTACAGAATAGTATCTAAATTGTGTGTAAGGATTCTGGAACCAAAAAAGTTCAGAACATGTTAAAGGTAAGCTTTCTTCCTCCTCTACCTCCACTCTTCCTCTTCCTCTTCTTCCTCCTCCTCATCCATCAGCACCATCCTCTTCTTCTTCCTCTTTCCCTCTCTCCCCCTTCTTTCTTCTTCTGACAGGGCCTCATGCACCCATAAATAGCTGAACTCACTATACAGCTGAGGATCAGCTCCTGATCCTTCTGCCTCCGCATTCCAAGTGCTGGGATTTCAGCCTGCATCATCATACCTGCCTGTTTTCTTTATTTTGTAAGGTTTTAGGGAACTTGTAATATCAATTTTAAATTCTGGCTTTCTAGGAGGGACCAGGGTAAACCTGTCTCTTAAGCGTTTCGGGCATGGAATTTCCTTACAAACACATTTTTAGGGCCAGTGACATGGTTCAGCATGTAAAGGTGCTTGCTACCAAGCCTGATGACCTGAGTTCAGTCAGTGGAAATCACATGGTAGAAGGAGAGAACCAGTTCCTCCAGGTTGACCTGTGACATAACACCACCAACAATAATAATAAAGCATTTTCCTGATGAGTCACGTTCTGTAGAATCCATTGTGGGAAGCTGTTTTAAAAGCACTTAGGAAGGCACTTTGCTGTGACACAGGGTGCTGGTGGGGTGGGGGTACTCAGCTGGGGAGCCACTGGCAGGTGTAAAATCACACAAATCCCAAGTAGACCAGTATGACTACTGGGTTACTCAGATGCTTAATGCTGCCATCCAGGTGGTGAATAGCTGCTGCCTGAGCCTCTCCTTCACATCCAGACCTTCCTGAGGACCGGTGCCAGGTCAGCATGACTCCAGATTGTGGCCTCTGCTTTCCTGGTTGCTGTCTTGGGCACATGCTGTTGACATTTTGACATTTTGAATACTGTGCTGGGTTGAGGGAGGAAACAGGGAAAGGCAATCACAAATACTCTTAGCCTCCCAGGTGGCCACTGTTGGCCCCGCGAGACTTACAGCTCCGCCTCCGGCCGATGCCTAGCTCTGTGATGCTGTTAGTTGTTGGAATTGGTCCCAGGCCCGGGGCCTTTTCCTGGGTAGCATCTTTCATGACTCAGTAAAGTTATTTCAGAGGAAGCAGCAGAACTATACTAACATGCTATTAGGCATAACCTCTCAGAGTAACCAGACAACGTGCCCAACTTTCTACATGGGAAAAATTGGTGGGACAGAACTCAGCCAGCTGACAGGAAGATAGATACCCCTAGTGTCTCTTGGAGCCTCAGAGATGGAAGTCATTGGTCACTTGGCTAGGTGTGACCCCCACAGCCCACCATGGGTGCTCTCTTGAAAGGGCTTTTCTGTAGAGGGTAGCAATGGCCAGCCTAGCGCCCTTGCACTTGTTTTTGTGGGCTTTGAGATACGAGCAGTGTCAGGCACGGTAGACTTTATAAAGGAAAGCCTGTAGGCCTGTAGGCTCACCTGTCCAGAGAACACTTGTCACCAGGGAAATGGAATGCTGGGATAGCACAGACTTCTATAAAGAGAATGGGTGTGTCCCCAGGACCTTGGAATGCTGACTTTCACCTCTTGTGTACCTTGTTTAGTTGGCTCATAAATTAGTAAATTTTATTAGTAAATTTTACTTACTGACATTAATTATTAATAAATATTTTCAATACATTTAGTTAGGATTTTATATGTTTCTATGTTTTTACTATGTAAAAGAAACAACCAAAAACCTTTTTGTGGTACTAGACAATAAAAATTTTAATGTATGTTCTAAGTGATTAAAAACCCTGAGTTGAGGGTGAGAAATGTCTCTCACCTGTGTCTCTCATGCCTACCACATGTTTGATTCCCAACACCATTTTGTAAGACAATATAGATGTATGCCTAATTTGTGCTCAATTTTAATTTCTGATGGGAAAAATACAACTTGATTAACTACCTGAAATTTAAGTGATTGGCGTTTTATATTTTGATCATGGAAAATAAATATGATTTTATAACTCTGATTTTACAGTTGACCTAATTGTAAATTAGTTGTACATTTTTCCTACATAATAGTATTGAACAAGTGAACAATCTACGAGAAATACAAGCACTGAGGCGCCTGAATCCACACCCAAACATTCTTACATTGCATGACGTGGTTTTGTAAGTATATTTGCACTCAGAAAGTTACCTAAAGTAGAAAACTTGATACTAAAGATTAAGTTTCTTTTTATCATGGTTAGACATCTGAAATATTTGCTTTGTAGCTGAGAGAGTGACAGTCATCACTTCATCTCATGTCAGATTTTTATTTGGGCAAATTTTTTTTGTGTCTCATTCTTACTATGGAAATACCTTCATTTTGGTGTTCCTGTGTCTGGAAAGCCAGTGTCCTTTGAGGTCTGGCTCCTGCAAGTCAGCTGGGTCTCCATGCCTTACTGTGAATAATTTTCTCATGAAAGCACAGCCCCTTCTTATTATAATTGATATAGTCTCACAGCACTTTTCATTCATTTTCATAGAATAGTTTACATAAAGTTTACCTGTTAATCAAGAAGATGAGCATGGCCTAGCCTTGGGGCCCCAACCCTGCTGATGTATTACGTTTCTAAACTCAGAGTATAAGGTCAGGCTTCATGTTTCAGGACCTGCCACCTTGTGGGTTGCTGCTTTGCCACTCTGAGGAGGTGCCCCTCAGTGTAGAAGCCATGCTGCAGCTTTTGAAGAGACCAGCCTGACAGATTCTTGAAGGAACTCATGTGCCAACTAAAGTGCAGTAGATATCAATCATAGGCCAGCATAGTTTAAAACCAAAGCTGTAAGTCTTGTCATAGGTGCGTGGCCTCTTGGCCTGCAGTGCTCTTGGAAGTCAGCTCAGCCATGCATGAGAGGCCAGCATTCATTTTTGATATATGCAGTGCCGAAGTCTGTGAGCCCAGGACAGGCTGCAGAGGCAGACGGAGCCCTGCCAGGCAGACTGGAGGTGTGCAGAACAGCATCGGGGACAATGTAGTTTCCTTGCTTGGGGTCTGAGCAAAATTCGGAGAGGCTTGTTGGTAGTCCAGGGTCTTTGACCCACCCAGTATCAGACCTGGGCATCACATGAGTGATGAGTGGCCTTGTCTTTCTTCTCTCCTGTTTTTTGGGTTGTTGACACCCTGTTGTAAGTTATCCCAATTATGTTGACATAACACAGGTCAATCAAAATTAAACATGTAGCCAGGCATGGTAATGTACACCTTTAATCCCAGTACTTGGGAGGCAGAGGAAGGTGGATCTCTTGAGTTCAAAGCTCTGTGAGTTTGAGGCCAGCCTGGGCTACATAGCAAATTCCAGGACAGCCAGGGCTCCATAATGAAGAGACCCTGTCTAAAAAAAAAGCAAAATCAAACAAACAGGAAAAGTAAACATGCAGCCACAAAGTATGCTCTAAATTCTTTTTTTCCCTATCGTTTTGCTTAGCCAGCTCCCAAGCTTTTTTCTTCTTTCTGTTGGTAATTAATGTTATAGTTTCATGACGTATCTTTGTTTAAATATCTTATTTATTTTTATTTTATGTACATTGGTGTTTTGCCTGCATGTATGTCTGTGTGAAGGTGTCAAATCTTCTGGAACAGGAGCTACAGACAGTTGTGAGCTGCCATGTGGGTGCTGGGAATTGAACCCGGGTCCTCTGGAAGAGCAGCCAGTGCTCTTAACTGCTGAGTCATCTCTCCAGCTCCCGACATATCTTTTTAAAAGGTGATTTTAGAGCTTTGATTTAGAGTTTTTATAGTATTTTAGATGAATTTTAGCTTAAATGTTGATTTACAGTCAAAACATGCTATTTTAATAATTTCATGGCCACAACAATTTTTGTGGGAATGCCTTATTTACCAGAAATGTATACAATGCATATTAAAAGACTTTATTATGTTTTCTGATTAAGACAAGAAAAAGTATTTAAAACCTGCTTTCTTCTGCAGTGACAGAAAATCTGGTTCTCTTGCACTAATATGCGAACTTATGGACATGAATATTTATGAGCTAATACGAGGTAGGTAGAGTATTTTGAAAGGTAACCTGAGATGTTCTTGCAACAAATGTTTGCAGTTACATATGTGTTGTAGTCACTATATTGTGGTAGCCACTACAGCAACAGAGAAGCCACTGCTTTCTGGGAGGCCCTGTGCTTTGGAAGGGGCTAATGCTGAAGGCAGGCCTCCTCCCAAGGCTGCACTCTGAGGGTGCTTTGTTTCCTGGCTCTTTCCTTTGCTCAGCATTCTCTTCTGTGCTCCCAAGAAGCCAGAACTCTCCCCTCAGCTCTCATGGGGAAGGGTGCTCCCTCTTTGCATTTGGAGCCTGACATATCTCATATTCCAGGATGCTCATTCCTTCCTTCCCTCTGGACAGTAAAGCACTGTTCAGGAAACCTTGCTTGCCTGAGATGACCTGTCATAGCCTTGGATGCTTGCAGAGGGACCTGTGGGTGCCGGGAAGCAGGGCTTTGGGCCTGACTTCAAGAATCTGACTTCAAGGTTAGATGTCATAATGAAATGCAACTAAGAAAGCAATATCTGAGGTAGTCTATTTTATAGATCACATGATACCCAGAGGACAAAGGAAAACAGAACCAAACAAAACAACTTCCAGGCCTGGTGGAACACACCTGTATTCCAGGCTTCTTGAGAGACTGAGAAAGGAATATTGCCAAAACCAACCCTGACTATGTTGCAAGACCTGTCTCAAAATGTTAAAGAGAAAAGAAATGGGAATATTCGCTCAGTGATAGAACTTGCCTAGCACATGAAAAGCCTTAGGATCAATCCCCAGTACAGAAAAAATCTAGTTAAAAGAGAAAGAAAAAAGGAATAGTTGCTGTAGAGTCATGTGAATACCATCTTACTTGTGGTACTTTGATAGATGCATCAGAGATGATTTAAAACATCATCTCAAACAGCTGAGGCCAGTCTAAAGATTCTGGGTGGTGTTTTGCCGCCTAGTGGTACCCACCCCCAACATTTTACATTTTAAAGAAGTTGTGAAGGCCTAGCAGCTCATACCTGCAGTCCTAGGATACAGGTGGCTGAGGCAGGAGGACTGGGACCCAGAGACAGCATAGACAGCAGAGCAAGTCCATAGCTACATAAGGAGGCCATGTCTCAAAAACAAACAAAACCAAAAGGGAGCCCGCACTCACACTTCCTTTGGCTGTTTGCAACAGTTCTCTCTGTATCTGTGGGGTACATACCTAATGTTAGAAACCTTGTTTTGTGTATTTGGGGTGTGATATGTTTATACTTTATACTCAAGGGAAGGAGAGATGTCTATGTTACCATGTGTTTAGACATTTGAGAAAGCTTTGTTTAGAAAATAGTATCTTTAATTTCCAGTAGCCAGGGGATTGTGTAACTGAAGAAATTGAAGCATTTCTTTCTATGTCTACCTACAGAGACCATAAAAGACATGTTTTCTCTTGACATTTACCCAAACAAGCCTATTTTATCTGCCTGCTGTGCAGATTGCCAGTCACTGAAAGTTTTGTAAAGGGCAGTTTATTCCCAAAGAGGCCAAGTATGATGAGACCCAAGTCCTTAAATCTGTTGGTAGGAATTGGAGCTATCTTAGGGCCAGAGGTAGGTGAGAGAGTGTTGGGCGGGGCAATTAGAAGTCTTTGCACAGGTAATCGAACTTCATGGCTTTTTCTGGGACACAGGTTCAGAATGAGGACATCAGTATGGTCTGAAGGTGAGGTTTTCACCCTCCTAATGTAATAAAGCTACCCCCAGACACTGTGACAGGCCCAAGTGAAGAATCAGTGATTTTAACAAAGTGGCCTCAAGGTTCCCAAAAAAGTAAAGTAGGTAGCTATTACCACCATGATTCACTTGTGAGAGGTGTCACTCGAAGCAAAATAGTAGGGGGAATAGTGTTCACTTGCCTGCAGCACCTCCCGAATGAGTGTTTCCAAAGCCAACTAAAAGCAAGTAAGCAAGAAGGAACTCAGGGCTTTGAGGGAGCGAGTACCAAGGGTGTGAAGTGTGCAAGGAAGGAGCCCAGGGTGTCTGCAGGCTGCTCATGGCCAGAGGTGGGATTCTGAGTGCTGCTGGAGTCCTCTCCTCCTCTCCCCTCCTCTCCTCCCCTCCTCTTCTCTCCTCTGTTTTCCTTTCTGTCTCTGTCTTTCTGTCTCTCTCTTGAGACAGGTTCTCTACATAGCCCTGACTGTCCAGGAACTCACAATGTAGACAAGTAACCAGGCTTGTGTCAAACTCACAGAGATCTAACTGCTCCTGCCTCCCAAGTGCTGGGTGCTGGGATTAAAGGCCTATGTGACACACTTGGCTATTGGTTACATTACTGAGAATTGCTCACAGTTCTTGCAAGTGGCTTCTGAGCATCAAGAGATACAGATTTACAATGATAAGCCCTTTTTTGTAAATAGAAACTTGAGGCCTTTAACATGAGTGTTGAATTAATCTTTCACAGGCTAGGGGCTCTGTCTCTGTTGTCTGCACTGAATATAAGTTGTTGCCAGCCATACCAGGCACCCTAGATGTTAAAACAGCTGGCAGGCTGGCAGCATTTACAAGACATTTATTGAAATATGCACCATGACTCCAGAGTTAGTAACACATGGGGGCAGGTGTCTTGGAGTCAGTGTAGTGCAGGCTGCTACTACAGCTGACGCTCATGGCTGTTCACACTGCTCAGGGGTTGTTCTTAGTACTTACAGAAAAGCATGCATTTACCCAACATCCCTCATACCCCTGCTTGCTGTTCAATCCCTGTTTTAAAGAGGTGGGGATCAAAGCACAGAGAAATCAGCAACTTGCCCAAGACTATCTACCTTGTAAGTAGTAAATATGCAGTAGTAAGTACTTTGTAGTTAGTAGTAAGTAAGTAGAAACACCAGGACTTGAACTAAGCCTGGCTCCAGAGTCCATGTTCTCAAGGATATGGGTGTAGCCATTGTCCCTGGTACTGTCTTCTCTACAGATGAGCTAATTGAAGCTTGAAGGGTTAGGCAGGAGTCCAAAAGAAAGCTCTTCAGATAGGACAGAGCTGGCACTGAGACTCAAGTCTATGAAGACTTTGCTGTACACCTTCTTTTCTTGGGGCTCTATTCCTGGCCTGGCTTGGGTTCCAATGAATAAGTCCCTCCTGATTGTTGTCGCTGATAGCAAAGCGAACTTACTGAAAGCTCTTGATCACTGAAGCGTTTGCTTCAAATGGCAGCAGGTCACATGGCTTCAGTGACTGCTTCCTCCTGTCGTTGCTCAGTACAGTACACAGTCACACACTGAAGAGCGAGCAGTGAGCTGGGGAGATCATGCTGGCTTCAGTAGATTCTCTACTTACGTACACCCTGTGCAAGGTCTGGAACAGGCAAGAGTCTGAAAAGGGTCTGGTAGTGGTGGTGCACGCTTTAATCCCAACATTTGAGAGGCAGAGGCAGGTAGATCTCTGAGTTCCAGGACAGCCAGAGCTACAGAGAAACCCTGTCTCAGAAAAGAAAAAAAATCTGAGTAGGTAGAGACTTATCATTGGAGATTAGGTTTTTGACATTCAAGATGCATGTTGTCTTTTGCAGAAATAACTAGAAGAAAGTATACTGGGGCTGTGTTTTCTTTGTCCAGCAAGTATCAGGAGGCAGGGCTGACTGAAAACTGGAGGCACCAGGCTTACAGGCAGAGTCAGACAAAGACATGAGGGGAGTCCCCATCATACTTCCTTGCCATGGGCTGTTCTAGAGGTGACATAGTGGACACAGGATTGCCCTGTATAGAGATCACATCCTAATGAAGAGAGACAACCTCTGGGAGAAAGTCTAGTCAGGTCACTGGGAAGCAGAACTGAGGAAGCAGATTGCTGAGGCTGTATCACTGACAGTGGCCACAGTCTCCTGCCTTTGCTCCCAGCCCATACCCTTCCTCCTCTGCGTGGTCTCCTAAACCTTGAGAACCTTAACTGGCAATACCCTGTGCTCATACTGTTGCAAGAGGAAGAGGCTGGTTCAGCATGCCTTTGAGAGTTAGCAGCTGCCTGAGGTTAGTGCCACGGCTGTGTCTCTTTAAGGTTGTAGTTTTCAGAACTGTGGGTAGAGTAGGCAACCTGAAAGGAGTCCATGATACTGGGAGAACTAAACAGGGTAGAGAAACTGGAACATAGTTGGCTTGAGTGTAAAGTAGTGGTGCACCATTCTTACAAGTGACTGATACTTTGTGTTCACCATCATGCAGCACTACTGTTGTGCAAACATTGCTCTGCTAGGTGAATGCATATTTAATCATGTATGATCCCTTATGTACCAACAGGAAGAAGAGAAATGTTACCAGTTCAGCTTCAGCATTTAGCGGGGTTAATTCTATCTTTACTAAGAGGATCCTTCAGTTTTTCCTGTATATGAGAAGGAAAACAGATGTTAGCTATGTTCTTTTGATACTTTTTCTGTATTTTTTATTCGTTTTGTGTACACACACACTAGCTTAGCCCCTGAGCTGTCTCTCCAGCCCTGATAGCTATCTTTGTTACAGCATTCCTAGTACTTTTTTTGAATGTCTGACTCAGGATGACTGACATCTTTGTTTTCCTGACTGTTAGTCTCTGCCATTCAGAATGTGGGTGTGGCAACATCTGTCACTGAAAGATTTTTTTTCTAAAATGATGACACCATTCTATTAGGGTTTTTTTGTGGTTGTTTTTTATTGGCCTGTATTAGTTATACATAATGATGAGTTTCATTTGACATTTTCATACATGTGTCTGTAATATGTTTTGATCCTATTTGCCCTCTTTACTCTCTTTGTCCCCCACTCATTGTGGCCAATCCCATTCCTGTTCCCAACTAGCCCCTCTTCTACCTTCATATCTTTTAAAACAATACTTATTTTTATTTTATATGTATGAGCGTTTGTTTGCAGCTGTGTATACGCATCAGGGTCGTGCTTATTTCTTTCTGTGTGTGAGACCCAGTGAGTTTAGGGTTGTTTATAGCAGCATAGGCACCTTACCAGAGGATGCACCACTGAAGAAAATGCCTCCATTAGCTACCTGTAGATGTGAGGGAGGGGAGGGCCCATGAGTTTCTCTTCCCTTTGTAACAGGATGTTGATGGGCTCCACTTGTGGAAATCTTGTGCAGGCAATCACATCTGTGAGTTCAGTAGTCCGGTGGCCTTGCCATGCCTGGAAGACAGCATCTCACAGCTCTCTCCCCACCCTCTTACATCTTACATCTCTCCTCTCCTTCTGCAGTATTCCCTGAGCCTGAGGGGGTTTTGTGGCTGGTCCAGCAGGTGCTTATTCTCAGCACATCACCAGTTCTGAGTCTGTAGCCCTCCTGTTGGTTTGGTGCTTCCAGAAAGTGTGGTTCAAATCTCCTGTGTTATAATGCAGCATGTGGGTCAGAGTGTGCTTAGACTGGGCTTGAGTGTCCTTGTTAGGCTTCTGAGTCTTACTGTTTGGCTGAAAAATGGAGGGCTTGTAATATCTGCTGGAGATTGCCTTGAGGCTTAAATCGTGTGTATGAAGTGTGGAGAGCAGTGCTCCCCTCCACGTGTCGTCAGTGGCCAGTGGCCGACTGTCTCCATCACTGACGCTGCAGGGTATCACAGTATGCAGTGTGGTCTGCCTTTGATCTTCCTATCCAGTGGGCCAAGCCCTGTTTGAGAAGTAAAGAAGCTGAATTTCAAACAAAATGGAAACGTCTCCATTTTCAGTTGCCTCAGATGATACAGCTTCAAAGCACAGAACTGGGAGGACTTTGTTCTTGAGTTCGACATGGCTAGTGAGGGAGGGATGCCCAAGGTCATTCAGGCTCTGCTCAGAGCCGGGCATCCTCCCTACTGTCATGTTCTTCTCTCCTTTGGTCCTCAGTTCTTGGGTTCTTGTCTCAGAGCCTTTCGTGAGATATCAGGTGCTTTTTGGATCACACAGAGGCATGCCTCTGGGCCTCCAACACGGAAGGCCATTTTGTTGTGCTGTGCCGGGCCCAGCATGCATCCTCGAAGCCTGACTAGAAAGCCAGGCTTTGGCTGGAGGAGAGGGGTTTTGAGAGAGGGGTTGGGGACAGTATTGGGATAACCTCTCACAGTGCAGACCACTTTTCTTTCACATGCCCCTGACTCACAGTGAAAGTCTATCACTGCTTACTTAAGATGTTCTACATTACTGAGATTGTATATGACATTCCATTGGGCTTTCTGAGTGACAGTACTTGCTGAAATTTTACTTGCAGAAGACTCCAGCTATGGAGATGAGAGAAGGAACATTGAGTTTGTTACTTGCGCAGCAGACAGAAGGTTCTCCAGTGGGTTACAAATGGTGCTACTATTCTTTTAGTTTGCTCTAGACTGTTTAGAAAGAAGAAAGTGGTAGGAACCAAGCATACAGTGGGCCTGGAGGGCTGGGATCTTTTTGGGATGGCTAGACAGTGGGTAGTTAGCCCACTTCTTTCCCAGGGTGTGGACTCTCACTGTCTAGTTCCTCTGATGCCTAACTCCCTTGAGGACACCCTCCTAGGGATAGGCAGGGAAGAGAGCTGACTCTAGTTCCCTGGGCTTGGGTGAAAGGGACTAAGGAACAGAAGAGGAGTGGGTAACTGATCAGAACTCATGCTGGTGCCCAGGGCAGCTAAAGAACCAGATTCCTGGACTGTATGTCTTTGCTTGGACTTCCTGGATGTGAGTGTAGGCCTTAGCATCTGCTTCCTAACAGATCATCAGATGGTTTGCATAGCAGAGATTTTTCTAATAGAGCCCAAGTTCCTGAGGTCAAGTTCAGATGATAATACCAGCTTCATATTTTAAGATCTGGATGTGTGAGCTGGTGAGATGGCTAAACAGGTGAAGGTACTTGCTGCCACCCTGATGACCTACCTGGGTTGAAGTTTTTCAAGTTGTCCTCTGGCCTCCACACTCACTTGTGGCATACACACACACACACACACACACACACACACACACACACACGTATGAATAAATTAGTGTGAATTTAAAAAAAAAAAAGGCAAGTAATGATGGCACATGCCTTTAATCCCAGCACTCACAGATCTCTGTGAGTTTGAGGCCAGCCTGATGAACAGAGTGAGTTCTAGGACAGCCAGAGAAACCATGTCTCAAAAAAACAAAACAACAACAACATAAGCTTCAGGTTATTTTTCACAGGGGAACCTAAGTTGTTACACGCTTTATTATTTTTTAGATAGGGATTTTTGTTCGTTTGTTTTGTTTTTTGTTTTTTGCAAGGTCACGTGTAATTCAGGCTAGCCTCAAACTCTTCGTAGTGGAGGATGACCTTGAACTCCTGATCCTCTGATCTCTATCTCCTAAATGTTGGGATTACAGGTTGTGCTGCCACCTCAGCTAGCTTTCACACACTGTAAAAAGTGTTTATGTTTATTTTGTAAAGGGGTGTGTTTGTGTGTGTGTGTTATTGGTAAATATATTGGCCCATTTCCTTGGTTGCACAGGGAGAAGACATCCATTGTCAGAGAAAAAGATCATGCATTACATGTACCAATTATGCAAATCGCTCGACCACATGCACAGGTAGCTGGGAGGGGCGGCTCCCCAGCCAACATGCAGGGGTGCGGCTCTAGGCGGAGACTGTGGCTCAGTGAGGTGCAAGTCATTCTCTTCATTCTTTCCTTAATACTCAATGCAGAAACGGGATATTTCACAGAGATGTTAAACCAGAAAACATACTAGTAAAGGTAAAAACTTTTATATAGAAACTTGATATCAAAATAAAGGTAGAATATAAAGTTTTGGGTGTTCTTTTTCTAGATTTAAAAAAAAAATTTAATTAAGTGTATGTGTTTGTCCGAATGTGTGTGTATGCACAAAAGTGTAGGTACCCATGGCTCATGGAAGAGGCAAGATTTGTGAGACCCTTGGAGCTGAAGTTACAGAGTTGTGAGCTGTCATGTGGGTGCCAGGGACTGAACCTGGGTGCTCTGCAACAGCAACACACACTCTTAACCACTGAGCCATCTCTCCAGAGTCAGAATATAAAGTTGGATTCACTGGCTATGTCTTTTGATCCATTTAGCTTGAAAATACGGTTTGGGTTTGAGTTTTGTGGTGCTGGAACAGAACCTAGAGCCTCCATGTTAGGCAGACTTTCTACTCTGACCTGGGTTACTAGACATTGTTTTCTAAGTTTATGAAGGAAGGCTTGCTTTAGCAAATGCTGTCAGCATTGTTGACTTAATCCCTGGAAGAAGGCCATATAAGGAGGCTGTTTTGTCCAATAGACAGCTCTACTCCTTACAAATAGAGCCATTTTCCATGCTGAATGTCAGTGTGGGAGAGGGAGAATGTAGGGGCTCTTCAAATTTGAGATGTCTCAGACTTGAAGTCTCTTCTAAAATATGCTACCCAAGTTTAAAGTGTACCATGTATGGTTTCTCTGTATTTGACTTACCATCAGAAGAGTCTCCTCAAGCCACCTGGCTGCAAGAAGCCTGTGTGTGTTGAGGCTAGAACTGAAACACCCTGAACAGACGGCCTTGGGAGGATGTTTGTGACTGGTGAGGGGACTCATCTGGACTTAGCCACCTTCCAAACACATGGAAGTTCGTGAATGTTTTCCATTTCCCCACTACAGACACTGTGAGGTGCTTACAGAGCCCGCACATGGTGTGTTATGATGCTTAGATGCTGGGATTTTCCCATAGTTCATACCTTCGAAAATGGCTTGTGTGACAGTGGCTATACATTGAGATGGAGCCAACCCTGCTCTCTGTCCCTCGTAGCAGGATGTCCTGAAACTCGGGGACTTTGGGTCGTGCCGGAGTGTCTATTCCAAGCAGCCCTACACAGAGTACATCTCTACCCGGTGGTACCGGGCCCCAGAGTGTCTCCTCACTGATGGCTTCTACACGTACAAGATGGACCTGTGGAGCGCTGGCTGTGTCTTCTACGAGATTGCCAGGTAGAGCAGGGCAGCACCTGAGCCTGATGTACCGCAGAGTGATGTCCCAGGTCCCATGGCTGCTGTGAGGCACTCGCCTTCTCCGCCCTTTCAGCTCCAAGCTGTAGTCATTCTGGTTTCTACCCACTGGGCTTTATATCAGCAGGAGGTTGACTTGTCTCACCTCTTGCCAAGTACTCGCCCTTGCTTGCATCACCTGGCAGCAGCCCACATGTAGGGTATGGCTATGCCCAGAAACCTTGGTCATGCAATGTCCATAGACAAGAGTGAGCTCAAGATCAGAGGAGCAAGGCACTGCCGCCTCTGATCCTCCTGTGGGGAAGTGAGAGCAAGTGGCCTGCCAGTGTGAGCTGAGGCTCCTTCTGGCACAGTTGGACTTCTCTAGAAAGCCCCAGGCTGTGCTTCCTCTGACCTTTTGATACCATCCTGGGAAGAACAGTGGCTGAGAACAGACTGAGGGTCTGGTTTGTCCGCCTTAAACATGGCTGGAGAGCAGTGGGTGGGAGCCTTTGTTCATTATGGATCCTCGAGTATCTGCACAGGCGGGGACCCAGGGTCACCCAGTCCCTCCTGCTCTTTTGACTGCTGCAGACACGGTGTGGACGTGTACGTAGGCCTTTGGCAGGTGGGCATGTGTACTGATAATGTCATTTGGAAAGCCCAGTGGCGACTTTCCTGAGGCCTTAAGTGCCAACAGACAATTCTTTGTTGTGTGCTAAGATCCATGAGTTAGTTGGAAGGGCGTTAAAGGATGCATAGCTAAGAGCACAGCAGCCAGCCTCAGGGGAGCCATTGTAACCCTGCTGGGCTTTGCCATGCAGTCCTCTGCCTAGAGCATTTCCTGCTCTCTCACAATGTCCCTTTTGATCATGAAGCTAAAGATAGTTCTACTGCCAGAGTTGTATTTTAAGTCTTTGTTGTGGCATGGAACACAGATTGGTTTATTCATATAGGTTTACATTTTTTACTCATATCCCCAAATCAGAACAGCTCTGAGCTGAAAGGCTTCTTGAAATTTCATTTGCCAATAAGACTTGATATTGGCCACTTGGAATTTCTCAACCAAACTTCTCTGGGCTGATAGGAGGTTTATGGCATTTTTCAATAGAGAAACCATGGAGTTGGACTGAGGAGTCAAATCTGTTGACTCCCTCTTAAGAAATACTTAGGGGTCAGAGAGATGACTCAGAGGTTAAGAGCACTGGCTACTCTTCCAAAGGACCTGGGTTCAATTTCCAGCTCCCACATAGTGGTTCACAACCATCCATAAATCTAGTTCCAAGGGATCTGATGTCCTCTTCTGGGCATTCCTTGACACTTGGCAAGCACATGGTGCATAGACAAACATGCAGGCAAAACACCCATACACAGAATCAAAAAACTAAGTTTAAACATGTCTTTTAAAAAGAAAGGAAGGGAGGCAGGGAGGGAAGGAAATACTTGGGGCCAAAGGGAAAGCCCATGCCAAAGGAAGAGCGGCAGTCTCCTGGCCAGAGGCTTACTTTTGTAGACTGAGCCTGCGGACGGAGGCCTGCTGGAAAGGCAGCCTGTCCTGGCCTCACTGCAGTGCCTCTTTTGTGCCTTGCAGCCTGCAGCCCCTCTTCCCTGGTGTGAATGAATTGGACCAGATCTCAAAAATCCATGATGTCATTGGTACACCTTGTCAGAAGACCCTCACCAAGTTCAAACAGTAAGTGTGATATGCCCTGGGAGGCTGCTGTGGACTATCCTGGGCTCAGCCTTTCTCCAGGAGGGATGGGCTGGTGCTGAGAGAGCCATTTCCATGACCCCCATGACATTTTTCTGGGCTGCCCACCCATTTGGGCTCCTGCTGTGCAAAGGGAGCCAGCCATCTCTTTTACCGGCTCAGGGAGCTGCACTCCCTTGAGTCACAAAAAGCTCTCGTGGTGTCTCAGAAGGCCTGGTGTTGGGCTTGTCCCCAGTGCATGTATATGGACTTGGGTCTGCTAGGGTGAAAACTGTTGCTTTGGTCAGAAAGGCTGTCCATGATAACTTCCTGGGGCTGCCAATCAGCAGTCAGAGGGTGACAATCATGTCCAGCCCTTGAAGCTCCACTGCAGTTTTATTCTGATGATACATGAATCTGAGGTCTGCAGGGAGTAGGGGACTTGGTAGGAGAGATTTCCCAGAAGCCTCTGGTCCAAGGAAGGTCAATAGAGAAGCCACCCCCCTTATTTTCTCCTCTTCACCTTTAATTCTCATGGGAAGGTGAGGTTTCTGCTTTTACAGGCAAAGGAGCCTTTGTACATTTATAGCATACACATCCCTGTTTACTAGGTTATTTTTTGGAGTATCTTTAGTTTACAGCAAAATTGAACAAGAAATGCAGAAATAATCCCTTGCATGGCCTCCCTACTAGCTCAGAGTAGTGTGTTTTGAAGTAGTTGAACCTGCATTGGTGGTTGGGATCTCCTACGGCCATTGGAATAGTAGGATTCTCTCTTGGAATGGAGGAGTTTTATGTTCTCTTATCTGTCCTCCCTTTTTAAAGCCCATTGACCTCAAACTCTTTCTGTAGCCTAGGCTGGCCTTGAGCACCCAATCCTCTCATCTGTACACTGCAAGTGCTAAGATATAGGCATGTACCATCACACCCAGCCTGACTTGCTCCCTTTGAGGATTGTGAACTCTTATCTTCAGTGCAGGTCCCTTAGAGTCAGGGTGATGACCCCAGTGTTCTAATAATGGCATGATGATTTATTATCATTGGGCTTTCAATACAGGTCGAGAGCTATGAGTTTTGATTTTCCTTTTAAAAAGGGATCAGGAATACCTCTACTGACAACCAATCTGTCCCCGCAATGCCTCTCCCTCCTGCACGCAATGGTGGCCTATGACCCTGATGAACGAATCGCAGCTCACCAAGCCCTTCAGCACCCCTATTTCCAGGTGCAGAGGTAGGACTTCTGGTAGATTAACCTAGTGATGAGTGGGAAGTCTTGGTTTATGAGACTCATGGCACAAGGAACTGGTCTGGGAATAGCTCTATCCTGACAGTGGTTATTGCTTCTTGGGACTGTCTCTGTGGTGTATCCTTCCTCTAATGAGGCAGTTAGCAGCTTCCTGGCATGGGGAAGGAGGACTGTGTGGCTACTTTGGAGTCAGTGTCAAGGCTCTAGTAGGTAAGCTCCCTAGAAGAGCCTTGCATACATCCAGGATGGACTGCATAAGTTCACTGATTTTCAAGTGGCATGTACGCCACTTAGCTCTAGACATATATCCTAAGTGCTCAGTGGGAGGTGCTCACCAAGGGCATCTAACTTCACGTATTTACATACTTCTGACTTTGACTGGTCCTAGGAAGGCCACGTAAAATACTGCATGGTTAAGATCGTCTCTGCTCCCCGCCCAGACAGTGTTGAGTGGGGACAGGAAGGGAAGAAAAGGCTCTGTAGCTCATGTGGAAAGAAGCATGATTGGTCACTCATAATGGCAGATTTGTACATGAAGGAAGCAGTGAAGCTCTGGAGCCATTAGCGGAGGTGGCCATGTTCTTCTTGTCCCATACAGGGCAGCTGAGACACAAACCATGGCCAACCACAGAAGAGCCTTCTTCCCCAAGTACCCCATGGGTCCAGAATCATCCAGTCACAACTGGTCATTTTCAAAGGAGGACAAGAAACAGGTATGAGATGAAACCAGTAAGCTGGGGGGTGGAGGCTGGAAGCCTTCAGGTAGCTTGTATCTGAAAAGCCCCCCATCTGTGGAGGGTGGTGACACACCTGTCCCAAATTGTGTCAGCTGATGCTTGGAAACCATGCTACTATGGTCTCGTGTTAGGAATACTCCAGGTGCCCCATGGGGCCTGGTTCTAACTACGTAGGCCCTTTCTGCTCCGCTAGCTACAGACCCATAACTCTCATCACACGTGAGCAAGCCCAGAGAGGGTACCCTTTCATGAGTATCTGACCTGATGGCCATGTGCAGGTGCCTGTTCTGGACCAAAGCCCTTTGTGGTCACACCTGCCTGTATCCTGAGAGTGACCCTTGGCAGGAGGTACTGAGAAGCCACAGTAGCCTCTGGCTACAGTAGATGAGCATGGTAGGCCAAGAGGAGCAGCAGCCCAGCCAGCAGGGATTGTTCTGCATTCTTCCTAGTAAGACATGCCAGCTTCACTGTGCAGTCTGTCTTGTCTTTGTTTTCACCTATCCCATTGCATGCCAACATGAGGTACCCATTTGTTCAGTTCTGTCAGCTGTAAGCTTGGGGCTAGCACCCAAACTCTGGGCCTGTAGGTTGCTCAGCTCATTATTTTAGCTGTCCACCAGTCAGTTGCTCCTCCTGCCTTTACGGAGGCTCTGTCCATGGCATCAACTGATCACTGGGTCCATTGCAGCCAGTGTCTCCCAGAGCTTTGGCTGCTGTGTCCTGTCCTATGGACAGCTGCTCTTGCAGACCAGGGAAGCAGGTGCACTTGTGCAGGAACATCTCCGACTTTCCCCCAGACTTTTCTTCCCCATGGCTGTCCTTCCCAAGGGGGCTGCAGCTCCCTCAGATGCCCAGGCCCACATGGTGGTCTCCCCTCTCTCAGCTCCCATCACCACAAATGGCCTCCAAACTGCCCACTCAGTCGTACTACCCTCTGCCCTCAAAATGTCTGCTGGCACCCCTCCATGCTGCCCCTACCCCCAGAGTACAGCCACATCCAAGGTGGGCACTACTTTCTGAAGGCTAGTAGGTGAAGGTGTGCCTTCACCACACCTTCAGTGAGGGCACCTACGGTAACAGAGCGCGTGTTCCAGGGAGCTACTTGTGGACTCTGTGTTCCACATTCTCTTCACATGTTAGAGATTTTTTTTCAAAACAAAATGCAGAAACGACTGGGTGTGGTGGAACATACCTCTAAGTACAGGGCTAAGAGGCAGAAGCAGGCAGATCTTAGTCTACTTGGCAAATTCCATGAGACCTTATCTCAAAAACAGACAAATGATTGTTACCCTGAAGCTGTACCAAAGACTATTGGGGTCAACAGGGGCTGGGTGTGGGGTGTGGGAAGGCTGTCACCACACTCATAGGTAAATGTTCACCATAGTTTCTACCCTGGCTCTAGCCAGGAAGTTTGATCAGCAGAAGAGCATTCTTTGCTTGTCCTGAACTGATCAGTGTTCTGTTTCAAGAAGCAGCCCCTGAGACAAGAGGAGAGCCATTCCAGAAGACAAGGGCCAACAAGCTTGATGGAACTGCCCAAATTGAGGCTGTCTGGAGTGACCAAACTGTCATCATGTTCCACTCCAACGTTGCGGTCAATGTTGGGTACTGGAGCAAATGGAAGAGTCCCTGTGTTGAGACCCTTGAAGTGTGCTGGTGTGGACAAGAAGGTAGTAGTCTCTAGCTTCTCTGTGGGGCTGCTCTAGGGCCTGGCCTTGGCCTCCACTCAGTGTCTGTGGTTCTTCTTTACCAGACAGACACGCAGAAGGACATCAAACCTCACCTGAAACAGTATCACCTGCCCACGATCAACAGGAAAGGGGGCGAATACTGAACAGCACACCACCTGGTCACCCTGTTGGAGAGCAAGGGCAGGCACCATGGGCAGGCTTAGGCCTCTGTGGCTGAGAGTGGATGGGCCAGAGGATGCCCTGTGATGGTGCTCCTCACTATGCTTGGTGGCCCAGGACATGTTGCCTTGCAGCCCATCTGTATGCACAGCCTGGAGCCTCATGTGTTTGCAACCCCAAAGCAGCTGTACTGAATGTTCCAGTTTAATATATTTGTAAAACCACCTCATTCAAGGGTTTATTTCATTTTCATAATGTAAGGATTTGAAGTGACTTTTTATATGAATTAAAACAGATAAGATTGGGTGTGGTAGCCCATGCCTGTAATTCCAGCACCGGGAAGGTGGAGGACAGGAAGAGCCCAGTCTGGGTTACATAGTATCCTTGCCTCAAAAAAACAAATAAAAGATAGACAAAAATCTCTGTGATGAGTGACTTAGGCTTGGCTGAGAGGCGGCTGTGCACGTTGTACCTCAGTGTTTTTCCAACAGGACTGGCAGGTATTCCAGGTGTTGTGGCTGTGGTACCTAAGGAATGCTGTTGGAGACTGCTGACTTTCGCTAAGAATAAGGTATTGTTACAGTATCTCATCAGAATGTTCTCCATTTGAATGTGCTACTAGCCACCTTTGCATTAGCTTTCCTGAGCTGCAGCTGGGTGGGCTGACATCCCAGCAGTAGGGCAGGCCTCAGGCATGCTGTGAGTGCCAGCTTCAAGTTATGGTGTCCTGGCTTCAGCTTCAGCTCGTTGTCCTGGCTGCCAATGCCTATGCTCCCTTAGACAGAACCAGCCACCTGGTTGTCAATGTTGCTTGGAGCAGGTAGGAAAGCTGGGTACCTTGTACCCTGGAAAAAGAAGGTTGGGCTGGGAGATGGGGAGGGGGTGGGTGCTTGCTGCATGGATACCTGAACTTGGATCCATAGCATCTATGTAAAAGGGTGGGTACTGCTACATCCCTGTAACTCCATCACTGGGGCAGGGAGCAGTGCAGGATTGGACAAAGACAGGAGGGTCTCTGAGGCTGGCTGGCTGCCAGCCTACCAAAACCCAGCAAGCTCCAGGTTCAGTGACAGACTATGTCAGAGGGAATCCATGGGGCACAGAACAAGTAATGTCACACTAGGTGTCCTCTTCAGGCTTCTGCACATCCACATGGGTGCACACACAGGTATACAATGTGTACCCCACACACTACAGGGGAGGGATGGGAATGCTGTAAAGGAATGGTTCTGAGTAGGTTCAAAGGGTAAAAGCACTGGTCAGACAGCTGGACTTCAAACAAGATCCTCCTAAGCCTCCTGGCTTTTGTTTCTGCTTTTGCTGTGTTGGGGGTAGAATCCAAGGCCAATGCACTCTGGATAAGCATTCTTTTAGCAGTACACAAGGCTTTGCTCAGCCCTGTGGAACAAAGAAATTGAGTAGATCTTGTCTCTTTTTTTTTAAATCATCTTTTTAAATTAACACTTTACTTTTTTTGTTGTTGTTTTTTTCAAAACAGGTTTTCTCTGTTGTAACTTGGGCTGGCCTTGAACTCAGAGAGATCCACCTGCCTCTGCCTCGCTAGTGATGAGATTAAAGGTGTGCACCACAGCCTGGCTAAATTTACACCATTTAAAAAGCGGAACATTTGAGTCTCAAGTCTCTGGCTCCTGCCTTCAGGACTCTACTGGCCACCAGAAAGGTGGCTGGGCAGCAGCAGTGCCAGGAGCCAGAGGGCAGTGAGGCTGTTGGAGAGAGATGTGGAGCAGCAGAGAGCATGGAGCATTGTAGTTATGGGTGCTCAGCACAGGCTTAAGAATGGACAGAGCCAGGACCTGGTGGGTGTGTCCTTCTGTACTCAGCTGAGAGCCTAGTGTGGCCTTCTGGGTATCTTTGGAGGGGCTCTGGCATGGAGGAGAGAACATCTGATAGGGAAGCAGTGTCCTGCCCTTGCTGTTGACTTAGGAGTCTCAGTCTCGTAGGCATTAGTCAGGCTTGCAGCCAGTCCAGCACAGAAGAGGCCCAGAGGCCCAGAGATGGAAGCCAGCAGAGTGGGCTGGCCCAGAGTAGGTCCTGTAAGGCAAGCAAGCTGTGCAGAGCTTGGGTAGGGGTTGGAGTAGAGAACCAGTACTAGAAAGGCTGCAGCAAGGACTTGAGAGGAAACCTCTTGGCTTTCTCTGCCTCCTGTGGCCCTAGAATAACCTGCCCAGTGGGCCACGGGTTCTCCCATGCAGCAGGATTTGAACAGCAACTTATCTCTATTTGAATTGTCACCAGAGCATTCTGCCATGGAAAGGCAAGAAGTGTCCCCCTTCCCGTACTTCTACCATGACTCTAGACACTATGATGCAGGTTTCATCATAGTGTCATTATCATCAACCCGACCCCACACATGGAGCAGCATCTGCCAATACTGCAGTACCAGGTAAGTGATCGGACTTCCTATGGCCCCAGGACATGTTTTATGCTGTGTGTCCATGGTGTTGGAAGGCATCTCAGACCCTGGTGGCTAGGGTCTAATAGGAATAGAGCCAGAAAAATTTGTTACTGGCACAGGGTCATCTAAGGTAAACTGGGACACGCCTGACAGCTTTAGCACAGCTGAGGCAGGGAAAGGACCAAGGGCCGAGTGGTGGTTAGAGCTGTGAGATACGCTGGGGCATCTCCAACAGAACTTCAACTTTCACACAAGTACTTGCTGCCTGGGTGACAACCGGATTTCCACCGTCACTTCCTACAGGTGGGGAGGATCTTGAACAGATGCTTTGGGATCCGTGCAGTGGGCTTGGTTTTCGGCAGTTCCTAATCACTTTCTTGTGGGTGTTATGCACTCAATGGGCTGAGTTTTTCTGTGGCATCAGTTCTCTAAGATGACAGGAACACCAAAGTGTCTAAAATGTGCCCGCACTTCCTTCCAATGTCATTCTGAGTGTATGATTTATAAGTTGTTTTAAGTGCTGAGATGGCTTGGTGCCGCCAACCCTCATGACCTAAGGTTGATCACCAGAACCCACACAGGGAAGAAATGACTCCCTCAAGTCTCCTCTAATTCTATATGCATTAGACTAAATAATAGTGAGTCTCCAGCGAGGCACAGTGGTATGTGCCTGTAACCCATAATCCATGCCCTTGGGACTTAGAAGGCTGAGACAGGAGAATTGCTTCAAGTTTGAAGCAATCTAGGCTACAATGAATTTCACTCTGGCTGGGCCTGACAAATAAAACACAACAAAGCAAGACAAACAGGGAAGAAGGAAATGTGAGTCTCAGGACCCTGTGCTGCACCTTTCCAAGGCTGAGGCAAGTCTAGAGGCCTTGCAGACAGCAGCAGAAGCCGGCAGCTCCTCCAGCCTTGGAGCTATGAACCTAAGAGGTGAATGAAGATAAACTTTTGTTTTGTTTGTTTGTACTGGTGTGACCTGTGCGGTAGCATTGTTCAGCTGCAGCCACAGCTGCTAAAAATGCAGCTGATCTAGCGAAAGCCCCACACTCCTTCCACCTGCTCCTAATTTAATGTAATCATTTGAAGAAATGTTTCAGACACCTCATGGCTTAGTCTTATCACTTAAAACCTTGAAGGGCTTATGTGTGATTCTTTAAAGCTAAGAAAGGCCCTCCTACTTGGAAATCCGGGCACTGTATCTGGGTATCACCTGCAGCAGCTACAGGTGGCTGAGGAATTTGATCCAAGCACAGAGATGCACACCTGCTGACGTCAACAGTCCAGAAGCCCCATGTGCTGTATGAACTACCTTAGTCATGGTGCTGTGGAAACTTACAGGATGAGGTGTCAGCTTTCAAGGACAGCAGGTAGACCCTGAGCCATGAGGAAAACGTCGAGTGCCTATACCAGAGCTTCTGTCCTGGGCATTCCCCACTGTTGAACTGTTGAGGACTGGCCCAAAGCCAAGAATTCTCAACTGAGACATTTCTAACAGCCTTCCGCTGGCCTGGCAGTGAGGGATCTAGGAATGTGATATACAAAGAATGAAGTGATTCCGTACCAACCAATGGATGAGGGTAAAACACAAAAATCACACAAAATTTAAGTTAGAAAAGGATAAACAAATAGTATATTCAAGATAATTTTAATATTAATGTTTTTGTGAATTAGAAATATCACTCTTAAATGATGAAAATTACTAGTGAAGTAACTGTTTCCCCCATTTCAGAATTACATTATTTACACATATAACACAGACTTGATTTCATTGGAAACAACAGTATTAAAATAAATGTTAACAGATAAAAAGGGTATCTTCACTCCGTATTGCGGAGGCTGGGAGTCCACTGCCCCATATTCAAAGACATTTTCTATTAACTATTTTAAGTGCAAACAATTTTTTTAAATCTATAATTGCAGCATCTGTCTTTCTGAATTACGTATTTAAGTCAGAAGGTGACAACAGTCTTCAAGAGTGCATCCCAGGCTGACTAGTGACCACCTAAAGTATAAAATAGATCAGTGCAAAACCAGAGCCAAGTGCTATTTATAACAGTTGTATTTAAGGTTTCTTGTCAAGAAACATTTTACTTTACACTATGTATATATGTATGTATATGTGTGTATATATATATTATATATGGGATTTAGTTACATTGAATTTTAGAGTAAAAAGCAAGAAAACTCCATTTCTCATTTTTTACTGCAGCCCCAACAGACTGACTTAAGAATGTTAACAACTCTTTGGGTTAGCAGCTCCACACAGCCTTGCAGGCTGCCTGCATGTGGCTCCAGCGCAGCTCATGGCTCCGTCGTCTGTCACTCCCTCGGTCCACGTGTGTCCGGGGGAACCTGGGAGCAGCAGTGCAGCTGCTACACTACAGTCCCACCTGGAGAACTGGCCTGGTTTGGGGATGACAACAAGCCCTGCGAACAAAGCAGTTTACATTAATCCAGCAAGACACAGGGCAGCGCAGAGAGCCCCGGCGCTCACCCTTCGCCAGCAGTCTTACAGGCTCACATGCCTTTCCGAGGGCTGGAAGCCAGGGCTTTACCACACTCCCCTTCCACCGACTAATTCCTCTCAGAGCACCACACTGGGCCTGGCATGAGGTTCAGCCTCAACACAAGCTGGAAGGAAGGTCGGGTGTGCAGATGGGGTCACCAGCTTCACCTTGAGCTTGTCAGGTTCAAACCAGGCCCTCAAAGCCAGGTGGGCCTCCAAGGACAGAGCCCAGCGGCACTTTTCTAAAAGGCATTTTCCTCCTGGGGTGGGCTTGCTTTCTTGTTGAGGGTGCTAAGGGAGCACCCCTAGCTTTAGCTGACCTACAGTGAATAACAAGCCCTCCAAGTGCAGAGAAGATCAGGCTCTGGGTGGTGAGTCCTGCAGCTGCAATGGGTAAAACAGGGAGCTACCCACACTGGCTACCACCAGCAAGACCACCGGGCACCTGTCCTGTGGGGGCAGGCTGAGCTCCCAGGGACCTCATAGCCGTCCTCACAGCCAAGTGCACTCACACTCCTCGGCACTGACTACTGGGCTGCGTGCAGTTATATCAGTTTGATGCTCATTTCTTAGGAGTTTGAAGATTACAAAAGTGCAACATTAGAACTGAAAGCTGTGTTCCATGGAAACAAGTACCTTTAGCTGTCCTAAAGAATTTCTTGTTGAGTATTATTTACAAACGACAATGTTTAAATGCTAAGAAAACACTGCTACATTTCCACAGACCTTTCAGTGCCAGAAATGAGGGCTGACAATTGCAAATGGGTCATCAGCTTCCCTGCACACCTTGTTGGAGGAAACAGCTGGCCATTGCAAGCCATTTGGCTTGTAGTTTCTTACCTCGATCTGAAATCTACTTATTGGTCTAGACAAAAACTAAGAGGCAAGAACAAATGGAATATTGCATTTGGCCCTCCTTTGCATCTGTGGGAGCTCTTATCCTCTCAGACCCCTGTTCAAACAATGCCCCTTGCAGACCTGCCAAGCCAGCGAGGGAGGGCAGGTGCAATCAGACCCAGGATACAACAGCCGTGGTCCACGGAACCCCAGGCCAAGGACAGCACACATGCAGCAGCTACTTCAGAGTGTGACCTACCTTCTGTGCCTAGGCAGCACTGCAGACAGGTAGCCTGCCCTGTCCCTGTAGGTAATGCCTCTGGCCCTGGCCAGCCAACGGAAGAGTGGTGCCAGCCATATGGGAGATGCCCAATTTTTAAACAGTAGTTAATGATTTTAAAACCAGGTAAAATAAAATTTAACTGAAAATATCCCAACTTAAAGGCCTTTGAAGTACAAAAGCCTTTGAGGTACACTGCAACACGGCACATTTAACTTGGACAGGCCCCATCTTTGGTATTCAGTGGCCAATGATTCTATGGGAGTCATCAAAACTCTGATAATCCCCTGCCTCTTCCCTATCAAGTGTGCCTACCTGGTAGCCTCTGCAGCCACCTTGCAATTCTATTCCTTGCAATTCTGGGGGGCGGGGGGTGTTTCGAGACAGGCAACTAGGACACAGTGAGTATATACTGCTTTCACTCATTGTCTTAAGTCACCCATCTCTGGGCTGTAGAAAACAACTCCTAGCCCAGAGTCAACACATGCTCAAGGTCCTAATTACCAGTGGTGGTGGTGGTGGTGGCAGCAGCCAGGCCTTACCACATGGACCGTCCTGGCCACTAAGCCAGGGTGAACAAACAAGTCTCAACCGATTACATTTACCTTCCTTTCAACTTCTGTAATCAAATGTCAGAGAATTGGGTTCTGGTCAGTGAGGGTTAACTTCTGCAATGTCAATGTCAACTCTGGTCATGGAATGCCAGGAACCGGGACTCTCCACCATGACAGGAACATGGTGGTTAGTGGGAAGGAGAAACAAGAACCAGATGGACTGGCCTCCAGTTCCCTGGTGCTGTGGTCACAGGTTCCTGAGTACACTGGCCTGCTGGGCCCCTGGGCTGGCAGGGACACAGCATCTTCAGGTGCTTTACATTTCTAGAAGAATGTGTGAAGCCAGCACAAGGCAGAAACTGAAAAATGTGTGGAACAGGGAAGGCCTGGAAGGCCTGAGCACTGGGTCAGACTGGGTCGGGTCAGGGCCTGCCCAGCACCAGCACCCAGATGAAAGGCGCCTAGCTTTGTTACTAGTCATTACACCAGTGACCTCAATGCTTGTTTACTTCTTAGAGATGCAGCACTGCATAATGAACAGTGTGGCAGCACTGTGAGGATTACACCCAAAAGAAAATATGAGGCTGGGTGTAGTGGTACAGGCCTATAATCCCAGCACCTGGGAGGTGGAGGCAGGAGGATCAAATGGTCATCTTTAGCCACATAGCAAATTTGAGGCCAGCCTGGGCTACAGAAGACCCTTTATGAAACCCCTGTTCCCATAAAGAAAACGATACTTTTTGGGGGTGAGTGGGGGGTAGGGGAATTGAGTTCCATTGAGCTATATCCCAGCCTGTCTAGTTTACAATAAATGCAAAGTTAATAGAATTAAACCTTATTCCATCAGGATGTACAATAAAAACAATAATGTGGCTTAAAACTCACTACAAGAACATGCCCACTTTCTTGCCCTGGTGGATGCTGCTGAGATGGGTTATAACTGACACTACACCATACAAGGTAGGATGAAGACATGTCTTGTAGTTCTGTTGGGTCCACATTGGCTTCCAGCTCTGGGTTGTGGGAAGACTGCCCTTTTCCTATTTGGATCCAGCAACCTTTGGCTGTAAACATCTAAGAGAACCTCAAGGAGACATTGTAGGGTAAGGTATGGATGTTGGGGCTGAATGTTAATTCACCTCTCCACCCACCGGTTGCTCAAAGCCATTTAGTCCCTCAGCTCCAAACAAAATAACACACAGACCAACCAGGCAGACTGAGCTGCCCAAGATGTAGGAGAGGTGACCAGTGTGTTTTACAGTACAAAATGAGGGTGGCCCGCCTGTCTCAGCCTGGAGGAGCAGCTGACCCTTAAGACTCTCTACACCAGACACTCCAGCAGTAACTTCTCCCAGGTGGAGGCTACGATCTAAGTGATTAAGCGATGCCTCTTTAGATGGGGCACAAACAAGAATACCACCCTGAGTACCGACACCTGTATGTGCTCCTAGCCCTGGGTGTGTTCCCCTTATCTGAGCTTAAGAATCCCTTATTCTACTACATATACACTACATAAAAGACCAGAGAAATCCTAGACAGAAAGCCACGGTTCTATGTAAGGTACATGAAAGAGGTTAGAGTACCCAGATTCAGTGGGATGGGTTTAGGAAGCTCACAGTGTCTGTGTCCATCCCTGCCTCAGACTTACTGTCCAGTGACCTGGGTCCCTGGCTCCTGCTGGGTTGTGGGCCTTGTCTCTTGTCCAGCCTTGTCCTACCCACTGACAGGCCACACTGAAGGTAGTACAAAGGGGCTACCCAACCTGGTTTCTGGTGAGAAAAGGGTAAACAGTCACACTCTTCAGAGTCATCTAGGGAAAGACAGAAAATAAAAGATACAACCGGATGAAGCACTTGCCAGGTGAGACCCTCATCCTGTGACCAGCTAGGCCCTGAAGTCTGCCATGGAGGAAAAGAGGGTACTAAATCCTCCACAGCTCATCCCCTCCAAGGAGCTGCCCAGAGCCCTGCCCAAAAGGAGAGGCTGGTTTCAGAGACACAGCCCTGAGACAGAGAAGCTGCTATAGACCCACTAACTAGGACAACACCCATGTCCACAGGTAGCCCCAATGGAGGGACAATGATAACTATTTTCCCTAAGTATACAGTAGCTATGTTTTAAAAATCAAAGGGTATGGTTTTCTTTAAACAAAATAGAAAGTGGTGTTAACCTATCATTTGGGACTTTAAAGATATTTAATGCTAAGAAAAGCCCTGGGCTGCTCTATTGGTGGGAGGCTGGGAGGTCATTTTGAGCTACAGGTGTGAACCTTTCTCCTGTTTTGCAGTACACATAGCCAGGCAGTAAGGAGATACACGGGAACTACGTGAGGGCTGAGAGGCAGAGCACAGGGCTGGGCAGGCCACCTGGAGGAGCCGGGTGTCTCAGGAAACAACCAAGAGGTGACTGGTGAGTGGGAGAGCCATGGGCCTGTGGAGGACTGTCTGGGCCAGCTCACTCTTACCTTGTCACCACAGCAGGGGCCTGGGAGTTCACACTCTGCACCTGTAATTCTTGCATGGGAGCATTTGGAAATGGAGGTGACCAGTGAAGTCTGTTCATGGAGGGACAATGCTTCAGAGCAGGATGATACATATGGCTGATCCTCCTATCCACAGTGGAGTGCCACCTACTAGCTGCTTCTGTAGCTCCTGTAACACTGGACTCTAAGTGATCACAACAGCCATCCCCCAGCACAGCAGCCCAGTAGGGGTGAGGTGGGAATTCTGCTGAGAGAGGGAAGAGCTCCTACAGAGGCCCACAATACCCTTGTCTCACTAGGCTGGCTGTGTGGCTAGAGCCAGCTGGTAGCCCAAGCTACCTGTAGAGTAAACATTCACATTACACGAAAACTTTTTCACACTCAAAGAGGATCCCAGTGCCTCATTCAGACAGCTCACAGAGCATCTGTGTGCTCAAAGGCAGCATTTCAGCCAGTAAGCATCTACGTGTGACACATGTAGGAAGAGAGTAGCTTCTGTGGTTCTTTGTTTTACAAACTTTTACAAGGCTCTTAATCCTACATTTAGCAGCTGATTCTTCTTTGTAAAGCTCAGATGTGGAGATGACTATTGAGGACTGTCTCCATTTACAGTGCATTCACGTTTATTCAGTGTCAGTACACAGAGGACAGCCCTGGCACTTCAGAGGGCCAAGTGCATTCGCGTTTATTCAGTGTCAGTACACAGAGGACAGCCTCGGCACTTCAGAGGGCCAAGTGCGCGGAGTCTCTGCTGTGACAGTGACAGGGGCAGCTAAAAACAAAGTAATGAGACAAACGTGGTTCTCAGATTATGAAGTAACAATACTGATATTCAAGCTTCAATAGTTATTGCAACATTAGGAGCTCAGTTTCCTGGTATTTCACAGCAGGAGGGCTCTTCATGAAATTTATTCAAGTTGTGAAAAGATCAGATGAAAATGTAAGGAAAGAAATACACGCTTTCCCTTGACTCTCACTGAAGATAAATACCCATACAACTTTACACGATGTCACTGAATAACAATCTTTAAAACTCAAGTACACAGAAGTTAAAATGTAGGATTTTCACACTTTCAACTCAAGAGACAGGAATTGAACCATGACACAAAGATAATATAACAATTGCAGCATGAATTAGAAACTTAGCATCAATGGGACAGTTGCTCCTCAGAAGAGCGTGTTCTTACAATTGAACTTGGGATCTGAGTCTCAAGGTAACAGTTGAATACAAGTGTTTTTCCACAGCGAGCCACAGGCTTCACTAATGCCACACTGACGTCTCCCTGGGATACCACATAGCACTTTGATGAGCACCTTGTTAACCTAAGCCAGCTTGCAGCGGCCCAGTCAGCCCAAGGCAAACAGCAGGCTCTGGGCAGAAATAGGGCTTGGTGGGTGTGGTGGCTCCCTATGCATTCCCAGGATAGTGGGTAGTTTAGTCTTGGAAACTGAACTCCTACCCAGAGAACCATGTCTTCAAGTTGTTATCAGGCCTACCCAGAGAAGTCACGGAGGCTCCATGGATGACAGACGAGATCTCAACAGTGGACATGCATGCCTCAGTGGTGCAACTGGTCCTGAGCCAAGAAGCATAAAGGACCATGGACCCCTTCAGTCATGACTTCCCACAGCATAGCCTGCATTCCAAGATCAGCCATTGGAAAAGCTAAACTCTGCTCCTTGTTTTGTCTCAGGTGGGCAGACTGACAGTGGCATTCCAGTTTCCACAGGACCCTTTCCTGGCTCCCTCCTGTCCTGTGCCTTTCTCCTCCTCACACTTTGAGCTTACTCACCAAAGAAAGAAAATACCTCCCTTCAGCAAGAGGTGAGAGGACCTTGCACACAGGTCCACACACGTGCTAAGGCAGGCTCACTAATTTTAGCATAAATTCAGAATGCCTCACAGGATGTGGAGGGAGAAGCGGCTGTCAGACAACTACATCTTGGGTGTCTGAAGACAGACACTAGGGCTGCCTACTGGCCACCACCTGGGATGTGTACACAACTCCAGAAACTTTGTGTTTCGTAGTTTGTCACACCAGATTTCACAATGTCTTTGTGGCGTCTCTCTCTCCACCCTGGGCTTTTCTAAAGGCACCACCGTCATCCTGACCTAAGCGGCTCTCAGAATACTTCTAAACTCAGACAGCATGACAGACTTCAGAGCTCTTTAGCCTATGTGGGTTCATTTGGAGTCCACAGTTACTGGCTGCAGGTGTCACCCAATCTCTCTGGGGCATTTGCTTTTAAAAGAAGGCACAAGCTAAGCCTCTTGAGAGGGCTGGGATGTGGCTCCGAAGTGCGCCGCACGCCTGGTGTTGCATGTAGGCAGCAGGAAAGGCTGGGGGCTGGCTCACCGTAGCTAGGTGTAGCCCGGCTTCTGAAGTCACCAGAAAGGTTGCCTTGGTGGAAGAGCAAGACGGGCAGCAGGCTCCACCTGTACAGTGATGTCCTCTTACCGGACCCCAGCAGGGCCCTGGGCTACACCATGTGGATTTGACTTCTACCTCTAAGAGCCTCTTCTTGCCAAAGCTGTTTTATTTTAGGGGCTAGTTATCAAAGAAAATGCTCAACTGAAAAAATAGGAAGTTTTGAGGAGGAAGCTCAAAGTTTGGTGAGAAAACTAAAAACACGCTCCCCAGATTTCTCTGAGTGGCTACGGTGGAAGCAGGGTGGCACCATGCCTCATTCTTTGGAGATCAGGAACCACCCCACAACCCCACAGACACCCACCACTTCTGTCTGCAGGGCACAAGGAGGAAGAGAGCCCCGCCCTCCAGCGCCCTCTTCTGGAGCTGCCGCACCTTTAGTCCTGGTCTTGGAGCACACCTTGCACTCTGTCCTCCTGCCTGCAGAACTGCTCTGCTGGCTGTCAAGGAAAGGGGGCAGGAGTCAGTCGAGGGCAGAGTGGCCCTGGGGCAGTTTGCCCTGCATGCAGGGGCCAGCCTGGGCCAGGTCATGCAGCTGAGACAGTCCCTCTAGAGCTAGCCCTGGGCTCTTACCAGTCCCTAACCTGGCAGGGGAGCCCAGGAGGTTAAGAGACACAGGAAGGAGCCCCAAAACGGCTTCAGGTCACACACTGAGGATACTACACCTAGCAGCAGAAATTGGAAGAGACTGTGACTAAACCCCAAGTCACAGACTGTAACATTAGTGTGGGGATATAGAAAAGATCCACAGGCCTCCATGAGACAGCACAGCTGGGGCCTGGTTTCTTTCTGTTTTATTTTTTCTTTAAAAGAAATAGTAGTATCCACCTCTTGTGCTTCCTCCTCCCAGTTCCCCTCAGCAAGTGACGCTTAAGTCACCCTGTCAGTGTCCTAGGGATTTCCCCTTGATCCCAGCAGATGGAGTGGGACTACTACCTATCAGGGCAATACTGTAAGAGCCCACTATCTGCGCTGGGTCCACAGGGACACATGCAATGGCTCCCCTGCCAGCCAAGAAGATATCTTCAGAACTGAGAGATCACCATGAGCTTCACCATAAACATTACTTACCTATCACTGGCCACTCTCTATTTAGGCCAAACACAAAGTCTTGAATTTGGAAACTGCATACTCAATGCCTCAGAAGCATTTGAAACTGAATTTCGCAAACCATGCACATGGAGTGTTCATTTCTAACCTCCCTACCTGGCAGCCCAATTTGACCTCTGGAATCCAGACAGTACATGACGGCAGTCTTTGCTACTTCAAATCAGTTAACCCTAAGAACAAAGGAGTCTATTTCCAAGGCAGATAGGGCACAAGCACCCCTGTGAGAAGCTGCTCGGGACCATGGAATGCCTTGGCACACAGGCAAGATACCCTGGAGGCTGCTGGGATCTCCTGGGCAGCACTGTTCTGTGGCTATCACATTAATTAGACAAGCCATTTTCATGGAGGAGCAGGGTAGGAATGGGGGCACAGACCCAGCCACGAACATGCTGGGGCATGGGAAGGGGCCTGAGACCTGGGCTGGCTTTCTGGAGAGGGAAGCCAGGAGGCTGGCTGCTCTGTCTACCAGAGTCTCAGCACTGGGGAGACAAAAGCCACCAAGTCTTCACTATTGAACCAGATTCACTACCCAAGCCAATACAAGTGACCATTACTGCTATATTTAATTACAAAGGTGTACAAGACAGAAAAATTGTCCTAAATGTTCCAAATAAATTAACAAATAAAATAACTATCATTTTGACACAAAATACCTAGCTCAAAGAACTATCTCCTCCACTGTGAAAACTGGAGTTTGAAAAGAAGTGCCTTGAGCAGCTGAGCAGGACCTAAAGAGCTGGGACCAAACTACAGTTCCCCGCCACTTTTCCTAACGCTGGGGGAGTCCACACAGCACTGCCCCTGAGGGGACGCAGGCCACCAGGGCCCAAGGGAGGCACTCGGGGCAGGCTCAGGGTCCTACACCAGCATCTGCTCCAACAGTCCTACCGGACTCACAGCTGCCACAAAAGAACATGAAAGGGGGGTGTACCCTTGTGCTTTCCCTCTGGGGGGGCGCTGAACCCACCCAAGTGCCATGTCAGGAGGTACACTGCAGCCTGGGGAACCTAATAGTCCACACAAAGCAGAACCAAGGAGTCTGTTCTTGACTTCCAGCCACACCTTCCTGACCCCTAAATAACCACCCCCCAATACAACAAAATGGACAGAACCTCCTTCCCCCTGTTGGGAAAAACATAGGAGGCCCTTCTGAAAGCCGCGGCTGCTGCCCTCAGCCACATCTTAACTGTCAGGGCTCTGGGTCATGTGGAGACTTTAGTGCACAATTTCAATCAGAGTTCTACAAACTGCTTCTTTGAAAAAAGATGTTTATTAAACAATTTTAATTGTCATAAAATGACTAAAATGGGTTTTAAAAATTAAGGCTCTTCTGTTTCTGTGGATTGCCAGACAATGTAAAAATAATATCAATCAACCCTGATGAACGCTTTGTTCCTAAGTTAAATTTTATAGATTCCTAAACATTTTATGATTTAAGATAAAAAGTTGAACTATAATTGATAATTAATGGCCATCTGTACTGAACATACACTGACCAAGGGTACAACAATCTAGTTGAGTCGTTACGCAAAAATATCCCAGTTAAAGCATAGGTTTTGACTTTAGCATTTAATGTCGTTATCTCTCCACACTGTCATGATTTCCCTAAAACTGCAATAGTCTGATACAGGAATGCTAACCTTGGGGCTCTATATACCCAGAGGGATGACTGACTTGGCTGGCAATTAGTCCGATTATATATTTTTTAAATGCTCTAAGGTGAATTATCAAATGATTCAGAATTACATGGCATGCAGTATCCAAAATTATGGCTCTGATGCATTTAGATTTACATTAAGAAGTGTCATTCACATTCATTTTACATCCCACCCCTCCCACAAGAAAAAAAATCACTACCTAGTCAAGTTCTAGATCTGGTGCAGCATTAAGGATTAAAACTTACCACTTTACCAGGCCTTGCCCATGTGCAAATAAATCCCTCCTGACAAGCAGTGACTATACAGTCTTCAAGAAAAACCAATACAGTCAGTCTTTCATGAGCTATCTTTTTACAGATCAGCGGCTCTAACAAGGGAACATCTTCCATCCGAGGACATAAGGATGTTCCCAAAGTTTTAGCTGGGTCCGTTTTGGCTTTAGTTACTAGATTTAGTTTGTCACTGCTCTTGCTGGATATGTGTCCCATACTATGATTTCGTTTATGGTCTTTCTCATGGTGTCTCTCCTTCCGGTCGTGCAGAGACAGAGTTGCAAACTTGCTGACCCCAGAAGCAATGGCCCCGTCCATGACGCTGCTTTTGCTACCAGCATTGGAAACTGCTGAATGTGGAAGGCTATTGGACCGTGGCAACGGAGGTGGCACAGAGTTCCCAGGTGTAGTGACACTGTTCCCATTGCTTCCGGCAGGCGGACTTGTGGCATTCATGACATTTGTATGTGTCCTTGCTCTTGAGAGGGGTTGATGAGGGAAAAGGATGTCTTCCGTAAGGTCCCATAAACACAACTGTGTATCCTGGCCCACTGAACCAAACCGGTAAGTGACACTTACAGGGCGGCTGTCTGTAGAGTTCCGTTTGGACAGCCTAGACTGTGTACTATTCGCTCGATCTCTGCCAAAATGAAGAAGGTCTTGGAAGTCCTCGTCACTGCCACTGAACTCCATAGGGTCACTTTCCTCTACACTAGTAGTATAGGGATCGAACGCTACAACACTGACCCAGGACTTGTGCCCATGGCCTCTAGCTATTACTCGGCAGTCTAGAAAGGACCAGACTGTTACCAAGTCATCCTCTCCACCTGTCACAATGTACTTGCCATCTGGGCTCCAGCACACACAGAGCAAGCCCCCAAAGTAGCTTTTCATTGTACCGTGCAGCTCCACTGAGTCAAAGTTGAACACACGCAGAAACCCGTCCTGGCTCACACACGCTAAGAACTTGCCATCTGGGGAGAAAGCAAACTCGTTGAGGGCCCCCTCGCCCACCGTCCACTTAAGAAGAGGGTTCCTCGTGGATTTGCTCTTGCAAGTGTGCACGGCAAAGCTTTCTCCCTGTTTCAGAAGCTGGTAGTGGGGGGCTGTGGTGCCACAAGTGTGCTCCACATTATATAAGTACATGTTCCCACTTGAATGGGCTACTAGGAAAAGGCTTTCAGAACCAGGAACCCATTTGACACAGGTTACACGTGACTTGTCTATTAGTCTCTGTGAAGACAAAGAAGAACAAGTTATCACAATGGAGAAGGTCTACTTTTCCAGGGGGGGGAAAAACAAACAAATAAATCTTGTCTGCTTCTTGGCAAGAAGGTAAGAATTCATCCAGGCACTCCACATTTATCCTGGCCAGCAAAGAGCATTCTAGAATTGCACTCAGGTGGGAGGCCACCGCCTTTTACTGAGGATGTCAGTCACTCAAGTATCTGCTAAGAGCCTACTGTGTGTCAGGCACCAGGCCCCAGGTACACTGGTGCATACGGCAGGAGAGGCTGACTGTTTCGCTGTAGCTACTGCCGCTTCCTCTCTGTGAGCACTCACGGGACAAGTTTCAGTCCTCAGAGCTTTCTTTGCCTTTGTCACTGCAGGCCATGGCTGACTACACTACCCCTTTTTGTGGCTGCTCCAGGGTACAGAGTCACCTGCAGCCTGTGAGCAGCAGAACACAGCACTAGGAAACACACTTCCTGGGCCGGATGCAGCCCCAGACTCACTCTGGCTTTACTCCGTTGCTGGCTGTGAGTGTCTTAACCCGCACCTCCTCAACGGTCTCTGGAAAGGCAGAGGGTAGCTCAGGAGTCTGTGTTCACCACTATCAGTCTATTCCATGTTCCTCTCTGGTCCCTGAACTAGTTGCCTTTTTAACTGGATGTATCAATGTCTCATCTTTAAAACCAAACAAACAAAAACAAGACACAAGCACCATTCAGATGTACAGAAGAGGTGGGGTACCTGTCTCTGTGCAGACCCTGCTAATGGGCTCACCGGGGCACATACCCTCCACAGGCTCTAGTTGCAAAATTACATTACCAGAAATCACCAGAAGTTCCCAATCCTGCCATGGAACTCCTGCCAAATATTCTGTTACCCCTTTACTCTTTACTGGGACAGCCCCAAGGGCATAAGTGCTACCATTTTAGCTAACTGGTTGGAGATCCCCAACAGGAGTTTCAGAGAGCCATCAGGATACATTGGTATGGGCTTGAGCCACAGCCATCTACTTGATTGGTTTGGTGACCATGTATCAACAATGTGCATTGTTTCTTGTACAGAAAATGACAGAAATGAAATAATGTGATTTTTAAAAGATAGAATGGAAGCTGGGGTGCAGCATACATGAGGATCTGGGTTTTATATACAGCATCATCAACAATAACAGTAATAATAATAATGAAGGACAGAAAAGAAATGATAAGCCATGCAAGCTCACTGCATAGAAATAAGATCCTGGAAGGATCGAACTACTAACTAATGGACAAGCAAACATGGGAGCCTGAGTGGCCAACAGCATGGAGGCCTGAAGCTTAACGTTCTTAACGTTCTTGGGTCTGGGCAAAGAGCATCAGCTGCCACTGCTCACCGGCACAGAACAGCATGACTGGCATCTTAGACGAGTGAGTACTGACCTTGGGGACACAGTCACCACTCTCATCCCTGCCTCTCATTTCCTGCTTGGTGACCTGCCTATCAAAGCACCTGCTTTATGTTCATGTCATCAGCCTCAACACAGAGCGCTTCTCTGCAGGACCGGACCATCATCATTTCTTAGCAAGGAGTCAGGGAATTTCATGCTGGATCATGGTCTCTGGGGGAAGAAGGTGTCAATGGAGGACAGAAATTAAGAGATGAGTCCTCCAGCCTCTCTAGGAGTTCAAAGACTCCACTGCTGGGGACTGTGTGTCCATGAGGGCAGGTTGCCCCAGCACGCACTCATCTTGCACCCAGGGACACAACTATGCCGGGTAACTCAGGGCTAGAGCCAGACTGCTCTCCTGATCCTAGCCCAGTTTTCTACAATCACTATTACTCCATTATATGTGGAAAATTTTAAGATAATGAAAGCTTCTAGCAGTCTGATTAGGAGTAAATTTTTACTTGCAGCCTTAAAAAAAATTACAACAGAAAAATTCCACTGGAACCCAAAAAGTGTAATTCTGGTAAGAAATGAAGTGTTGCTATGTGATGGTGAGGTACAGCTTCAGTAGGCCCTACCCTGGTGACCAGATGCACTGCAGAGCAGTTCCACTCACTTACTAAAAATGTGCACCACAGCCACCCTAAGCCAATTTGTGGGTGTAACTGAAAGAGAAAACTTGTACCACCATGCCCTGTAATTGCCCACAGTAAACAAACCTTACTGTTACTTTCTGGCTCTGGAAACCGGACACACCAGTGTGAGCAATGGCAGACCAAAACCAAAGGAGAGCTTGTCTCAGTCGGGGTGTGCTGTGGCAAGAGGGCAGTCCTCACTTCCAACCTGAGGTCTATTCTGGGTGCCAGGCATTGGTAGAGGCTCTACACCCACTCTCTAATGCGCCACACGACCCTTCAACAGTCAAGGCACTCATAACTCATGTGCATGATGACAGCAGAACGCCGCACTTGGGCTCCTCTACTGTACTCAGGGCCTGCTACCTCCCAGTTACTGGGATTAGCTCACCTACCCAGAATCCCTGACTACACAACTGCCAAACATAGCACAAATATATCAGTCACCTCTGCTTTCCCATTCAATGGTTCAACCTGTACATTCACATTCTTCTCTGAAATTTCAAAGTACTCAATCACATGGACAGACAGACAGACAGCCGCAAGCCCCTACTGTTCAGTATTGATGCACTGATAAATGACCTTGAGCCCAGGGCAGTTTTCACAAGTATGAGCAGTACACATACAGGTCAAAGGGATATACATCTGTAAGCTTTTTAAGAGATACAGCCAAATTGCCTCCCATGGAGACTGTAACAATTTGTGTTCCCACCAGAAGCTATTTTCCCTATCAGAATGCACGACCCATGAAGAGACAGAAGTTCACAGAGGTCACCAAACTTGTGTGAAGTCACATCCATTCATACACTTGATCAGCACTGAATGCATCCTGTATGTCAGACTTTTATACAGCATCAAATAAACTGCCAGCCCTTTCTACACGGTAGATATAGTGTGATGGTGTAAACGTTATGCAGAAAAAAAGTATCCAGGAAAGGGGAACAAAGTGCTGGGAATGGGATGTCCTAGCAATTTCAGTCTCTAAGAGGACAGCTAAGAAAAGCCTCTTACCCTTGTGGGGGTCAGCTGGGCAAAGCTGGGAGACACAGAAGAGTTGTGAGGGCCCGGGACGGCAGCAGAGGGCTACTATGAGTGGCTCCAAATGTGCAGCTGTCCCAGGACAGATGTGTGCTGGCCTGAAGACAGCCTGCAGTGGCCACGAGCAACACTTCCCAACAGAGTGCCAGCCTTGTTCAGACCCCACAGTCAAGTGGGAAATGCAACTCCTTGACCAGAGAGCCATTTAACTTCAACTGTTCTAGGTTAATGTTAGTTTAAATGTAACAAAGAGAAAAAGAACAGTAAGTGTCCTATGCCTGTCTTTCAAATAAAAAAAAACAAAAACATAAACACCTGGAACATTCTATTCAATAAGTATAAACTAAACTACAGACAGAAGGCAGGCATGGTGGCTAGGCTACACAGGCAGCTCCAGGCCAGCTAGGAATGCACAGCAAGACTGTCTCAAAAACAAAACAAAATTTTACACAGCCCAGCCTCCACACCAAAAAAGTTTCATTTTTACTTCAGAAAATGTTTGATGAAAAAAAGAATAAATTCTTATTAGGAGCAAGTGTTAGGTGGCAAGATCTCTGTGTTGGTTTTGAGCTCTCACTAGAACAGACTCTCTTCCAGATGAGCACTTTGAAAAGATACCCAGAAAAAACCCTATTCCTCTAAGCCAGTGATTCTCAACCTTCCCAATGCTATCACCCTTTAAATACAGTTCCTCGTGTCCTGGTGACCCCCCCCAACTATAAAATTAATTTTGTTGATACTTCATAACTGTCATCTTGCTACTATTACAATTCATAATGTAAATATCCGACATGCAGATGGTCTTAGGCAGGCAACCTCTGTGAAAGGGTCATTCAACTACCAAAGAGGTCACGACCCACAGTTTGAGAACACTAAGCCATCTCTCTGGGCCCAACACTTCTTTTTCATTGGTGTTTTGCTTGCATGTATGTCCGTGTGAGGTGTCAGATTCCCTGGAACAGAGTTACGGACAGTTGTGAACTGCCATGTGGGTGCTGGGAATTGAACCCGGGTCCTCTGGAAGAGCAGCCACTGCTCTTAACCCCTGAGCCATTTCTCCAGCTCCCAAGGCCCAATGCTTTAAAAAAAAAAAAAGTCTGTGTGCATGCTTACATATGGAGGTAAGAGGACAAGTTTGTGGGAGCTGGTTTTCTCCTTCTACCATGTGGGCCTCAGGCTTGCTGGCAAGTGCCTTTATCAGCTCCGTCATCTCAGTCACCCAGTGGTTCCAGTCTTCCATCTCACATTAGCTATAATTACCTGAATAAAATCTCCACAAGTTGGGCTCCTCCCACGGATGGGGGGAAGGGCCTGTGAAGCCCCACCCAGCTCTGCGTATATATGCATTAAGCAGTTAGTGGGGGAAGGAGCGGCATTTTCTTCAGTAGTGCAGCCACTGGTCAGCTGCTTGTGCTTCTATGAGCCATCCCTAATGAGACTCACTGGGTCACACACAGACATGAAAGCAGGAGAACTAACTGGGAAGGGATAGCAAGAGTAGAGAGGGTCGACCGGGGGCAGAGGGAGACTGTGATCAGAACACATGTGTGCAGGTAAGAAAGTGTCATGGTGCTGAGCTCGGGCGAGGATGGGTCACAGGCACCCACACCCAGAGGCTCACAACTGCCTCTAATTTCAGCTCTAGGTGATCTGATACCTGCTTCTGACTCCAAGAGCACCTGTATGCACACACAGACACATAATGAAATCCATTATTATATACTATTAATATATAACAACAACAACCCCCCCCCCCCAAAAAAAAAACCAAAAAACTTTCAAGCCAGGCGGTGTTGGCACACGCCTTTAATCCCAGCACTGGAGAGGCAGAGGCAGGCAGATTTCTGTGAGTTCCAGGCCAGCCTGGTCAGAGAAACCCTGTCTCAAAAAAAAAAAACACCACACTTTCAGAATTTAAGTTACCATTCTGTGGATATAACCCCCAAACCAGAACTTTTATGAAGAAAGGTTTTGATTATTATAGCATAGCAAGTGTCCCTTATACCTTTGTAACAGTTTCTCCCCAAATACATAACCAGTGGTTACCAAAAACAAACAAACAAACCAACCAACCGAAGAAACCTCTTGGACGCTCCAGCAAGTGTGAAACAGTGACTACAGACGTCCAGGTGACTCTCGTCTCAAAGGTGACTCTACCATCTTGTTGATGAACTGTGCGGCAGATCTATACATGCTGCAGCAACAGAAACCTCAAATCCACTTTGAGAGATTAGAGATGGAAGAGACATAAGGGAGCTGAGGACTTCACTTCTCAAAAGCATTTCTCCTTTCTTCTCTGGTCAAGAGCAGGCAGAACTGCAAGAGTCTCTGCAGTGTCTGGGGACAGCCCAACTGGGAACAATGCCAGTGCCAGGGCTCCCCTCTGTACACAGACCTGGAGTGGCCAGGAGCAAACCCAAGGTCAGCAGGTGTCTCTAGTGAAAGGTGTGAATCCTTCAATTCTCGCCACATTTAGGAAGGAAGGAAGGAAGGAAGGAAGGAAGGAAGGAAGGAAGGCAGGCAGGCAGGCAGGCAGGCAGGAAGCAAGCCAGGCAGGAAGGAAGGAAGCAGAGAGGGAAGGAGGGAGGGAGGGAGGGAGGGAAGAGAGAAGAGGCTATGACGGTTAGCAGTAAGCACTAGAATTTATTATAGGTGGTGTTTCCTGGCTTTTTTTGTTCTCTACTTTCCAATTTTTCTATAAATAAGCACTTAAAATCCCTATTGTTTTAATTTTCAGGCCAAAAAAAAAAATCACCTTTGAAAATATACTTGCTTCCAGATATTAAAATTCCATCTATCTTTACCTCCAATGCATATGAAGAACTTACAATTCCATTTTCTTCATGTATCTGAGACTCATGTACTAGTCCCAGACATCAGAAATGGGGGCTTGCAAGTGTGTACAAATGAATGTAGCAGATGGGTAAGGCACAGGATCTAGTGAGGAAGACAGAAAAGACCTACTCTCTACCTTACCAGTGCTGAGCCTCTGCCCTGTGGTGGGTGTTTCTCCTTCAAAACTGTGTTGCCTTCCAAGAAAGCCCTTCCTTCCAGCACCACCCACACCGGTAGGAAGCCTGGACATCTCCCTGCCCTGAAGACTGCTGAGCACTTCGCCAGTACTTACGCACTTCCTGAATTCACTCACTGTCCTCCCTCTACCAGCATCTATGCAAGTGCAGCTCTTCCCATCCTCCAGCTGAAGAGAGGTGAACATAGACCCACCACATGCAAACAGAGCACTGTTCTGAACCCTAGTCTGTGTTCTTAGGTGCTACTGAACTGTTGTTTTCTGGCCATTAACTGGTTGTTTGGTGTTCTGAGGGCCACTGTACAATCTTGGGGGTACAATCAGCTCTTCCCCAGCATTCCTTTTGTTCTTAGTACACTCTCCCATAGACCTTAGCATGGCATCTTAGGGCCATGATTACATGCTGGCAACTCTCAAATTTTTATACCTCCTTAAACTATTGTATTACATCCATACATCTATCTATTAATCTTGCATGCATGTGTGTGTGCTTCCCTCCATGTGTGCCATATATGCTTGCCATGGCACACATGTTCAAGTCAGAGTGGTTCTCTCCTTCTACTATGTGTGTCCTAGAGATGGAACTCAAGTCTCCCAGCTTGGCAGCTGGACCTGTATTTTCTGAGTCATCTTGCCCATCTGTATCCCTACTTAACAAACAAAAAACCTGCCCTTCAGATCCACACTTGCAGGTTTCTTAAACAAACCAAATACAAAATGCAACCTTTATCTTTCCTTCCATTACTGACTCTTGCCCCCTTTCCAGTTTCAATGAAGTGACAGCCAAAACCTTCAGACTTTTTAATACTTCCTTCCAATTCAGTTTCTAAGAAGTAACCATAGTAAGTTCCCAAAAACACCTATCTGGGGGCTAGAGAGTAGGCTCAGTGGTTAAGTGTCCCTGTTGCTCTTGCAAGAGGACTTGAACTGAGTTCCCAGTACCCATGTCAGGTAGCTCACAACTGCCTATAACTCCAGCTCTGGGCAACCTGATGCCCTCTTCTGGCCCCCTCAGGCACTGCACTCATGTGCACAGAGACAAAGACACATACACATAATTAAAAGAAAAAATCCTTTAAAATAACCCATGATAATCTGACTGTGCTTCTGCTCCCTTCATAGGACCCTATAATCCAGGCTTCTTAAAACAACTCTGCCTGGACCAGACCCTCCATCACATTCCTCACCTCACAAAGCCCTGCCTAGAAGCTGACCTCTGGGATCGTTGATCCTATGTTGTTTTCTATCCCAGATGACTTACCTACCTTCCTTGGTACAGGAATGGCCTGTCTCTATCTAGCTCCTTACCTTGGTGGCCTCCTCCTGAGACACTCAGCTTGATGCATATCACTTCTTCTGACAAGACTTCTCATCTGCCAGTTTAAAGCAGTCTGCACTTCCCTCCTATACCACAATGGGTCACCATCTGTGGCCATCAGTATGTGTGGGGCTGCTGTTATTTATACCTCTCTCTTCTAAGCGGGTGTGTGTGTGTGTGTGTGTGTGTGTGTGTGTGTGTGTGTGTGTGACATAGGGCAGGGTTTTGTTTTGTTTGTTTTGTGTGTGTGTGTTGAGACAGGGTTTCTCTGTTGTAATCAGGCTGTCTAGAACTCACTCTGTAGACCAGTCTGGCCTCAAACTCACAGAGATCTGCCTGCCTCTGCCTCCTGAATGCTGGGACTAAAGGTGTGCGCCACCATACCCAGCTCATAGGGCAGGTTTTACCTGCTGTGCAGTTCCAATGCTGCTACACAGAGGTGGTCAAGGTTTGCTGAGTAAAAGAATTGTCCAAAGTCTAGTTCAAGCCCTCAGCTCTCACCTGGACACTTACTAGAACCTTCTCACTGGTCTTGCTACCTTCATTCTCTTCCTTCACTCTACCTTCTAAAAGTCACAAGAGTTCTAAAAAATTACACTTGATCCTTGATTTAAAAAGCCCGAAGTTCCCCTACAGTCTCCATGTTAAGTTCAACAGTCTCCAAATGACAAATAATTCGGTGTAACTGCTCTTTCTGGTGATGACTTCAGCTACTGCCAGCTCCACCCAGTGGCTTGACTATGTTGTCACTTGATGTGCCAGAAAATGCCAGTTGTTTTCTTTCCAACTTCTTTGTCCTGGTTTGTTTCTTTAGACAGGGTCTTGTTTTGCAGCCCAGACTGGCTTCCCAAGTGCTGCTAATTCCAGGCTGCAACCCCAGGCCTGGCTCCTTTTCCTCAGTTTGAAAAATGTCCTCGCCTTCCTCCTACCCTGACAAGTGCCCCAAAAGATCCCGATCAGTGCTGTATTCTGGAAGTACTTCTCAGACCACGTCACTGAACCTAACTGTTATCTTTTTCCAATCCCTCTTTTTCTCTTGATACAGGATCTTTGTGTAGCCCAGACTGGCTTCAAACTAGTGATCCTCTGACCTCAGTCTCCCAGTGAGTTACCCACCCCATATCACCAGCCAAATCTGACTTTTAAGAAAAATTTAAAATAGGGGATAGAGAGATGTCTCAGCGGCTAAGAGCTTGCAAACGACCAGTTTAATGCCCAATACTAATAAGCATCTGTAACTCCAGTTCCAGGGGACCTGCCACTCTCTTCTGGCCTCTTAGGTACCAGGCATGAATGTGGTATACAGTTATAAATGTAGGTAAAACACCCATATATATTAAATATATAAATAAATTTAAAAACACTTTTATTTGACATATATTAAAGAATACACGTATAGGGTGTGGTGGTGCACACTTTTGATTCCAGCACTTGGGAAGCAGAGGCAGATGGATCTCTATGAGTTCAAGGCTAGCCTAGTCTACAAAGTGAGCTCTAGGCCAGTCTGATCTACATGAGATTCTGTCTCAAAACAATAGCAACCTAAAGAACACACGTAATTTATCCCATCAGTACTTCAATGACTTGACCATGACAATACATGCCTGGACTCTACCTGTCCACCCTTACTAACTGAACTGCTGAGAAGACAAGGCAGACTGGCAACCACACCTGCTGGGGCTTACAGCCTACAACCAGTAAGAGTTTCAGGAATTAATTTCTGGCCCCAGCTCTATCACAATAGCTCTATGAACTTGCTATCTGATATAGACAAGGCACTTAGCATGTCTTTGCAGATTTCTTCATCCATAAAGTGAAAACCAGCCTTCCACCCTTCAGAAACCTCTTGGTCTCACACAGTGCTGAGCAAAATATAAGGACATACTCCTACATCATTTCTGGCATTCTGAGAAACGCAGCCCTCATGCCTAGGAAAAATGGATTCACACCACCGAAGACTTGTGAAGGGCACTCAGTTTCAATCTCAAGCTCCAAATGCCAACCTGGCATTAAAGCATGCACAGTCCTAGCCTTCTGAACAGCCACTTTCAACAGCAAGTGAACAGGCAAAACCCATGTTTACATCATGAAGAGGGAGGAGCTGCTTTCTATCTGCAGCTCCATCACCAGGGCAGAAAGGATCTGGCCAATGTGGCCCAAGTATTCTCAGAGCTATGTGGGTTCCACCCCTTCCACCCTCCCCCGACACAACACACAAACCTTTCTTGTTCTCTAAGTGGCATTCTGTGCCATCCTCAGTCAGAACTGCCTCTGGATCTTGTTTACCAACAGCTTGGCACGGGGTTCAATCCATTCCCAGTCCATCACACGCTCTTCTACCCAAACACAAACAAAACCCGACAATGACTCCAACTCCAGTTTCTGTTAACAGTGCAGGGAAGAGCAACTTTGTGCCTCCTACCCTGCTATCTTCCCCAGTCCCCATCAAAAAGAAAAAAGGAAAGAAAGAAGAAATCACCCCACTCATTACACATCAGTTCCTCAGATGGCATCAATAAAATGTCTGGATAAACAGACTCTTCTCTGATTGAGATTTTTAAGGGAAAGTGAGGTTAAGTAGTTTTTCTCCTCAGCTGTCAACTCAGAGGGAAAGTTTATTCCCAGTCAACCCAGAAGGACCAAGGATGGTACTGGAGAAGCAGACAGAATATACCATAAGGACTACAAAGAATCAGAACTGTGACTGCAGTGTGTCAAGTTCAGGGCTATTCTTCCCCTTCCCAAAATTACCTCTTACAAACTAGAATCGAGAGCACACTCCTGCTCCATGCACATGATATTAAAACCAAGCAGCAGCACAAACCACACATCCTTTGGACACAAAGCCCATGAAATACGACCCTTGCATAAAAAGCTCAGTAACAGGGCTTGAGAGATGGCTCAGCTGCTCTTCCAGAAGAGCTGGGTTCAATTCCCAGCACCCACATGGCAGCTCACAACTGCCTGTAACTCCAGTTCCAGAAGATCTGACAACTCACACAGACATACATACATGTAGACATAAAACCAATGCACATTAAAAAAAAAAAAAAAAAAAAAGCTGAGTAACAAAGTGGAGATTGGAACCCAGAGTGTCCACTAAACCAAGTCTGCTTCATCTCTGCCATTTTCTACACAAATCACACTGAAACAGAAAAAGTATCAAATATGTGGTAATACTTGCAGTTGAAAAGCCACTCTAATGGCTTGAATAAATACAATCTATTTGGCAACTTTTATCTGTTACGTAACGTCCTGGCATGTTCCTGGATCGGTAGGTCAGACAGCTCAAGCTCCTACCTGAATGGAACTGAAGATGCACCAGAAACCCCACTGCAGACAACACTGGCAAAACCTGTATATTGTGATTTGGTTTTAGGTGCCAGGATTCCTAACCGTGTCAAAGGTAATTGTACAAGAAATATTTTCAGAGCATGAAAGCCTGTCAGTTGCACACACAGAAACTTAAACTGTGATTTGAGCAGCCTTAGGACATGCCACCAAAGCATTCCGTCTGTATGAAATTGTCCAGTGATATGAACAATGTCTGGAATTCTGTATTTCCTTGTTTAAAATACACATATCAAAAGCTAGGTGTGGTGAACTATACACTTAATCCCAGCACGTGGGAGGCAGAGGCAGGAAGATCTCTGTGAGTTCCAGGTCACCCTGGTCTACACAGTGAGTTCCAGGCCAGTCAGGGCTATTCAGTAAGACACTGTCTCAAAAAACAAAACAAAACAAAAAACAAAAATCAAGTTATCAGTATGTTTGTTCCCATTATAGAAGTGAAGTGTGCTCACTCATGCACAGGAGGCACACATCTGTGGACCAGAGGTCAACATGCTGCAACTTCCTCCACTGCTACATATCTTAAAAAACAAACAAACAAAACAGGTTCTCCTGTTGAACTTGGAGTTCACTGACTGTGTAGACTAGCTGAGTGGTGAATCCCTGGGATCCTTCAGTCTCCACTTCCCAGGGCTGGGATTAAAGGCACATGTGTCCGTGCACGGCTTTTATATGGGTGCTGGAAACACAAAGTAACACTTCACCCACAGAGCCACCTCCCCAGGCCTTATGCAGAAGCATTTTAAAGTACCTGCTGTAGATAGCTGACCATTCTCTGTACAAATACACAAAACAGTTACTTCAAAGAAAAACAGGTTCAACATTAATCTACCACATTTAAACTTGCATCATACTAGGTAAAGACAGCTGAGCAAAAGAAAAATGGGCTTCGCTCAAAGGGTAAAACAAGGCCCACTACCCTTGGATAAGAACACAGAAACTCTCGCAGGGGTTCATAAAGCTAAGGCGGAGTGCTACTTACTTCCTCATTAAATAGCTTGCTAGTTTCTTTTTTGATTGGGTCTATAAGTTGGACTTGGCCTGCGGAAAAGCCCACTAGGAGAGACACACTTTCTGCTGTGGCTGTTAGGTGGTTGAAGTCATGACAAGTAGGCTGTGTTCCTTTGTATATCCTTTTATCTATTGGTTTACTCAAGTCAGCAGCCTGGAGGAGAAAGAGAAAAATACATACAGTAAACAGCACATTGAGATGAGAAAGCTAAGTTAAACTATTTTATACTCCATTATGAAGTTCAATTTTAAAAACAAAGTTATTTAAAATACTGCTTCAATTGTGATTTAACATTCACCTCTTATTTTATAAAAGCAATTTCACATATGTAGCCAATTAGATATTGTTAGGCTATCTATAAAATATTCATTTATAATTGTTATTTCCACAACCTTTCCTCCTTCAAATATGTGCAGCAAGGACTCCAGTACTTCAGAAGAAACCCTCTTTGATCCTTAATTCCTCATTTGCAAATACATTCTAAGGATCTAACAGAGGAAGTTGGTCCACATGCAGCTCAGGTGTGACTATAGCACCCGAGGGCCCACTGCTCAGCTACCTAGAGCTCCCGGTGCTCAAAGTGTGGTCCACAGACTTTGGAAACTCAGAATGCAAATTCTCAAGCCCCTGTAGACCCTGCGCATTAGAGACAACAGGAATAGCCCACTGGCTGCAGTTCTCCAAGCCTCCCAGGTGATCGGATGCCCCAAGACCTGAGACCCACTGCTGGCGCCAGTCATCTGAGGCTTCTTTCTTTGCTGCCATCATCTTCACTGCTCACAGCAGCCCTTCAGCATCCTACAGCATTTTCCCAGCTTAGGATGAGAGCAATCACCGTCCTTCCTGACAAATGTCAGAGCTAGATTTGAAACCTAGCTCTGTGACCATAAGCAGATGGGAGAAAATAAGCCCAACACACTCCAAGGTCAAAGACAAAAACTCTGGCTTGAGTTGAAAGTGACTTTCAAGAACTCCTTTAATCCCAACACTCTGGAGGCAGAGGCAGGCAGATCTCTGTGAGTTCAAGGCCAGCCTGGTCTACAGAGTTCTAGGACAGCCAGAGTTACAACAGAGAAACTGCGTCTCAAAACAAACAAGCAAAGGTGACTTTAAATGTGTCCCTAGTTCTCTCATTTAAAAAAAATCAATGTTTATTTTGTGTATGCACACATAGGTGCTATGTGCAGCAGGGGGAGGCCAGCAGACAGATAAGAGAGGTCAGTGCTTCTACCATGTGGGTCACGGGGACTGAACTCAGATGTTGGGTCTCCGCTACACACCTTTATTTTCAAGAAACATGTTTTCTTCAAGGAGAAATGTCCCATGTGAGTACAATATGCTGGGTTGTTTCTGTTGAACGATGGCAAGTCATACCCACTCCCATGTTTGAAAATTATAGGTGGAGGGAAGTGAGAGCCAGCAGGTACAGGTATAGATGCTTGCCACCAAGCCTAATTAATTACCACACATTCATAACATCTACACAGACACATTTAAAGCAAATAAATAAAAAGGAAAAGATAAAACCACAGGTGGAAACTATCACTCCTATGCATGTCTCTCTGATGTTCTTTACAACATTCTCTTCACCCTAAGCACCACTGCAAACCCTAAACCTCCTCCTTTCTTCCAAAGGGGTCTGTGATACTATATGACTTACTCTGTTTGATTCCCAAAGAACAAATACTGAGTAGAAACAAGGACTTAAAAATTGTGAGTGACTCATTTGAGTAAGCTTGAAACCGAGCATTTCAGTTAGGACCTGAGAGGGCCAGGTAGCCCTGTGGCCCAGCACAAAGGACAGGGGCAGGCTCCCCCCACCCCAAAGCTTCACCTCTATTAAAACACACAGATAAGGCCTATCCCTTTAATCTCAGTATCTGAGAGGCAAAAGTGGGCAGATATTTGAGTTCAGGGCCAGCCCGGTCTCTAGAAAGCCTCCAGCCATCCAGGGCAAACAAACCAGACTGCTGGTGGTGGTGCATGCCTTTAGTCCCAGCACTCAGGAGGAAGAGGCAGGTGGAGCTCTGTAAGTTACAGGCCAGCCTAGTCTACCGAGTGAGTGCTAGGACAGACAAGGCCACACAGAGAAACCCTGTCTCAAAAACCAAACCAAACAAACAAGCAACTCCCCCCAAAGAAAACAAACACAGAAGAGACTTTCTGTTGTACCAGCTGTGGATGTGGTGAGCACGGATTCAAAACAAAAGGATGTTGACCTTGCTGCAGTGGATGGACATGGGGTGTCTACTATGCCAAGAGATGGACTCAAGGCAGCTGGGTAGTCTGTGGTTCAGCAGCAGACAGCACCTAAAGGGACCCAGGCTAGGCTTGAGGGAAGGCTCCTGCTGGGCCCTGAAGGCTGGGCAAGAAGACTCCAGGCTGAGGAAGCAACAGAAGTAAGCCACCCCAGAACAACGAAGATACCAATGGAAGGAAAAATGGCTGAAATAAGACACAACTGGCAGCTAGACAATAAAACTCCCCTTTGAAACACAAACTACTAAATTATTTTTAAAAATATTTTATGTGTTTGTCTCATGTATGTCTGTGTATCACATGCATGTCTGAGAAGCGGACATTAGATTCCCTGGAACTGGAGTTACAGACAGTTGTGAGCTGCCATGTGGGTGGTGGGAACTGAACCCAGGTCCTCTGGAAGAGCAGCCAGCTCTTAACCACTGAGCCATTTCTCCAATTCTTTCCATTTTCTTTTCTTAGTAATTCTTTTTAATTAACAATTGGACCTAGCACAGTGGCACATCCCTTTAATCCCAGCACTCAGGGAGCAGAGGCATGCAGATCTCTTAAGAGTTTTAGACCGGCCTAATCTACAGAGTAAGACTGTCTCAAAACGAAAACAAAAATTAGCAAAAACAGATGAGAAAGTTTTAAAGTGGTGGTCCTCCACCACTCCTGGGACACACAAAAGCACAGCTGGACCCTAGAACACTTACGCTCCCCTGCCTCAGGCTACTCTCTATCCAAGCTCCCCTCTCCCTAATGGCACACCAGGCAAACACGGTTACTGACACCAAAACGAATTACCCTGAAGCCTGAAGTGACCAATAGACACTTGCTCCCCACTCCCTGTGCACCCATCCCACACACAAAAATTGCTTTTCTGAAAATATTTGTGGACTCTACTTGAGTCTAGCCCAGACAGAAGAGAAGCCACACAGTCTGTCAGTTCAAACAGCACGGCTTTCTCCCCATCCCTTTCTCAACAGTCAGTGAATGACTAGCTTTGCATCTTTCTGTCCTATTTCCTCTCCACTTTGTGTGTGACTCTACTTGGAGTTCATACACATACACACACACACAGACACACACACACCCATTTCTCTGTTGTAACTCTGGCTGTCCTGGAACTGACCTTGTAGACCAGGCTGGCTTCAAACTCAAAGCTCCACCTGCCTCTGCCTCCCAAATTCTGGGATTAAAAGTGTGTGCCACCCCCTTTTAACAACAGTAGTCACTACTTAAGCCAGTCTCTGTCCTTCTTCAAGGGCTCATGAGTTTCTGGGAGATGGCTTCCCAGCTTGGGGCCATCTGGTAGAAAGAAAGTCTAGACCTTAGGACTTGGTAACCTTAGATTCAAAACCAACCTTCCCCTTGACAGCTAGATTTTCCTGTCACTAAACTGCAGAGAACAAGCCCTGTCCCCATAGGCACTGGTAAAGGTGACAGATAATGGACAGCACAGAGCCTACTGAGGCTCTGAAATGTAACTGCCATCATCCTAGTCCCATCTTGCTTTGGGCCATTTCCATTTATCAAAGCATGAAGACCTCCCCCCCCCCCCCCCCCCCCCCCCCCCCCCCCCCCCTGGCCCCACTCCCTCATCCTCTCACACAGCAACAGTTCTGCCTACTAAACACTTTCTACACACCAGGTCCACACCAGGAACTTGTCACTATTTCCCATTTTCATCTCTGATGTCCTAATTATTAAGGGATACAGAGGTTAAGACCCTGTGTTCACAGGGCAGTGGTGGCACACTTTAATCCCAGTGCTCAGGAGGCCAGAGGCAGGTGGATCTCTGTGAGTTCAAGGTCAGCCTGGTCTAGAGTGAGTTCCAGGACAGCCAGAGACCCTGTGTTCTCCTTTACCTTCAGTTATTCTCCACACCACAATGCCAGGCCTCAGCTGACAGACAGGGCCTCTCTTTGCAGCTTTCATGTGTCACGCCTTAGTTAGTCTCCTTGGCTGTCTTCAGGAATCCTGCCAGTCACGTTTCCGATCCACCTATTCTCCTGGCTACTGCTATATGCTCCTCAGTTCATCTGAGTTCCCAGGCACTTAAATAATCCCACAAGGTTTAAATGCTTAATCGCTTGCATGGCTTCAGAATTTTTAGTTAAGATTTTTTTTAAATGTGTATGGGTGTTTCGCCTGCTTGTACATTTGTGCTCCTCATGTATTCAGTGCCTGTGGAGGCCAGAAGATGGTGTCAGATCCCCTGGGACTGGAGGCACAGGTCATTTTGAGCCCATAGAATCATACCTGGGCCCTCTGGAAGGGTAACAAATATTCTTAACCACCGAGCCTTCTCTCCAGCCCCCAGAATTATTTTTATATGCCAGTTATAATAGAATTGCAGTAACAACTCCCTTAAGGAGTAGAACATCTGGATTGAAGGCACACAGTCCTGCTCTACAAATTCAGCTTCTGTTTTTCAGCTTCCTAGTAGCTTCTACATGTTTTGCATCCTATTACTGCCAATCATCTGAACTCTTTTAAACATGAATTTGTAACAGAACCAATTTCTTAAAACTTAGCAGTTTTAAGAATCAAGTCATATTTGATTTCCAGCCTCAACAGAGTGTCCACCACATCACAAGCACTCAGTATTTACTGAAGGAATGAAAGAAAATGGTCAGGAGGCTACCGAAACACTAACAGCCTGAGCAGATCTCAAAACAAATAGCAGAAACAGTCAAGTGCTACCAAAGGTCGCCATCATGCCGTTTTTGCAAATCTGAAGAACTGGTGTTTTCCCTCATCATCCATCTTGCATTTCTATGGTAATGTGTGCATGTCTGCATGCTGGGGGTGGAGAAACAACTAACGCTACAGCACACGCGCTATGTCAGAGGGCAACCCTGGAGAGCTGGTGCTTTCCTTCACCTTGATGTCGTCTCAGGGTTGGGCTCGGTTGCCCGGCTTGCACTTCAAGCGCTGCTGCCCACTGAGACATCTCACTGGCCCGACAGTATCATTCCTCTTGATCATATCTCAGACAAGAAGGATAAAAATTTTCATTCCAAGGTAACAAAAAATACCAACTTGGGGGGGAGAGGTGAGCTACAGGGGCAGCACTATCTTAAAACTTGAGATCCAAAATAAATCACATTATAAAAAATTTTCCATAGTTTTAATTTGGTTAGACTTGAGGCTTCTAGTGCCTGTCAGGAACTAGTACACAGTCGAAGGCCTGGGGCCGGCCCACTGGTCCAGCATCTTCTGGAACTGAAGAAACACTAAAGCTTTCTAAGCCACAAGGGACACTAAACATTCAGAGCCGAGCAAGATAACTGCCAAATGTCACACAAATTCTCAAATATGTTCACTGCATGTAGAGGTAAACAGGTGGCGTGCAAATAATAATGGCCGTACAACATGAGCATGTGTCAGCAGTCCAATCTACCTGTCCTTGAGACAAACAAAACAATTTAATCTTGTAAAGCACCCACACATTCACCTTTCTCACAGTCCTTTTAGTTCAACAGTCACATCAAATATCTATCTGCATAATTAGCATTAACACTATGTAAAGAACTCAGGAGGCAGAGGCAAGTGGATGATCATCTCTGAGTTCAGAGCCAGCTTGATCTACAAGGTGAGTCCCAGGCCAGTCCTGGCCACACAGTGAAACCCTGTTTCAAAAAACAAAGAAAAACCACTATGTAAAGAGCCAAATACTTGTAAGATACACACACACACCATCCACAGATGTTTGCAGCAAACTAAGAAATCAGTAGGCTTGGACCCAGCAAGAAAAATAATGTTTTTTTGTACAGTTTCAGTGTTTCAAGAGTCAGGATCTTGTCTACACTACTGACTACTCTATCTCCCAATAGTGAGCCTGGCATACAGGAAGTATTACTGAATGTCTCTAACAGAAAAGAGTAAAGGGAAAGAGCCAAGAGATCTAAAACAGGCTCACATGGGTGCAAACACAATCCTTTTGCTGACTAAAATGCTAAAAATTAATTGTCTTCTTGGGTGTCCATCTGTAAAAACAGGAAAAAAACAAAAACTAAAACCTCAAACTCCACACAAACCACCAGCGAGTACTGGTAGGGCCTTTACAGTTGCAGAGCATGTGTGCACATCAGCTCTTGACCCAGCATCCTAGGTCTGCACAGCAGGCAGCAGACTAGCTACACTGCAACTTCTGTGCCATAAACAGTTACCCTGTTATCCTCCACAGCATTAAGTGTGGAGGAACCAGGTGAGAGAGATGTGGCAGGCTAACTGTCCCCATGTTCCTTCTATAGGCTCACACTGCCATAGTAGGAAGCTGTGGACCCGGAGGTGGCATTTAGTTCTAACCTCTATCTCCGTGAGGCTCTGTGTCCTGTGGGAATGAGCTACTCCACCCATGGTCAGATTAGCCCAGAGTCTGGACCTACCTTCTAACGCACTGATCTCATTAAAGTAGGGTGATAATGGTACGGTGTCCAGTGTAATGCCTGGCACTCAAAAGGCACTGGAGAAAAGATAATTCCTTTTCTGAACACATAAAGACCCACTGCTCATCTTATAGGCTTTGAAAAAGAAAACATAAATGAAGAGAAGCAGGTTAATTCTTACTGGCCTACATTTTCTGAGGAGAAGCCATGTTTTTGGCCTGTTTTCCTTCCAGTATGACTTTCCAGAAACAACAGTGGCTTCCCTTCTTAGTTTTAGTCCTTCTTTTGTTCCTGTACATACTAGCACATAATCCACATATGCTTGGCATTTCAGATCCACTCACTTTATCCAAAACAAACTCTTGGCAAGGTGCCTGCTAATATGCTCTGATGAACTGACCTGGAATGAGTGCCTACCACCCACATGCCAGCAGTGCTTCCAGTGTGCAGTAGTAGAGGCAGCAGCGGCAGCAGCAGCAAGACTGTGCAAGGTGCGACAGGGGGCCATGTGAAAGGAGAAACAAGACAAAGAGCAGCCTACTAAGAACATAGGCCATCAATGAGATGTCCGATATCAGCCTCAATGGGAAGAGGAACATAGTGACAAAAGGCATAACAGTTCACAGCAATAATGTCCAGAGTGGCTTGTTGTTCCTCAAAAACAGGCTTCTTACGGAGGATGACAGCAGGGAATGATGCTGAGAGCCAGGGTAACAAACCATCATCTTCTCCCAGGCCCTGCACTGTGAGTAACTATCTGCTGAAATGACAAGCTTCTGTTATTATCATATGGCATTTTTTCCCAAGGCAGCTTGTCACTAAAAACTATTAACAATGTAAAATCTACTCATTTTTTCTCTGAATATTTTTTCTTTCTTCTTCTTTTGTCCACCACCCCCTATATATTTTTCTTTGTTTTGACAAGACTCTTTACATAGCCCAAGCCAATCTGGAACTCTAGATTGTTTTGCTTCGCCTCCCAGATGCTAGGAATACTACAGGCATGTGCCACCATGCCAGGTACAGAGTAGGTTTTTATAAATGGCTGTACTAATGCTAACTGCATCTCTACCACCTCCTTGTTCCGTGGCACTTCACATACAGATCCCGCTCAACACAAGAAGAGTCGCCACTACAAATGGCTGTCCTGGTGTCTCACTTAGACTAATGAAATACTAATATCTTCGTTAAAGAAAAACTATGAATAAACATTAGATAAATTCAATTTACACACATTCTAATACCAGATCTCATCACATTAAAATGCTGTCGTATTCAAATGACCTATTTTAATAACCCCTTCTGTTAAATATGTATAGAGATACATGGTTCTATTCCAGAAAGGACTGCCAACATCTCAAAAGGAAGAAAAGAAAAATGATTTTATTTTTGCAAAGATACTCAGTCTAAAGTCTTAAGAAAATAACTATTTTGTAGACTCTGGTGGGTTGCACCTATAAATCCAGCATTTGAGGTTGTCAGGAAGACTGCCACAAATTAAAGGTCATACTGGACTACATAGTGAGTTCCAGGCCAGCTTGGGCTACAATATCAGACTGTTTCAAACCAACTAACTGACTGATAGACTGACCAAACGACCAAGCAGGATGGAGATTGAGCCCAGACAATAGAATGTTTTCTTAGCATGCACAAAACTCAGGTTTGACCTCACCATAAACTAGGATTGATAACATGCTTAAAATCCTAACACTTGGGAGGCAACAGGATCAGAAGTTCAAGGTCATTCTTAGCTACAAGACTGTAGTTGATGGGGGTTGGAGAGATGGGTCAATGGTTAAAAATGCCAGCCTCTCTTCTAAAGGGCCCAGGTTCAATTCCCAGCACCCACATGGTGGCTCACATCCATCTGTAACTCTAATTCCAGGGAATCTAACTCTCTCTTCTAGCCTCCATGGAAACCAGACACACATATGGTACACAGACATATATGCAGTCAAGACTGTATGCTGAAAGGGAGGAGCATTTTTAAGGCTCTCCCTGAAGAAACTAGGCATGCTAGCACACACCTATCCAAAGTTCTTAGGCATCCTTAGCTACAAGAATTATCTTGGGACGGGGGGCTTTTAAGGTTTCCCTGAAGAAGATGGGTGTGCTAGTACACACACATAACCCAGGTGCAGAGGCAGGAGTATTACAGCAAGTTTGAGGCCAGCCTGGTCTACATATTAAGTCCAGGCCAGCCTGGGCTACACAGTGAGACCCTGCCTGACACAAAACAACAACAATAATTTACAAAAAAAAATATTTTTTTCAAATTCTCCTTAAAGGAGGGGTGGAGAGGGAAAATTCTCCACCTTCCTAAAAATGCCAAGATGATCAAAACCCAGGTAGCAGGCCAGGTGTGTTGGTGGACGCCTTTAATCTCAGCACTGGGGGGAGGTAGAGGCAGGCGGATCTCTGAGTTCTAGGCTAGTCTGGTCTACAGAGTAAGACCCTGTCTCAAACAATCACTAGGTTCCTACACGTTGCTCAAGTGTCTGCTACTGTGTTTCTGACCTTCAGACAACCCTTAGGACTATGGTATGTGACAAAGCGCATACATGATGTTCTTTACATTTTCCAGTTCAAGTTGCTGAGTAACAAGCAATCTTCAAATCCCCAATTATGCAATGGGCCTTCAGACTCCTGCAGCTTCCCTAACCTACAAGAAACAGGCCAAGGGAAGGGAGCAGTCAGCTCACCCTTTCCATCATGTAGGACTTTCCTTGCTCTTTTTCAAATCTATGACCTCTTTTTTCATTAACTGTTGTTATATGCATACACGTATGTGTGTATCAGTGGCTCTCAACCCCTTTAGGGTAAAACAACTCTTTCACAGGGGTCGCCATCTGTATATCAGATATTTACAGCATGATTCATAACAGTAGCAAAATTACAGTTATGAAGTAGCAACAAAAATAATTTTATGGTTGGGGGTCACTCTAACATGAGGAACTGTTATAAAGGGTTTCAGCCTTAGGAAGGTTGAGAAGCACTGGACCCTGGAGAAGGATGTGCAGGATCTGGGCAGCTCACGCCTTTTCTAAAAAATCATGTTTGAGTATGCTGCAAGGAGTGTGGCACTGAGCAATGGGAGTCCTGACTTATGTTCTTTTCAAGTACCCAAATACAGATGGAACAATGAACTACATAAATTAACATGGAACTACTGTGAAGTTTATTTTTAGTTACGTATAAAATAAGTATTTTGCACACTGTTGGGAAAAAAATGCCTAGGCCTTGGCAATTTGTATTGTCTGCAAGTATTAGATTTACGTGGGGGAAGTTTGATTGCTCATGATCTGCATGTGCTATCAGTAGAACACTTGAGGAGTTCTGTCTCAATAAAAAACCCTGAGCTCAGGATTCCACTGTCCAGGATGGCGTTTCCCACAATAGTCCTCTACTGAGGTCTGACAGGATTTGCATGTGTGAATATGCCTCCTTGTCTTTGTGGGTGAGCTGCCACAGCAGTGTACTATGACAATGGAACTTCAAAAATTACACAGAAACCAGTCACAATGGTGCTGTAAGGTTTTAATCATAGTGCTCAGGAAAGGCAGAGGATCTCGGTGAGTTCAAGGCCAGCCTGGTCTAATAGTGAGTTCTAGTATAGTCAAAGCTACATAGTGAGATCCTATCTCAACTATAGATAGATAGATACAGTCATACATACATATACAACATGGATTAACACCAATAATTTCATATTAAACAATGGCATTTTTTTACTTATTATATTGGTGTGTTGTCAAAGAGTAATAAGCGAGATGTGAATAGAAAAGGTCACTGAGTATATTGTATATATTTATGGGACCAGCTATGAAAATAAATGGTCCAAGATATTCAATTTGGGATCTGTAATTCACATTGTCTGTGATGCAGCAGGTCTCAGCAGAAGGCAGTAGCTGCTCCATCTAAGCAGCACTAGGAGGGAGAGCTGCGATCTCTGCTATCTAAAGCATCATTTCATCGCTGGCATTACTCACTTGGCATTTGTGCTGTTCATCATTTGTCATTTATAGTTTATCTCCCAGCTACTCTGATTTGAAGGAGGGGTCAATACCTCTTTTATAGGCCAACCCAGTACCAGTCACTCAGACATTTCTCTGTTTCCTATCACATTAAAAGAGACTCGGAGTGCATGGAATGGATTGGGCTCTGATGCAGTCCTAGTAACACAATAGTGGGCAATGCACACTGCAGCCTGGAAGAACTGGTACATGCAACACGGAAGGTTTTTGAGATCATAATTACATCGTTTCTTCTTTACCTTTCTTCCTCTTTTTTCTCTCAGCTAGCATCTGAGAGTGTAAACATCACAGAAATCACCAAGAGCAGCTTGTCCATACAGAGTGATCTTTCCTTTCATACAAATCCAACTCCTATAAATTTATTCTTAGAAAATATTTTTCAAGCTGGGATGGGGTGGCCTCAGGAAGCCAGAAGAGGATTGCTCTGCATTCAGGGCCACATTGAGCTACATAGTGAGTTCTAGGCCATGATAAGCTATGAATGAATGAATGAAAAAGAAAGGGGGGAGGGAGGGAAGGAGGAAGAAAGGAAGGAAGGAAAAAAGAAAAGAAACAGAGAATCAAAGGAAAAAAAGAAGAAGGGGGAAAGGGAAGAAAGGGGGTGAGAGAGAAGAAAAAGAAAGGCACGGGTAAAGGCACCATGCCTGGTAACATAAGTTGCGTTCAGTAACCCACAAGTTGCCTCTGAGGTCCACACGTACCCCTCCCCAAATAGATGCATTGGGAATGGAAAATTATCTACCAAATAAAATAAAATAATAATCCTATTTCAAAATGTTTCTAACATCACACACATTGCATTTCATTCTGCACTGGTACCATCTGCAAACTGATCCTGACTGACCTCATGACTTACCTTAGTCTGTGTAAAATAAATCCTATCAGTGCTGACACAGTAGCAAAATCCCTGATGATTCATTTCTCAGAACCAATTCCTGTCATTAAACAACAAAGATAGTTTTAAAATATGTTGTGGAAGCTGGAAAGACGGTTCTGCAGTTAAGAGCATTTGATGCTCTTGCAGAGGACCTGGGTTCAGTTTGCAACAATCACATGGTAGCTCACAACCATCTGTAAGCCCAGTTCCAGGGGAATTTGACACCCTCTTCTGGCTTCCTTGGACACCAGGCATGCACATGGTGCACAAACTCACAGACACTTAAATACGATATAAAAATAAATTATTGTTTTTTAAAGTATAGCATGTCTTAACATACGGTCACAGAAAAATATATACTTTGATAAATAGTAAAATTGACCACAGAACAAAGCTCACTGTTAGCTCAGTCAAAAGCATGAATGGGATGACATTTGACCAACAAGTGAGGATCTTTTTTCAACAGGCCAAATCTTAAGTTTCAAACCGACAAGGGCCACTGGAGTCTCCTCCACACTTCTGTAACAGCAGAAATGTTACTGGGCGCGCACGTGCGCACGCGCACGCGCACGCGCGCACACACACACACACACACACACGAAGTCACTCGGGCAGCAGATAAAGAGACAACATTGGTCTCCTGTGGCAGTGTGCTGGACTGATCCAGTGTACTCTTTCTCCCAGCCACAGTGGCAGGTAGAGACAAGTGTTCCCAAAGAACTCTTCTGGAGTCCAACTGTTCAGAGTTTACGTCCTGGTTTTTCCTCTAATATGGATATAAACTATGAACCCAAATCTTTCTCACAAGAGCTGACTGGACATTTATCACAGAAAAATTTCTCCTTCTTGTATCTGGTAGTACTGAGGCTGAACCCAGGGCCTCCCACATGCTTCCACTAAGCTGTGGTTCTACCAGCCATTTTATATTGTTCTAGAGACTTTAGAAAAGCCAAATCCCAAATTACCCTTCATCCAGAAGAAATAGCCAGGTTTCATAGTACAACTGCTTTTAAACATACAACAACACTTTGGCATTTAAAAGTTAAATATCAGATGTCTGAAAGAGAAATAGTGGGAATAGTGTGTGAGCAGAGAAGATAGTGTATTTATGGTCTCCATGAAGGACAGTGCTGCATTAAAATGTAGGTTAGCAGGCCAAGCCATTTGGAAATGACAAGAAGTTCCACAGTGGCTAGATACAGTAGAGTATACCTGGGACCCCAATAGTCAGAAGGCCAAGTATGGCGGGGGGTGGTGGGGTGGGGGTCATAAGTTTCAGAACTGCCTAGAAAGCAAAGAGAGCTGTCTGGGGAAATGGGGGGGGGGGGGGAGCTCCACACTGAAGTCCCAAATCAACCAAAATCCGAACTTGAACACTTGGCAGTGACTGAATGTCACACAGCTATTCATAAAGAAGCAGCTCATCACTCGGATATGTGGCTCAGTTGGCAGAGTGCCTGCCTAGCAGGAACTAGGTATGGTGACCCACACCTGCAATCCCAACACTCAGGAGGTCGAGGCAGGTGAATCAGAGTTCAGAGTTATTCTTGGCTATATACAGGACTTTGGGGCCAACCTAGGTTACATGTTGAAAAAAAAAAAGGGTAATTCATTTAACAGTATGACTAATGCAAGTAAGTCTGACATTAAGGAATCAGAAGAAGGTACTCAGGAAACTGAGCTGGAATGGTACTTTCAAATAAAAACTTCACATTTGCTCTCAAGATACAACTTAAAAGAAATAAACTGAACAAATGAAACAACAATTTCATATTGAAAATAACCTTAGATCTCTGATTTTAAATGTACTACACCCAGAAATCTCTCCCTCCCTCTCCCGACTGCTGCCCCTTCACTCCTCCCCAGGCTATAGCAGGAAGAAGCCAGTCTAGGCAACAGTAAGGCCTGTCTCAGGAAACAGGACAAACAAAACAAAAGCCTTCACTTCTCAATGTCATTGCCTTTCACTATGATTTTCTTGTTACTACACCAGAGAGCAGCAAGACTAGCTGTTAGAACCTACAAGTGCATTGTTTATAACATAAAGAAAAGAAATACAGAAGCTTTGCAAAACTCATGAAATCCAGAATATGCAAATGACACTCATTAGGTAGAGCAAGGCTTACAGGATGTACTTGACTACAGCTAGCCTTCATGAGGAGACAGCAACTAAGCTGGGAGAAGTGAGTTGATTGCCCTTTGTCACTTTCAAGCTGTCCGTGTCCTGATCAGTTACAGCCAAGGCCTACTCCCACAGCTCCTCCCAAAGCTCCTGTCTTGCAGAACATTATACTGCAAATAGACTGAACATATACTCAGGCAAATGTTGACTAATAAAATTCTGGTCAACAGGATATATGTAAAATTCTAAATGCAAATATGAAAAAGAATGGCAGAAATAAGTACCTTTTCTTTCTTTCCTTCCTTCTTTTTTTTTTTGAGTCAGGGTCTTAATATGTAGCCCTAGTTGCCACAGAACTCACTGTGTAGACCAGGTGGCTTCATAACTCACAGAGATCTGCTTGCCTCTGCTCTCCAGAGCTGGAATTAAAGATGTGTACCACCACGCTGTGTAACTATGAAAAGCTAAGCAGCTCAGCTTGGTGGTACTTATGCCTGCTTACAGCAAAGGCTAATGCTGCAAGCGGCAGGAGTGCCACAGGCAGCAGCTTACTACCTGAAAGGCAGTCTTTACAATGGTCTGGGAAGATCTGATCTGTCCCTCACACAGCATACTTCAGATTTAGCTTTAAATGTGAAGACACAGAACACAGCACCCTCTTAATTCTCTTGTTGTGCACAGCAAGTTCAAGTATTTGTTCTGGGTTCACAAAATTCTGAGACCTCAGGCCAGCTGAATGACGATGAGAGAACAGAAGGACAGAAGCACAAGTCAGCCAGGACCTACCCAGTGCACATCAGACTGAGGGAGGCACTAGGAGACTGGCATTCACACTCAGGAAGTGTCCTGTTCTAGAAGCCAACCTACCTGCCTTTACTGTCCAACAAACTGCTGTGCCTGAATCGCTGGCAAACATGATTAGTAATACTTTAAAAGGAACAGAATAATCCCTCTGAGTGAATTCAGATGCATTCTCTGCACAGACCCTAACCTTGGAAAACTCCAAAAATGAATAACTGTACTTCAGAGTGGCTATTCCGGTGACATCTGGAGAGAAGAGACCCTGGCTGAAAATTAACCCTACACGCTGAAGAGTGATTAACAGAGGACACCAGGACACAGACTTGGCTCAGGTTCTGTCCATGAGCCTGGACAAGCTACACACCTTCCAAGTCACTACTGCACAGAAGAGAAAAGCAGAGATAACACAACAGTCCTAGCAGGTACAGCCTGGGAAGATTGCACAAGTTAGAGTCTGTAGAATGACTAGATGCCTGGCATGAAGTAAGTGCTCTGCAGGTATCAGCAACTGCAGATTGACAAGCCCTTAGCCAAATCTCTGCAGTTCAGAGGTGGTCTAAATTTGAGTTTCTTCAGATTTGGAGAAACTTGCATAGACTTTGCTAGCCAAGCATCTCTAACCCAAAAATCAAAAATCTGAAATACTCCCAAAACCTGATAGTTCTTGACATCACTGTTCTGGAGGATCTTCACGTTAGGGCTGCCCAAATCTATATACCATTGTAAGTAACGAACACAAATCTGTATTTGTTAAATGCATTCAACCAAGAATTACAGCACAGAAACAAGCATTTGCTTCCTTGCATTTTAAAAAATACTTCCTATTTAGTCTCTGGTGAAAATGTGTATATAATAAAAACGTGGGATTTGAAACTAAGAAGCAGAGGATCAAAGTAAGCAAAATTACTTTTTCTAGCCAGTTATGACTTACTGAACATGATACAGTGTAATTTTTTAAAGATATAAAATAAATTCAGAAGTCAGAGCTGTATAATCTACCAGTTTACCCATCAGTGACAGTGCAAGTTAATTTATAAGACAAAAATATTGAGTATTTCCATTACCGTGTGTGCTCTCTGTCCACTTCACCACCCCAAGGAGGTCATAAGGAATTCTAACCTTAATTCCATGATCCACCATGCCTGACAGCAGGTAAGACCCCTATTGCTATTTTTATTATTTAATTTATTTATTTTTATTTTATATGTGTTGGTGTTTTGCCTGCATGTATGCCTGTGTGAGGGTGTCAGATCCCCTGGAACTGGAGTTACAGACAGCTGTGAGCTGCCATATAGTTGCTGGGAATTGAACCTGGGTCCTCTTGGGAGAGCCAGTGCTCTTAACCACTGAGCCATCTCTCCAACCTCTGGCTGTTTTTTGTTGTTATTGTTTTATTTGTTTAAGACAGGATCTCATGAGCGTAGGCTGGTCTTACTATGTGGCTGAGGACGACCCTAAACTTCTGACCCTCCTGCCTCCACATCCCAAATATTGGAACTATTATGTGCCACCCATACTCCAGAGGAAGGAACACTGGAGAGTATCATCAGACAGGCCTCGTTAGGTTTCCTCACCTAGTCTACTAAAAGCTACCATGCCTAACACAATATATAGTCTCCATAGAAACCCCAAAGAAGCCAGATATAGAGGAATACATTATACTCCCAGCTGCTTTTGAGGCTAAGATGATAGGGTCATTTAAGTCCATAAGGTAAAGACCAACCTGGACAACATGGTGAAATACAAGTATGGCAGGCCATGCCCAGAAGCCTAGCACTAGGGACACCAAAATAGAAGAACTCAAAGGACCAGGGTGACCTAGGATACATAGTAAGACCTGTCTCAAAAAAACCACAAACATAGCCGGGTAGTGGTAGCACACACCTTTAATTCCAGTACTTCAGAGGCAGAGACAGGTGGATTTCTGTGACTTCTAGGCCAGCCTGGTCGACAGAGCAAGTCCCAGGACAGCCAGAGTTACAACAAAGAAACCCTGCCTTGGGGATGGGGGAGCACAAACGAGTGTCTAGCATAGTGGTGCATACCTGTAATCCCAACATTCAAAAAATTAAGGTAGGAGGATCACTGAGGGTTGAAGGCCAACCTGGCTATGTATTAAGTTCCCAACTAGCCTGAGCTACAGAGTGAGCCACTGTATCAAAAACAGCAGAAACAACAAAGAAAATCAACAAGTAATTAATAACAAAAACAAATACAGAAGGCAAAACAAAACAAAAACCCAAAGAACGGGACTCAAAGAGCACCTGGACAACTGAATACATGGAGGTCCACAAGCAAACAAGAGCTCATCCATAGGCAGGGAGAGAGCTGCACCCTATCTCCACTGACATAGACGCTCCTGGGCTTACCCCCTTCCAGACTTTGCCCTACGCACCTCCTCATCTGTTTATTTGTATCCTTTAAAATATCTCTAACAGAGCCAGTGAGATGGCTCAGCAGGCAAGGGCCCTTGCTGCCAATCCTGACAACCTGAGTTCAATCCCTAGATACTGTAGTAATTCCCTACTGTGCAGACTCACAAGGAAGATATGGAGACATATTCATAGATGCAAACCCTGCCAGACCTCATCAGAGGGAACCACTATCATTGCAAGCGACATACTGGACAGTGGAAACTCTGAGCGTCTCACCTCAGGGGTTTTTACTGATATCTAAGCTCCTCAGGTTTCTATTAATACAACATGTAGATCATGAAGAATCAAACATCTTTTTCATAAAGCCAACACCTGCAGATAATGCAAATGCCAAGGCCTAGGCAGCCCTTCACCCAACAATGAACAAAACAACCATTTTAAACGTAACTAGAAATAAACTTCTGCAATAAGACACCACACAGTAGGAGGGAACTGACTCCTACAAGTTGTCCCCTGGCCTCCATATGCTCATCAGAGCATACATACCCTACAAAACAAATAAACAAATGTAAAAAAAAAGAGAATTATTTTAATCCCTTAAAATAAACTGACAAATGTTGAGGGCAGTGTTTTCCTAAGTTCTGTAAGCCACTTTAAGAATAAATCCGACCAGAGAGATTTGTACCAACCCATCAGAAGTTCTGGCTGACTTGCAACTGGGTCTGAAGTCTTAAAGGGCTAAGCCTTCAACCTGTGGGAGCTCCATTCAGACAATATGCAAGCCAGAATAAAGGACACCAAGCAACTGTGTGTCCAGTCCCGCAGAACTGTTTGTTGGTAGAGAAATATACTTTTTGCAGTTAGAGTCTTCTGTGTTGACTACCTTGGTATGAGAACAGGAAATACAGTTTGTTTTTGAAACATAACAGCGTATATTATGTGATGCTAAAAATGTGAAAAAGCAGTTGGCACAATGGTTTCAAAGGTCTGCCTTGCCTCCTAACTCTGACACGCTCCAAATCAATGTTAAGGAAAGGAATCTCTGTTTCTGCTTTTTAAGAAAAGCTACAAGAAGTCTGATGCACAGACCTGGAATCCCAGCTACCACAGAGGCTGTAGCAGGAGGACTGTTAGTTCAAGCCTCCCTGGGCTATAGTAAGTTCAAGGACATTCTTGGCAACTTGGTAAGCCCTGGCTCAAAGTAAAAGAGGGTTAGTGACGTAGTTCAGCAGTAGAGGGCTTGCCTGTCATACATGAGGGCCTTGGGTTCAATCTCCAGTAAAATCAATCTCTCTCTCGTGTGTGTGCTATTGCAGGAGGAAGCCAGCTTGTGTGTCAAGAAGCTGCAGCTGGAGTTACTATAGTGGGAAAATGTAGAACATGGGTATTATAATAATTTGTTACATGAGCATATGACAGCCACAGTCAAATACTTTAGGAGCAAAGGTTTATGTGAAAAGCAGCATGGTGCTAGAACAAACCCAAGCTCTGAAGTAACAGATCTTGGTGAAATTTTACACTGGTGCTTATAGATGTATGGCACTGCCAAAATATCACCTTCCCTGACTCACTTTCTCCTCTCCATATTATGGAACAGTAAATAAATCCTGCAAAGCGTTGTGAAGTGCTATGAGACAAGACACATGAAATTATTTAGTTTGGTGACTAGCCAAAGTAGGAACTCAATAAATGGGATCTAGAAAAACATACAAATTAAGCAGTAGATATTAATACTTGCAAATTAAATAGCCAATGAGGAAGCCAATCATGGTGGACCATGACTATAATACTGGCACCCAAAGGATTGCCAATAGGCCAGGTCAGCCTGGACTACATAGTTCCAAGCCTAGCTGGGTCACTATGTGAGCCCTTCTCTTAATAAAATAAAATAAAATAAAATAAAAACACAATTAGCTTGTGAGACAGTGGTTCTTATAGACTATCCTTCAAAAAACAGGGCCCCAGACTCTTCATCTCTAGGAGTTCTAACAAGATGCTGCTTCTGCTACTGCTACTAGTCAGAGACCACACATAAAGGAAAGATGAACAGGCTCACTCCCTGGTGCTGCTGGTCAGAGAACACACATAAGGGAAAGACTACAATAAACACATCTATTCCTATAATGCAGGAGCTAATAGAAGAGCTGTCAAGCATGTAGCCAAACAATTTAATGTCATATAGCCCCAAACCCTGCCAAACTTACTTATATATACACACACACAAGTTCTTTTTCATTCTTTTTTTGAGACAAGGCTTACTATGTATCCCAGGCTGGCCTTAAACTCACAGAGATCTGCCTGACTTTGCCACCAAATACAGAGATTAAAGGCACATGCCACCACACCCAGTGTTCTTCTGTTTTGATATTTTGAGGCAATGCACCCCAAGCTTTCTTAGAATTTATACAGCGCACAGTGACTTTGAATTCTTGATCCTTCTACTTCAGTTTCCCAAGTGCTGGGGTTATAGGTGTGTACTACCAAAACAGGATAAAAAATCTTATTAAAAACTGGATGCCAGGGTGCAAAGATACTTAGTCCTAAGGGTCTATAACAATACTGATGTGGTTCAACATTCCTATGGTTTGGAAGCTTTTTAAATAAATGTGTATAAAGACAGGCATGGTGGCGCACACCCTTAGTCCCAGCACTTGGGAGGCAGAGGCAGGATCTCTGTGAGTTTGAGGTCAGCATGATCTACATTGTAAGTTCCAGAGCAGTGGAGCTACAGTGAGATCTTGTCTCAAAACAAACAAAAAATGTGTATGCCTGTTTGCCTGCATGTATGTATGGGTAACGTGTGCACGCCTGGTGCCCTCAGAAAGCAGAAGAAGTTCTGTAGCTGGAGTTACAAAGCTACCATGTGGATGCTAGGAACCAAACTTGGGTCTTCTGTAAGAGCAGAAAGCGTTCGCAACGGCCGAGCCATCCCTACACCCAGACTGGCATTTTGTACATGTGTGGTGAGGCACCCGAGAGAAAACTGACACAATAAATGTGTGAAGGCAACAATGATTTCAGCACAACCAGTTTGATCTTTGTGAGATAATCGTATCGTGAGAAATGAGAGACTCTGAGGAAGCAAGAGTCTACTTAGTAGGCTCAGCTTGGATTTGATGCTATCAGAAAAGAGAACCATCATAGGCGAATTGGTGAAAATGGTGACTAAGAACAGACTGGATAATGGTCAAGGCCAAGCTAACTGACACGCAAACAGGAAGCAAAGAACAAAGCAGGAAGGCAGAATCATCACTAACTCCGATGCAGGTGACCACAGAACACGCTCTAACCTCTACAGCTGCACTGGACTTCTGTCCTACAAGGGGAAGTCCCATGAAGACTGCAGACAACACATGAGACTATAGGTGCTGTGTGACAAATCTCCTGGAGACATGCAACACACGTGTCTATTCACCTCAGATAGGAAGCTCATGACGAGCCAAAGTGCAGACACCACCAAAGTCCAACCTGGTGAGCCAGTGAGCTGTACTGGGGTTATTTACAGGAGTCACTTACAGGAGCAGAAATGGCCCAAAGAGAGCTGCATCACCAAAGCCACCCCAGTACAGTGACAGCTCACAGAGATGGGAACCTGGAGCACACTGCACCGCCTGCAGGCAGCTCAGCAGGTTGGAAAGTGTCCTTTCCAAGTGACTTAGTTGTTCTAAACTGCTTCCAGACAGCTGGTCTGGTCTCAAATCTTCTTTGCAGCTTTATTGTTTACTCTGGAAAGGAGGGTCCTAGTGAGTCTGGTCAGTTTCAGGAACATCCTGAAGCTATTTTGAATTATTTATCTTCCTACTGAAGGAGCTTCCCTACAGGATGCAATGTTTCCATCTTGGAGGAAACTGTTACACAACAGGTACACGAAAACCAAGCCTCATCCTAACTACAGCCAGTTAACCTGATATAACCAGGCATTAGCAAGATCTCAAATGCAGGAAGAAAGATAGTCTATTTCTTCAATTTTTATCTATGCTCCTTAAATGTGGTACATATGCTATTTAGCCACTTACTCCTGATCTTTGCACCTTCATTTACAAACCAAAAATTCACAAACTTTGTTTTGACACAATGTTTAACCATAGGTTGTATATCAAGCACTGTTTTTAACTTAGCATTGGTAAGAAAGACAACCTGAACTAGGTATAGTAGAAGGGCAGAACCAACACTGTTGTCTTCTGATCTCCCCATGTGCAAGCCCCCTCATCACGCAGGCACAAATACTAATAGCAAATTAAACACAAATATTAATAGTAAATTAAGAAAATTAAAAGCCAGGTTCATACCTGTAATCCTCATCACTCAGGAAGTTGAGACAGAAGGATTCCAGCAGGTTCAAGGCCAATCTGGGTGATATGGTACTTTCCAAGACAGAGTGAGTCTGTCTCAAGAAACAAACAAAAGACCAAAGTCTTACTAGGAAAAAAAAGGGGGGAGGAGGGGTGTAGAACCTGGACAACCCATAGAAAATGAAATGGCTCTCAGCTAGGCATGGCAACACATCCCTTTAATCTCAGCACTAGGAAAGGGAAGCAGAAGGATCAGAAAAGTTCAAGGCCAATGTGAGCTACACACAGCAAGCCAAGGTCAGCCTGGACGACCTGAGAATTTGTCTCAAAAAAACAGAACATTGTCAGTTATGGGGTGTGGTGGACAGTCATAGCAGGAGCTGGTCTATCTAGTGAGTTCCAGACCAGCCAATGGCTACTACACACTATCACTCTATCTCAAAAGAAAAAAGGAAAGGAATACAAAGGCTCTTAAACACAAACACTCTGTGAGTCCAGCTGTGAGACACACAGTTCCAAGGACAGCACCATTTCTCATCTGTCACACTGGCAGAGATCCAACAGTGTACCATGTCTGATATGAAAACTGCTATAACCTGCAGAAAACACTGGGACTGTGTTGCTCCAAATCACAAATGTCTTTTGATCCAGGAATTCTACTCAGAATACTTCATCAGATACTCTAGTAACATGGTAAAATGACTGTATAAAAGATTACTTAAACAGCATAGTTCAATCTCCATCAAAGGGTAAATTATGATAAATTAAAATAATGGGATACTGTGCACTCATTAAATAAAGAAGTTTTTCATACACTAACAAAAGACAACCTCCAAAGTCTATTTTATTTAAAAAATAAAAGTAAGGGGACTGGAAAGATAGCTCAGCAGTTAAGAGCAGTTATTGCTCTAGCAGAAGACCAGAGCTCAGTTCCCAGCACCCATGTGAAGATTCACAACAATCTGTAACTCCAGTACCAGGAGCTCTGACACCCTCCTTTGACCTTGAGGGCACCAGGCACACATGTGGTACACATATGTACAGGCAAAATACTCATTCACATAAAGAGAAGTTAAATCAAAATCAAAAGACAAAAATTAAATAAGGTATAAACATGCGGATGCTAAAATTTGCATTTTGGTCAATACACACATAATTTTGTCTTTATTATAGGCTGTCTCCAGAAAGCGGGGGGAGGGGGATACACATACACACATACACACACACACACACACACACACACATACACATGCTTAATGCTCATTATTTCTGGTTTTCTTTAGACAGAACCAGGGGCTTTATTATGATAAGCAATTAATTGTTCTACCCACTGAGCCACATCCCCACACCCCCAGCTCCAATACTGGTTATATGTGAGGAGAACATGGTGCCTAGGGCTAGGATGTGAGATACTATTCCTTGAATTTTGAACCATGCAAATGTGTTGACTACTTAAACAACAAAACAGGCCTAACAAGAAGCCTTAGTATCTATATCCTAAGAAGAGATTTTCTTAATAACTCACCTCAGGTGAGTTCTTTCACAATTCACTATGTGCCAGGTACTGCTTTGTAGACACTTGGGTCTCAGGAGTGAAGATGATCAATACCTCTTAATGTAGAATTAAGAAGAGCAAACAAATCAAGTAAGAATCAGATATTAATAAGGACTATAAAAAAGTCAGCCAAGCTGTGTGAATGGTGTTGTGTCTATAATCCCAGCTGATGCAGAAGGATTACCATGAGTTCAAATCCATCTTGAGCTACAAAATGAGTTCTAGGACAACCTGGACTACAGAACGAAACCCTGTTGAAAGGTAAAGCTACTCCCACCCCATCTTGAGGTAAGATGACAGTCCCTGTCTGGAAAGAAACATTTAGGTACTGTCTTAGTTGCTTTTCTATTGCTGTGATAAGCCGGGCGGTGGTGGCGGTTGCCTTTAATCCCAGCACTTGGCAGGCAGACGCAGGCAGATCTCAGTGAGTTCAAGGCCAGCCTGATCTACACAGCAAGTTCCAGGTCAGCCAGAGTTACAACAGAGAGACCCTGTCTGGGGTTTGGGGGAGAGATAGGTACTATTACTGTAATAAAACACCTGACCAAGGCATCTTATAAAAGAAAGCATTAATTTGTAGCTTATGGTTTCAGAGGGTTAGAGCCCATGAAAGTGGAGCAAAGGCATGGTGGCAGGAACAATTGAGAGCTTACATCTTGATTCAAAAGCTAGAGGCAGAGAGACTGGGAATGGTATAAGTCTTTTGAAACTTCAAAGCACACCCCAGTGACACACCTCCTCCAATAAGGTCACATTTGCCAATTCTTCTCAAATAGTTCCATCTCCTGGGGAACCACATACTCAAACATATAAGCCTATGGAGGACATTCTCATTCAAATCACCACAAGCAGAAATCAGAAAAGGTGAGGAAGCTAGCCTTGTAGCTAAATGGGGGAATGATCAAGTCACAGAGGGAACACAGCTTGTGTCACTGCTCTGACAAAAAATAGGTATAGCTCTCCTTTAAGACTAGGCCCAAAGAGAAAAGAGGAGAACACTCCCAGCAAAGAAAACAGCACATGAGAGTAAGTGTCAAGAAGCTTAATGCTTATTAGTGGGGTTAAATGGAAGCCAGCAAGTTAGAAAGAGAATGGAAGAGCTGCGAATAATGACCATGCAGCCGGAGCAGGTCACGGTAAGAGATTTATCTGCTCATCTGCAGTGCTGGGGATGGAAGCATGCATGCTAGCCATGTTACACAAGCAATCTACCAATGAAATATATTCCTGGCAAAATAGTTTTTGTTTTATCGTGATAAATCAACAAGAATCAATACTCTGAACATTGTAGAATATGTCTATAATCTCAGTATTTGGGAGGTAAAGGCAAGAGGACCATAAATTCAAGGTCATCTTGGGCTACACAGCCAGTGTGAGGCCAATCTGGGCTACATGAGACCTTGTTTCAATTAGTAGATTAGTAGACAGAGAAACAGACAGACAGAGAGATATCACTGAAAGACCTTAGGCCTAGGAATTACCTCATATTCACATTTTTAAAGATCACTCACTCTAATAACTGTAAAGAGTGAGGATAGAAGGGAGAAAGAGGACACGAGGACACAAGGCAGAGGCTGTTGTTATCCAGGGGAGCAAGAGCAGAGCAAACACAAGGAGGTACATTCAAGGCATACTTTAAAAAACTATGTGACACTAATAGAGAGGGAGAGAAAGAAGCACAATGACAATGGAATCAGAAATGTTTAGTAGAGGACAAAGACAAAGATCAGTGAGATGGCTCAGCAGGTAAAGTGCGTGTCACTAAACCTGAAGACTGAGTTCTTTTCCTGGACCCATACGATAGGAGAGAGCCAACTCCCACAGGTTGCTCTCGGTCCCATGTAATTTGTTTCCCCTTCCTCACCCACTACCAAGTAAATAGATATAATTTTTAAAACCTTTAATAATTAGAGAAAAAGTGTGGGCTAGGGAGATGGCTCTGAGATAGAAAATGCTTTCTATACAATTCTGATGACCTAAGTTCAATCTCTAGAGACACCGTGGAAGGAAACCAACTCCACAAACTGCCCTCTGACCTCTGCACACAGACCATAGCATGAATATGCACAGACATGCCATGCACCCACCAACTGCCCTGACCTCTGCACAGACCATAGCATGCACATGCATACAAGACATGTTATATACTTACACAATAATAATTTTAAAAGAAAAAGTGTATTAAAAGAAATTTAAAACTGCTTGCTTAGAATCAAGAATTAAGGAGGGAGTAAGAATAGAAATAACAAAGTACTCAGATCCCAAGTATGTTTATTTATTTATATGTTTATGTTATTTATCTAATATTCAGGTGGCTGCTAAAGCAATACTTAACAGGATCTTTGAGCATATCATTTAAAAACAAGAAAAGATTAAACATGTTTTTATTCAGTAAGCTAGAAAAGACAGAGACTAAATCTCAAGAAAACTAAAGGAATAAAGAGAACACACTAGCAAACAGAAAGCAGAAAAAGGAGCTGGAACAATAATCCTGCCTCAGTCTCTTGGGTATTGAGATTATGAGCACAAGCCAACACACTGAACGGGGTCGGGGGAGGATTTAACAGGCAAATCTTGTAAATCTGTTAGGAAAAATAAAATAAAATCTGAATGAAGAGGACAAAGTTCAAGCTAGTGACAGGGCCTAACAGCCACCTAAGCCAAAGTGGAGGTCTACAGCAGGTCAAGATGCTGCAGAGCAGGAGGGAGCCATACTTTTGACACAGAGATGGCTACATCTAGGACTAGAGACACAGGGCCCAGAAAACAGATGGCAAGAGGAGCTGGGGAAGGAACTGGCAAAGCCATTCACTGTCAAGCAGGGAGATCTACAGCTGAAGGTGACTGAGGCAGAGCTTGGCCGCAGCATATGTTAGTTTAAGTTTTAATTGCCCTAATTGATTTGTGTTCTCACGGAAATGCCCACCGGGTTCATTTACTGTAATAAGTACGTGTTCCTGGGGGGAAAGGGCATAAACAAACTATTTCAGGAACAAAAGGGAAATATGAGTTTAGATGCAGTCGAGAAACAATAGAATTGAGAAATGAATTAAGACTAAGACATTGAGGAACCAACAGTTAAAATCCAGGCAGTAGAGAATGAACCAAGGAAAGAAGCCAGAGAGATGTGGGCCAGAAAGGTGAAAAGTTAGGACTAAAGTGTCAAGACAGGGTGGGGGGAGCGGGTCAGCAGGTTCCAGTGCTTGCTGCACAAGCCAGAGGAGCCCCACGCTATCCCTGACCTGAAACCACACAGTAGGAAGGAGAGAACCAATTCCTGGAAGTTACCCTCTGACCTCCACATGCACACCATCGCACTGTGTGCCTACATGCACTTGCACCACAATAATAATAATAAAGTAAAATGTTAGGGTATTAAGACAAACTAAGGTGACACACTTGGAATCCCAGTACTCAAGAGGCTGGGGCAGGCAAGAGGTCAGAGAGAGTTCAGGGGCAGCCTAGACTACATAGAAAGTACAAGCCTAGCCTGAGATATACAGCAAGACCCTGGCTTAAAAGTAATAAATCCATAAACAGGATTGAAGTAAGGCTGCTCAACAGGTGAGAGGGTCATCTGTGGCCAAGTTTAATGACCTGAGTTTAGGCCCCCAAGACCCACATGGTTGAAGGTAGCATGCATGCTGTGGTATGCACATATCCCACCAAACACAAAACAAAATGAATTAAATAAAATATAAATAAAATAAAAAATAAGTAAATAAGCAATGCTGCTGAGAAGCTGGATAGTGTCTGGTGGATATGGTGGCAACAAGTTGAACAGCCAGCGCCATGGTGAGAGCCAAAGTCACACTAGAGTAAACAGGTAATGGCTTTATGCAAATTCAGATTTTAAAGCTGAAATGTTCCAGCTGATGGTAAGACCCTGAGTGTCACTATAGTAGAGCATGCCAGAGGTAGGCTGGGACTATAGATTGCCCACAAAAGACAGGGAACCAAGTACCCACAATGCCTGACACCCACAGTACTTGGTGGCAAGCACTTTCGAAGGGACAATCGTGAGACAAAAAGCAGAGGCAACCAAGAAGTCAGAGCAGAACCATAAGAAAGAAAGAAAAATGACAGAGTCTAAGAGAAGTACTAAAGGGACAACCAGGAGAGGTGACCAGACTGAAGTCTATTCAGGCTCTGAGTAGCTGTCCACCTCCACCCTCTGAGCTCTTGTGGAAACTCAAAACTTAAGGCACATACGGAGCCCAGAGGACAACAGCCACTATTTTTTAGTTAGCTGGGATAATACTGCCCTCAACCTTGCTGGTCACATGTACTCTTAGAGCAGGACTGGGGAGGGAACAAAGGGGTTGTACAACTCCTATAGTTAACAGGAGAGAAGTGACAGGACAGCAGCATTGTTTCTGGAAGCCAAAGTATGAACTTTTTCCCCAGGACTCCAGGACAAGGAACACAAAGAGAACTTCAGCCATTCAGGACACTAGACACTGCTTTCTCCTGGGTTAAACCAGAAGACTGCTGACTAATTCCTAAGTTTCTCAACCCATGTAAAAGGAGTTGGCACGCCTACCTCCACAAATGCAAGTAACACAGAGCACATCTGGCTGGCAAAAGGGATGGAAAGATTACCTGATTCATTCAAGGGGGTCCTCAGAAGACTATAATTTAAACCAATTCTTTTGTTATTTATTTATTTAGACAGTCTCTCTCTCTCTATCCCTTCTGGACTGGAACTCACTATGTAGACCAGGCTGGCCTCAAACTCACAAGACATCAGCCTGCCTTTACCTCCTGAGTGCTGGAATTAAAGGCATGTGCAACCAGAATAGTCTCAAATCTGAGGCCAGCCTGGGATACAAACTGAGATCCTTCTCAGAGTACATAGACACGTAAATAAATAAAAACTTAAAAATAAAAGTAAAAGCAACATGCTTACTATGTACTGGCAGTGTAACGGATATGGACAACTAAAATATGGTTTCTGCTCTCAAGGACAGTCTAAAAGGGGAAGCAGATTAAAACAAAATCCTAAGGACTATATGAAGAGGCAGAAGAGTCACAGCAGCCAAACAAATTTCTAACATATCTGGAGCCAGCCTGGGTACAAACTGAGATCCTGTCTCCCACACAAATTTGAACATGAAGACTTTTGTATGTGATGTTTTAAAGAGCATTTCTTTTTGTTTTTCAGTGAGGCTAGTTTATAAAACATCACACACTATGGTCCTATTTGATTATTCAACAGTAGGCGTTTAAAAAACGGACTGAATTGTGATTTGCTGGCACAAGCTTGTGACCTGGCACTGAGGTCTAAATTATGTATCTATGGATGGCACTTAGCCTAGGTCAGCTAGCCTTGAACTCACAGACATCTGTGTGCCCACCTCTGCCTCCCAAGTGCCGGAATTAAAAGCATGGGCCACCATGATCACAATATTGGTGGTTTTTTTGTTTGGTTGGTTGTTTGGTTGGTTTTTTCGAGACAGGGTTTCTCTGTTGTAATTCTGGCTGTCCCGGAACTCACTCTGTAGTCCCTGCTGGCCTCGAACTCCCAGTGATCCATCTGACTTTGCCTCCTGAGTGCTGGAATTAAAGGTATGCACCATCATTGCCCAGCTTGGTGTTGTTTTTTGAAACAGGGTCTCTCTACAGATCAGGCTATTGTCAAACTCTCTTAATCCTCCTGCCCCACCCTCACCAGTGCAGGGGTCACAAGAATGTGCCACCACAGGGCTCTCTAAGACATCAAATACAAAAATCTTCATGTTTAAATTGGTGTGTGTAGTGTTTATTTGTTAGTGCATATACATGTATCCGGAGGACAGAGGCTGACACTGCGTGTATTCCCTGACCACTCACCACTTTTATTTTTTGAGACAGCTCTTAGCGAACCTGAGGCTCTTCAATTCTGCAAGATGAGCTAGTAAGCTTCAGGGATCTGCCTGTGTTGTTATCTCCCCCTTCTCACCCTAGTACTGGGGCTACAGGCACAGCATTACTGGACCTGGTTTCTAACTGGGGTTCTGGGGATCCAACCTCAAGTCCTCTTGCTTGTATGGCAGGTACTTTACTAACTGGACTTGTAAGTTTCTTTAGCTCTACAGCCAAACCAGCTAGTGACAAAACTGCAGTTGTGGTTCTTGTTCAAGTTCTGTTCCTAGCACAGTACCATGTATGTCACTATCATTAACTCAAGAGAATAACTACAGTGACAAGCTTCCTGAAGGCAGGGTGTCTACACATATCTGGTAGACGTGCTCCATAGCACTTGCAGTAAGACTGGCATTCCTGGGGTGGAGAGACAGTACAGCAGTTAAGAGTGTACACTGCTCTTGCAGAGAACTTGAGTGAGCTCCATCACCAGCACCCACTCAAGCAGCTCACAACCACCTACATAACTCTAGATCCAGGAATAATCCAGCTCCAAAGGATCCCTTTGCCTCTGGCCTTAGGAACACTCACACTCACACCCATACACACATTTTAAATTGGTAAAAATATATCTTAAAATAATGAATGGCATTCATGACTTATTCATTGACTTCAGACATGTTCTCTGTATGTATTAACCTTTTTAGATTTTTTTTTTTTTAATTTGTCAGACTCTCGGAATGAGAATTACAGATGGCTGTGAGCTGCCATATGGGTGCTGAGAATCAAACCTGGGTTCTCTGCATGAGCCACAGAGCTCTTAACCAGGGAGCCATTTCTCCAGCCTCCTGTGTGCTTACTGCTGTTCAAATCTACTCATGGATCATTCACTACTAATTACTCTCCTCTTTGAGTTCAAGAGATATAAGGTCTACTAGAGAGAGAAGTATTTCCTACTTTAAATAGTAACAAAGGTGCTTTCTACTCAGAAGTCAGTAAGCATTTTTTTTTTTTTTTGGTTTTTTGAGACAGGCTTCTCTGTTGTAATTCTGACTGTCCTGGAACTCACTCTGTAGACCAGGCTGGCCTGACGCAAAGAGATCTGCCTGCCTCTGCCCACCCCCATCCCATCCCCAGTGCTGAATTAAAGGTGAATGCCACCACCGCCCAGCCCAGTAAGCAATTCTTAATGGAAATAAACAGGTTCCCAGTCATTCAGCAATCCAATGTGTGCCCTACTAGATTATGTGCAAAAGTTCTTAAAGTAAGCCAGGTGCAATGGTCCATACCTATCATCCCAACACCCAGAGAGTTAAGGTGAGAGGATTGCCACTACAAAATTTAATTAAAAAAATTTATTAAGTCAGGCACTGCAGAGGCAGAGACAGATGGATCCCTGAGTTCAAGATTAGCCTGGTCTACAAAGAAGTTCCAGGACAGCTGGGCTCCCCAGAGAAACTATATATGCATATGAGTAGATCCAGTCATGGTAGCTTATGTCTGCAATTCCAGCATGTGGGAGACTGAGTCAGGAGTTCAGGCTAGCCTGGACTAGAGGAGTCAGCTCCTTTACGAGACAAACAAAAAGTAAATCTAATAATAACAAGTCTTTTAAAAATTATAAATGGGGGTGGGCATGGTAGTGTACACCTTTAATCCCAGCATTTGGGAAGCAGAGGCAGGTGGATCTCTCTGAGTTTAAGGACAGCTTGGCTATTACTACACCAAGAAACCCTTCTCAAAAAACCAAAATTAAATAATGAATAAAATTATAAATGCGGAAAGAGATATGTAAAATTGCATATGGGGGCCAGGTGTAGTGGTGATTTGCCTTAATCCCAACACTCCGGAAGCTGAGGCAGGAGGAGGTCTGTTAAGCTCACGACCAGACTGGATTACTAGTGCATCCCAAGCCATCCAGGGCTACGCTGTCTTTAAAAAAAATAATTTACAAATGGAGGGGATCATCAGTATGGTGAAGGAGCTTGCATCAAGTCTAATGACCAGAGTTCAATCCCTAGAACACAACGTGGTAGAAGTAAAGAACTGACTCTCACAAGCTGCCCTTTGGCGTCCATGTGCACACGTCGGCTCACACGCTCACACACAATAAGTAAACAAATAAATACATAGATAAATGTGATTGCAAATGGGGCTGAAACTAGTGGCACAAGTCTGGAATCTCAGCTGCTCAAGAAGCTGAGGCAGGAGGATAAAAGTTTTAAATTTACTGAGCTACATACAGCACGGCATTTTCAACTTGATTTGTAAATACTCCACCAATAAATTTAAGAAGCAACAAACCTAAAAACATTTTCTCCCCAATAGAAAGATGAATGTATTTTCACTTTTAAAATTGAATACGGAATCATATAACCTTAAGAGCTAACAGGCCTTAGAACCATCTAAATATAATTCCCATCTACTATAGGAATCACATCAGTAATATCCCTGAGCAGTACATTCATGGTATGGAGTCTGAAATGAGGGGGAAGGGAGGAATACGGGTGTTTGATCTGCAAGTTGAATAATTCTGATTATAGTTGGTTTGAATTGGTTTGGCTTTTTGAGACAGGAGCTTCTATACCCAAGGCTGACCTTGAAATCCTGACCCTCTTGCCTCCCCTCCCAAGTACTGGTATTACAGGAGTGCAACACCAAGCCCTACTGACCACAATTTTAAAGCAGTTGTTCCTAGTATGAGTCTTGTAGGAAGCAGGGTTTGATAGCAATAGATCAAAAGCAAACTGCAAACCAGGCATGGTGGCACACACCTTTCAGCCCAGCACTGGGGAGGCGGAGGCAGGGGCAGGGGCAGGGGCAGAGGCAGAGAGGCAGAGAGGCAGAGAGGCAGGCAGAGAGGCAGGCAGAGAGGCACGGAGGCAGGGAGGCAGAGAGGAGAGGCAAAGGCAGACGCAGAGGCAGAGAAGCAGGCAGATCTCTATTAGTTCCAGGCCAGCCTGGTCTATAAAGTGAGCCTGGAAGCCTTGCCAGGGCTACAAAGCAAAACCCTGTCTCAAAAACTACAGCAAAGTAATCTGTAGCATTTGCTGACTTTCTATTACTTTACTGTCCTCTTTGTTGCAATTTTAAGAAAGCTAACTTCATTACCTATTAGTAGTGCTAAAAAAAAAAGTTAAAAGATATGAATTATTAAAATTTATCCATGTTACTTTTAGACTCAAACTTGGACGTCTTTCTTAGAAATCTTTTTTAAGGTATAGCATGGGTAGACATAGCTTTATTGAGTCATTCAACTCAACAGATAAGACAGGAAGGTCCTACTAACACCTGACGAACACTGCAATGGGCAAGGAGAAGACTGTAGGGAAAGCCAAGTCTGTCGTAAGGAAGCTTGTCTACCAGAAGAGACATTATGAGAGGGAATTACAATATGAGAAAATATTAGGAAGGCAAAGTACAGGGTGCTGTGAGAACATGTAAAGGAGGAACTAATCTAACCTGTGAATTCACAGAAGGATTTATGGAAAAAGTGATGATTAAACTGAGATCTGAACAAGAGACCATTCACATTTATATAAAAACAGTCTCCATAAAATAAAACTGGATGGGTTCAATAAAATAGCTACTTTTGGCATCTTACTCCTAAATTTGTTGTTGTTGTTTTTAAGAATAACAAAATATGTCATAAAATATTTAAAAGCTAGTAGTTCAAAGTTCTGGAGGAGATGTCTTTCTTATCTCTCATAGCATCCTGCTCAATGTCACTAGTATTATGGCAGTCACTCAGTCACTCAAATCTTTGTTGAAATGATTAGTGCAGTATAATACTGATGTTCACACTGTCATACTTAAGCAAAACAGACTCACAACCTACATCTCCTCACTTAAGAAATCTCGCTCTGGATTTCCATGACTGTGAAAAGATGCTTCCATCTCCCTCATAGGGCTGATAGAGATTCAGTGAAGGCCCGGCATGGTGGTATACATCTTTAGACCGTGTGTGTGTGTGTGTGTGTGTGTGTGTGTGTGTGTGTGTGTTGGGGGCAAGGGGCACAGAGGCAAGAGGATCTCTCTGAGTTCTAGGCCAGTGAGACCCTATGTCAAAAAAAGAAAGAGCAAAGAAAAGTATCAGTGAAACATTGTCTGGGCTATGTTCTGAAGTGCCTAGAGTATGTAACTATGGTATCTTTGGATTCAAAACTTGATTAGTCTGAATATTTTTTTATGCTTAGATGTGGTTCATTTTCCTTATAATAAAAACACTAATAAATGTTTACATCTTCTCTCTAGCCTTGGTTTTCTGAGGGAGATGAAATTACATATACTCTAAGTCCCATCTACTGCTATACACTGACCTCTAAGCACTTAAAAGAGCCAATATTATACTCCTCAATGTTAGACTATTTCTCCAACATTCCATCCCTTTAGGACCCCTTGCTTCCTCTGAGGAAAGAGAGCACATACTCACAGTTCATGACATAACTGTATTCCTATCAAGGCATAATGGTGAATGGCTATAATCCCAAAACTTGTAAAGGCAGAAAACAAGTTCAAGGGTCGGCCTGGGCTCTATGATTAGACCAAAAAAATAATTTGGGAGACAAAGGGGACAGATAGTTCAGTGGTAATGTTTGCCCAGTATACATTAAGGCCCTGGGTTCAATTATTGGCAATATCAAACAAAAAACAAACAATACTACAAATGTTTAATTTGGTTTTAAATTTCACCCAAGTTAGGGCTTCTAGGTGATCCAAATAATTGTAAAACTTCATACGTCTTGGGCTGGGGGTGTGGCTCAATGGCAGAGTGCTTACCAAAAACGTCAAAATGGCCAACTGTCAAAACTGTAAAAGACCTACTTATACTTATCCCTGAAAGTAAACTCTGGGTTTCTAACTAAAGATGACTATTGACTTTTTGTTTGCTTGCTTTTCTGAGACAGGGTCTCACTGTATGGTTATATGGTAAAGGGTAGTATCTAATTATCAACCCTCCCTAGCCACTATACAGGGCAAATTATTAGCTCTGTTTTAAAATCAGAAATTGGAACCACAAAAAGTTACTATTACCAGGCCACCCTGGTGACTCACACTAGTAATCCTAGAACTTAAAAGGTACAGGCAAAGAGATTCAGGAGTTCAAGATCATCCTCTGCTACTTGACAAGTTCAAGGCCAGCTGGTCCATATGAGACCTTATCAAAGAATCAAAAAAAGTCACTTATATTCAGAAATGACAATAAATATAAGCTCAGTTATGGAAAGAAAAACTTTAATTGCAACAGCTAGAAGAGTTTAAATATTTACCATAAAATCCAAATATATCTACATGATACATAAAAGTTTAACACACACCCAAAGTATCAAAGCACTCAAGTCACCCAGGTAAAGGCAATTTATGCATTTCAGACTTGTTTTAAAGAACTTTTTGGTGCAGTTTTTAAAAGCTCTTAGGGACACCATTATAAAGGTACTTCTAACCAAATGGTCTTCTTTTTAACTATGCAAGCCAGAGCTACTAGATCCAGATGAAGTCTGTCATGAGAATGAGCCAAAATAGCCTCTCAAGTCTGGATGTGTAGCACAGTAAGGCAGCACTTGCCTAGACAGAATCCCAGAAGCACTAGAGTTGTCCACATCCAATAGTGGTGGTGGTGGTGGTGGTGGTGGTATAATGCAAAAACTGGGGGAAAGGAAGCAATGCCTGAACTAGTAATCACTAATGTGAGTAAATCTAATTTTTATGAAAAAAATTATTATTTATTTATACATATGTGTGTGAATGTCACATGTGTGCAGGTGCCCAAAGAGGTTTTAAGAGGGCTTTGAATGTCTTAGAACTGTGATTATGTGTGAACAGTCTGATGTGGGAGCTGGGAGCTGGACTCAGAGAGCACAATAACTCAGCCACTGAGCCATCTTTCCAGTCCCTGTGAATTTAACTTTTAAGCACGTTGTATTTTCACATCATCATTTTTGTTTGTTTGGTTTTAGATTGGGAGGGGTTGCTTTTTGAGATAGATATGTAGCCCTTGTTGGCCTGGAACTCAGTGTAGACTGGGCTTGAACTCAGAGATCCACCTGTCAAGGTGCGTTCCATTACACCCACCTGGTAATGGATAGGGTCTCATTATATAACCCACACTTGCCTCAGACTTGCTAATTGTAGCCCAGGCTGGCCTTGAACTTGCTAACTATAGTCCTAGCTGGTCACAAAAATGAAATTTGAGTGCTAGGATTGGAGGTGTACGCAACTATGGTAGGGTCTAATTATAATTTTTCTTAAGATTTTTTTTTTTTAATTATGTGTGTATTGTAAGTGGTACCCAGAACTCAGAAAAGGGCATCAGATTCCCTGGGGCTGGAGTTACAGACAGCTGTGAGTAGCCTGACACAAGTTCTGGGAACTGAACTGGAGTCCTCTGCAAAAGCAGTAAACGTTCTTAACCATGAATCCATCTCTCTCCAGCACCTAAATATGTTTTGATAACATAATGTTAAATTTCCAGAGAAAAATCTAGTATTTCAGTCAGAGCAGGAATGTTGAGATGGCAACTTCTTTTTTGACAGTTACTCTTTTTTTTTTTCTTTCAATTATTTAACTTTTATCCTATATGCATTGGTAAGAGGGTGTCAGATCCCCTGGAGCTGGAGGTACAGACAGTTGTGAGCTGCCACGTGGGTGCTCTGGTAGAACAGCCAGTGCTCTTAACCACTGAGCCATCTCTCTAGCCCTTGACAGTTAGTCTTAATGCTTGCTTTAACTATAATCTACATCTGAGGGTGTCAGGACTCTAATGGCCATCACAGCTATTACACCATGAATTATAACATGTGCCCTGCGACCCTCCCTTTTTAAAGAAGTGCATAGAGAAGTTTCAGAGGTATCCAAGGTCACCAATGAGTCAGTAATAAAGTTGGGAGTAGCACTAAAAACTTCAGCTCCTACATTACAAACCACTGCATGCTTTCCCAACTCCCAAGGAGAGAAAAAAAAGTCAACCAGCTATTGTCAAAAAATTTCAAACGCTGTACACTTACTAGAATGAACACAAATCAGAAGATTCACCTTGAGCCAGAGAAACAAGAAGCTACTTTTGCATACTTACATCTTTCCTTGTTCTCATAACCGTACAACACACACAAACTGACTTTTGGTATATTAATCCTCAGAAATGTGTACTCTCCAATATGGACATTTTATTTTCCCACTAACTGGACATGTATAAGTTAATCTTTCATCACCTTGTCACATTCCATCCGACGTGCTATGGGGTACATTCATTTCCTCGCTCTCAATAGACAAAAGTTAAAAATCAGCAGTTCTCGGGAACATAGTTACATTGCCAATGACAAAAAAAAAAAAGCGCCAATAAATTGCTGCTTTTAACGAGACAATTTAAAACACGATGACATGCTTCGCAGAATTACTGTTACGTTCTTGGCTGGTTAATTTAAAGGCATATCCCTCCCTGTTTGGGACATAGCATGACTTGTTAGACAAGATAAATCTAGACACGCTCACACAGAACACCTCTGAAGCAACTTAGCTTATTGAAAACGTCGTTTCAACCTCCCAAGTGTGAGTGCTCAGCCCTCCTATACTGTAAGGGACAGAATGACTCTCTTTAAACATCTTTCCGGAGAAAGTCCCCTCCGCGGAGACAGTGACAGCCGTCTTCCCGAGGAGGCTTTTGGGAACAGTATTGACACCGGGAGAAAAGGCTCCTAGGAAGTGTCAGTGCGGCAGCAGGTGGAGTAGCCCTGCGTGCCGAGCAGGTCCTTTCTGACCTAGTCTCCAAGTCCTCCGCCTCCCTGTCCCGGTTCCGCCTTACGGACCTTTCCAAGCCGCCTGGCGTCCCGGTTCCCTCAGCCAGGGAGGACTCGCGACCCTCCCGGGAAGCGAAGCCACCAAGGACGGCAGCCGCACCTCTTCCGGGGACTCGCAGGCCCGCTCCCCGGCAGCGTCGGAACCAGACGGACCCTACAGGGGGGAGGCAGCCGGCTGCTCCCGGGGCCTCTCCGCGACCCGGTTCCAGAGCCCTGTCCCCTCCGAGGCACCGCTGCGGCCACCCATCCCACTCCTGAACCCCGTCTCCTCCGGAGTACCCCAGCGGAGTTACCGGCCCACTCAAAAGTACGAGCGCCGGCCGCCCCCATCGGCCACCCCGGCCTCGCTGTCACCGCCCAGCTCCGGGCCTCGGCCCGCGCCGCCGGCGTGCCCCCGGTGACGCCCGGGTCAGTACCTTGCGGACCCCCTTGTAGATATAGAAGTAGAGCTCCCGGCCCACATTGAAGCAGAGGCGGTCGCCGTTGCCAGACTGGTCGTTGAGGTTTACGAAGGAGACGCGGACAGGGTTGGAGCCCTGCGAGTTGAAGGGCACACGGTTGGGCCGGCTGTACTCCGAGTGCGGCAGCAGCTTGTACAGACCTTCCCGGGTGGTGAATTGGGTCTTAATCTCGTTCATCTCCTTCCCTCCTCCCTCCGTCGCCATCTTGGAAAGCAGCGTTCATCCTGCCCTAAGTGCCCGGATCACGCCCACCGCGCAGGCGCCGTCCTCCCACCCCCTTCTTCGCGGCCCCGCCCATTCGCGAGCCAGCCCCCCACGAAGGCGGGCCGAAACGAAGTGGGCGGGCTAATCTACGGCCCAACTGCGCACGCGTGCTCACCTGGCGTGCTCCGGCGCCGGGGTCCGCCCTCCGGGTACCTGTAGGAGCGTGCAGGCGGAGGTCTGGGGCGGCGCACCTGTCGGAGGTGAGGTAAATGTGGGCGCTCTGGCGCTTCGCTGGGGGACCCTCACCCGGAGAAGCCGAGCGACGGCGCTGCCTTTGCTTCGGTCGGCTCGTGGCCCCCGCGGGGCCTGAAGCGAGCTTCTCAGCTGTGCTCGGCCCTCCTCCGGGGCTGGGGAGGATGCTGACGGTCGGGGCGGGTGCCTGGTCCGGAGACCCGCCCTCCACGCCTCCCAGAGGCAGTCTCTAAGGATTGGGTTTTATTACACCTCGCGTTTTTTGGGGTTTTGTATTTCTGGTTTATTTTATTTTATTTTATTTTTGGAAGGTGGGGTGGGAAGAAGAGCATAAATGTAGAGAACTTGTGTTTTCAACGTCTCACCTGAAACTAACTGCGGAGCACTGGTTCTTGAGAAAGTAGGTTGTGTTGGCACTTAACGTCTCCGGGGCGAGCATCGTCACTTCATATCTGGAGGAAGGGGCGGGGGTCACAGCCCATAGCTTCGGGAGCCAGACATTGAATCTGGGCATGATTTTCTTGCTTAATAGTTAACACCACTTAATAAAGATAAAGGTAATTACTTTTTTTAAACCTCAATTGGAACCTGAAGTTGTTTGCTAGAACCATGGAGTTGTATGAATATTCTGTACAAAGTCTCTAAGTACTGAGGACAAGCACATACTTTAAAGTAGGATTAAATAATCACTGTTTGATACATCGATTTCTGGATATGTGGACTGGAATACGAAGACTTCTAAAGTAATAAACGTTATAATAGAATTCTAGAATGGAAAAAAAAACTTCAAAAAGACTGAGCTATTCCTGACAAGTCATGTCTGTAGAGAAGAAAATACGGAGACCAAACCCAGTACAGTAGTGGGCACCTGTAGTTCCAAACAGAAGTAATACCTGAGTCTAGAAGATGAAGGCTAGCTTAGCCCACGGAGCAAAACTCCGGGTCACAAAAATTAATTGTGAACAAGGCGGGAGTGTTCTAAAGAAGTTTAAATTATAACTATTTTATGGAGTAGGAAGCAAATGCAGTAGAAACTGTGCCAGTGATGTAATAATGCATCTGACAATTAACATCTTGTAGCTTTCATACATACTTAGAAAAATAACAACACTACAATAAAATCTTTTTTTAAATTTTTTTATTTTATTTTATTTTATTTTTTTTTAGTTTTGGTGTTTTGAGACAGGGTTTTTCTGTGTAGCCCTGACTGTCCTGGAACTGGATAGGTAGACCAGGCTGGGCTCCAACTCAGAAATCCAACTGCCTCTGCCTCCCAAGGGCTGAGATTAAAAGAATGAGCTTAAAATCCTTAATATATCCCTAGGATACACTTTAAATTTCATTTTATTATTTTTCTTTTCCTAAAAGGCAAATATGGATCAGAATTCTTAAGAATATTAGGGTATGTTCAGTGTGTAATTCCAATCTCTTATAGCTATGTTATTTGCACCAAAAAATGTGTTTATAATGGTCGTCCTGAGGGATAAGTATCAGCCTGAATTGTCTAGAAAGAATCCAGTTGGGTTTTCTAGTTAATAGGGGAAAATATGCTTTGGAAACTTAAGCAAGCAAAAACTGAAACAAATTTTTGTTGCCCTTCACCCATAATATTCAATTGCCCATAAAACCAATATATCACTGGGCATGGCAGCATTATACTTTAATCTCAACACTGAAGATGAGAAACAAACAGATGTCAAGGCCAGCCTGGTCTACACAAAGAGTTCCAGGCCACGTAGGGCCACATAGTGAAACCCTGTCTTGAAAAAAAAAAAAAATTTTAAGACCAGTATGCCTTAAGATTTATATTAAGGTGTTATCCTATACAAATTGAACATTTTTTTATTTTTTTGCCAGACATGGTATTGTACTCCTGGAATGCCATCGTTCCCAGAGACTGAGAAAGGAGGATGGAGAACTCAAGGCCAGCCAGACATGATAGCACATACTTATAATACCAGTACTTGTGAAGTGGAGCAGGAGGATCAGGAGTACAAGGACATCCTCAATTATGTAGTCAATTGAGAAACCAGCTTGGGCTACTTCAGAGCCAACTTGTGCTACATTGAAAGATACTATCTAAAAAGAGCAACCAAGGCTAGAAGGATGGCTTAGTGGTTAAGAGCACTTGCTGATCTTTCAGAGGAGCCAGGTTTGATTCCTAGTGCCCACATGGATGCTAACAACCTTCTGCTCCAGTTCCAGAGAATCTTATGTCCTCTTATGTCCTCCACAGGCACTGCATGCATAAGATGCACAGACACTTTCTGGCAAAGCACCCGTACACATAAAAAATGAAATCATCTGGGCATGGTGGTGACACCTTTTATCCAGCACTCAGGAGACAGAGGCAGATGGATTTCTGTGAGTTCAAGGCCAACTTGGTCTACAGAAAGAGTTCTAGGACATCCAAAGCTACATAGAGAAACCCTGTCTCAAAAAAAAAAAAAAAGTGATTCATTTTCACAAAATATTAAAATTGACTTTCTAAACCTAAGGATATAGTCCAATAGAATGGTAGTTACCACGGGGTAAGAAGATGAGGTTGACAGATGTTGATCAAAAGATTCAAAGTTTCAGTTAGTATGAATAAGTTCTGGAACTCTTTTGTATAGCCTAGTATTCACAGTTATAACAAGATAGCATTTTAGAAGTTGATAAGAAAGTAGATTTTAAGTGTTTCATGGCAAAAAGTAAATACTTGATCTTTTCGTGGTGGCCCATAGCTGTAATCCCAACAATGGAGGTATAGGAAAGAGGATCAGGAGTTCAAGGTTATCCTCAGCTACATAGTGAGTTTGAGACCAGCCTGGGCTACATGAGATGCTGTCTCAAAAATAAAGAAATGCCTGAGAAAATGGGTATGTTAATTAACTTAAGCTGTTGTAGGATCCTTTTGATCCAATTATACCAAAAAGCAACTTGTTGAAAGAGAGAAAACTTCACTGAGTTCAAGCATAAAAAGAAAGAAAGGTGGATGGGCCAGGGACATAGTCTGAAGTGAAAATTCAGAGCTATAGCCCTGACTCAAAGTTTTACAAACTATTTAAGCATGAAAACCATAAACTTTTTGTGTCAACAATCAGAAACTTACTAACAGTCATGGTCAGAGTAACCATAATCCAGAAATGACACATCTCAGTTCTCAAAAGAAGTATCTGACAATCATTGTGTTTTGTCTTTACTGGTGGACTCTGAAGACTAGGGGCTTTTTTCATTTTCCTGGGAACCTCTGTTTTTTAATGGATTTTACAGTTTAAGATGGTGTTGGTCATACCATTTCATGCTATTTTAAAGCCAATTCTGCAGTATATATGTACATTAAACAAGATGCGATCCATGATAAATATATAATTTGCGTATGACAATTAAAAATGGTTTTGAGTAACTATAGAGATAGTTCAGCAGTTAAGAGCACTGCTCTTCCAGAAGACCTAGGTTCAATTCCCAGAACCCATATGGTGGCTTATAGCTGTCTTATATAACTCCAGTTCAGTGGGATCCAGTGCCCTCTGCTGGCCCCTGTGGACACTGCACTCATGTGATACACAGACATACATACTGTCAAAACACCCATACACATAAAAATAATAAATAACGTGTTTAAAATGATCTTGAAAATGTACTAATTCGAAAGGTTTTCCATATTTTCAGTATTTTTGAGATAGAGTCTCACATTATATTACTAGCTGTCCTGGAACTCACTAGGTAGGTCAGGTTGACCTTGAATTTCTAGCAATCCTCCTGATTCTGCCACTCACCTGTTAGGATTACAAGTATGTCCCGTCGTACTCAACAAGAACTAAAGGTGTGCACCACCACCACCACCTGACCCAAGAACTGTGACTTTTTAAAAAGGTGTGTATGTTGCCTGAATGTATGGAGCCAGATCCCCTAGAACTGGAGTTATAGTTGGTTGTGAGCTACCATCTGGTGCTGGAAGAGCAGCCAGAGCTCTTAACCACTGAGCCATCTCTACAAACCCAGCAAGAACTATAACTTTCTGAGTTATATTTAGGTTTACATTTCAGTTTTTGAGAGTCTTGCTATGTAGCCCTGTCTGGCCTAGTATTCACTATGTAGACCACACTGGCCTCAAACTTCCAACAATCTTTCTGCCTCAACACAGAAAGCTAGGATTACAGACTTGTGCCACCACACCTGGCTTAGTTTTTAAGATTTATTTTTATTTTTTATGTATATATTTGTGTGCCTGAGTGAGAGACTGTATACCACTTGTGTGCAGATACCCACAGAGGCCTGAAGAGGGTATTGGATCAATTAAGTATATAAACAGTTGAAAACAAAAAAATTACCCTGATGCTAGAAATATATTTTATAGATTTATGGCCAATCCACCCTCAATAAAGTTCTCTTGATATTCCTTTACTTATAATGGTCCTTTTAAGAACAGGTTCTAAAATTATATCTTAGGATTTCTTAGATATTTAGAATGAACAACTATTGTCTGTTTGCTTGGTTTTTGGTATATCATTTCATGTCATTAATAGTTCTTTAATACTTAAAAAAAAAAAAAGGCTGAGGTCATTAAGGCAGTACTGTGCCTAAAGAAATCAAGGATTAGTAAGAGGGACAGTGTGGTCAGAGTGAGCAGAGAAGCCGATGCAGAGTTTAAGAATCCATCTGGGGACCGGGATATATCTTAGCAGGTAAAAGCACCACACACTTTTTATGGCCTGAGTTCGAATTCCCCAGAACCCACGGGAAAAGCTGAACATGCTGTGTATTCCTATAATAGTGACATTACTATGATGAGGTGGGATGCTGAGACAGGGGCATCCTCAGGAAGTTTATAGACCAGTTATTCTGAATTACGCAACACAGAAACAAAACGAGAGCAACCCTACCTCAAAAACAAGGTGGAAGTTGAGAACTGACACCCTCTGATGACTACAGATTCACCATGGCACAAAGGTACCTCATACACATGTCATGTGCACACACATGCACACACAGAAAAATTTAAAAGAATCCCATCTGCTGATTTGAGACTAGGGAAGGAAATATTAGGGTGAGGGAAGCTATTTATGAGGCCCACTGAAGAACCATGATTGTGCTTTATTTACTTGTTTAGGAGCGTGTGTGTGTGTGTGTGTGTGTGTGTGTGTGTGCACGCGTTCATGTGCACGTGTGGCCAAGGGTACACTTGTATTCAAGTATAAGGAGGCTAGAGGTCAACATCGTGTCATCCTCAGGAACCATCCACTCTGTTTGCTGTTCTATTGTGTAGACCAGGTGGCCTCCAACTCACAGCTCACAAGGGTCCCTTTGCCTTTGCTTCCTGAATGCTAGCATTTAAGTTACACAACCCATATGTTTCATATACTTTAAAATGCAAATGGCTTTTTTTTTTTTGAAACAAGGTCTCTAGCCTAAGCTAACCTGAACCTCTTGGCAATTCTCCTTCCTCAGACACCTGAGTGTTGGGATTACAGGTGTGAGACACCATGCCCAGCTTTTTATTTTATTTTATATGAAGGTTTTTTTAAGCTGGTTGGTAGTACTTACCTTTAATCCTAGCACTCAGCAGAAAGGGGTGTGTGTGTGTGTGTGTGTGTGTGTGTGAGAGAGAGAGAGAGAGAGAGAGAGAGAACAACTCTGAGGAATCATTTCTCTCCTTCCACCTTTATGTGGGTCCCAAAAATTGACCTCAGGTTGTCAAGCTTGTGTTGCAAGACCCTTTACCCACTAAGCCACCTCACCAGTCCTCATTTTTACAATTTATTATGGTTTCAGGGATTGAACTCAGGGCCTTGTGCATGCTAGACAATCACCCTTCCACTGAGGCATATCTCCAGCTCTCCTCCTACTTTATTTTGAGACAGTCTCAGTTTCCCAGGTAGGCCTTAAACTTACAATTCTGTTTCACCCTCCCACATAACTGGGATTAGAATCTTGTACCACCAGGCCCTTTCAAATGTAGCACAATTAGTAAACAATTATGATATGAACATAATGCTAAGTGTGTATATATGCTTTCCTTTTTTAAAAATGTGTAGAGTATACAATAAAACATGGAGTACCCAAGGAGGATAGAAAAGGGTGTTGGAACCTCTGGAGTTACAGGTATTTGTGAGCTGTTGTGTGAGTGCTGGGAACCCAACCCAGGTCCTCTGCAAGAAAAGCCAGTGCTCTTAACCACTGAGCCATATCTTCAGCTCCCTATGCTTTCTTGTTGGTAGAAAATCTAATAATGTAGGTAATATTTCCCCTTTCTAAAATGAGAAGACAACCAGACTAATGAAATGTCTTGTTCATGTTACTACCCTAGAGTTAGGTACTAGTAGAACAATTTGAGTTTAGGTCTTAAAAGAGAAACATTAGCCAAGGTGGTTGCTCACCTTTTAATCCCAGCACTGGGGAAGCAGAGGCAGGCAGACTCTTTTGAGTTAGAGGCCAGCCTGGTTTAAATAGAGAGTTCTAGGTCATCCACAGCTACAAGAGTGAAACTCTTTCAAAAACAAAACAAAAGAGAAGCACCATAGGTCAGGCATGGTAGCTATATTTTCATTATGTGTGTGTGTGTATATATATATATATATATATGTATATATATATGTATATATATATGTTATGTGTATATATATATACCATATATATTATACAGAACAAATATAAAGCTATATCTGTCTATATAAGTGAAGTCTAGGTTGTCCAAAAATAGCCATTTACACACTGAAGAGCCAGAGAAACTAGTAGCTGCACCACAGTACAAGAAGCTGGCAGCCTCAGAATGAGAGAGAACAATGATTCAGACCCAGGTTCAAGACCTGGGTCTCCCCTGGGGAGCCACTGATGTGAATCCATACAGCAATAGAGGCACTTGCTGAAGAAGAACGGAGTTTGTGCTGCTGGCTGGCATTCTCTTCTTCCACTTTCATTTCACCTGAGTTGTCAGCCTATTGGGCAGCACTACCCACATTCGGGGTAAGCCTTTCCCCTCAGTTCCTCTCCCACATTTCAGTCCTCTCTGGACATGTCTTCACAGACACACCCAGAAATGTAATTTACTAATCCCCTAGGCATCTCAACCCAGTCAAATTGACAGTCAGATTTAATCATCACAAGCTCATCATTTGTGAACTTGGCTCCCAGCCTATCTCTTTATGTCATACTTAATCTCCAAATAAAGATGATAATAAGATCATAATTCTGCCTAACACTGTAGAACTCCTACATACAACCAAAAATGTATCAATCCCTTCCCACCTCCCCCAAATAGATGATAAGATCCTTTAAAGAATATTTACTGTTCTCCTGATATAGGATAGGAAAGAAAACAAGGATTATCTGTTCATTATATATATATATACATACATACATATATACACACACACACACACATACATACATACACAAACGTATTCCTAACCAACAGGAAAGAAATACTTAACGGCAGTTACATGATCCTTTCTGTAACATAGCTGGTACATAGCTGAAACTGGTATTTATAACTGTCTTCTGTCCATTCTATATACCGTCCTTCAGCAAGCACCTCTTTGAGTCTTGGCTCTTCATCTGGAGGGATTTTATGTGACTTTTCTTGAGTCTTTTGTGGGGTGGAGACAGATTTTCTCTGTGTAGCCCTGGCTGGTCTTAAACTCAGAGATCTGCCTGTCTCTGCCTCCCAAGTGTTAGGATTAAAGGTGTATGCCATCATGCCTAGCTGAAGAGTTTATTAGTATTCATCCCAAATGAAGACAATCAGACCTAAGAAAGGATTCCACCCACCTACTTGGATGAACTGTTTTAATTGGGGTTACTTCCAGGAGCATGAGAAATTCAATGACAGCTACACCTTTAAGAAGAGTCCTATCCCACCCCCAGAACTTATTAACCACTTACATATCCTGAGGGGGGGGGTATGCCTCATACACTCTACCCCCAGTGGGCCCCAACTTCTATGTACAAGTCTTGAGCAAGCAGTGATTCAAGACAGCAATGATCTCATTCTACCCAGAGGAAGCAACTACACAACACTCCATTCCTTCTTCCAGTTATTGCAGTCTTTCTGCCTCTTCCACAATGCTCTCCAAGTCTTGGAGGAGGTGATGATATACATGTATGATTATTTTATCTCATTTACAACTCAGCATTGGGCCACCATACTACAGCAAGAGTTATTTATTCTCAGCACTTTGAGTAATGAATCTCCACAGTAACCACATAAAGAAACTTCTCTGATCAAAGCTGACAGTATCAGTAATCTATGGATATAAATATAGTGTTATGCAGAGGCAGGTGGATTTAAGTTCAAAGTTGTCCTAGTCTACAGAGCAAGTTGCAGGACACAAAGAGAATACAAAGAGAAACTCTGTCTTGAAAATCTTTAAATAAATAATAATAAATGTTAAAACCAATGTGAGAGGCACAGTCATACCCTCTTAACAGTAGCTTCCCTACTAGGCATACACCATACAGAACCAAGCATGGGTTCCTTCGTGTGGAGTGGTTCTTAAATAACTGGAAAGTAGTTGATGATACTCATTGTGCCACCATTGCGCCTGCAGACACACCTTATCTGGCATGCTGGTTGTTAACATACTGTGTCCATAGCTAAGCAGGATCATTGGCAACAAGGGGCGCTTAGGCATCCCTAGCCTACAGCTTGTTGAGAGATAGCCCACCTCTGGCAGTGAGATTGTCATTCAGGAATCTTAAGCTTCTGGGAGTACCTTCTACCTGTTTAAACTCCGTAATTGATGTTTTCATGTGTATAGGCACAAGCTGTTACAAGATATCTCAATTGCCTTGTTGGATATCTTCTTCAGTTTACTCAACCATAAGACTCCCAAGAATTTCACAGCTGTGCCTGGGTCCTGTACCCTGAGCAGACTGATTGCTTATCCTTGCTCCTTTAGAAACACTTGCACATTTTTTAGATGCTTTTATAAACCTGTAAGACACTCAAGTTACATTACATTGTCTCTATAATGAAACTCTTGCCTTGAGTGGACAGTGTCAGCACATTACTGTAACCCTAGCACCTTCAGAGGCGGAGGCTAGAGGATTGCCACAAATTCTAAGACAGCATGGGTTCTGTAGTGAGTTCAAAGTAAGCTTGAGCTACATAGCAAGATCCTAACAAAAAAAAAATAAATCAATAAATGTGCATGGCTGTATGTGCCTATAATCCGAGCACTAGGAAGGCTGAGGCAAAATCAGGAGTTCAAGGATATTTTTAGCTACATGATCTGAAGCCAGCCTGGATTACATGAGACCTTGTCTCCAAATAGCAAAAATGGTGGTGCATACCTGTAACCATAGTATTTGGGAGGAAGCTGAGGCAGGGGGTGGGGGGTGTCAAGATTTCAAAGTCATTCTCAGCTACATAGGGAACTCATAGGGAGTTCAAAGACAGCCTGGGATACATAAGATCCTGTCTTACACATAGATGCACACAAAGGGTTAAAAGAGTAGGACAGTATCTCTGAAGGGAAACCTGCCATTCCAAGCCACCTACCCTAAGCAAATGAGAGCTGGTGTAGCAGTACACCACAGTGGCAGGTCACCAAAGACAAGGAGGCATTTTCATAGACTCAAACCCTACCAGACCTCAGCAGAGGGAACCACCAACCTGGCTAAGGCCATGCTCGATCGACAGTGGAACCCCAAGCATCTGAATTAAGGTGTTTTTATTGACTCTGAACTCCTCAGGTGCAGATCATAAGCAATCAAACATCCCCCACAGAAATCCAACACCTACAGACAATACAAAGTGCCAGGGCCTATACATCCCTTTTTCTAAGAGTGCACAAAAAAGAAAATATTTTAAACACAACTAAAAATAAACTTCCACAACAAGCTGGTCTCAGAATTCAGTAAATAAATAGCTACTTAAAACAACAACAATGAAAAGCCAGGCCTTCCATTAATCCCAGTCCTTGGAAAGCAGAGGAGGCTTGTCTCTGTGAGTTCCAGGCTAGCCATGACTACATAGTGAGACCTTGACTTATACACACATTCACCAGGAAGGGCAAAGTCAAATATAGCATGAAAAGAGTCAATCACTCAGTTGTTTCTCAAAAGAGTGGTGTTGGAGGGGAGACATTGCCTTATTTAGCCCTCTTTAATCCATAGTCATTCTCCATGAGCTATCTCACCCCATCTTCCTGAGCTGCTGCTTCTCTAACACCATAAATAGGCTCAAAGGAGGCAAGTCTGTGCTGCTTTGCCCAGCCTGGGCCAAGGGGAAATGGGACCTTGCTGTGGCTCAAATAGTCTACATATTAATAGGGACCAGTATTATTATTTTATGTGTTTGGGTGTTTTGCCTACATGTATGTTTGTGTGCCATATGCATGCCAGGTGCCCTTGGAGGCTAGATGAGGGCATTGGATCCCCTGGAACTAGAGTCAGAAATAATTATAAGCTGTTATGTGTTTTTTGGGACTGAACCTGGCTCCTCTGCAAGAGCAGCAGAGACTCTTTTAACTATGTAACCATCCCTTCAGCCCTACAGGTCCATTCTCTAACATGAGGCTTCTGGTCCCTGCATGGGCTTCACCTGCAGACAGCCTTGGTCACCCATTTCCCACCCCTCAAGATCTTTTTGCACAAGAGCAATGGGCACAATGAGGATCACCTGTGCACCTCTTCCACACCTTTGGCAAACTGTTACTGGAGCTTTAAAGCCAAGCATTTGACTTTCTGTTCGCTTTTTCCCTATCAACTCTACTGAACACAAATCTTACCACATTTGCTTTTAAGTGACCCAGATAGACCTTGCTATTTTTTCCCTTTTTACATCACCCTGGTGATTACTTTATAGCACATTATATGCACCCAGTTTACAGGCCAGTCTAATTCAATCAGATCCTCCAGAGCCTCTTCTACTTTGTAAGGATCATGACCCACAATGAGGTTCAGCAAAGCCACAAAAGCCTCATACTTTTACCAGGTACCCTGCTGAATTAAACTTCCTTTTTTAAAATCCCAGTGAATTGAGATTCAAACACTGACTCACTCTCTTTCTCTCTCTCTCTTTTAGATTCATTTATTCATGTATATGAGTACTGTATCTGCATGTACACCTGCATGCCAGACGAAGGCACTAGATCCCATTATAGATGGTTGTGAGCCACCATGCGGTGTTGCTGGGAATTGAACTCAGGACTTCTGGAAGGGCAACCAGTGCTCTTAACCTCTGAGCCATCTGTCCAGTCCTAAACAGCCTCTCTTGTGCCCAGTTCACTCACTGTCATTTCTTCCTCATCTTCTCCCTCTTCGCTATTAAATTCTTCCCATGGGTTCCAGGATTTGGATCGGAGGAGAGGTTATTTGTACTGTCTTTTCCTTGTACATATACAGAGGGAGAGAGGGAGACACACACACACACACAAAGAGACAGAGCTTTAAAAAAAGAAACATTAAGCCAGTACTTTTTGATCTTATCTTCTGTTACCCAGTTTCCTCACCGAGTCAAGGGTCAATATACAGGACACTGTCTTCGTGCTCATCTATTTCCTATTGTAGTTCCCTTTGTGTAGACAGGTTTACTCTGGGCAGACAGCTTAACCTCAGTTGCATGTGTTCTCACAGCAGGCACAGCCTAAGAATGTATGCACATAGGGAAAGAAGGTCATGTCAGGGTTGTCCCATGCACACTCTACTCTCACATGGCTCAGTGTCAGTTTGCCTGGCTTGTTATTCATAGTCAGTGCAATGCAGCTAATCTTCCCAAATTTATTGTTGGTCACCGAGTGTTGCATGACTCCTCCTGAGGAGTATTTCTACTAACCCTAGATGATAGAGTGATGATAAAGAATTTCATCCAAGTCTAGCTTGGTTAGCAATGGGTTTAATTTTGGTTACTACAGGAGCATAAGTGACAGATAACTTACAGGAACATTAAGACAACTTAAGGGCATCCATTCCACAACAGAACAGTCTCCTCTCCACCAGCAATTGTTAACTGCTGATATATCCTACAGACAGGAATAGGCCTGTGCACCTTCCCCCCACCTTCCAAAATAGCATTGTTAGTGGCAACAATCTTGAGAGATTGTAGTGTGAGTGAATACAACTGCTCTGATTCAAGATGGAAATAATGATTCTGTGAAGCCAACTGCTTTGTGATGATGGGGAACCTAGTAAGGCCAGTAAATTCCATGATCATAAACCCATTGCTGCACTTTTTTGGCTGTGAAGTGAGTTTCTTAGAAACAATGCTGTTTGGAATATCATGACAGGGGATGAGTAGTTCTGTAAGTCCATGGTATTTCTGACAAAGTTCTGCTGTTTCCGTGATGGAAATGGTCCAGTGTAATCAGCTGCTACCTGAAGGAATGATACTATATTAGAGCTCAGGTTTTAGCCTCTGCTGCTGGCTGATTACTCAATACCAGTCATAGCCAGGCCAGCCTTACTGAATAAGTCTGTCTTACTTTTCTGTTGCATGAAAAAACACCATAACCAAGGCAACTTGTAAAAGAAAACTTTCAATTTGGGGCTTAAAGTTGCAGAGGGTTAGAGTCCATGACCATCACGTGACAAGGAGCATGACAGAAAGCAGGCAGCCATGGCACTGGAACCAAATTAGCTGAGAGCTAATTTGGAAATGTGTAGACTTTTGAAACCTCAAGACCCACTCCACCCCCAGTGACACACCTCCTCCAACAAGGCTACACATCCTAATCCTTCCCAAACAGTTCTGCCAACTAGGAAGCAAGTATTCAAATATATTAACCTATGGGTACCAGTTTCATTCAAACCACAACGAAGTGCATATTGCTGAGTCCTTGAAGAAATTTCATTCCTGCCATCATGGCCACTTTGTTCATGAGCCCATTAAGCAATGACAGGGATGACTGGGCGGGGGCAGGATTTGACTGCTATCCACAGAAAGGCTGTTTCTGATGTGGTCACTTTTTGGTGATTTTACATGAAAACACAAATATCTTCACATCTTTCTCTCATTTGGACAGTCTATACTTGTACTTGTCAACATTTCCCAGTCATGACTTTCCAAGTCCCTAAGTCCCTGACCATTTACCTAAATCATTGACTACATCTCATGAATCTGTATAGTTCATTAGCTGGCCTTTTTTTCTTCTAAGTAAAATGTACAACCAGATGTATTGCCCAAATTTCTGCCCGCTGTGAGGATTTTCCTCACCACTGTCCTTAGGAATGTCCCAGAGATGAGTTATAATGTTTTTATCATTTACTCTCCAGTAGTGCTCACAAAACATGCACAACCATCTATAAATCAGGTACTAGTCTTCGTTCCCTCTGCCAGCTGATCATAGGGCATACTCCATAAGGCATAAATGCAGGAGTAAGAATTAAGAGCATTTGAGCCACTTTAAGTAACCTACTTTGGCCTTGTCTATACCTACACATTTATTTTTGATGATGATTTGCTACTGTACATGTCTGACTTTATGGCTCTGTGGATCACATAACAGCCAGTTCATGATAGGCAGCTTTGGTCACAGGGTAACTTAATGGCCATGGTCAAGCATTCAGTTTCCACTAAGGGCCCCTAATAGCTTCCATTTTGCTCCTCCACCGTAATAACCTTCCCTCCACAGACTAGAGAACAAATAAAGGAATTTGCCACATGTTACGAAGAGCTATTCCAATTATGCATTCTGGGACTGAGGAAATAACCACAAGATGAGTTCACAGTTCCCCCGGATACACTGTGAGTTTTGGTGACCTGACCTCTGTAAGTCTCTAATTTTGAAGCTACAATGCTATTTGAATCCTCCCTGAATCAGCATCAGTTTAGAGCTGGTGTTCAGTATGCCCCAAAAGTTTGATTAAATCTTTCTCCTTATTATGCAGTCTTCCTGGCAAAAGACCGCAAGTCCCTTTAGGGAAGGACAGGACAGCGAAATGTCCTTGATAGGACCAGGCATCATCTTTATTCATAGAATTCTGGAGTCATAAACTGGCTCAAGACTGAGAATTGTTTGAGGGCCTGTAGTTCTCTGCCTCTGTGATTCCAAGTATCCTTTTATTGTTCACCCTGAATTTCTGCTTATGCATATCAAATGGTTCAGTAGGCCTCTTGTCTGTTTAACTTGTGGGAACACGATGATTAATTAGCCAACACCATAGGTCTACATGAGTCAAATATTCAATCATTGTTTGACCCTTTGCTGTCCATTTACAGTAAATACACCTCTGTGCCCTCCCCCAGCCCCATCTTTGGTGACCAAATATTTCCACTGGGCTCCACCACACCAGGTTCCAACATACTCATTGCACTAAGTTTGGACCTTATATGCAGCTCTCACTGTGATGTCTGCCATAAAGAGAAAGCAGCGACAGCTCTTCAAGGTTCCTAGTGCTCCCTCACAGGTGTTTCTCAAACACATCTAGTCCTTCCCACTGCAGATTTTATACAGCATATCCACTCCAGCATTCCAATTTTGGATTCTTGGAATCCCTCCGTCAGTAGTAAACCAAGGGTGTCTATCATGTTCGGGTCATTCACAGTGGGCCATTTTTTGACCTATATTTTAGCCAGCCAGATAAGCTGATAAAGCCTTCTTTAGCTTTGTGAACTGCAACCAGAATCTCCTCTCAGTGGACCCATACCAATAAACTGAATCCTATCTAATTTTATGTTCCTCGTACCACTATCATACACCCTTAAAATCTGTTTTCATTCCAATACCTGTTCCTCAGGTCCCTACTTGTATGAATTAGAAACTCAGGAAGTTCTTTAGGAACGGAGGAATGTCATGCACCTCTTGGGTTACAGTGTAAGCCACACCCTTAACTGCAGATACTCTTAGAGGCTGAGAGTTCAAACTTGTGTCATATAGCTCAGCCAATCACATGAAGGCTTGTACCTAGGTCTTGTTTGGTTTGGTTTTTTTTTTTTTTTGGTTTGGTTTTTTATTTTTGTTTGTTTTTTGGTTTGTTTTTTTTTTTTTTGTTTTTTGTTTTTTGTTTTTTTTTGAGACAGGCTATCACTGTATCCCCAGCTGGCTTCCAACTTACGGCATTTCAACTGACTCAGCCTCCCAAGTGCTAGGGTTACAAGCGTGAGCCATCAAATGCAGCTCTGTGCTATTATTTTTTGACAATTTCAGCCCATTAACGATAGGTCAAAAGATTCTCCTTCTGGACATGCTTAGAATCATTTGGGTTGTTTCTGCACATCTGGAACTGGGAAATAAATGCCTGAGGGGGTGGTGGTGGTTGTTGTTGTTACTTTATTCAGAGATGCCAGAAGCAACCATCGAACAATAACTGTGTTTCTTAGTTTTCGAGAAATACTTAGAAGTATCATGTATAGTCATTAAATTCTTTGCCTGTTCTGAGCGATGAGTTATGAGTATAAAACGAATTTGCTCTAAATGCTTCTTTAAATAGTTTGAGCCAGGAATTATCACTGTGCTCTCTGCTATCTAGAGGGAGACCAGTAACTTCAGGTCTAATAGTAGAGCACTAGCTCCAGAAACCACAGATCCAATTAAGGAAATTCATCCTTATTCTTCTGTTTCTCTAGATCAAAGTGTCAAAATCTGTGTTAGGATTTTCTAGGGCCACAGAACTAATCTAGTAAAATGTATCATTATAGACCAGGTGTGATGGTGCAGGCCTTTAATCCCAGCACTTGGGAGGTAGAAACAGTTGAATCTCTCTACAAATTCAAGACTAGCATAGTCTATATAGGGAGTTCTAGGTGAGACTCTACCTCATATTTTACACACACACACACACCATCATTGCCAGAGATTTATTGGGTTGGTTTACACAGTTAGAGGTTGGATAGTCCAACAGTAACCATCAGCCAAAGAAACTGGTAGCTGGTATTCAATACAATAAATTAAAAGCCTCAAATCAAGAGGAAACAATGTACCAGGTTCCGGCCCAGTGAAGGCCTGGATGATCTGTGGGAGTTGCTGATGTGAGTGCTCTTTACAAGGCTGAAGAAACTGGGGTGCTGTTCGTGGGGGACAGCAACTGCAATAGAGGCAGGAAGAGTGGAGCTTGCATGTTTGTATGTGCTGACTGGCTTTCTCAGGTTCCTTTTTCTTTTTTATTTCTTTCCTTATTCCCTGGAGCTGGAGTTACAGGCCAATGAGCTACCCAGTGTGAGAAAAGCAGTGAGTGGTGGGTACTGAAAGAGCAGTAGCACTCTAACTGACCCTCTACCTTATCTTTTAAAACTGGGTCTCATTGAACCTAGAGCCGGATGATTCATCTAGACTAGATGGTTGGCAAATCCCAGAGAGCCTCCTACCTCTGCTTTCTTGGCAATGAGATTACAGCACACAGCTATGCCTGACTTTTTTTGTGGGTGCTGGTGATTGAACTCATGTCCAAATGTTAACAGAGCAAGTACTTTACCTTCTCAGCCATCTCCACATCCCCTCAACCAGTTTTTCTTTGGATATAGGTGTGTAATAAGTGCATGCACTTGTGCAAGCACACACAATCATGGCACTCATGTGGAGGTCAAGGGACAACTTTCAGCCTTACGCATTGATGAGGCTGGGTCTCTCTTGTTTCGTCACTACACAGCATACTCAACACTACCTGACCCATGACCTTCTGGCTTATTTTCCTGTTTCAGCCTCTCATCTCACAGTAGGAGTGCTGAGATTACAGATGCTACATACCACCACATCTGCCTTTAAATATATATATGAGTTGTAGGGATAGAGCTCAGATCGTCGGGCTTGGGTAGCAAGTTCTTTTACCCACTGAGCCATCTCCCTAGCCTAACCTTTTTTTTCTTTTTAAAACCAAAAAAAGAAGGAGAAAGAAGAAAGAAGACAATGACAGCTGGAGTGGCACACGCCGTTAATCCCCAGCACTCAGGAGGCAGAGGCAGGCGGAGCTCTGAATTCAAGGCCAGCCTGGTCTAGAGTGAGTTCCAGGACAGCTAGGACTACACAGAGAAACCCTGTCTCAATTTTAAAAAAAGAAGAAGGACAAAAGGACACAAACTGATTATAGTGACCTATGCCTGTAATCCCAGAGGCAAGAGGATCATAGCAAGTTCTAGGCCAGTCAGGGCTACCTAAGCAAGATCCTGTTTCAGAAAACAAGGAAGATACAATAAATGCTTGTATGAAATTTCCCTCCTATAACACGGTACCATGTAAATTTAAAATAACAATTTACTTCACAAAAAAATATAGTGAAAATAAGGAACAAAACTGGGTATGATGGCTCATACCTGTTACCTAAGCACTCGGGCTGAAGCAGGAGAATCACCATGAGTTTGAAGCCAGCCTGGGCCATATAGTGAGTTCTTCAGCTGGTTGGTTGGTTGGTTGGTTTTGTTTGTTTTTGTTTTTTCACAGCTGCATTTGTTGTTTTAAGATGCTGGGCATGGTGGCACATTTAGCTGTACACTTACTGTGGTGGCTCATCAAGGAAGACACATAGGCATTTTCATAGGTGCAAACCCTGCCAGACCTCAACAGAGGGAACCACTCTCATGGCAAACACCATAGTGGACAGTGGAACCCTGAGCATCTCATCACAGGGGTTTTTATTGCTACCTAATCTTCTCAAGTGTTCTATTGATAACATGTGCAGATCATGAGTAATCAAACATCTTTTACATAAAGCCAAAACCTGCAAACAATACAATTGCCAAGGCCTGGGCAGCACTTTTCCCAACAGTGTACAAAAAATTATTTTAAACATAACTAAAAATAAACCTATGCAACAGGCCCATGTCTTTAATGCCTTTAACAGGCAGAGGTAGGTGGATCTCTGTGAGTTCCAGGCCAGCCTAGTCTAAAAAGTGAATTCCAGGACAACTGGGGCTGTTAAACAAAAAAACCCTGTCTCGAAAAGCCAAAAAAGGAAGGAAGGGAGGGAGGGGAAAAATGAAAGACTACAGACTAAGTTACCACATGCATGGATATTTACCACTGGGGAGGGAGGCCCTCAAAGCCTCCTATTCAGAGCACACAGAATAGTGATATCTGTATAATAGGCCATGCTTTCTTTTATTTTTCCCCCATAAACATCTATCACAGATTGAAGACATTGAGAAAATGAGGAAGTTGTCCTGCAAGTTATATGAGGGATGGGACATGGGAACACACATGTACACACAAGTACAAACATAGTAATTTAAAAAGAAGTGGAGACTATAATTTAGTGGATAAAAGCATTTCTTCTGCAAGCCTAGTAACATGAGTTCAAGACCTGTAACCCATGGGGGAGGCCAGAACTGACTCCCACAAGTCGTCCACTGACCTCCACATGTGATCCATGTCATGTGTGTACCTGCACTTTCACACACACAAATAAATAAAATTCAAAACAACCCAACCATTTCAATAAAACAAAAATTCAAAACTAGGCCTGGGGACTGGTTAAGAACACTTGCTGCTCCTCCAGAGACAGCTCAGTGGTTAGAAGCATTGGCTTCTCTTTCAGAGGTTCCAGGTTTAATCCCCAGCACCCTTATGAAAGCTCACAACTCTGTTTAACTCCAGTTCCTAAGGATCCAACACATCTGGCCTCTGCAGGCACTGGGCAAGCATACGGTACACAGACATGCATGCAGGCCAAACGTCCACACACATAAAATAATACATTTTTAAAAGCAAGGAACTGGCATAAAGACAGGCATTTAGATCTGTTGTAACTTATTATTCCATTCATGGCTTCCCAGTTCCGCAAGGTGATTCCGCCGCCCAGCTGACCAGCAGCAGCACATGGGCTCCTGGGTGGGAAGTCACCACTAGCATGGGTCAGGGCATAGGGCTGAGAGCAGAGGGAAACAGCCCTCCCAGGAGAGTTGTCAGTGGAACATCTCAGTTTATTGAAGCAAGGGTGGTTACATTCATAGGATAAAGGCAGGGGAGGATCTTTGGTACCCAGAGACGGGGGCCATTGGTTAAGATGGGGATACTGGAGTAGCCCCATTTGCATGTAGGGCTCATTTTCTAAGAGTTAAAGTCCTGCAAGGGCACCTCCTGCATAAGTTGTGGTCCCACAGGGAAAAGAGGAAGAACCTTATCAGAAAATGGGCTCAACACTCAGCTGTAGGCCTCCAACTACTGCGTTCATGTAAGCACCAACCAAGCCACATTCCTTTGCTAGCGACCTGCTGTGAAGCAGGCAGTATTTAGAATTTAGCTGGGTTTTGCCAGGACTAAGAAAGTGAGGAGCAACCGAATCTTGCCACTCTCAGGATGAGAATTCCGGGGTTCTCTTCGACCCACTCTTAGCTCTAGGATAGTCCCACATGGATCAATAGAATATGATAGAGGATTCAGAAATAAAATCACAAATATGACCAACTAATTTTTGCAAATGTGTAAAAAACAAGTAATGAAAGAAAGCTTATTCAACAATGGTACTTGCAGAACTGTAGAATACTGAAATTAATTCCCCATCTCTCATGCACAAAATCTATTTTAAATGGGTCAAAGGCCTTAGTTTAAGATTGAAAGCATTAAAACTGCTAGAGCAAAATAGATTTTCAAGACACAGGCAAGGCCATGTATAGGTAGCACATATCTTTAATCCCAGCAGAGGGAAGGCCGAGGCAGGCGGAACTCTGTGAATTCAAGGCCATCTTGTTCTACATACTGAGTTCTACAGGATCCAGTACTACACAGACAGTCTCAAAGGGAAAAAAAAAAGGCACATGAGCAAAAATTTTCTGAGTAGGATTCCAGTAGCACAGGAAATAGCCTAAAGAATTGACAAGTAAGATTGTATAAAATCAAAATGCGTCAGCAGAGCAAAGGAAAAACACATTTGTCAGCTATGTTTCAGAAATTAATATCTAGCTAGAAACAAAAAAAGTCTACCTGGTGTGTATAAAGAACTGAAACAAATAAATAAGTAGATAAATAGATAAATAAATACAAAAAACACAAAACTGCCAATCAATGAACAAACCGTTCTCAAAGAAGAAACACAAGTAACCAATAAATATTTTTACTGATAAGCAGGGGCGTTTTGAACTAAGCTGGGCCAGTTCGTTTCTCCTTAGGCAACCTGGTGTTCTCCAAGAATGTCACTATATCGATGCTGAACTTAGTGTGGATACGTGATCAGAATAGCACTATAACAAGAACTCCTAACATGCGCCACCATGCCTGCACCAATAAATATTTTTTAAAGCAGTCAACATCCTCTGCCATAAGGAAAATGCAAATTAAAACTACTTTGGGATTCCATCTTATGTCAGTCAGAATGGCTATCAAGAGAACAAGACTGCTGGAAAGATGACTCAGTGACTGAGAGTGCTTATTGCTCTTGCAGAGGACTCAGGTTCAATTCCCAGCACCCATGTAGTGGGTCAGAACTGTCTGTAACTCCAGATCCAGGGGATTTGATTCTTCTGATCTCTGCAGGTTCATGCACACACATGGTACACACACATATACTCGGGCACACACATGCACACATAAATTTACTATTTTTTTTTTTTTGAGACAAGGTCTGTAGCTCTGGCTGTCTTAGAACTCATTATGTAGAGCACTATCTCTGGCTTTAAAAGTAAATATTTTTGAAAAAGTAAACCTTGGGAGGTATAAAGATAGCTCAGTGGTTAAGAGCACTGACTGTTTTTACAGAGGACCCAGGTTCATGTCCCAGGACCCATGTGGTAGCTCACAACTATGATTCCAGTTCTTCGTGGTCTGATCCCCTCTTCTGGCCTCTAAGGGCACCAGACATGCACAAGATGGACAGACTTACAAGCAAACACACACATACACATAACAATTTTAAAATAAAAATAAAAACCTTTAAAAAAAACAAAACTTTAGGAGGGTTGTGTAAAAAATAAAGAAGCTAGAGAGATGGGCTCAGCAGTTAAGATTGCTTGTTGCTCTTGCAAGAAGATCAGAAATTTGTTCTTAACAGCCACACCAGGCATCTGACAGCCACCTGTAACTCTAGCTCCAGGGGAACTGATGCCCTCTTCTAGCCTCAGATATGATCCTCAATCGTATCTCACGATCCTCACAATTGTACATGCATATACACATAAAAATATAATTCTCTGTAGAGCCTCATCAATGCTGCTAGGGTGCTGAGAAGCAGCCACCAAACCTGGGAGATTTCTTGCTGTAGATTTCTGAGAAGGTAGTTGCTTGAAGTCTATGAAGAAGTAAGTTGTGTTTGGTCATTTAAGACTTTATTTTAGGGCTGGGAATATATCTCAGTAAGTGCTTGCCTGGCATGCACAAAGCCTGGAATTTCTTCCCAGCAAATGAACAGGGAGTAGTGGTGCTCATTTGCAATTCCAGCATTTGAGAGGGGGAGCCAAAAGGATCAAGAGTTGAAGGCCAGCGTCAGCTACATGATAACCCTCTGTCAAAAACAAATAACAGTGAACCATAAGAGCCAGTGACATGGTGCTGCAGGTAGAAGCACTTGCTCCACAGTATTGCAAGCCTAGTGACCTTGAGTTTGATACCCTGAATCCATGTAAAGGTGAAAGGAGAGAACTGACACCACAAGATGTCCTCTGTCTTCCACACCAGTCTGCTGTGGCATATGGGAGAACATGCATACACACACAGCACACAATAATAAAACAAAGAATTTTCTTCATTTATTCTAAATACACAATAAATACTCAACATATACTGACTAGAACTCCTAGTTTGCAACTCCTCCATCTGGCTCATGTTTTTGCCCCTGATTCTCCTGGTCTTTTCTTTCTACTTGCTCTCTCACCCAGCGTTGGCAGCTGTAGTTCTTCATACCTGTCATACCTGTGCCTTCAGCCTCTGCATAAATCAGATTCCCTTCCCCTCTCTTCACCAGAGGCAATAGCATGCCACTCATCCTTGAAGACTTAACTCCAGAAACCACCTCAGCTTGGTATGTGCTTCACTCTGGTATTTATTTTTCCAGTTTGGGGATTTTTTGTGTGTGTGTGTATTGGGGGAGGGAAGATGGTATGATTTGTCTTTTTGTTTTTGTTTTGAAATGGGATCTCATGTAGCTAAGGCTAGCCTTCAACTCCTGGTTCTCCTGCCCCCACTTCCCAGGTGTTGAGAGATACCATGTTCTTCAGCTCACCTTCATCTCTCTGATTATAACTTAATGGCTGCTTTCTCTGAGAGGTTTTCCCTTGTGCTCCAAATCTGAATTTTGTCACATTGATTTATTGAACTTTTATTTTTTTATTCATGTGTGGGTATGCTATGTGAGTACAATGAAGGCCAAAAAAAAAAGGCATCGGGTCCTCTGGAGGTAGAGTTACAAGCATGTTAGCCACCTGACATGGGTGCTGGGAATGGAACCTAGGTCCTTTGCAAGGACAGTAATTTCTTTTAACCACTGATCCACACCTACTTTTCATGATTTGTACTAATAGGTACTTTATATGTGTGTGTATCTACTGAAAAGAACATATAGACCCCCAGTCAATTGTAAGCTTTTTGAGAACAGAATTCCCATCATTCTTATTTGGCATCTTGTATATAGACTAGAGCCTGACATGCAGTAGTTACATGTGTTTGCCAAACCTTACCTCCTATGGGAAGCAGTCCCTAACATTGAGCAGCTGACATTAATGTTTAACATTATTATGACATCTGTTTCCTTTCTGTCTCATCTCACTTGGAATGCTAGCTACACATGATTGCTGGTCACATATTTGAGGACATTTGTTCTTGCTTTCTTTTCTCATACCTTGTTCCTGAGATTAAACTATGCCTTAGGGTTACATTACCTGTGCTTTCAGATAGTTCTACTTTTGGCTTAGAGAAGGGAGTTTTGGTCCCCTGTGGACCAAAGCTGATTTCAAGTGTGTATCTATTTAGCTTGCCCATTGTTCTTACTTCTACAGTGGTCCCAGCTCATCCCACTTCTCTCTTCTCAAAAAATAAAAACAAAATGCTGTCTGGGTCTGGAGAGATGGCTCAGTAGTTACGAGCACTTGTTGCTTTTGAAGAGGAACTAAGTTTAATTCCCAGCATCCACATGGAGGCTTGCAGTGGTCTGTAACTCCAGTCCCAGGGGATCCGAAGCCCTCATCTGACCTTTGAGGACACCAGACATGCATGTGATGCACATACACACATGGAGGCAAAACACTCATACACATAAAATAATAAAATAAATATTTTTTAATAAAAATAAACAGTGTCTTTGGAGGGAAACCTTTGTTTAGGGTTGAATTTTCAATTTAGTAGGGTAAAACAGTGAATTTGCTGGAAAGACTTAATTAGCACAGCTGAGTAAGGTGGCCTTGCCTTTAACCCCAGCACTCACAAGGCAGAGGCAGGAAGATCTCTTTCAGTTCAATGCAATCCTGGACTACATAGCTAATTCCAGGCCAGCCAATGCCACACAGTGAGACCCAGTCTCAAAAATAAATAAGTAAATTTTTTTAAATGAAATGGTGGCCCGGAGAGATGGCTCTGGTGGGAAGCCCCTGCTGCTTTTGAAGATGACCAGAGTTTGGGTCCAACAACCCACTTGACAGCTCCCAACTGCCTGTCACTTTTGCTCCAGGGGATCTAGTGCTGTCTTCTGGCTCCACAGACACCCCAACACACACATGACATACACAGATATAGCCACATACATCCACATAAATAAAAATAAAATCTTTATAAATAAATAAATTGAATATAATCCAAATCTAAGTTGACAATTTTTTTTTTTCCAAACTTGTTTATATGGTTCTAAATGTCATTTGAAAGAATACGTTATTTAAGAATCTCTGTGGAAGCTGGGTGGTGGTGGCATGCCCCTTTAATCCCAGCACTTGGGAGGCAGAAGCAGGCCTGGTCTACAGAGTGAGTTCCAGGATGGCCAGAGTTTCAAAAGAAAAACCCTGTCTCAAAAAAAAAAAAAAGAATCACTATGGGGGGAAAAATCACTGTGAGCTGTGCATGGTGACATATACCTATGATAACCTATAATCTTAGGAGGTGGAGACAGGAGAGTTTCTGAAAATGCTAAGTTAGGCCAGGCTACATAGTGACCCTGTCTCCAAAAACCAAAATAAAACCAGGTATGTGCATGCCTGTGATCCCTAGGCAGGATGTCTGCCGTTCAAGGCCATCCTTAGGATATATGAAACTTGAGGGCTTGGGACAGCAAACCACCCCCAAAATCAAACTGTCTTAAGAAGAGTTGCTGGGTGTGGTGATACCTCAGTGCATGGAATGTAGAGGCAGGAAGTCCTGGAGTTCAAGGCCGTCCTTAACTACTTAAACCAGATGCTGGCCTGGGCTAATTGAGACCTTATCTTAAAAACCTGGAAACCAAATGGTAAAGGCAAGGTCTTGCTTTCCAGCTATTGCTATGTATTTTAAGCCCTCTTTAATTAAAACAGGTGATAGGAGTAGTATGGTGAGAGAATTAGACCTTAATAGGATGCATGAGGCTGGATAGGTGACTCAGCAGTTAAGAGCACTCGTTGAGCAGAGTGTGGTGGCACTGTGCCTTTAATCCCAGGACATTGGAGACAGAGGCAAGCAGATCTCTGAGTTTGGGGCCAGCCTGCAATTTCCAGGCCAGCTAACATAGTGAGACCCTGTCTCAAAAAATACAAATAAATAGTTTCTGCAGAGGACCCAGCACCCACATGGTGCCTCTCAAACCATCTGTAACTCCAGTTCCATAGGATTTGTTGCCTTCTGATGTCATCAGGCACCAGGTGTGAAGGTGGTACATATACAGACATGTTAGTAAAACACTTACTCGCAAACAAAATAAATAAATCTAGAAAAAATTTAATGGATATGTGACAGAAGCAGTAATATTAATGTAATAAAAGGTGTTGAGACAAACAGCTAATCATTCACAACTATAGATTCCTACTTCCCTTTAATTCCAAAATAAACTCCAGGTGGATCAATAACTTAAGTATCATCCAGGTGAGATGGCATGTGCTTTTAATCCTGTCACTCAGGAGGCAGAGGCAGGCAGATACCTGAGTTCAAGGCTAGTCTGGTCTACAGAGTGAGTTCCAGGACTACCAGCACTACACAGAGAAAGTTCATCTTGAATAAACAAAAATTTTAAAAATTAAAAACTAAGGAATCAAAAAGAAACTACATGAATGTGGATAGATGGCTCATCAGTTCAGAGCACTGACTGGTCCTCCAGAGGGCCACAGTTCAATTCCCAGCACCCACATGGATGCTCACAACTATCTGTAACTCTGGTCCCGGGGATTCAGTGCCCTCTTCTGGTCCACACCAGGCGGTACCACACAAGCAGTACACAGACATGCATGGAGGTAAAACACATACAAAAAATAATAAAATTATTTAAATAAATAAGACAGACAACATGCCAGGAGTGGTGGCACATGCCTTTAATTCCAGTATTTAGGAGGCAGAGGCAGGCAGATCTCTGTGAGTTCCAAGTCTACAAATTGAATTCCAAGCAAACTAGGGCTATATAGTAAAACTCTATCTTAAAGAGAGAGAGAAAGAAACGGGACTTCTGGAGTCACAGAAATTGCATCCATCAGACTTTTAACTTCTTCCTGCCTTTGATGTTTCCTAGAATGGCTACACAGAAAGGTCTTGCTTCAAGATAATAACTGACTAGAGAGGTAGCTCCTATCGTACAGGAGGCCCTGTGTTTGATCCCCATGACATAAATGGGGCATGATGGTACATGAGGATCAGATTACACATTACATGTGCTATGTAATGGAGGGATTTAGTTACAGGTTTTTCTGGGGCCGAAGAGATGGCTTATCAGTTAAAGAACTTGTATTGCTCTTTTAGAAGCTCCAGTTCTATTCCTAGCACTCATGTTACTGCCTGTAATTCCAGTTTTAGGAGATCTACCCCCATGGTCTGTGAGAGTACTGTACTTACATGGATAAGTATACACACAATAAAAATATAATCTTTTGCTGTTGTTGGTTGTTTTTTTTTTTTGTTTTTTTGTTTTTTTTTTTTTTTTTTTTTTTTTTTTTTGGTTTTTCAAGACAGGGTTTCTCTGTTATAACTCTGGCTATCCTGGAATTTACTCTCTAGACCAAGCTGGCCTCAAACTCACAGAGATCCTCTGCCTCCCGAGTGCCACCACTGCCACCTGGGTAATACATAATCTTATAAATGGTTTTGCCTGTTCTGCTGGTGGGCTCAGTGGCAGAGCACTGTTGGGAAGCCCTGGATCTTATCTCTAGCACTTCCACCACACACACAAAGGTTTTTCTAAGCTAGACATGCATTGCAGCTATAGTTTAAATTACTTGAGTGAAGTGAAGACTGGGGTATCTCTTGAGCCCAGGAGTTTAAGGCCAGCCTGAGCAACACAGAAGCAATAAGACCCTATCTCTGAAAGCTCTGTCTTGCCTGACTGTGGCAGTGTATGCCTTTAGTCCCTTGCACTCAGGAAGAAGAAGCAGGTAGGTATATGGGAGTTTGAGGCTAGCCTGGTTTCCATGGCAAGTCCCAGGCCAGTCAGGACTACATAGTGAGACCACACCTTGAAAGGAAAGAAAGAAGTAAGATAGATGAATGATCTAATTGACGAAAGATATGAGAGACAGAAACACAAATGTCTTAATCATAAATGAATAGTCATCTCAGGCTTAACAATACAAATTAAGATCTTTTCACAGTTAAAAAGTTTGATAACTATTTGTAAGATATAAGGTAGCACATTTTCTCCAGTTGCTGCTGGTGTCATAAATTGGCACAAGTTCAGTAAAGAACAGTCTGGCAATAGCTAATAAAAGCTTAAAAGTTCTCCACTCCTTGATCCAGCACTCACAGTTCTTGCTGTGTATAATTACTCTCCTCTGGAGAAGGTAAAACAAAGGATTTCTGTTGAAGGGTTACTAGGTTGCATTAAGACATGAATAATCTCAGGAGGCAGAGGTAGGTAGATCACTGTAAGTTTGAAGTTTAAGTCTACCTAGTGAGTTCCAGGACAGCCAGAGCTACACAGTGAGACCCTGTCTCTGGATGGATGGATGGATGGATGGATGGATGGATGGATGGATGGATAGGCAGGCAGGCCATGAATAATCAATAATCTTATGAAATGGGGATTGCTTTGGCATATTACTGAATGCTGGGATCCATAGTCCTTTCTCCCTGCTAAGTTCACAGAATTCTGGCACCCAGACTTTTACTCCTCAAGCAGAAATAAAAGCAGATTTTCCTTCTAGATACTCTGATATCCATCCCCGATACACATACACTCCAAAGCAGAAGAGGTTCCCCAACAAATTACTCATGCATGCGGGTCCCGAAGCCTAAGTCTTCTGAGCCGTACACTCATACCTCCCTGTTTTTCATTCCATAAACAGACAACCAGATTGTCATGCATCTGAGAAAATTCTCTAAATGAAAGCATTAGAGATCTGAACAGAAGAAAGCAGGTTATACAAGAGATGGAAATTTTTAAACATGCTAATATTCTCAAATTAAGTAGATATTAAAGAAAAAGATCCAGTGTGAAATGTGGTGGCTCACGCCTTTAATCCCAGCAGTCAGGAGGCAGAGATGAACACGCGCTTGTGTGTGTATCATAGTATAATCAGAATTTACTTTTTTATAAAAACCACCATGTTTTATAAAAACAAACCACCACCACCACCCATAAGCTAGAGAGATGACTCAGCAGGTAAGAGTACTTGCTGCTCGTCCAGAGGGCCCAAGTTCAGTTCCCTGCTCCCACATCAGGTGTCTCACACTGCCTGTAACTCCAATTTCATGAACTCCAACCTCTCTTCTGGATATACCTGCGTGCACACACACAGTCTTTAAAAACCCACCTCAAGTTAACTAACAGAACAAAAGGATCTTGATAGCTCTTTGCTGAATACTGAAGTCAAAGCTAATAAAATATTTTGATTACAAATAGATTTTTTTCAAAAATGGATTTGGGGTTAGGGGTATTCTACAGTGGTAGAGTACTTGCCAAGTAATCTTGAGGCCCTGGGTTCTGCCCCTAGCACCAACAAAAATAAAACAATCTCCCAGAAGCAAGTACATAACTGTATGGGCAGATGCTTTTAGAAGTCAACACTCATCAATTTAGAGGGCTGTTTCTGAACGAAGACCTGGAGGGGCCAGGTTCTCCCAGTGCCAGTGCAGCAGTGTAGAGGCTGCCAGATGCCTACATTCACAGAACTCCTCCAGCTGTTCCGTGGACCACTACAGCCTTCTAACTATCTCCCCTGTGGATGGGCTTGTGTCGCTTCAGTACAAAATCCACCCCAGCAAGCTCTACCCAAAAATAACAAGACTTGGTGGCATATACCTATAGTTTCACTTCTCAGGAGGTAGAGGTAAGAGAATTCAGGGTCATCCTCAGCTACATGGTAAGTTTGAGGACAGCTTGGGATACATGGAGACTATGTCTCAAAAGAAAAAAAAATCTACCTAAAACATAAAAGGCATCTCAAAATTATGGAATGGCTTACTATTATCTCCTATCAGACCAAAGTCATGCTCTCACTGGCACCCTGCCATTCCCCTGGGCTCCGTGTGTGGTAGTCATGATGGAGCCCATCACAGGGCTTCACACCTTTGCTTGTGCAGTGCCCTCCATCCAGTGTGCCCCTCGATGCCATCAAGTACAGCTTGGCTCAAGTGTAACCTGCCCTCAAGAAACCTTCCCTGGTCCTTACAGTGCCCCATAACACCTTAAGCCATTTTTAGCATTACACTTATGTCAGGGTGCACAGTTGCCTATTCCTGGGTCTCCTTCCCCACAGTGAGCTGCTGAACTGAAACAGGAACTGGCCCTGTGGATCTGACTCCTCACACCTAACAGAGTTCCCAGCATGGGGAAAACTAGGTCAGGCTAGGCTCAGTGGTTCATGCAAAATCCCCAGCATGCAGGAGGCCAAAAGTACCAGGCAAGCCTGGGCTACATAATGAGACGCAATAACAATGAAAGGGTCAAGCACAGTGGTAATACTTGTCATCTCAGCAATTGGAAGACAGAGACAGGAGGAGCCAATGTTCAAGACTAACCTAAACTATATAGCAAGCATCTACCTCAAAAAAAATTTTTAATTTAGAAATTTTTTTTTTTTCTTTTTTTACTTGATATATAGCCAAGGATGACCTTGAACTCCTGGTCCTCCTGCTCCCACCTCTCAAGCACCAGGATTGCAAGTATGTGTCATCATGCCCAGCGTCTTTCATTTATCTTTATGTTTTTGCTGTCGTCCAAAAATTGTTTGGTATGGGCCAGCAAGATGTCTCAGCAGGTGAAGGACATTGCCCCCAATCCTGGCAACCTGAGTTCTAGCCCACAAAATCCACATGGCAGAGAGACTGACTGCTTCAAGCTGCCCTCTGACCCCCACACTCATGCTGTCACATGCTCACACAGAATCAACACACACAATGTAGAAATTGAGGCAACTTAAAAATTCATTAAAACATATCCCTTCTGCCCCCTCCCCAACATGAATCTAATTCCTGTTTATGTTCTATTGCCTGGGGCAGGGTCACATGGCTCCTCCAACTGCTGCAGTGTCTAGAAAAGCATGTTTGGTGTTAGCTTTCCAGCCCTCATAGTGGATTTATCAAGAGAAAGGCTGTTGGAGAAGACTGATTAGACAGCCAGAGTCTGCCACTGCGAATAAATAGCACTTAACACTCGTTAACTAGGTTCTCCTCTTAAATGACTCAGGGGTCCTACCTCACTAGCAAATAAGGCTCCCTCTCCTCAGCGTGTAAGACACAGAGCTCTATTTATGAAAGAAAATTAATTATTCTTTTGTGACTACTCCTGCCCAACTAATTCCCAGGAATGATGAAGGATGTTTACATTCAGAACTCCTATGGTTATAAGCAGCAGGAGCCCCGCTCTCATTAGCCTAAATGAAAAAGAGATTATCAGCCTACAGCTAAACTGCAGGCACTGCTGGGAGAGGCGGAGCCTCCTTGGCACCAGATCTTCACCAGCTTGTCACTGCCCATCTCTTATCCCTGATTATCTCTCCCTGGTGGTTTCATCCTCCAGGACACCAGACTTAGAGCCTCCACAACTCCAAGCTTACATCCTCATAACCCTGAATCCAAAGCGGAAAGCAAGGAGCTGGAGAGATGGCTCAGTGGTTAAGAGCAATGGCTGCTTTTTCAGAAGACCTGAGTTCAATTTTCAACAACCACATGGTGTCTTACAACTAGCTGTGACTCTAGTCCCAGAGGAAGTGTCCCTCTTCAGGCACTAGTGTGCATGGTATATAGATATATATTTAGGCAAACACCAATACACATAATAAAATACAATAAAAAAGCACTTAAAAAATGAAAGGGAGGAGGGGAGCAAGCCTAATTGGTCCTGTTCCCAACTCATCCTATTCATGTCATGGGATGAAGTGCTGACATAGGTGCTTACTCTGAGAAGAGTGAGGTTCTGAGATTGTTTCTCCACCAGAGTTAAAACATGATAGGGTTTGGTAAAGTGCATGGCCAAAGGAAAAGTACTGACACCACAAGAAAGGTCGGAAATAAACAACAGGTTATAGAAACAGCAGCCATCATCTGGTGGGGGACTCCAGTCTCCAGGTTGCCTATCTCCTCCATTGCCTCACTACTGCTACTGAACCCTAACATGTGAAATGGAGATTAGGAGAACCCCTATAACAGAAGTAGTATAGCCTACAACCCTGGAACTTCTCAGGCTGATTGCCTGGGAAGTGTGGAGGGATCCAGCCTTTTCCACAAATGGGTTCACGAAAACGCTACGCAGGAGGAAGTACTAGTGCAGGAAAATGAGGAATGGTAAACAAACAGAGTAGTTCATTCTTCTATGGGACCAAAGAAATGGCACTCACAATCAAGCTTTGAAATGATAGTAGAACACGCTTTAGAAGTAAAACGCAGGAGTGTTTGAGATGGAGTTATTTTTAGGTCCTCTCACTCCCAGGAAGAGACAAGCCTTTAATAGATAGAAGCAAAAAGAGCCTAGGTAAGGGAATTAACAGTATACATATTAAGAAAAGAGAGGGGCAAGAGAGAGAGACTAACAATGTGCCTTGTCAGTGGAAAAGCCACACCATAAAGAAAAGGAAAGAGAGCCTGACAGTGTACATTACCAGGAGAGAACCATGCCAGAAAGAGAGAGAAATGCTCTGGCAAAAACTTTAAAAAGCCAAATGCAGTTTTTTTGGTATGCAGAAGTTGGTCAGATCTTGGGAGGAGCCAGCTTGATATGCAGATGCAGTCACTCCAGAAGTCAGTCACACCCAGGGAGGAGCAAGTGTCCTTCCTGCTGCGACTTATAAACTTCAAAATTATCTTGTTTACTATCAAAGAACATTTGACTCAATAACCCATAATTGGTTGAATGTTACTGTTGACTGAATAGTATCTCCATCTGCCTCAAACAGAGCAGGGTGCCATGCAGGTGCCAAAGAAGAGTTTTGTTTTGTTTTGTTTTTTAATGGTTTTTAGCTCTTTGGTGCATACATATTTCAAAATTTAAAAAGGCTATAAACAGAAATTGGTATTAGTTCTCTACTCTGTGAAGAAAGCTGGCCCAAAGAACAGAAATTTATAAAGCAAAGACCTAGAAAGAAAAGGAGCAAGCAAGTCCAAAAACCAAATGCTATTTCTCCATGAGTCATTAGCTGACTTCTAAAAGCTAGTGTAGTATGAAATACAAGAAATCTAGTAAATAGTAGCTGCAGGGCCCAGCATTCAGCAGAGATCAGAGGGTCAGAACAGCCACATGCTCTGAGAGGAGAAAGGGTGGAATTTAAATCTTGTCAGCAGAGAAAGCTGGTTAGTATCCCACAGTTTCAGTTAAGTCCACAGGAGTAAGGGAACAAGCCTGAAAAACTGCCAAACCAGACCCCAATGAGACAAGGGCTAGAATTTTGCCTGCCTTTCAAACTTCGTTCTCCTTGACAGAGACATCCCAGACCCTCCAGAGTTTTTATCCATAACATTCAATGCACAATAGGCCCAAATTACTGTGCTTGATTCCAGGCCCCACATGATGTAAACCAAGAAAAGATTCCAATACTAAAAAGTAAGCAGTATAATTCATATAGTAGAATTATGAATAATAGGTTTAACAGGATGAAAAAAAAAATCTGGATATGCCTCAATGGTAGAGAGCTTTCCTTGGACACACAAGACCCTGTGTTCAATCTGTAATACTACAAAAAAGGAAAAGAAATATATAAAGAATAAAACATACAATAAAAGAAAAACATAAAAAATGCACCTGAAACATGGGGTGTCGGGCCTCCTCAAAGAAAGCCCAACTATGCCTACCAGAGATTACTTACCTGGGGTACATCCTAAAGAATGGACAAAGGTAGCCAGCTGTCAGAGGCCAGGAAAGAGACCATCCTCAAAATCCCAACCACTCCATGCCAGGTAAGAGAATTCCTGGGGACAGTGGGATTTTGCAGGTTATGGATCCCTGGATTTGCAGAACTCGCTAGGCCTCTGTATAAGATAATCCACAAGGATAGACATGGACAGAGAAACAACAACGGGTGTTTGACAAACTAAAACAAGCCCTGTTGTCCACACCAGCTCTGTGGATGCCTGATGTGACTAAACCCTTCCACCTCTATGTGGACGAAAGACAGGGAATAGCCAAGGGAGTGCTAACACAAGCACTAAGCCTCTGGAAATGACCAATAGCTTATCTGCCCAAAAGCCTTGACCCAGTGGCTGCAGGGTGGCCCCCTTGCCTGAGAATAGTCGCAGCCATCGCTGTGCTGTTAGGGCAAGCCGGGCGGGTTTCTAAGGAACCACGAGACACGGACCGCTGTAACATACATGAGGCATTTATTGATTACCGGCGCGCTCCGGGTCCCGCCTATCCCACGCAGGAGATGAGCATGGCGGGCCCCGATCCCTTCCCCGCCAGCCCTTTTATCAGGGGAAAGGGGTCTGGGGATGGGGGCTCGTGCAGCTGATTGGCTCCGAGCTCTCTATGTTAGACTAATTGGTCCGGAGTTTCGCGCGCGGGATTGGGGGGGGGGGCGTGGTCAACCTGTGCCCTTGGACTAGCCCCTTGGGACAGGGTGGCTCCTGGTATGCTGGGGAAGGAAGAATCCTGCTGATAAGCTTAATGGTCATTTCCCTGTGGGTGGGGAGGAGACTGAAGAGTACTGTTAATGGCCATACTTGGGAAGGCATTTCCCCCTATATGTGACTGCATTCCTATGTTTCATACTTCTTAAACCCTTTCAGTGCTCGTCAAAGATGCTGATAAATTAACTTTTGGACATGACATTGAGGTAACCACTCCTCACACAGTAGAAGCAATAATCAGCCTCCCGCCAGGTGGATGAGTAATGCCAGAATGACTCATTATCAATCCTTGCTCCTTGATCCCAGAATACATCCTCCCCACCAGCCACTCTAAACCGGGCCACCCTGCTGCCGGACCGGACTTGGACCAGCCCTTGCATAAGTGCAGCCAAATACTGGCTCATATAAATGGGACAAGGCCAGACCTAAAGGACTCCCCTCTGGGGAATGTGGATCACACCTGGTTCACGGATGAAAGCAGTTACATGAAGGATGGATTCGGGAACTGCGGTGACCACCAAGACAAAGGTAATTTGGGCAGAACCCCTTCTCCTGGGCACCTCTGCCCAACGGGCTGAACTAATAGCGCTGACCAAGGCCTTAACCTTGGGACAAGATAAAACAATTAACATCTACACTGAGAGTCATTATATCCATATGGGGCCATATATCAGGAAAGGGGCCTCCTAACTGCTGAAGGCAAAGCCATCAAAAATAAAAAAGAAATATTGGACTTATTAAAGGCTCTATGGTTACCTAAAAGGATGGCCATCATACACTGTCCTGGCCATCAAAAGTGCACTACACCAATGGCAAGAGGAAACAATCTGGCTGATTCCACAGCCCAGTCTGTGGCTACTCAACCTTTGGAGATCCTCCCAGGTGCCCTCCCAGATCCAGGGGACCCAGGATTGCCATCCCATCCGTGGTACAGTGTTAAAGACTTGGACTGGATTTATAAACTACCTATGACCCAGAACATCGATGGATGGTGGAAGTCTGCTGACAGTAAGTTGATCCTGCTTGGACATCTAGCCAGCAAGATGCTCTGAAAAATCCACCGCAGCACCCACATGGGAGCTAGACATATGGCAGACCTGATTAGACACTCTGAGGTAAAAATCCAGAACGGTCAGGAAATAATTCAGAAAATTATAACAGAATGTAAAGCATGCCAGCTCACAAATGCTACACCTCACTCAACCAGTCAGGGACAGACTCAAAGGTAAGAGACCAGGGGCATATTGGGAAATAAATTTTACAGAAGTTCAGCCTGGTCAGTACAGCTACAAATACCTACTGGTGATGGTGGACACCTTCTCTGGATGAGTGAAGGCCTTCCCTACAAAACAGGAAACAGCCTCAGTCGTAGCCAAGAAGATCCTGGGAGACATCTTGCCCAGGTTTGGATTTCCTCAGATGATTGTATTGGACAACAGACCAGCCTTTACCTCGTAGGTAAGTCAGAGACTGGCCACATTATTGGGGGCAGATTGAAAATTACATTGTGCTTACCACCCCCTAAGTTCAGGACAGGTAGAAAGAATGAATTGGACCCTAAAAGAGACCTTGACCAAAATGGCTCTTGAGACTGGCAGTGACTGGGTGGCTCTCCTTCCCTTTGCCCTCTTTAGGGTCAGGAACTCCCCCTACCAGATGGGCCTGACCCCCTATGAGACCATATATGGCATACCTAACCTCCCATCATTCCTTCCGTTAGACCTGAAGTAGTTCAGGAAATAGAGGACCAAGACCTCCTCCTGGAGATTCAAGGACTCTTGAATTCATAAAAATGTCTGGCCTAAATTATGTGCTCTTTATGAAACAGGCCCCACCTCTGAACCCCACAAATTCTGGCCTGAAGACTGGGTATATGTTAAGAGACATCATCAGAAAAATCTCGAACCTCGTTGGAAGGAACCCTACATCATGATCCTGACAAGCCCCACAGCTGTTAAAGTGGACAGTGTCGCAGCCTGGATTCATCACACCCACGTCTGGACGGCAGATCCCTTCTCCATAGAAGAGGCAGAAACATGGTGAGTCTCCAAGAATCCAGACAACCCACTGAAGCTCAAGTTTTCCAAAAATTAATCATTCTGGAACTCCTGACTGTATGTACTAATGCCTGGAACCCACATGCCCCTGTAAACCATACCTGGACACTAAGGGATACTTTTGGGAACCTGTTGGCGGCTGCCTCCCAAATAGTACCCCCTGACACTTGGTTTCCTGAGCTGGGTTTTGACCTGGCCCTAGCGATGCCAAAAGGGCTGAGTAGGGACTTAGCAGAAGATTAAAAAATTCACTTCTACGTGTGTCTCTCCCCCATGATTCGCCATGGGGGCAAGGAGACTGCCGAGCTGCAGGTGACCTTTCTTGTGCCAATTGGGGTTGTGAAGACCAGGCCATCTCCTGGCTTCCCATTTCAAAAGGGCTTATACAATTGACTAGGGACCCCAAACATGATACCTGCCCATGGTCACCCGGGGACATCGAGCCCCCATATAAGATGCCCAAACCCTGTAGTCAGTTAATACTCTCATTCACGGAAAGTGGAAAAAATTATAAAAACATGGATACAGGGAAAAAATTTTGGGATACGTCTATGGAAATCTGGTAAGAAATGGAGGATCATCCGGCTTCAACTAACCCTCACTGATAGTCCCTCCAGGAGTATGGATCCCAACGAGGCCCTATTCCTCAGACCTGAACCCCGTACTACGCCTCCCCCAAAAGGTATATCCATAACAACCCCTGCCTCTGCATCCACTCGGTCCATCTGGATCCCTAAGACAACCCCTACATGATCCAGACTCCTAATGCTTCACACCTACATGGCCCTAAACGGGCCCCGCCCTGATCTTACAGAATCCTGCTGGCTGTGTTATGATTCACAACCCTCCTTCTATGAGGGAATAGCCGTTTTAGAAAACTATAGTCTTGCTGATAATGAAAATAGTTGCAGATGGCACCAACACCCACAGCTAGACTTACCCTCCAGCTGGTGTCTGGGAGTGGAACCTGCGTGGTTCTGGAAATTCACAGAGGCCTCTGCAACCAGACCTTTGATTCTGGGGTAGATCAAGAAAAGTATCTCATACCCCCTACTAACACTTGGTGGGCCTGTTCCTCAGGTCTGACTCCCTGCGCCTATGGGAAGCCACTCAAAGATTCTCATCGTGTACTAGTACAACTGGTTCCCAGACTCATATATCACAGTGATGAAGATTTCTCGATGTTCTTTGAGCCCTTGATCCAAAATACCATAGTAAGGGATAAAAGAGAGCCCATCCCAACCCTCACCCTAGCAGTTATATTAGCGCTGGGGGCTACAGGAGCAGGAACAGGCTTTTCCTCCCTTGTCCTCCAAGAACAACACTGTGGGCAGCTCAGAGCATCAATAGATGAGGATATTGGGAGACTAGAAAATGCTATCTCCCATCTTCAGGACTCACTAACTTTCCAGGCAGAGGTAGTACTGCAGACAGGAGAGGACTAGACCTTCTTTTCTTACAACAAGGAGACTTATGTGCCGCCCTGCTTGAAGAACTCTGTTTTCACATGGATCACTCAGGTATAGTCAAGGACTCTATGGCTAAAGTCAGGGAAGGGCTAGAAAGGAGAACAAGAGAAAGAGCAGCAGCCTTGGTTCCAGTCCTGGTTCAGCTCCTCTCCCTGTCTGATTACCTTGATCTCCACCCTACTGGGCCCCCTCCTTATTCTGTTACTAACCTTGGACCTTTGGACCATGCATCCACAATAGATTAATTAGATTTGTCAAAGAACAATTGGGAATTATTCAGCTTATGATGATGAGAACTCAATATCATCAATTACACACTGAGGACAGTGAACTCTCAAGGGCCTAAGATTATGCTCTTAAGTCACCACTAGAGGGGAGGGAATGAGAGGGCCTAAGAATAACTCCATCTCAGGTATTTGACCCAACCAAGAAACTTCCCCAGCTTCTCTGTCCTTGAAAGAGAACAAAGAGTAAAATGTCAGCTAGAAAGCAGAACTTAATTGCAACTCCTCACAGTCTCCCCCCTTCCCTTTGGGGGAGTCCAGCAGGGCAGAGACCACCTGGGTCAACACCAAGATAAGAGGAACCCAGAGAAAAGAGTCTCCCGAGAAGAGAAAGATAGAAAGGCTTAGTGCTTGCTCACCCCGGTCTTATGAAGATAGCCCCAAGGTTGCTTAACTTGCAGGGAGACAGAGACCTATGCCCCTTGCCTTACAAGCCCTGTTTTTATAGTAAGATTTACATAATGTTGGCTTGCTTAAGTTTACAGCAATAAGTTTGTGGTTTCTGCCTCATGTATTCTTTCCTCATGTATTTTTGCTTCATATACTCTTGCAGGCCCTTTTTTAATCATGTGAACACACACACACACACATACACACAACACCTGGTTTCTGAGAACGGGCTTATCAGGAAGTTCCCAACCTCTCCATGCAAGCACCAGATGTGCGAACACCAGATGTGCTTAGATTTCCTGCCTCCTCACCTCCTCTCTTGCGGTACTGGTCACCAGGCTTGGTCAGCACCTACCAATCATTTTAAAAGTCAACCCCCTGGGGCCAATTCTGAAACACCAAGGCATGTAACTCCCTGCTTGCGTTTTTTTCCCTATATAAACTCCACTCCTCCTGTGAGCAGGCCCCCTCTGCTCCTGCTCAAGCCTGAATAAAGAGACCCCATGTGTTTTGCATGAGATCGGATTCCTTGGTGGTTTTTGGGGATCCGAATGTGGGCACAACAGGAGGACCAACACCCACCCCAGGAATAGCCTTTACTATGTACTACCAATATGCATAGATAGCTCTACACATACCAGGACTTAGAAGCCTGCAAGGTATTTTACAATAACAATTACTTTTGAGTAAAATGGCTGCGTCCCCTTCTCAGCCAACAACAGCCAGCTCAGGTATCACTAGGCCATGCAGACATTATTATTATTGATGAAAGGCTTTTTGTCCTCATTACAGCAAAGAGGAGAAGGGGGCAAAATAGCTGGTGAGCTGAAATTCCCTGGCCAGGAAACCGGGAACTTTGTCATGCAGACTTCATCCATGTTACCAGGGTATTGGGGCTCCCAGCAGCTGATGAGTAGGGCCCTACCCTCAGTTCATGATCAAGAACTCCTTAGGACAGAGACGGTACCCTTCTCACACCACATTCCACCGCTGATCACTCACACCTCATACAGTCTCTCTTGAGCCCCAACAAACAGTCTTAGCCTCTGCACGTGCCAACCTTTTCTCCAGTGTGTGAACCACAGCCACTTGCTGTCAGCTGCTGCTCATGAGTTCCTTGTTGGACCTGCCATGTTTTCCCTCCCACAGGCTGCAATGCCTGACCCAGATAACTAAGTGGCTTAGTTCAGAGGCCACATTCACCCCTCATCATGAGAAGTAATCACAGGAAGTAGATAGTATTACTGTCTGACAGATATGGAGAAACTTGAGAAGCAAAGACAGGACAATTTGAACGCCACCCCAGGCTTTTGGGCTACAGAGTACAAATGTCTAGTAGTTCTAATTTAGTAGTCTAGTCTAATGTGTTCAGATTGCTGATGTCTACACATGCATTCATGGCTATTTGATGAGAATTGCCCAGGCAGGCAGGCAAAGAGGGAGGTCATTATTGGCCATGCCTTCATGATCCTCAAAGATGGAAGAGACCTGTTTTTCACAGAACTTGGCTCTCCCAAATTATAGCAGAGGTCTATAATGCCAACTATTCGGGCATCTGAGGCAGAAAGATTAAAATTTCATTACCTACCTTGGCTACATAAAGTTCCAGACAAATCCAGGCACCTTAGTGAGAACTCAAAGAGTAAAAAGAATAGGGCTGGGATGTAGCTCAGTGGTAGAGCACTTGACTAGTATTCTCAAACTCATCAATCCTAGTACCTCATAACAATGAAAAAAAATAAAATGAAAAGAGAGTAAAGGGATATAGCTCAGTAGTAGATCACTTCTTAGTACGTAGGAGGTCAGAAAGCTACACACTGCCCTGAACTCACTTTATAGCTCTTATAGGCCTTGAACTTGTCATTCTCCTGTCTCGACTTCCTGCATAGCTGGAAGTAAAGTAGCCAGGCTTGCTTCTTTCAAAACCTTACAGCAGGGTATGTGTAATATCAGCATTTGGAAGGCTGAGGTAGGAAGGTTATTGAGAATTCCAGGCTGTCTTACACACTCACTCACGGGGGTTGGGTGGGGTGTATTATGTATTATTATGTATTACTGAAATACATCTCCACTGGAGCTCAATTTCTAATCTCCCCAAACAGTTCCAATTGGAAGTTCTCAAAAAGCTGGCCAGCAGGTGGTGCTAAATGCCCGTTAGGGCTGAAGGGTTTGGACTACAAACAAATTCTACATGCTTACAAGGCTGCCTGCCCTGTGCTGAGTCTGGAGATGGCCCATAGGATAAGGAGTCGACAACCTGTAAGCTCAAGTCAGCTGCTGAGCTTAGACTGGTGGAGGAGGCACCTAGAATGAGATGAGCTCAATAAAATGTCCAGAAAAGAGGTTCCAGCATGTTGGGGAACCACTCTGGATGGAGACAGGTCAGGCCAATAGCCCCTGGAGCTACTATTATAACTTCAATAAAAAGAGTGGTAAAGATGTTGAACAGCCTTGACCTTGTGCATTTTAGAATGTCAGAACATGATCCAAGAATGGAGTCATTCGAGGGGAATTCTGAGTGTAAAAACAAACTCTTAAGAAAACAAGAGTCTTCTGACCTCAGTTTCTTCAAAAACACAGATTTGTTCTTGGAATGTGCTTCCGTGCCCCTCCCAGGTGCAGCGGACAAGAGTGAGTTTGGCTCCTCCTTGTGATTATCCCTCATTCATGTGGTTCTTCTTAACCCTCAGAGTGTAAACTGCCTGATGCTCTGCATGAGACTTCAGTCCACATCATTTTTAGGCACATTGCCCCAGGTCCCACCACCTCAAGAGCAGTAAACATTACAATATCTCTCCTGCTTTAGAGGCTGCGTAGGGGTGAGAAAATGGAACTCAAGAGAGGAAGAGGAAGTCTGGAACAAACCAGGAAACTATATAGCCGCCATCACCTCTTTAAAGTTTTCTTCCTCTCCCCGAATCTACTTCTTTGCTCTGTGTGTATTTGTATGCCATGCTGGAACCTAGTACCTTGCACACACTAAACATGTCTTCTACCACTGAGCAAATCCAGCATCTATATTTTTTGTAAGCTTTCTAGGTGATGACAAAGCTGTCTGGCTCAGCTGCCCTGAACTGAACACTCATCTGTGGTGTGGACAGTGCTGTCATGGCCTGCTCACAGGCCTGAGAGTACTGGGTCTGGCAAGGAGATGGACACACAAGGGAGTCTCCCCAGTCAGGGATCAGGAGAGAAAAGTTGGCTAGTGGGACCCCAGAGCAGACAGTCTAGACAGAAAGTGCGGGTGCAGTGACCTGGAAGCACTGAGGGTTTTCTGCTCCTGAAAGTGGCTCCTGAGAAAGTCACAAATCAGTCCAGCAAAAGCCAGCCAAAAATGGCCTGGTCTGGGTCCTTGCTGGCTTAGATTGTGTCAGAATATCCCCTGAGTATGAGCAAATGAGCAGTTCAAAGGAAGAATCTGCCAGGCTTGGCAGCCCTCAGATGTGGAAGCAGAGGTGATGGAGGAGTCTAGTGGCTCAGCAGGTTTGAAGGTGAGTTCAACAGAAAATAAATGACAGCACTCTGGGGAAAGAAGTTCCAGGTCACACCTAAGACCTTTGGTCTGACAGGACTGCAGAACCTGGCTAAGCTCATCCCATTAGTGCTTTCTGGTTTGTCTTACCCTCTCAAAGCTTCTAAGGATGCTACTCCAGGCTAGACCATGCACTAGTGTGGGGCTTAGGCACACCTGTGTCATTCCTGACTCTAGATAAGCTCTAGCAGATACAGACTGAACTTCCACAAGGAGTGGTTTGGGAGTGAAGGAGACAGGTTGGAAGGGAAGATCCTACCCCTCCTCTCCCACACCCATGCTGTAGCAGGCCATACCCCAGTATTGGACACCACTCATACACACACTTAAAAAAGTCTCTCACCCTTATTTTCCAGGGTTTTTAGTTCCCTTGAACTGTCATTGTGCCTGCCCAAGCAGGTCTATTTCCCAGTAATTGTCAGCCACACTGGGGCGTGGGCCAGAAACACAGTTTCATGCTGCAGGTGCCTGAGTTCTAGCAGGTAACTACACTTAGGTGAAAATGGGACTCTTAACTTCACTGATGAAAAGAATTTTGAGACAAACTAGTATCAAGCAGAGCTAGAATTTAAGAGGAAATTTTTATTTAGGCATGGGGATTAATAAGCACTCAGGTAAAGCACAAGCCACATGAGTGTGAGTGTGAACTTCTCAGGAGAGTTATACTCCTGTCTTTTCAGTAGCTATATACATGACTTTAGTGGCTTCTGGAGTTACACCTCAAAGGTGTGCTGAAGAACTTATTGATCTCCTAGGGTGGGTCCTGGGATGCATTGGATGACAACTGATGAGCTAAAAACCATAGGCCATCAAGGTGGCAAGCAAAGTTATTTTTACTGTAAGCCAAAGTTTTTAGTCTCATCTGTAAAATTCACAGGAAACCTCAGGTTCATATATAGGAAGAGTGTGAGGCCATATAGAAGCCAAAGCTTACGTAGGTCTTTTTTTTTAATATTCACTTGTGTTTGTCTGCATGTATGTCTGAGAGAGATGTCGGATCCCCTGTAACTGGAGTTAGACAGTTCTGAGCTGCCATGTGGTTGCTGGGAATCAAACCCAGGTCCTCTGGAAGAGCAGTCAGTGCTCTTAACCTCCAAGCCATCTCTCCAGCTTCATTCCTGCCTCATGTTTAGGTCTTAAGTATGGTTCACTTTTAACTTTTTTTTTTTTAATGAGTTCCTGAATATATGTCTGTGAACCATGTACATGTAGTGCTCAGAGTTAGATCCCCTGCAACTGGAGTTTCAGATGATGAACTGTCATTTGGGTGCTGGGAATTGAACCCTGGTCCTCTGGAAGAGGATCCAGTGTTCTTAACTGCTGAGCCATCTCTTCAGACCCTCATTTTAACATTCTTATCTGAAATATCTCTCTATGCAAATATCTCTCTATACAACATTGTCTCTGCAGGCAACCTTCATAGCAATGCTGTTAATTGTTCTCAAGTTTTTGGCTCTCAGCCGGTGAGAAACTTCGATTAGACTCTAGAGTGAAGTCTTCCTTTCCCTTATCATGCCCTTTAATTTTCTTGTTTCTGTGCTGCCTCATGATGACCACAGCACTGTCCACCCAGGATAACACTTTATGCTCACTTCCACCTTTTTTCTTTTTAGGTTTTATTTGTTTGATTTTTTTTTAATGCAAGGTCTCATTGTGTAGCCTGGACTGTCCTAGAACTCACTTCGTAAGCAAGGCAGGCCTCAAACTCGAGATCCACCTGTCTCTTCCTCTTGAGTGCTGGAATTAAAGGTGTACGCCACTAGTCCCAGCATTTTTATCTTTGTCATTTTTTTTTTTTCCCAGAGCTGAGGACCAAACCCAGGGCCTTGTCCTTGGTAGGCAAGCGCTGTACCACTGAGCTAAATCCCCAACCCCAAATTTTTATTTTTAATTATGTGTCTGTGTGATGGTATGTGCACATGCATGAAGTGCCTGTGGAGACCAAAAGAGGGTGGTCCCATACCCTGGAGCTGGAGTTCTGGGCAGTTGTAAGCTGCCTGATGGGTTCGAGGAACTGACTGAGTTCTTTGCAAGGAGGGCAGTATAGCACTGTTAACCACTGAGCCATCTCTCTAGTCCCTCACTCCTTCTTTTGCCCATCAACCCATTCTCCATGCACTCTCTGTTTTGCCCCGTCTCCCTCCACCAGCTGTTTGTTGGTTGTAGGTCTTCTATCAGGGTCATTGGTTCCATCCCCCATTCACACCATAGTCAGAATTTGTGTAAATGAGACGAGGACTCTTGAAAAGCTCCAGACACCTCCTATTGCCTTTGGGCCATAGTCCTTTAGGCCCCATGATTTGTCCCCTCCTTATCTCTTACAGCCACTCAGGTGGCCAAACCTTTGCCACATACAGGGCTGTCCCTCCTGTCCCTAACCAGATTGAAAAGCTTTCTCCGACTTGGAAGTAATAGGAAGAATATCATCAAGGATTTGGGGAGTATATAAGAGAGAGATGATAGGGTTAGGTGTATAGAGGGGTTTTGCTTTAAATTTACTTGTTTTATGTTTGCCCACATGTATATATACCACATACATGCTTGATGCCCTCAGAGGTCAGGAGAAGGTGTGGAATTTCCTGGAACTGGAGTTAGACATGGTTGTGAATCACCATGTGAGTGCTGGGAATAAAACCCAGGTCCTCTGCAAGAACAACAGATGCTTATTTTTTTCTTTTTGTTTGTTTGTTTGTTTAGTTTTTGTTTAGTTTTGTTTTTTTGTTTTTGGAGACTGGGTTTCTCTATTATAACTCTGGCTGTCCTGGAATTCACTCTGTAGACCAAGCTGGTCTCGAACTCACAATGATGCCCCTGCCTCTGCCTCCCGAACGCTGGGATTACAGGCATACCACCGCCTGACTGCAACAGATGCTATTGAGCCATCTCTCTAGACCCCAAGAGGATTTTTTTTCCCTCTCTAGTTTGGAATTGGACCCTGCATCCTTGTACATACCAGGCAAATATTCTGCCCCTGAATTACTTCCCCAGCCAGAGTTAGTTTTTTTCTGTTGCCTTTTGATTTTGAAACAAGATCTCACTGTGTAGGCCAGACTGGTCTTAGACTTGAGATTCTCCTATCCCTGCTTCAGAAATGCTGAGATTATAGGTGAATTCTACCACTACCTGTCAGAGCTTCATGATTGTTTTTGGGTTTGGAGTTTTTTTTGTTGTTGTTTTGTTTTGTTTTGATTTTTAAGTGAGGGAGGATGAATAGGAAGAATAAGAAGGTTGAGAGACAAGTTTTGCTGTGTAGTCTATGCTGACCTCAAATTTGAGATCCTTCTGCTTCCAGCTCAGGAGTCAGAGCTATAAGTCCCCTCCCATTTTTCATGTGTGTGTGAGTGCATGTGCACATGTGAGTGGGTACATCTCTGCGGGTGAGAGTGCACATGGGTGTTTGTGGGTGAATGTGCACATGTACACAAGTTCACGTAGAGTGCTGAATTTATTGAAAATCAAAATTTTTCATTTTTCATTTTCAATCACTCTTCCATCTGATTCATTGTGTCAGGGCCTCTCAGTTAAACCCAGAGCTCATTGATGTAAATAATCTTGCTAGCCAGCTTGTTCAGGAATTCCATCTGTGGTAGTTTGAATAAGAATGTTTAATCTCCAGGGAGTGGCACTTTTGAAAGGGTTAGGACGATTAAGAGGTGTGGCCTCGTTGGAGGAAGTGTCATTGTGGGTAGGTTTTGAAGTTTCAAAAGCCCATGCCAAGCCCAGAGTCTCTTTCTGTGGCTACTGCTCAAGAGTCTGCCTGCATGCCATTATCCTTCCTGCCATGATGATAATGGACTAAACTTCTGAAACTGTTAGCAAGCCCCCAATTTTATAAAAGAAATGCTTTCTCTTATAATAGTTGTCTTGGTCATGGTGTTTCTTTACAGCAATAGGACAGTGACTAAGACACCATCTTTGCCTTCCAAAACAGGAATTAAGGCTGGTCTCCATCCTCACCTGGCATTTACGTGGGTTGCTGGAGATCTGAGCTCATAATTGCATGGCAAGTGCTTCAACCACTGAGCCATCTCCCAGGCTCCAGAGCTACTTTCTTTGTTTTGTTTTGCTTTTTTTTCTTTTTCTGTTTGTAACAGGGTCTCTCTACATATCCCTGGCTGGCAAAGAACTCACAATGAACTCAGAGATATACCTGCCTCTGCTTCCCAAGTGCTGAAATTAAAGGTATCTTAAAGGTGCTACCATGGCTAGCCAGAGTTCATGTTGGTTACAGGTTTGGTGGTCATGAAGGTCTTACAGTGAGCTGATAGTTGTGTGAATGGAAGGACGGACAGAGGAAAGGATGGTGAGATGAAGATGAAGGTAAGTGGATGGATTCAAGTGGCCAGGAGAGGTAGCTCTAGCATTTGGGAGGCTGTAACAAAAGGCTGAAGAGTTTGAGGCCAGCCTGAGCTATACAGCAGAAAGCAATACTTGGTGTCATATCCCCTGTAGGGCAGCTGGGAGCTCTGGAAACTGATGGAACACTCACCAATCTGCAGAGCTGATTTGGGAGCTCTGAAGCTGGACTTCCAGGTCAAGAGCTCAGATTGCTGCCTACCAAGGGCTCTTCCATGGGTATCTGTGTATAGGTGTTAGAAAGTACTGGTTTGGATCTCCTGGGGGGAGGGGGACAGCACACACTTCTAGGAGCCCCAATAATGGGTCAGGATGAACCAGTCTGGAGAAGAGACCAATGTGATGACCAGAGCGGTTGGGCAAAACTCTGGTAAGCTAGAAACCAAGAAGAGGTCTCCAGGAGGAGAATGGCATGAAGGATGGGGAGAGATTCCCAGAGGTCAAAGGGGAATGAACCAAAAATGCCTGGTATTTATAACTGTAGTGGAAAGAACGGGAAGGATGGGTGATGTGGAATGTGGACATTGGAGTGTACTAGGAGACAATGGTGGCCAGTGAGTGACCCTTGTGAAGGAAGGAGGTAAAGGTCCCATCCATAGGGGACAGAGGGTTCAGAGGCAAAGCATGGGATGACTGGCTCATAAACAAAGACCGTAAGTAAGCCAGGTCTGGTGACATTGGCCCTGAGTCCCAGCTACTTGGGAGGCTGAAATGGGAGGATCTCAAGTTCACAATCTGCCTGAGCTAGGGTTCCTTTAAAGCTAGTATTGGCAACTGAGACCCTGTTTCAAAATAAAAATGAGAAGAGAGCTGCGGATATAGCTCAGTGGTAGGGCCTAGCTTGCCTAGCATAGCACATAGGGGCCTTGGGTTCAGTCCCCACTGTGGAGACCAGAAAGCCAAAAAGAGCAAAATTTCCTTTTCTGGCATAGAGATCCTAACAGCTTGGAGCTTGATTTGTGATATTTTATACAATTAAAGCCAACACCTAACAATCCTGGCACTCAACACAAATGGCTAGTCTTAGGGAAAACAAGTGACACTGTTAGAGTACTACCTCAGCCAGGTATAGTCATACATGTCAGGAGGCAGAAGCAGGCAGATCTCTTTGGGCTAGCCTGGTCTACATAGCAAGTCACCCAGGGCTGCAAAATGAGACCCTGTATCAAAAACAAAAACAAGAAAAAAAAAATTTACCTCAACATAGTAAGCTGTTTCTTCTATTCAAATATAACCCTTACTGAAATGATCCAGAAAGCAAGGCCAGGTGTCTTGTCACAACTGCCATAAAAAAACCTTTCCCCTCTCTGCAGGACAATTCTCTTCCTTTCTCTGAGAATTTGCCTGCTATGTTTCTGTCCATAGAAGCTATTCTTTATTTCTAATGTTAATGAGTAATTGTGTTTCGCTGGCAGGAACTGATGCAGAAGTAGGAGAAAATAGAGGTGGGGTAACCCAAAGGAAAGATATATGGAAAGCCAAAGAAACTACATTTTGGGTCATGTTAATCACCCAAAATAACTTCATATGGACACTGAGGGTGCTTCAAAATCATAGTTTTTTTTTAATTATAAGTGTTTTGACTGCGTGTCTGTGCACCATGTGCATCAGTGGTGGCCACAGAGACCAGAAGAGGACATTGTATCTCCTAGAACTGGAGTTACAGGTGGTTGTGAGCTGCCTTACATGAGTGTTTGGTTTGGTACCATGTGCTTTCCACCGCTGAGCCATCTCTCCAGCCCTTTACACTAATTTTTTACAAATTAAAAAAAAAAAGTGAGCGCGTGGGTATCTCAGCGCTGAGGGTTGCTTTCTCCCCCGCCACGGCCACGTGGGTTCCAGGTATCATCTCTCCGGCCTCCAAATTAGGTTAACAAACTTGTTCTGTAAACCCCTGACAGAACGACCCTGAAGTTTGAGGGTCGTGGCTTTTGGTCAAGGAGAAACCCCCAGGAATTTGGGACACATTTGGCTTCAGGATAGGGTCCAGCTGGGACAGCCCTAAGCTCAGGCAGCGGCGGCCACGGACCGGATCTGCCAGCGGGGGGCCGCTCGCTACAAGCGGAACTTCCGCTCCCGGAGGCGTCCTTCTCGTCAAGGTGGAGGCCAGGTCGCGGGCCTGCGTCCCCACAAGGCCACCCTAAAACAGCAGGGGCCCTTTTCGCCTCAGGCCTGTAACGCAGCCCTGAGGGTCACACGCGCGCGCCCCCCGTCAGAACGTCCCCTCTCACAGACCACCCCCTGCCCACGGCCCGAGCCTCAGCCCAGAGCCCGCACGCGGCGCCCCTTAGACGCATGCGTAGAGTCGGGGGCGCCGCGCGGCCCCCACAGGATCCCGACTGGCCGAGAACTGCGCATGTGCACAGCACCTGACCGGGGGGGAGGGGCGCGCGTTCGTTCTCCGCGCGAGGTCTGCGCGCTTCAGGTGGAGGGGCGGGGCTGTGCCAAGGCGCAGGCGCAGGGCCGCGGCGACGGTTGGGGAGGGTTCTTCCGGAAGGTTCGGGAGGCTTCTGGAAAAAGCGCCGCGCGCTGGGCGGGCCCACCGCTATATAAGGCAGGCGCGGGGGGGCGGCGCGCCAGTTGCTTCAGTGTCGAGTTGTGGCTGGTCACGTTTCGTGCGTGGTAACTCTGCAAAGGTGAGGGATCTCTCTTTCTCTCTCTCTCTCTCTCTCTCTCTCTCTCTCTCTTCATTTCTCCATCTCTCTCTCCATCTCTCTGTATCTCCTTCTCTTTCTCATTTCATCGCTCTCTCCCTCTCTTTTTCTCGCATCTCTCTGTCTCTCCCTCTCCCGGTTTCTGAGGGGCTTGGCGGGGGTTTGGGGTGCGAGGTTGGCGGATGCAGGAGGGGTGGAGGTGCCGGCGCTGCGTTCCGCCTTCCCTCAGACCACGAAGGAGGGCGGCCATGGCTCCAGATCCTGGGCCCCGGGCGGCGGCCTCGCCTCAGGCCCAGGCCCAGGCCGCGGCGACTGCCGCTGATGGGGAGCGGCAGCGAAGAGTCGGGCGCGAGACGAGATTTTGGCTCTTCCCTCGTGCGTAGGCCGCCGCGGCCCCCGTCCAGGCTCTGAGGCGCGGGCGGAGGAGGCAGGCGCCATAGTGGAGGGTGGCCGTTGGGGACAGCGTGCGTGGAGCCGCTTGGGTCCGAACGTCCTCCCGGAGGCGTGCACATGCGCCTCGTAATTACCGCATTCTGAAATGAGGTCATCCCTTTGTCATCCGTCCTCCCCTTCTAGCCTTATTCTATTTCGTCTCTTTCTTAAGCCAAAATATAGTTGTTACTAAAAATATAGGTTTAGTCATTAGTACGGTGTGTCGACATACTGTGGTGCTTTAAAGCAGCTCTATTCTTCTAGATGCCTGAGGAAACCCAGACCCAAGACCAACCAATGGAGGAGGAAGAGGTCGAGACTTTCGCCTTTCAGGCAGAAATTGCCCAGTTAATGTCCTTGATCATCAATACTTTCTATTCGAACAAAGAGATCTTTCTGAGGGAGCTAATTTCAAATTCATCAGATGTGAGTGTATCATTGGAGAATTGGGTTTCTGTTTCAATGTACTTCACCTTGGGGTCTCGCTGTATGCTTGACATTTATTTTTTTGTTTTCTTAATAGGCTCTGGATAAAATCAGATATGAGAGTTTGACCGATCCTAGTAAACTAGATTCTGGGAAGGAGCTGCACATTAATCTCATTCCCAACAAACAAGATCGAACCCTTACTATTGTGGATACTGGAATTGGAATGACCAAGGCTGACTTGATCAATAATCTTGGCACTATTGCCAAGTCTGGCACCAAAGCCTTCATGGAGGCTTTGCAGGCTGGTGCAGATATATCTATGATTGGCCAGTTTGGTGTTGGTTTTTATTCTGCGTATTTGGTTGCTGAGAAAGTGACGGTGATCACCAAGCATAATGATGATGAGCAGTATGCCTGGGAATCCTCAGCAGGAGGATCATTCACAGTGAGGACTGACACAGGTGTGCAAAAAGCATAGAGTTTGGGGTACATGACTAGTTTTGGTCAAGTACTTGGGAAAATTAGCCAGGAGAACTGAGTTCAAGAGCAGTTTGGGATGGATAGTGAAGTCCTAAACCCTCAACTTGCTAATCTAAAAGAAGGGGAGTTCCAGGATCGGGGCTGTGAGGTGGGAGGCCATGGGGATTGTACAGCTAATGTTTGCTCACTATGTCTTGGACAAGGAAGTTAACTAAAGCTATGGGGACCTTTACATCTGTAGTGAAGGTGACCTGCTGGGGCTTCAGAGGCAGAGTGAGATGCACTATTTTGATTTCACGCACCTTGAACATCGAAGCACCAAGATTATAGACTATTTTAATATGTTAGCCATTTAAATTTAGTTCATCACTCCCCCCAGGTGAACCAATGGGTCGTGGAACTAAGGTTATCTTACATCTGAAAGAAGACCAAACTGAGTATTTGGAAGAAAGGAGAATAAAGGAGATTGTGAAGAAACATTCCCAGTTTATTGGCTATCCCATTACTCTATTCGTAAGTTTTCTTTCATTTGAACAGTAAATTTCTACAAGGACGTAAATCATGTTTACTAGACTAGTATAAAGCCTGTTGGGAACCAGTTGGGTGTGCATGTATTTTGAGAAACGCTAGCTGAAAATCTTGGTTATGTGTACTACTCAGGTTTAGCTGGTTTACATTTTTATACCCAAAGCAACTCATTCCTTAAATCTGCCCTTCAGCTATGTGATGTGTAATGCAGATACTGAAGTGACTTTTTCTCCTGAAGGTGGAGAAGGAACGTGATAAGGAAGTCAGTGATGATGAGGCTGAAGAGAAAGAAGATAAAGAGGAAGAAAAGGAAAAGGAAGAAAAGGAGTCTGATGACAAGCCGGAAATAGAAGATGTCGGTTCTGATGAAGAGGAAGAAGAAAAGAAGGATGGTGACAAGAAGAAGAAGAAGAAGATAAAAGAAAAGTACATTGACCAGGAAGAACTCAACAAAACAAAGCCTATTTGGACCAGAAATCCCGATGACATCACTAATGAAGAGTATGGAGAGTTCTACAAGAGCCTGACCAACGATTGGGAAGAGCATCTGGCAGTAAAGGTGAGTGCTTTAGTCAGCCTCACAGGTTGTCAGCAGTGGATTGTTATCTTTACACCCACTCAGCTACGTGAGTGTCTGTCAAATAGCTCAGTGGAAAAGTGAGTTTGTTTTGTCCATGACAATAAAAAGTATTCCATTTTATTGCAGCATTTTTCTGTTGAAGGACAACTGGAATTCCGGGCCCTTCTTTTTGTCCCAAGACGTGCTCCTTTTGATCTGTTTGAGAACAGAAAGAAAAAGAACAACATCAAGTTGTATGTGCGCAGAGTTTTTATCATGGATAACTGTGAGGAGTTAATCCCTGAGTATCTGAGTAAGTATGAATAGGAAGAATAAGCATTGTTGACATTATCCCTCTGTATTGGTTTTGGGTCTGGGAATGCAACCTAGTGGCAGAGTCCTTACCTAACATTGGAGGCTCTACATTCAATCCCCTAGATTAAAACCAAAAATGACCCATTACAGTTTTCAGGATGATAAAATAGATCTCTTTGGTTTTTCCCTCCCCAGATTTCATTAGAGGGGTGGTAGATTCTGAGGATCTCCCTCTAAATATTTCCCGTGAAATGCTGCAGCAAAGCAAAATTTTGAAAGTTATCAGAAAGAATTTGGTCAAGAAATGTTTAGAACTATTCACTGAACTGGCAGAAGATAAGGAGAACTACAAAAAGTTTTATGAGCAGTTCTCAAAAAATATAAAGGTTGGTATTGACATGTTTTTCTGTTCCTGGCTGTTTTTACACTAGCTTGGGAGGAGGGGATTGGTGGATTTCAGATAGGTTCTCACTAGCTCTCTGGCTAACCTTGAACTTAGATCCACTTGCCTCTGCCTCAAGTGTTGGGATTAAAGGCTAAATGTAGGAAACAATGTGTTTTGTTTCAGCTTGGAATTCACGAAGACTCTCAAAATCGCAAGAAACTATCAGAGCTACTGCGATACTACACATCTGCTTCTGGGGATGAGATGGTTTCTCTCAAGGACTATTGCACTAGAATGAAGGAAAACCAGAAGCATATATATTTTATCACTGGTATGGTCAAGTAAATAGGTGTTTTTCTCTACTGGTGTGATACTTAGGGCAGTATTTATGTAACTAAGAATGTTCAGTCTAATTATGCTTAAGCTTGCAGCTGGGTAGAAAAATTACATACATAAAACCGTTTCTAGAAGTAACTTTGCAATGTATTATCTCAGGTGAGACCAAGGACCAGGTTGCTAACTCAGCCTTTGTGGAACGTCTTCGAAAGCATGGCTTAGAAGTGATCTATATGATTGAGCCCATTGATGAATATTGTGTGCAACAACTGAAGGAATTTGAGGGCAAGACCTTGGTGTCAGTTACCAAAGAAGGACTGGAACTTCCAGAAGATGAAGAGGAGAAAAAGAAACAGGAAGAGAAAAAGACAAAATTTGAAAACCTCTGCAAAATTATGAAAGATATTTTGGAGAAAAAGGTTGAAAAGGTACACGAATGAATGTAGTTTCATTTGTATCTGTCACTTAGAACTTGTTCTGCAACTTGGTCTTTTTAATCTTACAAGAAAAAGATACTTAGCTATAACTTGGCTTTTTATTATAGGTGGTTGTGTCAAACCGATTGGTGACATCCCCATGCTGTATTGTCACAAGCACATATGGGTGGACCGCAAACATGGAGAGAATCATGAAAGCTCAAGCCCTCAGAGACAACTCAACCATGGGTTACATGGCAGCAAAGAAACACCTGGAGATAAACCCTGATCACTCCATCATTGAAACCTTAAGACAAAAGGCAGAGGCTGACAAGAATGACAAGTCTGTGAAGGATCTGGTTATCTTGCTGTATGAAACCGCACTCCTGTCTTCTGGCTTCAGTCTGGAAGATCCCCAGACACATGCTAACAGAATCTACAGGATGATCAAGCTTGGTCTAGGTAAGCTGCAAACTTCATGTTAAAGGGAAAAGAAACATGCTGGTGGGGTAGACAATAGAATTGGATTGTCACTGTTAAGATCTCAGTCAGCTATCTAAGGGGTAAATGAATCCTCTCTGTTGTTTTGTTTGAGATAGTCAAATTTAGCCCAGGCTGGCCTCAGGTTAGTTGTATAGCTATGGCCTTGGAATGATTCTTCCTTTCTCCCAAATGCTGAGATTTATAAGCATGTACTTGCCCCATATCTTCGAGGTTTTCCTATTTTAAATTTTTCAATGCTCAGTGTAAAGCGAGTTGCCTGACGCTACTTAGCTGATATTAACAACTGAAACACTATTTCCAAAACCAAGGTATTGATGAGGATGATCCTACTGTGGATGATACCAGTGCTGCTGTAACTGAAGAAATGCCACCCCTGGAAGGAGATGATGACACGTCACGCATGGAAGAAGTAGACTAAGCTTCATCAGAAGAACCGTGTGTTAGATGCTTACCTTCATTCCTTCTGATAATATATTTTTGTTTTACTTTTGTTAACATTTAAAACACCTTTGTAGCATGAAAGATAAAATTCTTTCTACTTGTGATACTGTGATATACTGTAGGTTTAGTTCAGCAGATTGTTTTCAGACATAACTATTGTTAACTTTGTGGTCTGAAGTGTTTAGCTGTTGAGCTGGATTCCTTAGTAGACCAAATCATTTGTCATCTTCATGTGTAAAAGGAAGAAAGTTAAGATGGCTTGAGTTTCATCTTAAAAATTTTCATTCCCTGTAGTTAATTCTGCATGTACTAAACTTAAATATGTATACAAACTGAAAAAACTTGACTGAGGAATTCCCCATGTGGCTTGCTTTCCAGAGTACTGATAACAAAAACCTTTAACTTCCTAGGTCTTGTAACTCAGCAAGGCTTGTGAATGGAAATATAGTGCCCAATCACATTCTGCTTTAAAGGGTAAATACAAATGAGATAAAAGAAAGGTGTGGAATGTCGTCTTTTTTTTAAGAGGTGGGTTTTTATGGCTGGGTGATCTGTTCCATAGAACAATAGTTGGGATCCAGTGAACAAAGATGGTTTAAAATTGGCTGCCCTCTGTATGGAGATCTCTTTCCCAGTACGCTCAGAACTTGGTACTTGACAGACTGAGGCTATAGCATGCTTTTCAAAGGATGTGTTTTTGGCAGCACATAGGCAGGATTGAACCCTTGGATTGTATGCTAGCCTAGGCAAGTGTTCCTTTATTCAGGTAAAGCCTTCACCCTAGGTTTTATTATGGAACTGGTAGTGTTTGGTGTTTATATTCTATATAATCCCTTAATTCCATCACCTTACGTGTCCAGTTCTTTCCAGATCTAAAACATCTTAGAATCTTTGTAGCTTAATGATAGAAAATCTATCATGGATTTGGGAGCAGTAAGGAACTGGAATAGGAAGAGGTGGACAAGTGCTTGGAAGCCCACCTGAGAGAACTAGGATAGTGCTGCTAGCCTAATGTATGCAGTATGTGCAAAACGCTAATTTTCATCCTCAGCACCACACCAACAGCCCTGGACATAGAATGACAGTTTTAGTGTCATTAGTTAGAATTAAGATCCTGAAGGCATGGGTTGGTTGATGGGTTGATGATCTATAGATCAGGTAGTAGGGGATCAGTAAGTGTTTACCACATTTAGTCCTTTTGAAAGGCTTTTAAGGACTTGGTCACTGAGTCAAAAAAAAAATTCTTGAAGTAAATTATAGATCACTTCAAAGCTTTTGAGATGTGTAGTTACTTACTGAAAAGTGATACCAGCTGGGAATTTGGTATCAAATTGTACAGATTGGCAGATAGACTGTTACAGGGACACAAAAGCCAAATACTATGGGATTCTACACGTACCTCCTAGAGCTAGATATCCAGCACTAAAGGCAGAAGGAAGAAGTCTGGCCTGCATAGACTCAAACAACCTGGGGGTGCCTCTCAGCTGCTACAGAGTGCTGGGTTAGGTTCAAGATTAGGAGTTAATGGCCACCGTAGGCTACATAAGACCTTGTCTCAAGCAGTAAAGGAGGAAAGGGTTTAAACCAAACAGTTGGGTTGGTGGGAAGTGAAGTTGGGTGATGATGGTGGTCACACTGCATATACTCAGAACAGAACAGTAAAAAGGTATCCTAACACAGAGGCAATTACAGTTATGGGTTGTGTTTGGGCTTCTGTAGTGAAACACCATGACCAAAGCAACTTGGGAGGAAAGAGTTATTTGACTTATATTTGACTTATATTCCCATGGATACCTCTGTTTATCAAAGGAAGTCAGGAACTCAAAAAACTAGCAATCTGGAAAGCAGAGACCATTTAGGGCTGCTGCTTACTGCCACCTTCCTTTCTTAGAGAATCCAGGATCATTAGCCCAGGGGGGACACCACCAACAATGGGCTGGGTCCTCCCCATCAATCACTAGGAAAATGCCTTACAGGCTTGCTACAGCCCCATGTTATGGAGGCATTCTCTTAATTGAGTTGACGTCTACCCAGCATAGGGATCTCATTTCAGTTTGACACAGGGTCTTAGAACCAAGGCTAACATGAACTAAAATGACCTTGAGTTCTGTCCTAAGTGTGGCATTATGATGGTGTGTGTTCAGTCCTTGGGATTCAACGTAGGGCCTCATGCATGGTAGGCAAGTGCTCTACCACTGAGGTGAGCTCCATCTCTAGCTTATTTTTTCCTGTGAGACTTCCATGTAGCCCAGGCTAGCTTGAAACTTGGTATGTAACTGTTCTCACCACTCTTAGAGGTCTTTGCCTTAGTGCTGGGATTACAGGCAGGAGCAATACCCAATTCATGCACAACTATTTTCAAACGTTACCCTCAAACAGTAGCCTGATTCAGTGAGCAATAACATGGCTGCTAATAGTCTCTCTGCCTTTGTGAACTGGGTTAACAGCTTGCATTGTCTGTTTAGATGCCACTTTTTTTTTTTGGCGGGATGCGGGGGGGGGGGGGGGGGGGGGGATTGTCCTGAAACTCAGAGATCCACCTGCCTCTGCTTCCCAATAGCTGAGATTAAAGGTGTGCACACCACCACCTGACTAGTGACACTCTTTTAAGAAAAATTTTTATGATGTATGCCCCTTGAATGGCTCGAATTCTCTACCTACCTCACTCCCTTTGGTGCTGGCAGTGTGACCCAATACCTCCCACATTGCAGGGGAGTACCCTACCACTGAGCTACACGCCCAGCTCCCTGTACCTAGGTCAGCCTGCCTTGCCTGTCAGCTGGAAAGAAAGGTGTGGATAGAAATTGTTCATTGCTGGCTCGGTGCACAAGGCAGGCATCTGATTCATATTTGTGGAATGAATAACTGGTAAGTACAATTGGTACTTTACCTTTGTGAGGAGGGCAATTCGTTTATGTACTTTCATATCATTTAGGAAGCTTTGTTCCCCCTGTCTAAGCGTTCTGGGTGTGCTCAGACCTTTAAAAAATGACTTGCAGAGTTGTCTTCCTGGGAAGGAACATCACCTCCCTGGGAAGAACATTCCAGGAGGCTGCACTTCTGGTGAGTCACTGAGTATTAATAGCACCACCAAAATCTGAACAAAGACTAGTATGTTACTGCAGAGCCAAGGAGCTTAGCAGACTGCCAAGTGTGGCCCGCAGCGTGCCTCACCTTCCCATGAAAGCACTTCAAAGCCTTGACACTTGACCAATGGAAATTGTAGGACTGGAGGTGTCCCAAGAGAAGCACTCGGTTAGTTGGTTGGGTTTTTTGTTTTTTAAGATTATAAAAATATTTTTAATTGTGAACGTTTTGTGTCTTGAGTGCAGGTTTGAGCACGTGATGCAGCACAATGGAAAGTCAGAAGACATGAGATCCCTGAAGCTGGAGTTCCAGGCAGTTGTGAGTTGCCTGATGTGGGTGTTGGGAATCAAAGCCAAGTCGTCTGCAAAAGCAGTATGTATCTCTCCAGCTCCAAGCGCTTTCTGTAGATTCTATTCTAGATTCAAAATAAAAAACAGCTGGGTGGTGGTGGTGCATGCATTTAATCCCAGCACTTGGGAAGTAGAGGCAGGTTTATCTCTTGAGTTGAGCCCTGCTCTGTCCAGACGGAGTTCCAGGACAGCCAGTGCTACACAGAGGAACCTTGTCTGAAAAAACAGAAAGCACAACAAAACCAAAATCTAACAATTATCCAATTGTTGAATAGTTGAGTGGGTGAAACAAGTAGAACATTGATCGTCTGAGCACCATTTCATATTCCTTTGCTGTAAACCCAAACTTACATAGCTCCTGTCGTGTGACAAAACTCTCCTGGAAAACATCACACATGTCTACTCACCCCGATAGGGAGCCCACACAGACCAAAGTGCAGACACCACCAAAGTCCAACCTGGTGAGCCAGTGAGTTTTACTGGGGTTACTTACAGGAGTATAGGTGAGGGGCCACTTACAGGAGCAGAAATGACCCAAAGACAGCTGCATCACCAAAGCCACCCCAGTACGGTGACAGCTCACAAAGATGGGAACCTGGAGCACACTGCACAGCCTGCAGGCAGCTCAGCAGGTTAGAGAGTGACTTTTGCAGGAGCCTCGTTGGTCTGATGTCAGTCTGCTTTGTAGCTTTTTGTTATTGGCAGGGAGGGGCCTAGAGAATCTGGTCAATTCCCGAAATTGAAATTCCTATTTTGAGTTGTTTACGTCTTGCTTAAAGAGCGTCCTTGCTGATTGGACCAAGTCCTATGACTTCTGCTATCTCCATCTCTTTCCTGAGCGTGAGGATCAGCAGACAGGGCAAGCTGCCCAAGCCCACTGTGTATCAGGAAAAAGAGCAGGTGCATTTATTCATTTTTAAAAAGATTTTTTAATCTTTAAAAATTCTTTATTTGGTTTTTTCAAAATAGGGTTTCTCTGTTGTAACTTACTGTCCTGGAGCTCACTCTGTAGACCAGGGTGGTCTCAAACTCACAGAGATCCACCTGCCTCTGCCTTCTAAGTGCTGGGATTTAAAGGCGTGCGCTACCACTGCCTGTCAAAAGATTTTATTTTTTAATTTATATATATATGTGCGTGTGTCCATGTTTGTAGGACACATGTGTAGGTCCCCAAGGAGGCCAGAAAAAGGCATTAGGTCCCCTAGAAGTTAGAGACAGTGGTGAGCCACCTGACATTGGTGCTGGGAGCCAAAGCCAGGGCCTCAGCCAAGCTCTCTGAACCAGCTCTTCAGCCCTTGCTTGGTGGTGGTGGTCATTGTTGTCTTCCTCTTCCTCCTCTTTCTAGATTTTTAAATTTTATTTTGTGTTTATGAATATTTTGCTGCATATATATATACCATGTGCTTGCCTGGTCCCTGAGGAGGTCAGAAGAGAGGTCATTGAATCTCTTGGAACTGAAGTAATAGATGCTTGTGAGCTACCATGTGGGTGCATGGAATGAACTCAGGTTCTCTGCAAGAGCAGCAAGTGCTCTTAACCACTGAGCCATCCCTCCAACCCTCTTTATTTCTGTGTGTTTAGTTGTTTTTGTTTGTTTTGACACAGGGTCTTAGGTAGCACAAACTGGCCTCTGACTTCCTGAGTAACTGAAGATGACCTTGAACCCTATGCCTGCTTGTACATCCCAAGTGCTGGGATCACAGGCATGTGCCATTTTAGTGTTCTGTTTTTATGACGGCATCTTCTATGTACCCGGGCTGGCCTTGACATCACTGTGTAGCCCAAGTTAACCTAAAACTTGTGGTAATACATCCTCATAGCTCAGCCTCCCAAGTGCTGGGATCACAGGCCTACCACCACACTAGGCAGAAAATCATTAAATGCATTTTTTTTCATTTAGATTACAATGTGTGGGGTGTGTGTGTGTGTGTGTGTGTGTGTGTATGTGTACATACATGTACCATAGTACAAGCAAGGAGGTCAAAGGATAACTTTCAGGGGTCCATTCTCTTCCTCCACCATGTGGGTTCCAAAGATCAAATTTAGGTCCAGGTTGTCAGACGTGGCAGCAAGTGTTGATGTTGAACCATCTTACCAGCCCCAGGAAGTACATTTTCAATCGAAGTCTGATAGCTGGGCTCAGTAGGGGCAAGCCTTTAATCCCTGTATTCAGGAACCAGAGTCAGGCAGATCTCTTGAGTTCAAGAATAGCCTTATCTACATAATGAGCTCCAGGTCAGCCAGGCAGGACTACATAGACCCTGTTTCAGAAGGAAAGAGAAACCGCCAAACTAAAATAAAGTGATCTGACAATGCAGTATGCTCCCTGTCCCACTGAGCCTTAGGTGTCAGTTGGGCACAGCTGAGAAGTTATACAGAGCTTCCCCTGAGTGAGAACTGGCTTGAACTGGAGAAATTTTTGCCTGCTTGATCTTAAGAGAAATGTATAGAAATGTTCTGTGTGGGTTGCATGGAGAATTAAAAAATGTCCAACTGTCCCAAAACAAGACAAGCCTGATAATTGTAATTGACAGGAAATAACGGGATTAGAACCACATGCTAAGCAGCACTGGAGAAGCAGCCAGACAAAATTAAGGGACTTGCAGAATATTTGGTCTCTTCTACTTAAAAAAACACTAGGTAGACTGAGGCAAGAGGATTTTGAGTTTAAGGCCAGTCTGGGATAGATAATGAAACCATCTCAAAGTAAAATGGATAGAATGAAGCAACTGTCCAAGACCAAAAGAAATGTCAGGGTTGGGGTTGTAACTCAGTTGGTGGAGTGCTTACTTAGCATGGGCCAAGTCCCCTAATGGGTCCCCAGCACTGCCGGGTCACAGTCCAAGACAGGCAGTCATTCGAGGGGAATTTTGAGAAAACTCCCAAGAAAACTAGACAAGAGTCCTATGATCTCAGTTTCTTCAAAAACATGGAATTGCTCTTGGAATTTGCTCTTGTGCCCCTCCCAGATGTAGTGGATAGGAGTGAGTTTACTTCAGATAATTCATTGCAGCTGGCTATTGTTACTTGTTTATGTGCTTTTATGGAAAATGTTTTTGCCACGTGAAGCTTGTGCTTGTGATTGTATTGGCTTGAACTCATGAGAACAAGATTCAGACCGCCCTACATAACGCTCAGAGTGTAAACTGTCCAATGCTCTGAGTAAAGTTGGCCATTGCACGAGACTTTAGTCCTCCTCATTTATCGACTATTCTCCCAGGTCCCACTATCAACTAGACCTCATAAAATGGCTCATGATGTCTACCTATAGCCCCAGCACTCAGTAGTAGAGCCCAAAGAATCAGAAGTGCATGGTCATCTCAGGCAACAGTGAATTCAAGGCCAACTTGGGCTACATGAAACCACGTTCCAAAAAACCAAGTTTCTGGGGACTGGAGACATGGCTCAGTGGTTCAGAGCACTGGCTGCTCTGCCAGAGGGCCAGGATTTGATTGCCAGCACCCACTTGGTGCTTCACAGCTGACTAACTCCAGTCCAGGGAGATCTGATGTTCTCTTCTGGCCTCCACAGGCACCAGGCATATACAATGATGCAAGACATACACATAAGTAAAAATGGATATTAAAAATAATTGCTCAGGGAGACTGTATAAGCCCTTCAAACATAGAAGCTATTGCCGTTGCTCTTGGCTGCCCACCGTAACTAGCTGGTAAGACCCTGTTGCTGAAGACACCCATACGTTTTGCTTGCAGGATGCAGAGAATCAAGCTGGAACTTAGCTGAAAATGTGCTGTTGTGCTGGAAGGGGCTGTGCAGGCTGCTGGGGGAGAATAGCCCTCGGGGCTTACCCAGCACTGGAGCCCGCATGCTCCAGTCTCAGCAACGCGTGCTCCCTGGTGCAACAGTAGCATGAAGGTTACAAGGGTACCCAATTACTCTCTGGTTGGATCTGCGATCTGCTCCATGAGAGGGAATTCATTCCTGGTACTGTAAACCTTTCAAAATTCCATGACTTAGGAGGTCCTAGGCTCTGGGAAGAACCTACTACTGTTTTGCTAAATGGACTTGTCAGACTTCATGCTTATACCACAGATAAGTCTGTTTTTGACCTTGGCCAGATATCTCTGCAGCGATGCAGACTCATAACTGGTCTAAGTGCTAAGAGTAAGTGACTATTGAAAGCTCAGCCCTGAGGAGGATGTCTCTGTGAACACCCCATGTGAGGAAGTATGGAAGAAGGGCCAGAAAGAGCCTAAGAGCTGGAGGATGGGGGAAGAGTGCTTTGAAACACAAGACTCACGTGGCACTCACGGGCAGCTCTTGTTACTTGAACAAGACACAGACAAGGTCAAGCCAAAAAGGTCAGTTTCCATTCCTGCTGGCAGCACGAGGTAAACTCAGTGGGCTGCCAATAAAGGGGGACATGAGAGTGGCTATGTTAAGGGGTGTCAGAGGACATAGGGAGGTGTTGGGGTGGGTAAGATACACATTGTATGCACAGATGAAATTCTCAAAGAATAAACGAAAGATGCAGGAAAGAATAGAAATTTAAGGTAGCCAGGTGCGTTATTCTATGGTAAAGCTTGTGCTTGGCCTATGCAAGGTCCCAGTTGAATCTCTAGCATGAAAAGAATGGAGGATGGGGCTGGAGAGATGGCTCAGCAGTCAGGAGTACTGGCTGCTCTTGCAGAAGTCATGGGTTCAGTTCCCAGTCAGTGTCCACATGGTGGCTCACAACCATCTAACTCCAGTTGCAGAGAATCTGACTCCCTCCCTGGCATCCAGCGGCACTGTGGTATGCAGAGACGTAGGCAGTGCACCCCAAACAAAGGCACTGTGGTATGCAGAGACGTAGGCAGTGCACCCAAACAAAGGCACTGTGGTATGCAGAGACGTAGGCAGTGCACCCAAACAAAGGCACTGTGGTATGCAGAGACGTAGGCAGTGCACCCAAACAAAGGAAAATAATATAAAGCGATAATCTTTAAAAGAAGAGTAATGTAAACACACGGAGTCCCCAATGCTAATTGTAGCTTACAAGTACGTTGGTCTGTAGCTTGAGGGGTGCTGGAGTGCAGCTAGTCTAGTGCGCGAAGTGGGGTCACCACATGGGTGTCATTGGCTGCAGGCACCCCAGTTTTGTTTTTGTTTAGTTTATCAAGACAGGGTTTCTCTGTCGTAGCCCTGGCTGTCCTGGAACTCACTCTGCAGACCAGGCTGGCCCCGAACTCACAGAGATCCGCCTGCCTCTGCCTCCCGAGTGCTGGTACCAAAGGTGTGGCCACCACCGCCTGACTGTCCCAGTTTTTTGCCTAAAGATCCAGTTCCTCAAGGAACCTTGTCCTTTAACAGTCTCTCTTTATTTCCTTAGGTGTTTGTTGCTGTTATTTAGACAGGGTTTCATGTAGCCTGGCCTTGAACTCCTGATCCCCCTGCCTCTACCTCCTGGGTGCTGGGATTACAAGTGAGAACTACCATACATGGGTTCCTTATTCTTTAGGCTTTTTTCCTTTTAGTTCCTCCTTTGGGCTCTGCGTATGCCTGATTTTACCTGTGTGGCTTTCCATTTGTGTATTTCAAAGGTGCCAAGGTTGGTGATACAAGAGACTCACTAAGCCCCCTACCTCCCTCAGTTGCTGAGTTACTCCCTCACCTCCTTCCCCTCCTCACAGTGCTCAGTCAGAGTAATGGAAACCACTTTAAACATTCAGGTGACCAAGGGATGTCCTTTCCCAACCATCTACTTAAGTACCCTGCAAGTTGCCTCAGAAATTGGGATTCAAAGTCCCCAGGCCAGCCGCACTGTGTGTGTGTGTGTGTTGTTTCAGTGTAGGAGCAAGATAGTACCACATACAGCTTCTGCACAGACTGCAGAGGGACAGCTCCTAACACCTCAGCCTCCCACAGAAGGAAGAGCTGGGCTGGGACGGGAGGTGGCCTGGTGAATTGGCTATGAGAGGAGCTGGGGCGTTGGTGGGACACAAGCTGGGGAAGGGGTACCCAGCTGTGTGGCCAGAATGAAAACTTGGAAGATGTTCCAGGGCACAGGAAAATCCCCCGAGGCCTTAGCCTTGCAATGCCCTCTCTGGTCTTTAGTGAAGCGTAACAGGGCATCTAGCACCAAGGAAGGGAAGGCTTTGAGAAGCCAGTGGCCATGAGGATCAGGCCTGTCAGTCAGCACAAGGTGGGTGGGACTGCACCATGCGGTGTGGGGTGGGCAGACAGCAGGACTGAGGAAGGGGAGCTGGGGAGTCATGGCCTATGGTCCTGTGGACACCTGCAGCTCTTCCCAGTAACTTTTCAAGGAATATTCACATTGGGTAGCCATGGAGATACCTGTGATCTCACACAGGTCTGAAGGCAGGACACCTGCCTCCCTCCTTGACTCTTAGGTGACCACTTAGGGACCAAAATGAACGTCCCATCCAGGAGGTAAGTCTAGAATAACAGTCCTGTGACTTTGAAACCAGAAGCTTGATCCTAGTGAACTGCTTTAAATAAACATCTGCCAGCCCCAGGGCCGCACTGGCTTCCTGCCAGACTCCCAGAGGCCTAACTTAGCCCCTGCCCAGCCACTGCCAGCAACCCATTCTTCCATACCACACTAAATTTGGGCCAACTTCCCCGGGAACAGAGTAAGTGTGGTCCAGCCTGGATCTTTGCACAGATGTGGCCATGTGTGCTCCTCCAGTTATATGGTCTTCCACTGGAGTCACAGTGAAGGACAGGATAGGTTGGATGTGTGTGAAAGGGCAGTCTTTGGTAAGAGGAGGCTCTGCCCAGATTCCACATAGGGGTCACTCTCCTTGAGAATGAAGTGTGACCCCTCAGGGCAGGTGTCCCTGCCCTCCTGCCTTTTCTAGGCACCTGCTCTTCCCAGGAGACCTTGCTGTGAGGTGGAGGCATGAAGAGTAGGGTTTGGGAAGGGCCAGGGGATGCCCAAGGTTGACCTGCTCAGATGTCAGAGACCAGGGACCCTCTGCCCAGAGCTGAGCAACCCTCTCCTCCCACTTGAAGCCATAGGAGAATTCTGAGGCATCTTGGAATTAACCTGGTAGAAATAGCATCTACATGCAAAGCATGTAGGGACATCTAAAGTAAAATACTATTTTACCTGAGGAAGTTACCTCTAGACAGAACTGACTTGACTCAGTTTTACTGACCCAGTTTTACTGGCTGCAGTTTTACCATGAACAGCACCTTTGCCTGAGAGGTTCCTTCTGGTTAGAACTTCCTGGTCTGCTGGGTTCTGCTAAAAGCCAGGCTCCGTGGAGAGGCTAACTCCTACACTCAAGCACAGTGACCCTCCCTCCGAGGAGGAGGCTTTCAGCGCTGTGTCTCCCAGAAGTTGTCAACATCATCTTGAACTTGAGCTGCAAGTTTGCCATCCCCTCCTCTCACCTCTACCCCTCATTCCCAGATGTGCGCTGCAGACTGATCCCAGAGCTTTACATCACAGATGGGAAATTGCAAACTAGAAAAAATATGCCTTTTTCATTTATTAGCCTCAGAATGGCCAGCGGGCCATCAAGACGGCTCCGCCAGTGCAGGCACTTGCTGCCAAGGCTGACAAATAGCTCGTCCCCAGATGCATGGTGAGAGAACTGAAATTGTCCTCTGACCTGAACAGAATCACCGTGGCATGAGCGTACATGTGTGATTACACATGTATATGTCTGCTCAGGTGTGGTTGTAGTTCAGTCAGTGGTATTCTTTTGTCTAGAAGTTCAAAACTAAAACTCTGGGTGTAAGCTCCAACACGGCAGACATAAAAGGTATTGACCAAAATCTTGCCTAACAGAGGATGGGGGTGTCAATCTTAGAGAAATTAATGATTGTAAGGAAAGAACAGCCACTTGTGATTTGTGCACCAAATATGGAGCCTGGCACCCTCTCTGGAGGCTCACATGAGGCCAAGGGCAGTTTATTATCTGCATTTAGGATGATTTGCTGTCTCCTTACTGCCCTGAGAGGTGAATGTTTTCCAGGCACTGATCCAACTGGGGACTTGGAGATGATGCAGCTGTCTCCGGAAGGGATGGTTACAGTTACAGAAGGGACTGTTTTCATTAGATGTGTGTGTGTAAAACACGGGCTTCCTGCTCTCCTCAGATCCTGGGGTGTGTGTATGTGTGTGTGTATGTATGTAAAACACGGGCTTCCTGCTCTCCTCAGATCCTGGTGTATGTATGTATGTATGTATGTATGTATGTAAAACACGGGCTTCCTGCTCTCCTCAGATCCTAGTCCAGAAATTATGCTCAGACATTTAAAGCCCGGGTTTGTTTCACAAAGGTGAGTGCCCTGTCCTGAGACAGGGTAGACCTGGTCAGTAGTGCTAGAAGGATCCATCTCGGATTTGCTGGCTATACTCCAGCTAATCCTCTTAGCACCCGACACAGGGGGAAAAGTGCTTAGGGAGCCTCAGCACCTGTTAGTGCAAGGACAAGAAGTTTGTTTTTGAACTAGAGCTGGTGTTGGACTGAGTATCCCTTACTGAGAACTCCTTAGTAGTGCCAGGGATTGGCCTGGGTTCTCACGAATGTTAGGCAAACACCACCACTGAGGTACCATGCCAGGTTCCTCTGTGCTGCAGCTGTTTCCAGTCTTCTGAGCCTCCTGCCTCGGCCCCACCACACCTGGCTAGTTGTAGGTTTTTTTAAAGACACTTCCATATTGTTTTCTATGAGTACACTTACAGCCCTACCAATAGCGTATGTGTTCCACCAGCAACTGTTAGTAGCCATTCTGAATGAGGGGTATTTTTTTAATTATATACGTATAATTACTGTGTGTGTGTGTGTGTGTGTGCATGGTGTTTGTGCCAGAATGTGGGTGCACGCACACCACAGCACACATGTAGGTTGAAGGACAACTTTGTGGAGTCTCTTCTCCCTCCTTCATGGGTTCCTGGTATTGAACTGAGAGTTTATCTGCTGAACCACCCTACTAGCCTGGACTGCAAAGTGGGATTCGCTGTAGTTTTGATTTGCATCCTAGTGGCTGATGACATTCAGATTTTTTTATATGTTTGTTGGCCACATACATTTCTTGCTTTTCCCTACATTTAAAAATATTCTTTCAGGGGGGCTAGAGAGATGGTTCAGTGGTTAATAGTACTGTCTGCTCTTCCAGAGGACCCAGGTTCAATTCTCAGCACCCACATGGCAGCTCACAGTAACTCCAGTTCCCGGGGGATCTGACACCCTCACACAGACATACAGGCAAAACACCAGTGCATTTAAATAAGTAAATATTTAAAAATTATTTCACAATTTCATATATTTATAATGTGCTTTAATTTGTGTGTGTGTGTGTGTGTGTGTATGAGAGAGAAACACATTATTCATGCTGGGTGTGGTGGCGCACGCCTTTAATCCCAGCACTCAGGAGGCAGAGGCAGGTGGATCTCTGAGTTCAAGGTCAGCCTGGTCTACAGAGTGAGTTCCAGGACAGCCAGGGCTATGCAGAAAAACTCATCTTGAAAAAAAAAGAAAAATATTTTATTGTAAATGTGTGCATGTATGTGTGTCTGTATGTGAGCATGTGTGCAGGGGCTGACAGAAGTCAGAAGTGTCAGGTTCCCTGGGACTGGAGTTACAGGTGGTTGTGAGTCACTTAATGCCTGTGAGTGCTGAAAAGCCCAAATCAGGTCCTCTGCAGGAGCAGCAAGCGTTCTCAACCCCGAGCCGCCTCCCCAGCCCCATTTTTGTACATTTTTTAAAAGTTGATTTGTGTGTAATTTGTGTCAGTGTGAGCGTATGCACAAGTGTGTGTGTGTGTGCAGTTTTGTGTGCTTGCTTGTGTGTTCTTGGAGACCAGAAGAGGGCCTAGGGTGCCCCGCTCTACCGCTCCATTTGTCTCTCTGACGCAGGGTCTTTCCCTGAACTTCTGAGGTTTGTGTTTTCTCAGCAAGCCTTAGTAATCCTCCTGTCTCCGCCCTGCTCAGAGCTGGGGTTAAAGTCAAGAACAGAACACCTGGGTTGCTATGTGGGCGCTGGGCTCCGAGGTCCCCAGGACCTCAGTGAGGTCTGTGAACCTCTGAGGCTCTTTCTCCGGCCCACTTTGGGGTGTTCTTAGAACAGGACTCTTTATGGGGTTTGTGTTGCTTGTTCTCTGTCAATCTGGCATAACTGAGAGTCACCTGGGAAGAGGCCATTGCCTTCATCAGGCTCGCCTGCGGGCAAGTGTGTGAGGCATCCTCTTGATGAGCGGTCGGCTTTGGAAGGCCCGCCCCGTGGGCAGGTGCGCCTGGATTGCATGGAAAGCAAGCTGAGCAAGCTGGCAACAGCAGTCCTCCATTTCCCAGTGGTCTCGGCTTCCCTGGGCGATGAGCTGTCTTTGGGTACGTTAGATGAGGTAAGCCTTTCCTCCCCGGCTTGCTTTTGGAGAGCCGGTGCTGAGCTTTGCATTTGTGTCTCACGTACCCTGGGCGCTACCCCTGCAGAATGGCCACTTAGCAGAAACTCTTCTGGGCCGTGGGCTCTGGGCTCCACAGGTTCCTTGCAAGGCAAAACTCTTAGGTCTGATGAGTCTCACTGGACAAATTTTGCTTGAATTTCGTGTGCTTTTGGGCGTCCTATCTATAAAATCAGTTCCTGTACCAACATGGTCATTCGGAGAGTTTTAGGTCTCCCGCCCATTTTGAATTGGTTTTATTTTATTTGCGTGTGTGTGTGTGTGTGTGTGTGAGTGAGTGAGAGAGAGAGAAGGAGGCGGGGGAGAGATGTGTATGTGTGTATGACTCCTTGGCGGCTCTGGGGTTTCCTGGTGCAGCTGACAGAGAAGGTTCTCTCTTCATGAGTCTTCGTGGCTCTTTCATGGTCATCGTTCCCTGCAGGGGTGTTTTCACGCCCCCCCTCCGCGAACTCTCAGTAAAGGCTGCGCCTCACACTCTTGTGTGTCTGTTGTTATTCAGTATTGGTGATGTTGGTTTGTTTTGGATTTTGATTTTGTTTAGTTGATTGTGTGTGTGTGTGAGATAGAATGTGGGTGCTGGGTAGGTTTTGTTGTTGTGAGGCCTAAGGCAGCTCACAACCTCCCCTCCCCCACCCCCACATTTTCCTCCCATGTTCCAGTGCAGTTGCCGAGTTTCTCTGTGAGGAGCCCATTTTGCGTTAGTTCTGACCTGTCTCTGGGCTAGCCTGCCTTTCTCCCAGGACATTGCTCCCTGGGATTTACTCCCACTTTCTGGGGCTTCAGCTAGAATTCTGGCTGGCTTATCCTTCTGGACAGAGCCCCAGAGGCTGAGCGACAGAGGCTGGCAGGCTGGGTGGGCGGATGAAAGGCATCGTCCATCAGGCCCAGCACTGCTGTCACCCTCGGGGAGGGGCTGCACCGCTCCCGCCAGCCTCCTGCTCCTCTTCCTCCTTTGTCGACAGACATTTCATTTTTATCGTCTACGTTGTTCTTGTTTGCTAGTTAGCAGTTCTTTCCTGTGGCTTTATAATAACCTGTGCCCTCTTGAAAGAAAGATTCGTTAAGAAAATTTCCAAGGAAGTTTGTCTACGGTTCTTGTTCTCTAAATTTTCCTTATTTTATACTTTGTGTGTCTGAGTGTCTGAATACGTATGTCTGTGCACCTCACGGGCGCAGTGCCCACAGAGACCAGAAGAGGGTGTCAGATCCCTGGGGACTGGAGTTACAGACCTTTGTGAGCCGCCTTCTGGCTGCTGGGAACCTGGGTCCTCTGGAAGACCAGCCAGTGCTCTTAAGCCTGAGCCATCTCTCCAGCTCTCCTCTCCCTTCCTCAGGAAAGTTTTCAATGCATAACAAATATCCAGTCGCTATGGTAACCCTCCCATCCTGCAGCTGTTTTTTTCCCTCTTCTGTTTTGTTTTTTTTGAGATTATAATAATAGAATTGCATTATTTCCCCTTCTCATTCCTCCCTCCAGACCCCCCAATACCCCTCTGTGCTCACTTTTAAATTTGTGGCTTCTTGTTTCATTATTGTTTTGCATAAATATTCTTAAATACATGGACTGAAGTCTGTATAATATTACTTGTATGTATTCTCTCTCTTGTCTGGAAGCATTCTCTCCCCCCCCCATCTCCCTGTTTCCCTTTGTCCCCTTTCCCTCTACCTTTCCCCCTCTTCCTCCCTCTCCAGTCGTCTTCCTCTTCTTCCTCCCCTGGCCTCCTCTCATGTCGTCCAGGCCAGCCTCTGCCTCACTATGTGGCCAGGGATGACTTTGAACAGCTCTCCGGTCTCTACAGGCATGTGCCAGCTCCTTGGTGAGGTGGGGCCACTTTAGCTGTAGTGGCTGCTGGGAATGGAGGGGCTCACTGAGGGACAACACATCTGACTTGGGGCTCGCTGGCTGAGAGGTCTGTGTGGAGCCCACTGTAGCCATAACCAGCAACGCGACGTGAGGCACTGACTGCTCATCAGCGCTGGGATTGGCCTTGAGGACACGGTCAAAACCTCAGGTCATCGTCGGGAGGGCTTTATCATTTCCAGTATTTACTTGCTTATTTATTCATGGCTTTTTGAGACAGGGTTTCTCTGTTGTAACTCTGGTCGTCCTGGAACTCACTCGTAAGACAAGGCTGACCTAGAACCTGCCTCTGCCTTCCAAGTGCTGGAATTAAAGTGGTGTTCCAGGACAGCCAGAGCTACACAGAGAAACCCTGTCTCAGAAAAACACAAAAAACTGGGGAGAAAAAAAAAAAAAAAAAACCTCAAGAGAGCTGGAGGTGAGGGACAGCTGGAGGTGAGGGACAGCCAGGCAGAGGTCAAACCCAGAGTGTGGAGGGTACACAGATGAGCAGGGCTGAGGAGGGTCCTTGAGGAGGGTCCTCTGAGGGACAGGGTGGCTCTGAGGACAGGGAGGGCCCATCTGAGTCTGCGGGGAAGCCCCTTGGGAGGCAGGTGAGAGGGGCCTGGCTCAGGACCCGGTGTGGAGCAGCGGCTGGCTGGCTGGAAGCGGGCGCCAACAGTTGCTGATCAGCTGGATGTGGGTTTAGAAGTAAAAGGAGTCAGGTGACAGTGTTTTAGTCCGAACAAGAAGAGCTCAGAGCTGTCCCCCTGAGTGAGATAGTACAGCAACCTCAACTGGAGACTTCGATGGGAAGGTGAGCAGTGGGCCTGGCTGTGCAGTTTGGAGATGAGTCGTGGACTGTCTGACCTATCAGGGACTAGGTAGAGATAAATGTTTAGAAGGCAGCACGTATGGTACCCAGGGTTGGAGATTAATAAATATATAATAAAACTAATAAAATAAATAATAAAACTACCTGGAGGTGGAGACTTGGTAACTTCAGGTGGATGCATTGACTTCTAGAATTTTCTTTAGTTTTCAAACATAAAGCAAAAGCGAATGGTTTCATATTCTCCCAGCTTTAAGGATTGTAGACCCATGGCTCAACCTGTTCCACCAGCCTACCCACACCTCAAAGTGTTCCCAGAGAAGGCCTCTGGGACTCAGAGGGCCCCTCACTAGTCCTGGGGAGCTGCTGGGCCACCCTGGAGTGAGCAGAAGCAGCTGCATCCAGGGACAAAGGGACCTAGGGGTGGAGAAGGGGTGGAGTGGGAGGGATAAGGAAGCTGTCCTTTGAACCTCTAGCATTGACCCCATATTGTAGTCCACTTTAACCTTAATTAGAAAAGAAAATTCCAGAAGGTTTGGCTAGGAGCCATCTCAAGGGTGGACTTATGAGATTCCTGACAGGTAACATTCCAGGGGCTGCTGGTGAGATGGCTTATGGGTAAAAGTGCTTTTACCCCCCCATGCAAACATGAGGTCAGCCCTTGGTACCATGGGAAAAAGAAAGAACCAACTAACAAAAGTTGCCCTCTGACCCCACACATGCACCATGGTAAACGTGTGTCAGCACGGACAACACTGTGGCTGGGCGGTGGTGGCGCACACCTTCCGAAAGGCAGAGGCAGGTGGATCTCTGTGCGTTCCAGGCCAGCCTGGTCTACAGAGTGAGTTCCAGGACAGCCAGAGTTACAACAGAGAAACCCTGTCTCAAAAAATCAATGAAGAAATAATAAGAAAGAATGAAAGAAAAGAAAAATTGTAGGTTTGTGCATACAACACAGTGGCTTTGGTGATAATAGACTTCGAATCATTCTCCAATTTAAAGGCTAAGGGCTGGGTGGGGTTGAGACAGAGGTTGAGGGCCCTGTGAAGTTGGCAGGTGTGGGAAACAGCTTTGCCTTGGGGCTGGGAAGTCCTCGGGCTGTGCCTACAGGTAGGGACTTGTGCCCTGGTATCATATAAAAAGTCTTCCCGCTGTCCCAGTGTCTGTGGTCTGTCCCTTCGGAGGGCTTTGCCCTGTACTTAGAGCAGGAGACATTGTATGTGAAAGGAACGAAGCCCCTCTTAATTACTTCTTAACCAGCGTTTACAAAGGAAGAAGTTACTTTCTGGACTTCAGCTGCCCAGAGCAGCTCTCTAAGCTGCAGTCAGACATTACTATCTATACCCATGTGTTGGGTTCAACATTAATGGGATATTTGATTTTTAGATTTATTTTTTGGGGTTGGGGTGGGGCAGGGACTCATTATGTAGCCCTGGCTGGCCTTTACCTTGCCATACAGACCTGGTTGGCCTTGAACTCAGAGATCTGCCTGCCTGTGACTCCTGGAGTGCTGGGATTAAAGGCGTGTGCCACCATGCTTGGTGGATATTTGTTTCTTAAGGTTGCTTTCAATCATTGGGTGCTTTCAGAAAAAGATCACAATACACATGCTCACATATCATTCTGGGTCAGGACATGGAAGAGTTCTTAATTTAAGATTAAAGCTATGCATTTAGTTTAGTGTAAAAGCCGATTACACAGAACATACGAGGTACAGCAGGGTCAGTTACACTGCTTTCAAAGTCAGGTTAAATAGGCTGAGCACACAGTAGGGAAACAGATTGAATACATAATTTTATTATTTTTAATTTTTTGAGATTTTTTTTCTTTTTTAAAGTATTTATTTTAATTTTATGTACATTGGAGTTTTGCCTGCATGCATGTCTGTGTGAGGGTGTTAGGCATTGTGAACTGCCATGTGGGTGCTAGGAATTGAACCCGGATCCTCTGGAAGAGTAGCCAGTGCTCTTAACTGACAAGCCATCTCTTCAGCCCGAGATTTTCTTTTTTCTTTTCTTTCTTTTTTCAAGACAGGGTTTTCCTGCACATCCCTGGCTGTCCTGGACCTCACTCTGTAGACCAGGCTGGCCTCAAGCTCACAGAGCTCTGATGCCTACCTTTGAGTGCTGGGGTTAGAGGAGTGCACCGCCCCAGCTAAGACTGGGTTTGCTTATTTTCAACGTTTTTTATTTATTTTTAATCTCTAAGTGTTCTGTCTGCATGTACACCTGCGTGCCAGAAGAGGGCATCTGATCCCATTATAGATGGTTGTGAGCCACCATGTGGTTCCTGGGAATTGAACTCAGGACCTCTGGAAGAACAGCCAGTGCCATGAATGTTTGCCTGAATATCTGTGTACCATGTGTGTGCATGCAGTGTCCTCTGAGGCCGGAAGAGAGCATCAGATTCCCCCTGGCCCTGGAATTACAGATGGTTGTGAGCTACTGTATATACACTAGAAATCAAATTCTGGAAAAGCAGCCAGTGCTCTTAACCACTGAGCCATCACCACAGCCCTGTGAGTGCGTAGTTTTAAGCAATCTCAAGGCATTTATTAACTTGGTTACAAGGTCTAGTAAAAGTTCAGCTTCAGAAGGCAACGTGTGTGTAGTTTTAGAAAAGGCCATTACAGCTGTTAGGGCCCAAGATGATCCAACACAACTCAGGCTCAGAGACCGAAATTTCCAAAGCAAAAGATCTTTATTGAATATGGCTTTAGGAGGATCAGCCAGGGACACAGCAGACTCAGGAGCTGACTGTGTCCTGGACAATTCTCAGACTGGAATTTAACTGCAAAAGAACCACAAGCGTCCATGTTAACAAAGAGCAGGAAGCATAAAGATTAACAAAGTGGAGGTCGGGTTTATTTCCTCAGTTTACCACACACAAAAGAATATCCTGAGCTTAAAAATAACATCTCATCTGATTTTTGTAGGCGGGCTCTGTGACAAGGGGTAGGAGTTCACTTCCAGGAGCTTTCTTCCGTGAGAACCGGACTTCAGCTTGACCCTGTCAGAATGGACTTATTTGATGCAGGATAGTTTTAATTGTATCAGGACCCTGTTATCACACAGCCAGGCATGGTGGCCCAGGCCTTTAATCCCAGCACTCTGGAAGCAGAGGCAGGTGGGTCTCTCTGAGTTCCAGGCCATCTAAGTCATCTCTGGCCCTCACTGTGCCACTGGGCAAGTCCACTTTCCCCAGCCTCAGTTTCTCCCGCTGTATGCTAAGTGTCCTTCCCCCAATGAACTGTGTCCTGCAGGTGTCAGAACAGTCCTAGAGCCCACTTTGCAGTCACGTCACCAGCCTGTCCCCCTAACCTTGGGACTGGTGAGGAGTGTTTGAATCAGAGCACACAGGTCACATGCAAAGGATGCTAAGAGGCTTCCACAGGCTCCAGGACCTCCACCCTATGGGACACACCTTAGGGAGCAGGGAACCTTGTCTCCGATCACTGAATCTGTGTGAAGTCCCTCTGCTCAGCAGAGTCCCAGGGGCAGGACGGCAGCTGGTGGCAGGGGCTTTGTCTACCTGTGAAAGACCCTGTAGTTTTAAAACATGGGAAATCCAAGGCATAGTAAGGTTGGTTATGTCGGTTGCTTGCTTTTGAGATACGGTCTCTCTGTGAAGTCCTTGAACTCGCTGTGTAGACCAGGCTGACCTCAAACTCACAGAGACCGCCTCTGCCTCCCAAGTGCTGGGATTAAAGGCGTGCGCCACCAGGCCCAACTTTGTGTGAGTGTCTGCCCGAATGCGTGTCTGCACCATGTGCATGTAGTGTCTTCAGAAGCCAGAAGAGGGCACTGGATCCCTTGAAACTGAAGTTGCCACCGTGAACCACCCTGTGCTCAGAATCGAACCCGGGTCCTCTGGTGGTCCCAGAGTGCTTAACTGCTGAGCCGTCCTCATCTGCAGACTTTGTAGTCAAAAGGCATTTTGTGCATGTGCTTTATTCTTTTACATTTATTTGTTGGGTATGTGTCCCCTGGTGCATGTGTGGAGTTCGAGGGACCACAAAGGCACCAGGCACACGGGTGGTGCACAATGCACACGCAGGCGAAACAAAAGCATAAAATAAAAGAGTTGGGTGTGGTGGATAGTGTACATCACAGTTATTTCCTTTCTTCCCTTTTAAACAAGTATTTTTGTCTATGGGTGTTTTGCCTGAATGTGTGTATGTACCCCATGTGCAGGCATGCACATGGCCAGAGGAGGGCGTCTGATCCCCTGGGACTTGGATCACAGATGGTTGTGAGTCACCATGTGGGTGCTGGGAACAGAATCCCAGTCCTCTGGGCAGCCAGTGCTCTCTTAACCACTGAGCCATTTTCCAGCTCCCTATGTTTATTTTTTTGGTATTTTAAAGTGAGTGAGTGTGTGTGTCTGTGTGTGTGTACACACGTGAGCAGATGCCCAAGGAAGGCAGAGGTGTTTGGTACCTGGAGCTGGAGTTATGAATGTGGGTGCACCACTGAATGTGGGTACATTGTGGGTGCTGGGAACAAAACTCAGGTCCTCTGCAAGAACAGTAAGTGGGCTTTATCTCTGAGCTCGCTCTCCCTCTCACCCAGTCTACCTCCCTCCCTCCTTCCCTCCCTCCCTCCCTCTTCGTTTTTCTGAGATAGCACATATAGCCCAGGTTAGCCTCAACTCCCTATGTAGCCCAGAGTGGCCTTGAACTTCTGGTCCTCCTGCTCCCACCCACAGGCTGGGTAGAAGCAGAGGTGAGCATCGACATGCTGGACTTTGTTTTGTTCTCTGCTGGGACTTTCCTACCTTTAGGGTGCCCGTGAGTTTCCGTGTGTTCATGAGTGTGCTACAGACTTTTTTTGCTTGCTTTACAGACTTCAGAACTGGGTTCCCAGGAGCCCGCTTTGGGAAAGCCTGGGTTTATTGCTGAAAAGTGTGTTACGAGCTACGTGGGGTTCTAACTGAGGCACTTCCCTACAGGGTTTAGCAGATGCTTCAAGCATTCTGGAGAAGTCGAGGGACATGAAACTCCAGGGAGGTTTGTACTGCTGGGTTTTTTTTTTGTACTTAAAAAACAATTACATGTATATGAGTGGCTTGTCCGTCTGTCACCAGAAGAGGGTGTCAGATCCTGTGCGGGTGGCGGGAGCGGAACCCAGGTCCTCCCGAAGAGCAGTCAAAGCTCCTAACCACTGAGCCACCTCTCCAGCCCCATCATTAGCATGTTTACATTTTATTTTTAAAAATTTAAAAGGGTTTCGTGTGTTCAGGAAGTCTCTCTCTGTAGAGTTTGCTGTCTCTTGTGCTCTCCAGATCCCCCACACCCCCATTTTACTCACAGTGCAGAGCTAGGTAAATGCTCTACCACTAAACTGTATGTACCCCCAACCCTAGCTTTTTGTTTTTGAGGAAGGATCTCATGTAGCCCAGGCTGGCCTAATGCTAGGTAGTCAAGGCTGACTTTGAACTTTTGATCCTCCTGCCTCCACATTCTGAGTCCTGGGTTTTCAAACCTGTGTTACCACGTCAGTTTTATAGGTGCTGGGGACTGAGTCCAGGTCTAATGTGTGCTAAGCAACACTGGAGGGACCGAGCTACATCCACAGAACTCGCTCTGTTTTTTCCCATAGAGTCTTGCTATGCATCCTAAGCTGGCCTTGAACTCATGTTTCTCCAGCCTCTGCTGCCTCATATTCCAAGAAAATTAAGAGGAAAGCCAGCCTGGGCTACAGTGTGAGGCTAATCTTGTTTCAAAAACAAACTCCCCTTCCTTTCTGTGGCTTGCCCTTCCCTGAGCTCTAGAACTTCTGATCTGGGCTTTGTCCCTCTAACTTGGTATTTTGTAGTTAAGTGAAAGTCCATGTGTGGCCTGGAGGATGGCCAGCCAGAGGCCCAGCCGACCAACCTGCATTAGGGGAGCATTCAGTGTGCCTGGCTTCCGGAAATGGCAGAGACATGCGCGCTATCGCCTTCAGGTGCGGTGCTGTCCGGCAAGAGTGTGTGGACGCACGGGTGGGGGACACCCACCTCTGCAACTCGTGGGTCTCTTCCTCTTGTCCCAAAACTAGTGTTCAAATTCCAGCATTCCTTAAGAAGACAAAAGCTCCCTTCCTCAGAGGCCTAGTGGGAAGTGCTGGGCCCTAGAGGCCAGGCCTGGACTCCTTGTAAGCCTTGTGAGCCTGGCTTCTGCATGTATGGGGACCAGCTGAGAAGGGAGGTTCAGTGCCCTCCACTTCCTTCTGGTTTGGGGCTCAGAACCACTGTTAGGGTGCTGTGGAGGCCATCATGCCCAGGAGAGCTCTCTGCCTCTGGAAGGCCTCTGTATGGGTCCCTTCCTTTCCAGGGGGAGCTGTAGTCATGCCCTGTGTCTTAAGCTGCCATGACAGAATCAGCATCAAGCCTTTCTCCACAGGTCAACTCCAAAAGAAACCTCATGGACTTGGCTGAAGGCATCTGGAGAGAGGTATGTCACAAAGCTGGCCAAGGCCTCCTAGGGTCCAGAGACCTGAGGGAGCTCTTCAAAGCCAAGGCCAGTTCGGTGAGCGGTGCTGTGAGGGTCAGTCAAAGCAGCGAATGTCCCCACCTGTCTCCCCTGCACACAGGCAGTCTGGTGTTCGTAACTAAAGGATGTCTCACTATGTAGCTCAGGCTGGCCTCAAACTCAGAACAGGTCTCCTGTCTGCCTTTTGAGTGCCTGGAGACAGTACCACAAGACAGGAACAAATGTTGACAAAATATGTCCACAGAAAGCAAGAAAGGCCAGACAGGAAATTCTGATCCCAACAGCAGAGGTCAGGAGGCTCCTCAAGGGCCCTGCAAGCACCCTTAGGAGGAGTTTGCTGTTGCTGAGTGGTGGTGGCACGTGCCTTTAACCCCAGCACTCGGGAGGCAGTGGCAGATGGTTCTTTGAGTTTGAGGACAGCCTAGTCTGCAGAGCAAAACAAGGCTACACAGAGAAACCCTGTCTCGAAAAACAAAATGAAAACAAAAATAGGGTGTTTGCCACTGCGCACGGTGGTGCACACACCCCAGCACTGGAGCCCGAGGCAGGGACGAGGGTTAACACCAGAAGGGGCTACATGATGTTTTGAAATGATCTCTTAAGTTGAGTACTTTGCTTACATGCGTGCAGTGCCCGAGGAGGCCAGAAGGGGGCAACGGACGCCCTGGAACTGGAGTTCCAGATGGTGTGGACACCATGTGGGTACTGGGAATTGAATCTGGAAACTGAACTGCTGACCCATCCCTTCAGCCCTGAGACCGTCTTAAAAACCAAAAGAAGCCATTGTGGCAGTGCACACCCTTTTTTCTAGGGTTCGGGAGGCAGAGGCAGATCTCCGAGTTTGAGGACAGCCTAGTCTACATAGGTAGCTTCACATAGACCATCTCAAACAAAAACAAAAGATGACCCCCACTGACAAAAACAGCTGGGGACGTAGCTCAGTTGGTAGAATGACTGTCTCACATTTCTGAGGCTCTGGGATTGATCCCAGAAAGATCTCTTGAGGGGAGGTAAAGGCAGGACGATCAGACGTTCAGGGTCATCCTGTACATAGTTCCAGGCTAAACTTGGCTACGCGACCCTGTCTTAAGGAAAATAAAAATGTTTGGACGAAAGCAGACCATACAAATTTGTCGTTTGCCAGCAGTGACATGATTTGTGCATTCCTGTGTGGCACACTACCCTGCGGCTAGGATCCACCTACTGGCTCGGAAACTTTGTTTTGTGGTGATGGGAATCGGGTCTTAGGCTCTCATAAACTTCTGTCATCAGCTTTTAGATCCTTACGATGGTGACTCAGAAGATACCCCAGGTCATTCCAACTACCGACACTACCGCCAGCGCGCCTACTGCCTCCTGGGTGACAGGAGCCGCAACTCACTTAACTATACACTGAAGTTCAAGACTGCTGAAGAGGCCAGTGTAGAAGACTCACTCGCACCAAAGGCTCCAGATCTCACCATGAAAGCTTCTGGCTGGGCCCCCATATCCCTGGAGGTCAACGATGTTGACATGCAGCCTGAGTATGAACTAAAGGCACTTGACCCCCAGGAGGTCACTGGGTGGCCTGCCAGGCTGTCCTCGTCACCACAGGATTGGAAGATGACAAGGGCTGCCAGCCCCCTCATTACCATGGAGACCCCAGAGATGGGCAGACACCCGAGCAGAGCCAGAGTGACCCGGTCACCACCCAGACTCGGGAACGAGAGAGACAAGGGGCCCAGGCTGTCGCTTTCCAAGAGGAAGCTGGAACTTTTACTTGCAGAGCCTGAGAGAACTAAGAGAAAGAAGAAGTATGCAGCCCAGCCCCGGGGCCCGGGTTAGCCAGGACGGGGCAGAGCCAGCAGGTCCCCACCATCTGGCTTAAAAACGGGTCTCAGGGCTGGTGACGGGGCTCAGAGGGTCAGGGTGCTTGCTAGAGTTCAGTCCCTAGGACCCACAGGGCGGAAGGAGAAAACCAACCTCGCCAAGTTGTTCTCTGCCCACAACAGGAGCACATAGTGGCGTGTGCTGTGTACGTGCACACACACACACACATTTGTGTAAAAAGTATTTAAAGATAGACTGCAGCTCAGGGATGGGTCCCATGACCCTCACTCTCCTCCCCTCCCTTCCCCCCCGTCCCCACCCCACAGGCTGAGGTAGGGCCAGGTCCCTCCCTGATCTAGAGTGACCAGAAGCCTCTCTGCACATGCTCCCGGGAGCAGCGGTGCTGGGGGCTGGCTCACTGTGGTGGTGCTTCTCCATAGTTCCACTTTGCCAGCTTGTTCCCTGAACTTTAATTTTCTTTCTGGTAGGTAGCGAGCGCTCGGCCAAGTCTGTGCTGCCACTGGAGGTCCAGGTCCATCTCCTCTCCAAGTCCCGTGCCCCCTCACATGGTGGCAGGACCACAAGGTTCCAAGTGCAAATAAAAAAGGCACCACAAGAGGTGCCCGTTCTTGGCAGGGAAAGGTCCACCTCGGCTGCTGTTGGGCCATCCTAGCACTAGTTAGGGCTAGGGTCCCGCTTATGGATGCCCTGGCTGGCTCTGCCAGGCAGGACAGTAGGGATGGTGGTGACCGAACCATGACTTCTCTGACTGAAGGAGGAGTGGGGGTGGGGGTGCTCCCAGGAGCAGAAGCCCAGTTATGGGCTGGGGTGAGCCTATGGACAGTACCCCATAGACTCAGGCAACATCCTCTGAGCTCCTATAGGCTCTGCATGTCCCAGGGGCTGCGGCTGTGCACTGGCCCAAGGCCGGGTCACTTTCTCCCATTCAGGAACTTGCTGTGTCTTCTCCCAGAGCCCCTGACAGGACAGTGCCTCTCTGTGCTAAGGAGTCCTTACAGCTAGGACAACAGCCTCTGCCCACCAGGCACCACAGTCAGAGGGCTCTGGTAACCCTCAGAGCTTGTGGAAACCCCGAGATGCAGAACCAGGTTAGCTGTCACCTTCACTGTGAGGCCAAGGCCGCTCTCCATGCTAAGGCTGTGGAGAATGGGCTGGTGGTGGGGCTTGTGGCTGTGGGATGGGGTGTCACCAGCCAAGCCTTAGAGTCCCAGTCACCAACAGTAGCTGCCAGGCCTCGGAGATCAAGTGCCGCCTTCCTGGCCTCACCGGCTGCTTCTGCTGCACCTGTGACCACAGCGACAAAGGTGAGGCGGGCCGAGTGCCTGGGTGTGTGGGGGGGGGGGGGGGGGAGGGATTCCCACACCAGAGCAGAGCCACAGGAGGCGGGAGCCAGTCATGCTTAGTGTTTTATTTAATAAAACAAGCCATTCCATCAGCCCTCTAAAAAACCCATCAGCCCTCCAAAAACGCCACCTTCCCAATCCCACTGTCCCGACTGCGGCACCTTCCACTTCCGCCAACGCAAACCTGCCACTTTCTTGTCCCAGTCATCAAACCTTCCAAATGTTTAAGGATGCATGAGTGTTAAATATTGTATTTTACTATTCCAGAGAGAGGATTCGAGAAAAGTTTGGCTTTACTCAGTGCACAGAACTGCAACTCCACGTTCGTAGAAGCTTCGAGGATCTTCCTTTGTAGCAATTTCAAAGTCCACGGTGAAGATAAGGTCTGCCCGGGTGAAGTTCAGGTAGACAGGTAAGGTCACCTGTGAGACAGAAAGAGGGCCCTTTGGTGAGAGGCTCCTGTGGGGGCAGGGCTGTTGGGAAGTGGTTCTCAGGCAGAGCGGCAGAGCCACAGAGCAGGGGAAGGCAGCACTCACCACGTTAGCCTTCTTCTCGGCATTTGTCTGCTTCACCCAGCGCAGCTGCGTCAGCGGGAGGACCGTGGAGATGGCGTTGGAGAGGGACAGCTTGTTGTTGTTGCACGTGGCTCCTTGCAGTTTCAGACCTGTGAGGAGTGGACAGCTGGGCTGAAGCGCTACACAGCCACCCTGCTTACAGGGTGTCCACAGGCTCGGCCAGGCCGCTGTGCCTGGCCACCAGCAAACACGCTTCAGAGAAGAGCCACTCCGAGCAGCTGCGTGAGCACTCAGACTCCAGCTCACCTGTGACCCCGAAGCTGCAGGCATCCAGGGTGGCACTCTGTGAGGCGGTGACATTGACTTCTAGGCAAAGTTCCTCCAGGGACCAGCTGTTGGCTTGTGCCACATACTGTCTGGTGGCAGTGATGTAGGCCTCAGGTACAAACAGGCCGCCCAGGCACACATGGATGTTCTGTAGAACAGCAGCCCCCAGGGAAAGGAGAGGTTAGTGCCATCCTAAGGGACTCTCCCACCCAAGTCCAGGCCAGCAGGTGCCACCCCCTAACCTCTCAGGGCCATGCGTGCCCACCTTCAATTCCTTGGCGCCGCCAGATGCAGCTGCCTGTGAGATGTTCTGCAGCTGTTTGATCCTCTCGCTGAAGTCGGACACCCACTGGATAACGGTCATGCCCGCAGGCACGGTGTAATGGGACCAACTCCGAGGCAAGATCCCTGTAGCGAGGAACAGAGGCCCAGGCCTCCCATCAGTTCTGCCAATCCCCCAGCAGAGGTTGTGGCTCAACAGCCAGCACGCCACAGCCCCAGAGCATGTCTGTCAGAAGGCATGTCTGTTCTAAGGTGGGAGTAGTGTGGGGTGCATGCTGGGAGGCCTACCACTCACATGCATACCCATGGCGCAGTGTCCTGGGGCTCTCTGAGCCTCGGTACTTCCTGCTTGTTTGTCTCCCCTTCTCTGTACCACCCCTGAAATGTCCCAGAAGCAGCAGACACTTTACTGAGGTCCACCCACTACCGAGCCACTGTGAGGAGGACTGAGAAGTGATGTGTGTCTACAGACAAAGGGCAGAACCTGCCCTGAGGCACCTTTCACCAGCTCGTTGATGAGTGTGCGGAGGTAGTTTGTCTGCTTCTTTTTCCCCTCGCACACTTGGACAACATCAGCAAGGTCCTGGCGCACGTCTTGGAGCAACTTGGCTCCCATCTTCACCTCTCTCTCAAAGAACCGAAACAAAGGATCCTAGAAACAGAAGAGAGCTCAAGACGGGAATCTGTCGGCAGGAGCAAGTCAACCTTAAGGGAACTCGGATCCATTACAAGTCCAACGGCATCCTCACGAGAGCCTTTGAGCCGGAGCCAAGGTGTGGCCCTGGCCTTGCCGCCAGCTCCTGATATAAAGAATGACTACCTCTGTCCCTAGCTCAGATCATAGTTCTAAAACAGCACCCCCACCCAACAAACGAACACAGAGCTTCTGTGTAGCCCAGGCTGTCCTCGGACTCAAGAGCTCCACCTGCTTCTGCCTCCCAAGAGATGGGTTTAAAGGTGTGCACCACTGCCCAGCAAACGTTTCCTGAGAAGGGTCATTGCTCGTGCTAAGGTTGGGGATTAGCACACTCATCTAAGATGACACTGGAACCTTAGGGTTCTGGCCCACTACCTTAATGTTCTCCACGGTGCGCTTAAGTGGGCTCAGCGTCTGAGGGATAAGGTGCAGCCAGTTGGATGCCGTAGTGTGCAGCGTCCTCATCCAGGCAGGTCGCCCATCGGAGGTGGAGTCAGTCCTTGTCTTCTTCTCCGTCTCTGCGTAGGCCAGATCGTCCTCGTCCTCCAGCATCTGCATCTTGAGCATCTTACTGATCATGTCCACGCCTAGGCCAGTCACAGGAGGGGGGCCAGTCAGGGAGAGAGCTTTCCATGTAAGGCTGAGTGGTTCCTCACCTTAAATCATTACAGTGGCCTGCTGGGCTGCATTCTGATGTAAAGCATGGACCAGGGCCTGGCGAGGGGGTGAACACAGAGGAAAACTGGGGCCTGGGTGTGCCCTGTGAGGCTGCTCCCAGTCTGCTCATACAGCAGAGGCCTCCAAAGCCACACACTCAACCTGAACACAGAAGCTGCTGTGGGGACATCTGCAATGGCAGCTGGGATTCCTGTGAACTCTGCCCACTCAGGTGCCCATGTCCAGCTGTAACTGAAGGCACACTAGCGCCTGTCCTGTCCCTTAGCCATGGAGCATGAAGGCCAGACTGCTGAGTGTCACTGCTTTCTGGACCGTGGGAAGGCTGAGAGGCAGGGTACTGACCCTGGGCCCCAGGTCTTGACAGTGCTGATGGACAGAGACTGGAAAACCACTGGGCCAGGGATACCAGTACTGAGACTCAAACTGCAGGACAGCCTATATACTGAAGAGCCTGCACCTAACCTAACAGGGACCCACTTAGCTTCCAGGCCCCAAATGCTCACTCTAATACAAAATACAACAGTCCCCACCTCCTCCCACAAGCACCCTGATATGTGAAGCACCTCAAACAGGCAAGCTCCCGGAGAGGGTTCTCTGCGGAAGGACAAGGCAGCTGGGAACCATCTATCCCACCTCACCTGCCCGGCCTTTCAGCCTTTTTAAAGAAATCCAGATTGTGTTGCCATCATAAGGACGTGGTAAAACAGGCTGGTACTAAGCTGCCGCTGCCCTGGGGAGTCCTGCTTTAGAGCTGCTCACTAGAGGGCACCTCAGATATGTATTTTTAATTCTATTTTCTGAGCTCTCTCCTGGCTCAAAGAGTAGACGGGCATGGTGGCTCAGGCTTCTAATCCCAGCACACGGGAGGCTGAAGCGGGAAGATCACTCAGTTCCAGGCCAGCCTTCAACTACAGAGAACCTGTCTAAAACCCCCATCAAGAAAAACCTGCTAAGTGAAAAGCAGAGAGACAAGGGGTTCTGTTCTGATTCTTATGACCACAGGCACTGTCAGTGAGTGGAGGTCTGAGGAAACTCAGGTTATCAGGCTTATGGAGCCAACACTTTTAACCAGAGTCATCTCACTTGCTTTTACAAAGGGTCTCTCTCAGGTGGCCTAGGTTAGCCTAGAATTCTTGACCCTATTGCTGGGATGAAGCCTGGCTCTAAATGGTTAGAACATTGTTGAAGGGGGTGTCTGGGGCTCACTCAGACTCTGCCTAGATTGTTAGGTTCTGGATTCTATCCTCAATGTTGTGGTTTTTTAAGACAGGATTTCTCTGTAGTAACTCTGGCTGTCTTGGAACTCTGTAGATCAGGCTGGCCTCAAACTCAGAGATCCCCCTGCCTCCCGAGTACTGGGATTAAAGGTGTATGCGATCACCACCTGGCAAACAAATGTCCTAATAGAAGGATTTTTGCTGTTTGAGGCAAGGTAGCCTAGCCTAGAGCATGCTGGGTAGATCAGATGACAGTGAACTCCACCATTTTTTCCACCTTTGCCTCCAGGCTAGGGCACAGACCTGCAGACCAAGCCCAGCCATCAGTACTTCCAACCCCTGAACTACAGCCAGCTCTCAGCCGCCTTTTCAGAAGGACTCCTGGTGCAGAACCACAAGAGGCCTCCGAGGCGAACAAGGTGGGCAGAAGAGGGAGATTATCACTACCCACCTTGGGTGGTAAGCAGGACCCTCTCAGCATTGTTGGGCAGGCCCAGCCATGAGGGCGTCTGGGCATCAGGCAGCAGCTCCACCCACTGCACAAACTCTTCTCGCCTGAGAAAGCAGGACATTTGGAATCAGTCAGGCAGACTGTGTCTCCACACCCCTGACACCATGACTTTGTTTCCACAGGCAGCCACACCTGATACCGTCGGGCATCTGAATGTCCTTGTGCCCATCAACCTTGCATGCCAGCTTGAATTCACTGTCGAAACTCCGGGTTGTAAACAAGACGTTCCAGGAAGGTACTGAGCAGACGCTGGTCGAACTCATTGTCCACACGCCCGCCATAGATGGACTGGGCCATCAAGGTCTTCAGCGCAGACCACGGGATCTTATCAGGTGAGATGTTCTGCCGGCCCTGGGGTGAAGAGGGGCTGGGTTACACGTGTACTCTGGAGAGGGCCAGTCTGTATGTGTCTCACACTCCCGTGTAGCAGGTGCTGTGCACTGTCAAGTTCTAGCTGCTACAAAATTTTAGTGCCCCCCCTACCTCTGCATGATTTCTCCTAGTGGTGTGGCAAAGCCTACTTGCCTTGGCTGTGTCATCCAGCCATGTATCCACCGTGTCACAAGCTGATCGGAGGTCAGATTCTCCAAATTCATACTTCTTTGACCACCCCAGTGGAGCATAGCGCAGGCGTTCTTGGATGATAGCATGGAACCAAGCCAGTAGGAAATACAAGCGGGCACGCTCATTCGGAGACTAGACAAGGACAGAATCAGAGAGCATGTTTGTCTAAGGGAACTAGACTCTTCAGAAGCAAAGAGCTGCAGAGCAAGCCACACCCTACCCTCAGCCACCTGAACTGCAGTACAGAAGCAGAATCAAATGGTATGGCCAATAGAAGAAGGTACATAGCTTTCTAAAGATAGCACAGATACAAGGGCACTTGAGTTTAGACTGGTTTCTACAAAATAGGCTTTCTAAAAATGTAGGCTCAGACTGGATTTCAGCAGCAAGTAAAAGAGAACTGACAACCTACAAAACTGTCAGGGACGCCTCTGAAGTGTGGCGCAGGCAGTGAGGCGCTTGGGCCTGGTCACAGCTGGTCACAGCTGGCCCTCACTCTTGCAACTGCCCCCGTATGTGGGAGAGCCCAGGTATGGAGGGTGCGAGCTCTACCTTGCAGATCCGGGACACAGGGATGCTGCTGAATGTCCTCAGCATATTGGCCTTCACCCCAGGTGGCGGCTCAAACACGAAGATCCGACCTGCACGGAGCAGGTTCACTGGTACCTGAGAGAGAAGTGGCTGGTGATGTTTGACCTCAAACTCATGGCAATCCTCCAGTCCCAGCACCCCAAGTTCTGGGGTTGCAGACATGTGCCACCCTGCAGCTGACCTGGTTTTGACTCAGTCCCTTGTCTATGTGCACACAGCTTGCACCTGGGGGCTCACACCCTGTTGCTCACCTTGGGATTGATCTCCATGGTAAGGAAGAGTCGGAAGCAGGCGTGTGGCTGCAGGGAGTGCAGCTTCTTCTCCAGCTGCATCAGCCAGCCTGGGGCCAGATGCACATTCTTCAGCATCACCCACCTACACACAAGAAAGTCAGTGACACGATGGCGTTCACTGGGGACAGAGCCTTTTAAGACCAAACCAATCGCACTCACCTGCCTGACTTCACAGCGGTGTTGATCGCCTTATCTGCTTGGTTGAAGCCCTCTGCCGAGCCTGAGACAAGGAAGTTTAGTGTAAACAGAAGCACCTATGGGTCAGGGCTGCCGTATGTCCACAAAACCATCAAGCTTTCTTACCGATGGCAATAGACGTGATCTGCGTGTTCTGCTCAGCTGCAAGGTCCTCCACATGCCCACTGGCATCATACCCAGGCACAGAGCACATCAGGACAGGCGTGTTTGGTTTCACCTGCAGATGAAAAGGTAGACGTGAGATGACCAGCAGCAAGACAGCACCTGTCAGGAGAAAGCCTGAGGGAAGACTGCAGCCGAGAAGCAGTGTGTCCGGGCTGTGATTGGCTGTAGCAGCAAAGGCAAGTTGTGTCTATGGGAGTCTATGGGGGCACGGGGATATTACCTCTGTGCCCACAATGTGGGCGAGGTCAAGTGGCTGCTCCATGATGGACATGAAGGACTCCCCGAGGTTTGTGGAAACAAACATGTGGGCCATGGCCAACAGGCGGTCGGGTCGGAAAGCTTGAATGAGGAGCAGGCGGTGGATGGCCTGCCCGATGGGAGCTGAAACGAGATGCACCAAGGGTGGTGAGGTTACCGTCTCGAAAAGAATGTCATCCAGACACCGGCTGGGCCAAACACTGAGCACCTGATATTCAGTTCCGACCCCAGCCCACAAAGTGCACAGCTGAAGGAGCATCTATCCCTGTCTTCTACTGTCACTTTAGACACCCCAGTGACAAGGTTTTACCACTAGGTGTGGGGGTACTGATACCACTGCCTTTCAGAGACTATGCCCTGGCTAGCCTTGAACTCATGATCCTCCCACCTCTTCCTCTATGGTGCTGGGATTACAGGTGTGTGGCTGTCATACCTGGTTCAATTTATTGACTATGTGTGTGGGAGTGTGAGGAGGTCAGAGGTCAGCTTCTGAGGTCAATCTTAAGATTCTGCCTCGAGACAGGTACCGCCTCACTGCGTGACCAAGGCAGCTGTGAACTGCTGACTCCTGGCTCTGCCTCCCATCTCCTCCCAGGGATGTGCTGGGATCACAGATGCTTGCACTACTGTGTCTGTGCGGTTTGGGGATCCAAATTCAGGTTGTCTTGTGTGGGAGCACTTTTGCCTGCTAAGCCATCTCCCTAGCCCCTTTCATTTGTTGTTTAAAAAAAAATTTTTGCTAGGTGGTGGTAGTGCACACCTTTAATTCCAGTACTAGGGAGGCAGAGGCAGGTGGATCTCTGAGTTTGAGGCCAGCCTGGTCTACAGAGTGAATTCCAGGACAGCCAGAGTTACAACAGAGAAACATTTTACTATGTAGCCCTGGGTAGCCTGGAAGTCACAACAGATTAAGCTAGTCTCAAATTCTGAGATCTACATGCCTCTGCTTCCTCAGTGCTAGTATTAAAAGCATGCACTACCATACCTGGTAAAAGTAATAAAATTGTATTTACTTTACTTTTTTGAAACAAGGTCTCTTTCTATGTAGCCCTTGGCTGCCCTGGGGAAAATTTTTAATACACTTGAAATTTTTTATTTTGGATGTGTGTATTACGTATGTGTGCGCTGCCATATCGAGAGCTCACTTGTGGAGGTCAGGACAGCAAGTGGGGTTGGTTCTCTCCTAGCATGTGGGTCACAGGGACGGAACTCAGGTCTTTACCCACTGAACCATCTTGCTGGTCTTCACCTATTGATTCTGACATCACACCACAAGAACCTGTTGGTTGCAGACCCCTAAAACTTCACTGGGAAGCCTGAGAACACTGGCTGGACGAGCGCAGTGGTGCCCTCTGGGTCCCTGAGACCCCATGCCCCTTCTTGTAGCTTCATTAGCACTCATGAGTCTTTGTGGCACAGTTAAAGATAATTTCCTCTTCCTGTTCGCTAGGCACCCCCTACACCCCCCAGTAAGGCGGACTGAATCCCCAGGGTCTTACGCCTGTGAGCTAAGTACTCAATCATTGAGTTCTGTCCTCAGCCTCCTTCCTTGTACTGTCACTAATGATGACTTGAGGGAGGGTTTGGAAATCTGATTTTCTTATTTCTTATCTTAGCTAACTCCTACTTAGGAGCCATCTCCTTAAATGGTTTCCTAAAATGATTTTGTTTTGAGACAGGATCTCATTACGTAGCCTAGGCTGACCTGAAGGCTCCTGAGTAGCTGGGATTCAGGGTACAACACTATTCTGAACTGGCTTCCAGCAAGTCCTTGATGCCAAATGCTTCTCTGGGGGGTCGGTGACTTCTTTTGGGAAACATCTCGCCCAACTTTATATCCAGGCTGAGAGAGGATGGTAGGGGCCTGGATTTGACTCACTTGTAGGTGTTTCCTCGCTCCAGAGGTATGGCACGGTCTGCTCTGGTGAACTACTGTCCAGCCAAATGCCAAACTGCTGTGGAGACAACAGGGGCAGTGTCAGCATGAAACAGAAATAATCTGGTGTGGTGCCGGGCATGCAGCCCAGGGTCTTGCTCTATTGGATGAGTAACCTTTAATGACAGATGTTATCTCGTCTCTGACACAGACACACAGTCCAGACTCTGGGTTTCACATTCATAGGAACACTTGAGAGGACAATTACCTCATCTGCCTGAACCTTGGCAATCAGATCTTTGAAGGCAGGCAGACAGCTCAACCTGATGACTGCTTCTGCCTGCTCCACAGTCAGACCCTGGATTTTGGGGGTGGAGCCGGCATTCAGCACAATCTCCTTCCCTCTCAGGAAGTGCTGGAACTCGGCATCATAAGTGGGCTCCCTGCAAAGGGCGGGAAAGGTCAGGAATGTCTCTTTCCATAGCAACTAAGGCAATAGTTGTGAGTCAAAGCCAAGGGGACAAGGAGAGTGTGTCTTAAGGTGATGTGCTATGACAGCCGCTGAGCCACATCTGTGTCCTAGCAGCCAGCCTCACCCCATGGTGCCTTTCAGCTTGATCCTGGCCAGCAGCATGGCGAAGGTGATGTGGTCCTGATGCAGCATGCCTCGAGCCACCCGGTTAAATGCCACCTGGCGACCAAGGGCGCATGTTGGTGCTCTGGAGGCAGTACTTCCGAACCTCCCACCAGGCAGATGTGCGCCCCGTTCCCTACCTGGAAGAGGTCCTTGGTTATGATGGAGAGGCGCTGTGTGTGGTCCGTGGCACCCTTCAGGTTCGGGTTCTCGTACAGCACATTGTGGTAGATGTCGAGGAAGAACTGCAGCGAGTACTGATACAGGAAGTGAACCTGGAAGGGAGTCAGGTGGCCGTGAGCGTGTGCCTAGGGCCGACAGTGGGAGCCAGGGCTGCAGTGCCAACGGCCTCACCTGCTTCAGGGACTCCATAGTGAAGTAGATGCTGCTACACGCAGTGGACAGTGGCAGGTACTGGTGGGACACAGTCTCCACCTCCTGCATGACAATGTCTGTCTCTTCCACCTTTCTGGTGACTTCGGCAGCTTCCCGCTTTAGGTTCTCCAGGGTTGTGATGATGGTGTCGTCATCCAGGATTCGCCCTTTCACCTCGTTCAGAGCTTGGAGCAGAGACTTTTCCAGCTGCCTCAGACGGAGCTGAAACTCCCCTTAAGTGGAAGATAGGTTGTCATAACTGTGTCACTGGGGAGTGCAGTGTCACCAACCCTGCAGAGCTCAGCCTGCTACCCACAGTCGCCACATCGGAAGCTGAGAGCAGAACCATACCTTGCAGTTTCAGGAGATCAGAACGCTTTTCATCCACGTCCGGCCTTTCTGCTTTAAGCACTTCATTGAGACACTGGCTCTGCAAACTGCTCCGAGTCACTGTGAAGTTCACAAAGGTCACCCGGGAGCAGAGATCTGGTGGGAACTCCACCTGTCAGAAGACAGAGCCTGGTTGGTTCACTCAGCTCCAAACACCACCCTCACGCAGATCTATGTGAGTCACCCCACTGCTTACAGTCGGGTCTCGGGTAGACAGAAAGATAACAAATGATGGTGACAGATCTATGTCTTGGTCACCGAGGGTAATCAGCACTCTCCCTCCTGTTCGTCGAACTTCACGGTTCAGTACTGGATTCAAAACTGGATCATAGCTTTCCACATCCTATGGAGCACACAAACAAAAAGCAGACATCAATTTCCTAGTTGGGCCAGTGCACCATCCACAAGCCACTGGAACTGGCCTGTGATTCTGTCTTTGAGAATAAAAACTTATTGGGCAGGGCACGGATGTACCTCAGTGGCAAAGCACTTGTCTGTGTGTGAGGGTTTCACCCTCAGCCACAAACAAGAACCAGTTCAGGGATACACTAACCACATAGGCCATGAACTACGCTGAACAACTCAGATTTTAATATGTACTTATCACAGTAGAAAAGTTTTGGTGGCTAGTGTTGAACTACAGACTTTTGCGACACAATTTTAAATGCAAATGCTGCTTTTGTTTGACACACACACAATCATGGGCTGCACAGACTTTGAGACAAAGTCCCACCATGCACGGGATATATGTATTTTTGTTGGTTTTTTGAGACAGGGCTGTCCTGGAACTCACTCTGTAGACTACGCTGGCCGAAAACTTCAGAGAGATCTGCCTGCTTCTGCCTCCTGTGTATGGGACTAAAGGTGTGTGCCACCACCGCCTGGCAATTTACATTTTTGAAACAACCTCAAAGCTTTGCTTTCAGTATCAACCAAAATGGATAGCATCAAATAGCATCAGTGTATGTGCTACGTAATTTAGTTTTACTTCACATCAACTACGAAGACTGACATGCTAACTGGAGCAACAGATCCAAATACAGACGAACCTGGACGAGGAGGGGATTGCCGAATCTCAGGGCACTCTCCAAATTCTTCCGGAAGGCATCATCTAAGAAGCTGGTCCTTGTGATCTTCCGGTCCTTATATTCATTCATGATGAATTCCGTGGCCTGTCCGGAGGGGTCAATGATCAGCGGATACCTGAGGGTAAGGTGATACAAGTTATCACTCTGAAAAACTGCTGTGCTAAGCAGAATGACACTCCCTCTTCACACACGGTGCTCTGAATACAATCAAACTGGATGACCATACACATCAGGCTCCAGCAGCATCATGGCCTGGAAGCACATACCTGTTGAATCTCTTCAGCATGATGGCATTTTCTGTGCACAGGTCATCAGCAGGCAAGGAGCTGGCTTGCCAGCGGAGACGCTCATCAGCATTGGAAAGATACTCTGTCCTTGCAATGTCTGTGCGGAACTGAAAAAGGAGGCTGGTTATTCCCCGTAACTTGGAGCAGTGTGCCCAGCACTGGTGTGGCCACAGGTTAGCCCATCTCTTGGAATGCCTGTTACCTGGATGTTGGCTTGCTGTAAGTGATGAGACCAGGTGGTGAACAAGTTCTGGCGCATCTGCTGGTCAAAGTAGCCTGCATAAGCAATGAATGCCGCAGACAGGAGGCAGTCCCCAGCAATGGTGGACATCTGGTTTTTGAAAGTTTCACTCGTCTTCTCCCATCGTTCCCTCTCAGCAGATAAGCTCTTCAGAAGCGCAGTGCTCCGGTTTACCTAAGGGGAAAGCCAAATGGCACGCTTAAGAACACACTGGATACCACAAAGCAATCTATCCATGGGGCCAGTGAGGTGGCTCCGAGAGTAAAGGCCCTTGCCACCAAGCCTTGTGAGAGTGCCTGCAACCTAAACAGCGGAAGGAGAGGATCAACTCCACAGAAGTGTCCTCTGGCTTCCGAATATGTGCCATGGCATGCACATACCCAACCCCTAAATAAACTGAGAAAGAAAAAGGCATCTTCACTGTGTGCAGGATCTGGCGAGGCCTAGAAAGCAGATTCAGACTATCCATTACCCTGGAGAGAGGAGACTGGGTTACAGACACTGAATGACAGCTAGCTATGGCCAGATGGGAAGAAAGATCCAAAAGCGGAGTGAACATAAATGTTCTTTAGCACATACAAATAAACCCAGGACCCCAACACACACAGAACAGCTAGTTCACTGCATCAATGAGATCTAAGAGTTAACATCTGTTAATCCTGGCTTCCACCAAGACCTTCTTCTAGATAACTCTGAGAGTTCAGGGAATCTTGGGGCTGAAGGCAAGACTTACTTTTGCTTCCACAGCTGCCAGGTCAGCCTTGATGGCCTGGGCCTCTGAGATGAGGACAGCATATTCCTCCTTGTAGCGGGCGATGCTGGCCTCTAGGTCCCGGATCATCTGTTCTACCTCGTTGGCTTTCTGCTGGTTGTCCTTGGCATCATCCTCCAGCTTCTGCAGCTCATTCCTCAGAGGCTCCACTCTCTTTAACATGTCTGCATAATTCAGCTGGGAAGGGCAAGGCATAATGACATGATTATGTAAAAAACTGCCATAATCAAGCCCATTACTTAGAACAACTGATTAGAGATAGTCAGAGATACACAGAGAAACCTGCCTCAAACTAAACAATTCAACAAATAAAATAAAAGCTAGGGCAGTGGCTTGTGCTCTAATTCTGGCACTTGGGAGTCTGAAGCAGCTTGGGGTGTAAAGGGAGATTCTCTCAAAAACCAAATCAGGGGCTAGAGAAATGTTCAGCATCTAAGAGTAATTCCTGCTCTCACATCACAGAGGATTTGAGGACTTGAGGTTGATTTTGATTTCAGGCAGTTCACAACTTCTTTACCTCTAGATTCAGGAAATATGAGCCCTTTTCTGGACTCCTCAGTCACCTGCCTTCCTGTGCACACACCCACCCATACCCATAACTTCCCCCCGAAAAAAAAAAAAAAACCATAAAAAAACAAACAACAAACAAAAAACTTAAAATGAATTCCCAAATTAAATCAAACCAAGCCCAAAGCCTATGGCTACCAAGATGGCTCAGCAGGTCAAGGTGCTTCCCACGTAAGCCTGGAGACCAGAGGTCGATACTAGAACCCCTGAAAAGGGAGAGGAGAGCACCACCTCCATAAGTTGTCCTCTGACCTCCACATGCCCATTGTTCAACCACCACCTCCTTCCCCGATTTAAAAGATTTATGTATTTCATGTATATGAGTGCTCTATCTGCATGTACACCTGCATGCCAGAAGAGGGCATCTGATCCCATCACAGATGGTTGTGAGCCACCATGTGGTTGCTGGGAATTGAACTCGGGACCTCTGAAGAGCAGCCAGTGCTCTTCACCTGAGCCATCTCTGCAGCCCCTCCCTACCCAGTTTCAGAGCTGGCCTTTTGGGATTTCTTCAGTTCACTCACCCACTTCCATTCCTGGGAGTGTTTTTTCCTTTTCTAGTAAGCTGTTTATGTCTATCCCACGCCTAACTTAACATGGCATGACTTTTCTACCTAGCCTGTACTAACTTTTTCTTTTAAACTTATAATAAAATTGCCCTTGAACTTCAAAGGCAACAAACAGAAAGTCAAAAAAGCACAACAGGAAAACTGAGATAATGGAACAACGTGTCCAGAGGATCAGCACACTGGCAGGGCTGCAGCAGTGCCTACCTGAGCAATCGCCCACTTCACCATGGGGCCGCAAGCCAGGGAAGCCCGGTTGACGATTTCATAGTTATAACTGGGGTTGGACATGTAGTTTTTCTTCATCTTCTCCCTTATTGCATCACTAAGAGAAGAAATTATTTCTAAGCATGTACAGAATAAAAGTAACACATTTTCAGTTGGGCAGTGGTGGTGCACGCCTTTAATCTCAGCATTCGGGAGGCAGAGGCAGGAGGATCTCTGTGAGTCCAAGGCCAGCCTGGTCTACAGAGTGAGTTACAGGACAGCCAGTTATTCTCAGAAAACAACAACAAAGACAGGACCAGGCTCTTCCAGCTTCTGGCTCCCTCACTACAGCGACTTGGGCCCTTTTTGGTGCAACAGACGAAGACTATTGCTATGTGCAGCAAGGGCTGAGCCCTGTAGCATTCCCAGCTGTCTGGAGGGAGGAAACTGACTGCTGGTGAAATCACAGAGGATGCTGGTTTTCTCGCTGAGGCAGCTTGGAAAGGCCTCTGTGAGACTAATGTGTTCCCTTCAGGTAGATGACATCCCAGAGACGACCAAGCCAAGCCTCTGGAAAATGTCCACTGCAAACTGCCACAGAAAGCAGGAAACCTCCCAGATGGTACCATAAGTACCATATCTCCTCACCCGCCACAGCAAGGGCCTCACCTGATCTCTTCGGCTGAAAAGTTGACGATGGTGGGGATGAAGTTCTCTCTCATGATGATGGAGCGGATCTGCTTCCAGTCTGTGGTGCTCTCACCCAGCAGCAGGCAGATGGATTCCAGTGCCAGCTTCACAGCAGCAGGAGGGTTGGCCATAGACCTCACCTCCACCAGGTGTTGCTTCTTGATAGACTTCACAGCTGGACAGCGGGTGTGGCGTGAGGGGAGAACAGAGGGCATTCAGGTGAGAATCCTCCTCCTTCACCACCACCACCTCAACAGCTGCCCCAGGGTTGCTACCAGGGCTCCCGCTCCTTAGAGAAAGGCTGGAGAAGAGTCAGCTTCTCTCTTGAATCCTCAAACAGCAATGACTTTACCTCACTTAGCCTAAACTGCAAACTGTTCCTCGAAAAGCAGGTATTAGCTCATGTTACACAATTCCAAGAATTGTATTTTCAATTAGCTACAATTCTCCTCTATGTTATTTTTTGGTCATGAGGAGACATGGTCTTATGGTGCAACTCTGGCTTGTCCTGGAAAACTCACAGACATACAGACCAGACTGGCCTCGAATCCACAGAGATTCGCCTGTCTGTGCCGCCCCAGTGCTGGGGTTAAAGGTGTACGCAATCATACCAGGCCATTTTCTCTTTTTTAACATGTGTAGGAGAGGAAAACCTTTCAGAGAAAATGACTTATTCTCCTAGAAGATTAAAAACTCCACTTCTGCTTTATGAGGCAGATAGCATCCCCAAGCCACAGACAGGCTGAGGCCTGCGCAAGCCTCATTAATCTGCTACAATATACAGCTTTCTGATGAGTTGTTCTAAGAAGAGTCCAATACTTTTATGAACTGAAATGCAGCTTTTAGCCTGAAGTTTTAGTAAAATACTTTTAATTATTCAGTAGAAAAGATTTCCCTCATATCCTTCTGTCCTTGCTGGGTGAACTGCAACCTGACATGGGTGCCGCTGTTACCTCACAGGCCTTTCAGGAGGGTGACTAAAGACCACCATTGTTAGTCCGCACTGGCCATGACCAGCACACTCAAATCACTATGAAACAGTGACATTTCCTCAGGAAACAAGTTCAGGAGACAAACTGTTGACAACGCATGATACAAACCTGTAACCCCAGTGCCCAGGAAACTGAGGAAGGAGGACCACAGGTCAATGCCAGACTGGGAGGCAGAGACCTTGTCTCAACCCTCCTATCTGCCCCACAGCAGGCAGGGAGAGAAACCCTACAAACTAAATAGCAGCATTAACACCATTCTTTCTCGGTGCTGAGGATGAAATCCAGGGCCTCTAGCATGCTAGGCAAGTGGTCTACCTCTAAACATTCCAGCTCGTTTTTATTTTTAAAAAGTTTTGTTTATAGACAGGGTTGCATTAACATAGACCAGGCTGGCCTCAAACTCACAAGAGATCTGCCTGCCTGTGTCTTCCGAGTGCTGGGATTAAAGGCGTGCACCACCACGTATGAGTGGTTTGCCTGTAGGTATGGATGTGCACCGTGTGTGTAGTGCTGAGGAGGCCAGAGGAAGACTCTGGAGCCGTTAGAACTAGAGTTAATTGGAGGAGTTACAGGTACTTGTGAACTGCGTGTGTGCCGGGAACTGAACTTGGGTTCTCTGAAAGAGCAGCGAAAGCTCTTGACTGCTGGTCCCCATTTTTTACTTTTTGAGATAGGGTCTCAATATCCTCCTGTGTCAGCTTCACTAGGAGTGTTTCCCTACAGTAAATTCAGATATTGCTGTGTGAGCTCTGCTGTAAGAGACGGAAGCACTTAGAAAGGCTTAGACAAGGCTTTGGATGCGCGATTAAGTGCTTCCAGAAATACACAGCACTGGGCCTCACTGGAAGTGCAAGAGCAGTGTCTGTCGCATCACGTCTTCAGCGAAGCTGAAAGGCTCTGACAGCTTTACATACCATTCTGGGCCTCAATGACAGCAGGCTCCACTTTATCAAGATCCTCCTTGACACTCATCTGCTTGTCTGCAATTACTTCCTGCTGTTTGTGCAGCTGCTCCTGAATTTCTTGGCTCATGACCTAGAAAGCAAAGATGGCTTAGATGCACATGGCTAGAGCACTGGTGAACCTGCTAAGTGAACCTTAAACAGCTCTCCTCTGATGACACACACACCTGCTAACCCATTAAACGCCAGGGCCTTTCCCAAGCCAAGCCACCCACTAGCATTAGAGACCGAACATATCCAGTCCACAGGTAAGCGTTCCCTAGAATAAAGGGATGCACCTTTTTCTTCTCGGCCTCTTGCTGGTCTTTCACCATTTTCTTCAGCTTGTCGTTGGCCGCTGCATTCTTTACTTCCAGCTCTTGGCTCTTGATCCTCAAGTCACGGCGCAGTTCTTCCACCTAAGGAACAAAATCACATTCAAACCAGAGACATGCAGCTCGCCCTGGTGGGTCCTCCAGAGGCTGCTGCTCTTGCCCTACCTGGTCAACAGTTTCTTTGATTTTTCGGAGACCAACATTCAGGTGCATTTGCTGCTCCTCCAATTCACTGCGCTTCTCGTGGAAAAGGTTGGCGTAGTGATTGATGAAGTCCAGGTAGTGCCGAGGTGTGATGGCCATCGTCCTGCCTCCACGCTTCGCCAGGCGAGCGTTAGCCTTTCAGAAAACAAAGGTCAAGCTGTTACTCAAGTGAGCCTCAAATGTGTCTTGTTAGACTGCAGTGTGGCATGGGGGGAGGGAGGGCTCAGAATCACAACGCTCGAGCCAGCCCCAGCTTTTAAAAGACCTGTCCCAAAAACCTTCGTCCTTAAATCTTAATGTGTGACAGTATGCAAAACGCCAATCCTGGAGACAGTTCTTGTTTTTCTGAAGTAGGGTTTCATGGAGCCTGACCCTCTTGCCTCTATCTCTCAGGTGCTGGGATTATAGGTATGGGCCACCACACCTGGCTTAAAAGCATCATTTTATGGGAAAAGGTCCACAAGCGATTGATTTACTAGGCTGTGTTTGGGTTGTCTCCCAACCCCCAACTCTGAGACAGTCTTACCATGTAACAAGGGCCAGAACACACAGTTTTTTTTAAACTGAAAAAAAAAAAAAATGTGCATGGGCTGTCTTGCCTTCATGTGTGTCTGTGTACCATGTGCACACTTGGTGCCCATGGAGGCCAGAAGAGGGTGTTGGATCCCCTACGACTGGAGTTACAGAGAATTGTGAGCTGCCATGTGAGTGCTGGGACTAGAACCCGGGTCCTCTGGAAGAGGAGCCAGTGCTCTTAAATGTTGAGCCATCTCTTGAGTCCTAACCCTGTTTTAGTGTCTCAAGTGAGTGTTGGGATTGCAGACATGTTCACCAAAGGTGGAGCCTGGCCTCCTTTTGCTTATTTTCAGCAGATACAGAGTAAGAATGGATTTTATGTGATAAACAGCTTCAGTTGCTGCCTGCCAGATATCAGAAATGGCAACTGGGATGGCTGAGGGAGCACTAGGTGACAGACGACACGTCTGTGGGTTTCATAAAGCTTTCTCAACAGACAGGAGACTGGATTGTATTAGAAAGCTCTGAAAGTGCGGGTGAGCGCTAAGACAGTAGTCACAGCTACTGCAGATCTCAAGTGCAGGGTGGTGGTGAAGACTCACTGCACACAGCTACTCCCGTATTTCTATATGGGGTGTGGGGCTTCTGCACTACAACAGCAGTGCTAACCTCAGAATCTGCAAAGCTTTTTGCCCATCTGGCTGTGTGTGTGTGTGTACATATGTATGTATACATATATATATGTATATATGTATATATATACGTGCATATACATATACATACATATGTACACACACACACACATTTTGCTTTTTCTAGATAGGGTTTCTCTGTTGTAACTCCAGCTCTCCTGGAACTCACTCTGTAGACCAGGCTGGCCTGGAACTCACAGAGATACATCTGCCTCTGCCTCCCAAGTGCTGGGATTAAAGGCTAGATGGACCACCACTGCCCGGCCAATTTATTTATATTTTATTATTGTGTGCATGTAACGTATATGTGTGGGCATGTATACCACATGGTTCCTGTGTGAGGGTCAGAGGGTAACTTTCAGGAGTCAAGTCCTTGGGATTGAATTCAGGTCGTCAAGCTTCCACAGCAAGCACCTTTACCCACCGAGCCAGAGCCATCTTGCTATTCCCCATCTGACCAGTTGAGAGACACAAGTGCCACCTGCTCTAGAGGAAAACACTGCTGGCAGGAAACGTTGTCATGAGGAGTGAGGAAAAGTATCTGATTTGCTGTTTCAGTGTAGGCTCACACTATGACGCTCCCGAACGTCTAAATTTAAATCCATGCAGCTCTGCTTTCTGTGTACTGTTCTTACAGCCGCACCCACCTGGTGAAGAGTCTGATGAACAAAGACACAGCTGTTCACGATGGCTTCCCGGTGTGTTGGTGGCTGAGGTAGTTTATCGTACACAACTGGCATGTAGTCAGGCACTATGTAGTTTGGCTTCTCCAGGTCCATTTTACTGGTGAATTCTTTGCCAACCTGATACAGTGCTTCAGTGGACCAGTCACCAAACCAATTCAGCACACACCTGAAAAAGACGCTCACATCTCAGAACAGCTCCCAATGTGGGTTTGCCTTAGAAGCTCAGGCCTAGACCTGAGGCCAGCAAAGGTCAGCATTACCTGTTGAAAAGGGCTGGTGAAGTGGCCGCCCGGTCCTTGAGCCCCTCTGAGGATGGGTTCATGGTAAACACCACGTGTAGGTTGCGGATCACCTGGCTGGTGAACCACTTGTAAAGCTCCTCATGTGAGTCCAGCATCAGCCCTTCCTTCTGGGCCCCCTCTTTACACTGAGTCATCAGGGTGGCATACTCATCTCCTTCAAAGAGCCCAGGAACCTGGGGACACAACAGCCTCACTGTGGATTACTCTCCTTGTAACGATGCCATGCAGCACATTATAATGCCCTGCTCCCTTACCTCCCCGTTGGCCAGAAGGGTGTTCATTCGCTCCAGGAATCCAGAATCCAAGACATTGGATTCATCCATTATGAACGCTATCTTTTCATTTTTACAGCCAGAACGCCTCAGTACCGTCCTAAGGTCTTCATCAAAGTCTTCCCCTGTGTACTTCCTGTGAACCTGCAGAAGCAGCCTCGAGTTAGAGCTTTTCTCACAGCTATACACAGAATCCAGACTCCATCTCTGGGACTAATAGGCTACCCGAGAAACTCACCTTAATCTGGTACACGCTCAAGCCATTCATCCAGGCGACAAAACGAGACAGGGTGGTTTTCCCAGCTCCACTAACACCAATCAGAAGCAAATGACCTTGAGGTTGTCGGAATATTCTGAAACATTATCAGGGGGTAAGTTTCCAGGCTCATGTGCCTCATGTTCCATTTGACACACATGCCCACAACTTTTCTAGGATAGTGTTTACATTTTCACCATGTCTTAACTTGAATTTCATATTTAAAGCATGTGGAGAGCAGCTGCTGTGTGCCATGACTAGAGGGCATGCAAAGACCAGGAGACCCAGTCCTGACCTCTAGATGCCAGTGACACAGAAAGAAATGAAACAGTTCTAGCTGGAGGTTGAAGGACCCCGACTGGTGGCAGGCCTACAGAGTTAGGGGGGAGAAAGGTTTCTGGAGGGAAAGTGCAGGACAGTGAAGCTGGGCTGACAGTCAAGGGGAAGGGGGGGGGGGGGAAGGAAGGAAGGAAGCAGCATGGCTGAGGTGGAGGTGTCGGGAAAGACAGCATGAGAGCCAGTGTGAGACTGCATGCGGCTCAGGAGAGGATGGAGGCAGCAACAACTGAAGGCTACCTATCAATCCTGAGCACGTGGTCCAGTACTTCATTGAACAAGACCAAGGGAACATCAAGTTCTTCTTCATAGAAGACCTTCAGCCTGGCCTTGACATAATCTCTTAGCTCTTCTTGGTCTACTGGGATGTAATCCTATTTGAGAAAGAAAAAGGCAGCACGCTCACTAATCTGAAGAGATCACTGAGCTGTTAGACTTCCAAGTCTATGACACTGAAGAATTGTTGAAAAAAACACAAAACAGCAAGAAGACAGTATTTAGACACTTCAGAACATTCGCATGCTCAGACTCATCTGTAGACCTGAGTATAGAACGCACACCCTACATTTGTCAGCTCACCCACCCTCAGACTCCATGGACTCCCACCAAAAGCTCAAAGGTGGCAGATCTGGCACTCTTGGGAGAAGCTGACAAGCCAATCCTCAGTTGTACTCGGAAGAGGGAAGAGTTGAAAACGGTCAAGACATTCATGAAAGAGAACTGGTTGAGGGTCTGTAGTACTAAACTCAGGACAGAAAGTGGAGAACAGATCAGCAGGATGACAGAGCGGGAAGACAACCCGTGCACACAGGGAAGCCTCGCAGGCAGTGATACTGCAGCATAAAAGGTTACTCAACACAGACAACCCACACCACACCCAATGCCAATTGGAGGTGGCTAATCGGTAAGAATGCTTGTTCTTAGAAGACCGTGTGAATAGTAAAAGGAAAAACCACTGGAGTGGGCTGCCTGCAAATGACAAAGATGGGCTAGAGTCTAGAATCCATAAAGTTCTCGTGACACTGAGCCACCTACTTTGCTGTTTCTAGCTGCAGTTAGCCTTCTGCCAGGCAGGTGCCCCTTAATATGTAGAGCGCTGTTTTATTCGGTTGCACTTTGTTTTTTAGGATGGGGACTCATTATGTTGCCCTAAGCTCAGGTGATTCCCCTGCCTCTGCTCCCTAAGTAGCAGACTACAGATAAGTGCTTAGGGTATAACATCTGTCTTTGGGTAGCACTGGGCATGGAACCCAGGGTCTTGTGCATTAGGTAAGTGCTCTATCACTAAGCTATACAAGCCCAGTCCAGCTTATGACTCTCTCCAAACCCAATGCACAGGTCACCTGTCAGACTTTCCAGGCTGTGAGATTCCTCATCCCTTTCTTTGCTATTGGAGTATGACCTCCCCATCGGAAGTTTTGACTCACCCCCATGTCATCAGTGATCTCTGCATGGATCAAAACTAACTGGGAAGTGTTGTCCTCTTTTTACAGGAAAAGGATACCTCATAGCTATGTGTAAATGTCACTGCCATTTAGCATCTGTCTTTAAGCTTTCATACAAATCACGCACAACAGTCCCACTTTTAGTATGAGGGGAGTGAAGGCAATGTGAAGCTCAGGACCTTCCACAGCTGCCAGAGAACACTGTTCCTGCTGTGGATCAGCACACACAGAAGAATACAGCGAAAGGCTGGGCCAGCTGGGTGTCTCCTAGAGCTTTCTGCCCCAAACCCAGAGACTAGAAATGCTTATTAGTGCCTCTGCTGAACCACAGTCCCCAATTTTATTGTTCTTTTTTTCCAGTTAATACTAGGGATTGGAACCATGGCCCCACTCGAGGCAAACACTGGACCTACTGAGCTACCGATCAGAGGGTGAGTCTAACCAAGGACAGAAGAGCTACAGAAGTCTGTGGCTACCTTTGACAGCCAGTTGCTGTAGAGGATGGGCCGGTTCATGGCTTTCTCTTTGTCGATGTTAGGGAAGTGCTTCAGAGCAACCATGTCTATGTTTTCGTCGGTCCACCGCCGCTCCTCATCCTCCACCAGTCTGTGGAAGGAAAGCAGCACAATGTCAGAGCCACTGAGGCCTGAAGGGCAGCACCATGGCAAGCTGAGAGTTGTCTTCTAATTTCTGGGTACTGGATGCGGCTTAAGCAAGCTGATGTTTTGATGCTAAGTAGAGCCCTGGCACCATGATACTGTGTAAGACTGAATGAAGAAATGAAACGATAATCTAGTTCCTTTCTTTTTCCAACCTCTACTATGTTGCCCAGGCTACTCTTAAACCTCCAGATTTAAGTGATTCCCACAGCCTCTTGTGTGGCTGAGACATCAGGTATAAACTGTCAAGCCACCTCAAATCTGCTTTTTACACTTGCTAAACACAATGTTCTACCTACATGAGAGCTTGCAGAGGGTCTATAGTAAAATTCAGAAAGCAGCAAGAGACATTGTCCTGAGAAAGGGACCTTTTGAGAAGCAGGGTATGTAATTTGCTATGCATACTTCGTGTGTGTGTGTGTGTACATGCGCGAGAGCACGCGTGCACGTGCCTGTATGTGCATGAACATGCGTTATAAGGCAGAGTCTCATTCTATAGCCAGTTTTGCATTGCATCTAAAATCCTACCTTGGTTTCTCAAGTGCTTAAGATTTTATATACATTTGTAGATATGTACAATCATGCTAGGTTTCCAAAACAGAATTTATATGCACAGTTAATTTTGTTTTAAGTCTAAATAAAATTTTTCTCTGTGGTATCTGGTAATGATCAGGATAAAGGGTAAAGAATTTCTTATAAAATGAAAACTACAAAGATAGCATTTTTTAAAAAAGTTCAGATAAGAAAAAGATCAGTAATTTACAAGACTCCCTGAAAGGCAAAAGAAGCAACATTTTGCTTGTGAGACTCAAGACTAGAGGGCCTCTCATAATCCACACCACTAAGCCCTACCACTTCCTCCCTTGGCACTGGCCACTCACAATAAAAAGCAATCCCCTGGTGGAAACAAGAACACCAAATATGCTAGGCTGCCTCTACTGCCGTTTCCCCATGCATAGGACCTGGCTCCTGCATGGGCAAGCCAGTCTTGCACAGGTGCCGACAGAAGACCCAAAATGCAAAGGGAAGAATGTAATCAGAAGACCATGGCTTCCCTTACCTGTCTTGGAACAGACGGAGGGCTTCATGTGCCCAAATGCGAATAAGGCCTTCAACAGGCAATGTCTCCAGGGGTCTCAGCGCTTCAAAGATCCCTCTCACCCACCTAGTCATCTCACGGGGTGAATAGATATAGTGTGGTTGCGTGTCCTGAGTGAATCTCTCCTGCAGGAGGGGGGAAAAAAAAGAAATGTCTGCTGATGTGGACAAAAGGTAAAATGTTATAAACATTTCTGTATTAATGAGAATATAGACCTCAAGTATTTAAGAACGAGCCAGTAAACACTTATGGTTGAAACGGCTAGCTGGGTGCAGCTGGTGTCAGAGCATCCATCTGGATGTGAGAGGCCCTGGGTTCCATTCCCAGGATTGATAAATACAAAATCCCATAGTCAGAGGACAAAGAGGTTTTCTCCTCCCACAAACCCCAACAAAGCACAATGCCACAAAATGAATAAGCATCGGCATCAGGTGTGGAGCAGAGTTTTGGTCCCAGCACTCAGGAAGTGGGGTTCGGTGTTACCCTTTGCTGCACCGTTGAGTCCTAGGAGAGCTGGGACTCCTAAGAGCCTATCTTTAAAAACAAAAACAAAAAAATACTAGGCATACATCTTTAATTCCAAAACTCAGGAGGCAGAGGCATGCAGATCTCTGTGTTTGAGGCCAGCCTGGTCTACATGAGTGCCAGGGTTGCATAGTGAGACCCCGTCCCAAAAAACAAAGTGAACAGGAAGAGCAGCAGCAGCAGCAGCAGCAGCAGCAGCAGCAGCAGCAGCAGCAGCAGCAGCAGCAGCAACATGCCCACAGAGACAAAACAGGCTCGAGAGCTGGCTCTGTGGTTACTACTGGCTGCTCTTCCAGAGGAACCTGGTTTAATTCCCAGCACCCACACGGTGGCTCCCAACTCTGTAACTTCAGTCCCAGAGGGTCCAATACCGTCAGGCTTCCTAGGCACTGCACATGCATACTGACAAACATGATGACAGAGCTCCCATACACTTCAAATAAAAAACCTCAAAAACACTTTTAATGTTTATACTATAAAATACCCTTCAGAAAAATAAATCAAATGCGTACGTAGATAAAAGTCCTTGCAGTATAGAGCACTTCAGACATGTGAGTGGAAACGGCCCAGTACCCGTTAAAGGCCACACAGATCAAAACCCAAGCAATACTTCTCAACAGGGAAAAGATTCACTTACTTTTTAAGAGACAAAGTTACACGTAATACAGACTACCTTGATCTTGCTACACGAGTACTCTCCAGCTGAGCTACCTCTGCAGCCCAAAGATCTACTTAGATTTTTTTTTTCTTTTTTATTTTTGTGTGTGTGTTTCAATGCAGGATTTCTCTGTTGTAACTCTGGCTGTCCTGGAACTCACTCTGTAGATCAGGCTGGCCACTTGTGTGGCCAACTTGAGGGAGCTGGTTCTCTCTTCCCACCATGTGGGTTTCTGGGGTCATCAGGCGTGGCAGCAAGTACCTTGACCAGCCAAACCATTTAACCACTATCCCTAATGTGCAAGTAAAAAAAAAAAAAAAAAAAAAAAAAAAAAGTTTAAAAAAAGACTTCATTTATGTATAAGAGTGCTGTCTGCATGTACACCTACATGCTAGAAGAAGGCATCTGATCCCATTATAGATGGTTTTGAGTCACCATGTGGTTGCTGGGAATTGAACTCAGGACTTCTGGAAGAGAAGTCAGTGCTCTTAACAGCTGAGCCATCTCTTCAGCCCCAAAGCATTCACCTTTTGTTTCCACTTGGTTTTGAGCCAGGGACCTTTTGTGTGTTAGGCAAACGTGATAACCACTACACTATGGAAATCCACTAACGTGATTTTTAAATGTTCAAGAATATTGGATGGGTTTGCAATCCTCCTGCCTCAACCTCCTGAGCAGCTGAGATTACAAGCCTGTGCCACCAGACCTAGCTGGATCCCAGTTTTTCAACAGGTTTTTTTGCTGTACAGGAAAAGAATTCTGGGGATCAGAGACATCATGTACCTGTGACATGGTATAGAACTCCACCATGGCAGCAGTGAGGGGCTCTGCATAGGTGCGGAGCGAGGGAATGAGCCTCAGCATGGCTCGGTTGAAGGTGCCGTAGATCTGTGTCAGGGAGGCTGGTCCTGGGTAATCCACATACACAACAGGCACGTGGCGCAAGAACCTGCACCGGGACAGCACAGCTTAGTGACCCACTCAACAAGACTGACGCCATAGCTAACCCAGGCCACAACACTGCTATGGCTGGGGTCTGACGTACCATGGGAAGTACACAAAACTTGGAATAACCAAGTGAAGAATTCAGGCTTTTTCCAGCCTCACTTTGGCCTTGATGATGGGTGTGAGCAACTCTTTGCTCCCATAAAGTCAAGACCCCCTCCCTTCCCTACCTATTTGTCAGTGGTAATGTGGGAATTGAACTCAGCACCCACCTTCTGCATGTCAGGCATTGGAACACCACCTCTGGCCCAATGCTCTGCTTCTGTAACATTTTGAGATGGTTTCTCTCTGAGCTCAAATGGCCTGAGAGTCTTGTTTCTTCTTTCTCAGCCTCTAAAGGCTAGGATTACAGGCACATGCCATTTGCCCTGCTACTAATGTTTTTATATTTAATGTATACTCCTGGTTACAGTACACACGATTAACCTAGGAAGAATCATTTGATAATCAATGTTTTATTTTTAATCAATAAATAGCGGAGGGCATCCCTCCACACACACACGTGCTGCAGTGTGCCACGGAAGGCAGAAGACGACTGCACTTACTGCTTCTCTCTACCATTTGAGGCCTGGGAATTGAACTTAGGTTGTTGGGCTTGGTAGGAACCTCCTTCACCTGCCAAGCCATCTGGCCAGCCCATCTTTTTGTATTTTTGCTACCTTCATAATTCTATCAAATTGTTACTGTGCTGTGTTCACAGCAGTCCTGCGCCTGTTTATGTGTGTGAATGTGTGTGTGTACGACACAGTGGCCAGAGTTGCTGGAGCTGCTCACCTGTGTGAGAGGGGCTTCCTCCCAGGGTCAGTGGGTGGGTTGCAAGCCCCAACGAACTGTATTCTCTCTAGCTTCACCCACGTTTGGTCTGAGGTTCGATAGAAGCCTCCGTGCTCCACCATCTGAAGGAAAAGGGTTGTAACAATTAGCAAGGCGTGACTGACCTTGACTCAACCACTGGGGGAGGGCCAAGGGGATGCACACACCTGTCTGATGAAGGAAATGACCCTCTGTGTGCCGTACTTATCCATATCTGGCAAGTTAATTTCATCACAGAACAAGACCAGCCACTTCCCAAGCTGAACGGGAGCCAGGACGACGCCGTTAGGTGTGCGCCTGTATTCACAGTAGTGGTCAAAAGTCTTCAGCAGCAGCTCCGGTGTAGTGGCGCTTGAGAAGTTGAGGCCCACGACCTTTTGGTAAGTAGACACACAATGAGCTTCTAAGTCCAAGCCCACTTTTCATCCCCAAAGTTTTTGTTTGTACCATTCCCTGGCCTTACCTCCATGTCAGGCAAGGCCCGGAGGGCGCTGAAGAGTGTCATGGTCTTGCCAGACCCAGGAGGGCCGCATAAGACCAGGGGCTTGTGTTCAGCCAGCCAGGTGTACAAGAGAGCTTCATGGCGGACTGTGTCTAGAGTTGGCACGACGACATCTGGGGCTGCTACCTTGTGTGTCTCCACTTCAATCTGAGGCACCTTGGCCTGCCACGGCGACCATTCTCCACTGATGGATACCTACACACGAGATGGGGGTGAGTCGCTCTGTGGCTACTGTCTCCCCTAGGAGACTAGCTCATTTTAACACAGTTCAGAGCTTCCAAAATCAGGACAGGACAAACTAATCCATACTCCCTGCTGGCTTGCAAAGCTCAAAAGACACAAAAAGATGAAGCCACGTTCATGACAGGCTCCAACGGCTGTGCTTACTTCATAGTCAATGATGGGTATGTTGGGCGCAGTGGGCAGTGGCACGGTGGTGATCCGTCTGATGTACTCGCCCAGCTCTGCTCTCATCTTCAGCCGGCTGTCTCCAGACAGGGACCAAAGGATGGCATAGACTAGATAGCGCTGTTGAACAATTGCATTTTTATGAAATTCGAGTAAAATGAAAGGCAGAGATGGCAGAATTAGCCCTGAAGCCTCCTTGGACAGTGCATACCCCCTGAACCTCTCGTTAACCCCCATCTCTCCATGAAAGCATGACCTTCACCCAGGAAACAACACACTCAGCGGCATAATGTTTGGAGCTTTTCAGACCCCAAGCTGCTGGGACCGCTCCTGACCTGAATGTAGCGTTCCAGCTGCTCAATCTGCATGGGGAAATCAGGGTGGTTGGCGTTGTACTGTGCCACGTTGCGGCAGGCCTGGTGCAGCATGGAAAAGAGGGAGCCCAGGCAGCGCAGGCGTGTCAGGTCCATGATGTGCTCCAGCTTGAAGGCGTGCTCCAGGGCCTTGGTGACCAGGCCATTGGACGTGAAGTAGGGCTGCATAATTGTTGCTGCATCTCTCTGAATCTAAAACAAAGTACAAAATTGTACTAACAACCCTTTCAAAATGCTGGAGGAAGTCAGCACCTGAAAGGCTGAGGCAGGAGGATTGGGAATTCCAAGCTAGCCTGAGCTACACAGTGAGACTTTGTCTTTAATAAACAACAACAAAAAAAATACTCGGGGTTTTCCATCTATCCTAACTTGAGTCTGAGGAAAGGTCATGTGATTTTGAAATTAATAATTTTGAGTGAATACTACAACAGCCAATTCTCAATTCTTATTTCTCACCTTGATGGTTCAGTAGGAATGCTACCTTTGACCCCCTAACCTGGATAAGAGCGGTCATTTATGAATTACAAAGAAAAATAAATAAAAGAGCTTGTGTGTGTATATGTCTGTGGGTGGGTAGGTCTGTGTGTGTCCGTGTGTCCGAATGTGTGTGCGTGTCTCTGTGTGAGAGAAATAACCTATGCGTGAGTGCCGGTATTCAGAGAACCAGAGGAAAACTTGTGGGAGTCAGTTCTCTCCCTTCACCACATTGGATCCAGAGACTGAATCAAATCAACAGGGATGGAGGCTAGTGTTGTTACCACCGAGTCATTTCACTTTCTCCAAGTTTTATAATAACTACTTCCTAACTTTTGCAAGCTGCTCCAGTGAGCGTCCTCAAATGCTGCTGTGAGACAAACCTGGCTATTTAAACTCTAAGTGCTGGGTTCTCACAGTCACTCTCTTAGACGCAGACCTATGGCCCCTCAGAGAACAGGCAGCCTGCGTACCTGCAGCATTGGAGAAGCAGCCTCTTCACCCTCGTCTTCTTTGCCTTTCCGCCTACGCTGCGCCTCATCTTCCCCTTCATCCAGGGGGATGCTGCGCAGCCTGGCCAGGAAGTTGTTGAAGATCATGTCTGTACTCAGTACGTCTTCACTGAACCACACCATGCCGCAGCGAGACACTGTGGCCAGGGTTGCATATTTCAAGTCCTGTACTTCAAACATTATTCGCACCTTGGAGGAAGAAGTAGATAAATTTAATGACACAAATTTGGTAGAAACCTGGAATTAAAAGTCCGTTTACCTATACTCACACTGAAAGAGTAATTTTTTTCCTGCGCTTTAAAAATAAATATTGCCGGGCAATGGTGGTGCATGCCTTTAATCGCAGCACTTGGGAGGCAGAGGCAGGTGGATCTCTGAGTTCAAGGCCAGCCTGGTCTACAGAGTGAGTTCCAGGGTTATACAGAGAAACCCTGTCTGGAAAACAAAACAAAACAAATAAATAAAAGTAAAACAAAAAAACACAAACAAAAACAAAAAAACCCATCTGAGTCACGTGGCTATAATACTCATTGTCTTTCTCTGTTAAGAATTTGGGTAGAAAACTCCACCCAGTGTGAAGTTCCTGGTGGCATGGAGGCCCAGCTGCCTCACTCGGTGCTGTCATGGTGAACCTCAGTGAACAGGTGTCTCCTCTGTGTTGCTCCACACACCCAAACTCACTCACTTGAAGTACAGGCCCATTCTTGCTCCACTTATATTCAGTGTCAGGGCACCTGCCCAGATCTCTCACCTGGTAAACAGTGGGACTAAGATTCTAACCAGAAGGTCAGATAATAGACCCTTAACCCCGGAGTCAGCCATTTCACAAGATCAAGCTATCTAACCAGAGTCAGAATCTACTGGACAACCAGCCACCAAAGGGACCTGCTGAGATTAGTGAAGGATAGTCGGAAGCACACTTTGAGACTGAACTCAGAGTCCTCAGCTTGTTTCTGAGCCATAAGCATCAATCTCGATACAAACACCAGTTATTAGGCCACAAACCCCCTCCGCCTCACTGCTTTCTTTCATACCCTCACCCAGCCGATCCTACCAGCCTCTGTGAGCTGCAGCCACAGCCAGCCACACAGCACCTCATCTGCAGGGACAACTCTAAGACTCCCAGTGGATGCTTGGAACTGGCAGCACTGAGCCCTTGTGTATACCAGGTCCCCTGCTACACGTGCACCTTTGATAAATTTCAGCTCAAAGGGTAGGGACAGTAGCAGACTACCAATAGTAGGCAAAAACAGAAAAATTCTAGTAACTGACTATGAAAGTTACCTAAAACTTCCAAGCTGTTAACTCTGGAATTTTCCAACTGTAAATGACACTGGGTAACTAACTGAAGTCTTAGAAACTGAAATTGACTAGTCGGCGGGGGCTACCACCTAAGGAGCCTCTTTCCAGAGCCATGTGCTCTGCGAGCATGTCAGCTCCAGCCGGACGGACTGCCAGCTACTCACATTGGGGGGCAAGCTGAGGCGCTCTCCGTTGGGCAGCGTCAAGAGCTTGTTGTCGTCTAGCACCGAGTTCAGGTTCTCCACCCACTCGGGGTCCACATCACCATCAAAGACGATCCACTGGCGCTTCTGCAGCTCACCTCTCACATTGTCTATGATCCTGATTTGGAAAAAAATTTAAAAGGCTTACTCAAACCAGGATTTCAAACATTCATCCTCCCAATGGATTCTGTTCCTTGTATGAACTTTGCCGAGGAAGGCAATGAACACAGTGACTACAAGCGTCTGGGTCCCACAGTTCCTGAATCCTGAACACAACCACAGTAAACATACTTTCTCAGCACATGCGTGAAGAGTCCATCTGTCCACTCCCTGGTGTTAGGGTCCAAGGTTCCATAGAGGTGGTCTTTGCTGATGGCCTTGGGGTCAATTATGTGGGCCACACCCTCCACACCCTCAAGCCTCTCAAGAGCCTTCAGCAGCACACGCCAGGCCATGCTCTTCCCACTTCCGGAGGGCCCGACCATCATTAGGCCATGATTGATCTGGGTGATCTGATAGAGCTGGAGAACCTGCAGGGCCAGAGATCAGCACTGAGACCATCAGGGGAAGAGACAGGCTCTGCAGCCACTTCTGGTGACAGAGAGCAGGAGACATATCTTCTGGATTCCCAAAAGCCTGGGAACTCCAAGAGATTACAGGGAACACATCTCAAAGACTTTCTAAACCAGGGAGGAAGTCTAGGCCAATGGAATAGATGTCGGACAAGCTTTCTCAATATGGACACACCTAAAGACCCAAAGGATTAGAAGACATCAAACAGAAAGGATTATTCCAATATAGAATATTCAGGTCAATATATACAGTAGGTTAAATAATAGACCCAGAAAAAGAAAAGAAACTGAGCTAGAATGGAAACCATGGTTGGTTGTCAACTGAAACTGGTAACGTGGTACCGGGAAATCCTTAAGATTTGCATTATAATCATCTTTTAGTCAGCATTTTTAAAGTTAGTGCTACATGTAAGAGACATTTCAAGCTTTGCTACCTGTATGTGTTAGTAAAGGGACAATCAAGTAAGCCTTGGGCAAATCTAAATCAGACCATGGCCTCACTGGCCTTGGTGAATGAGTCCCCTCAGACGGAGCCTGTGGTCTGGAGAGCCACAAGTTATGGTACCTTTTCAACCCACATCCCGCCAACTTCTTCTCCATCGCCATACGTCAAATACATCTCCTGACACACTTTCTTCAGCTCTTCTCGAAGGGCTGTCATCTCCCCACGGTGGTACTGGACTCCAGGGAACACGTCAGACAGGAGGCTGAAGAGCAGTGGGATGTCTTCTGCCACCAGCTTGGGCACCATTGTCTCACAGACACTCTGTATCAGAATCTATGGAGGTGGGAGGGAGTGCTGTGAGGCAGGAGCATGGCTGCTGCCCTACGAACTGTTAGTGAGAAACACTCATTCACACCATTCCATCAAATCACTGTGTGGACAGACACCGCAGTCTACTCTACTCTCCCCAGTCCAGGAGAATCATACTGAGAACTTGAAGATCTTGACCTAACGTCCTAAGGTCAATTTCAGAATGTGTGTGCTTGAGAGATCAACAGAACACTTGTATGGTGTGGTGGTGGATACTGCAGTCGCAGCATTGGGAGGATGATACAGGAGGACACTATGAGTTCAAAGGCTAGCCTAGGCTACATAGTGCACAGTGGGTTCAGTGTCTAAGCCACACTGGTCTACAGAGCGAAGAGAAAACAACAAAGACAGCATGTACAAACCTCTTGCTCAGGCAGATTCTCAGCAATTTCTCCTTCATCAACTGCTTCCCCCCTTTCTTCTTTCTCCCTCTTTATCTTCTGGATCCTCTCCCGCTTCACGTTGCCCGCACTGACTAGCACACTCTTTAAAGCCCGCAGACCGAAGTCATAATGGCTTTGAGAAGACAGCTGCTCGTCACACAGTCTGAAAGAGAAAAGTTTTTTTTTAAGAAAAAAAGCACCCTTGCTGGGCGGTAGTACTGCACATCTTTAATCCCGGTGTGCAGGACGCAGAGGCAGGCGGATCACTGTGAGTTCAAGGCGATTCCAGTCTACAGAGCAAGTTCCAGGACAGCCAGGGCTACATAAAGAAACTCTGTCTCAAAACAAAATACAAAAACACCCTTTAAGCAAACAGCATTTAAAGTCAGGCAATCAGACAGGCATCTGAAAGATTTGGAGACTATGAACAGGAACTAACAGGTAGGACAGGAACATTAACTTATCAGTTAGACACATGCCTGTGAACCGCTCTTGGCTACTTACTTGAAGAATGGGACAATTTTGTTGGCGAGGACCTCAGCAGTCCGGAAGCCCTGTGAGTACAGCATGACCTGGGCGATCAGCTGCCGGTCAGGCTTGGTCATGGCCAAGCTCCGGAACAACTTTTTGAGATTGTCGGGGAGGTTTGAGCGACCTGCATAGCCTGGGTTCATGGTGATGAAGATAGCCATGTCCGGGCTAACCTTGACTTGTTTGTTCAGCAGTTCACAAGTAATGGGGGCTGAAGCTGAAATCAGATAGTATGAACTTACTAAAGACATCTGAAAAACACTTGCAAGTCTCTAAAATGACAGATCCCCATCCATTCCCTTACTGGCCTCTAGATCAAAGCCCAGGATTCCTGGGGTGGCAGAAGAGGCTGTAGACGGGCTGGCTTCACCATTGTCACCCCCAGAACCACTGTCACAGTCCAGCACACAAAGGGGCAGCCATCAAGACACCAGAGGACTGACTCGGCAAACAATGCTGACTGTCAACAAGGGCAACAGCAGGACTAACCTGTAAGTGAATCCCTGCAACACAACTGACTGTGAGGTCCTGAGAATTACCTCCTCTTAGCATCATCTCAACTTACAAACCAACTCCTTCAGCCTGCCCTAACTACTGAGGAATGTCTGTATTTACTCTAAGAGACTACAGGGCTGCTCTGCTATTCCTGCTTTCTTCCGGTCTGGGATTCTTTGTGACACACGCTGCTATTGCTCTGGAGAACAAGTAAACACAAAAGGCTGAAGTCTGCACAGACAGGGAGACCTCACACTTACCTAGCTGCACACATGTCCATCTGGCACTGAGCCTACCTCCACCACATGTGCCTGGGCCCTGTTAGATGCGGGAAGCACAGCTGCCCCACAGCCTTCCTATGCTACTCCTGTGCTGATAGAGGACTCATTCCATAGACCAGATGGCGGGGACGCTGAGGTCGCACAGGTGGCTAAGGAGGAGACTGGCTTCCTAGTGACACTGGAAAGGGCCACTGTGTGGTACATTTGTGGAAGGGAAGGGGCTGTGGCTTTGGCCTTGCAGAGGATGTGCTGCTCCAGGACTAGGAGTAGTACTGTTGCTGCCCGGCTCCAGGAAACAGAACTCATCCCAAATCACCCAGCCTCTCATATCAATTTCCAACCATGATTCCCTGCCCTGCTTGCTTGTGGGATAAGTCATAAGCAAATGAGTTCGCATCAGATTTCCCTCCAGCTCCCCAACAATTACAACAACATCAACCACCACCACCACCACCACACATCACAGAGAAGTCTTACTCTTATCATAGTTGGGGTTGGAATGCTCCCGCAGCGCCTCCTGTATGCACTGCACCTGCTGGGACACAGCTGAGAGCATCCGCTCCTCCAGGCGGTTAAACTCATCAAAGCAGCCCCATGCGCCCACTTGGCAAAGCCCCACAAAGATGCGTCCCATCGCCTAGAATCGAAAGAACCAAAGAAGCTTAAACCGTTTGTTTTGGACTATCTTGTGTTCCTTCCCAAAGTCATCCTTGAAGTCCTAACCCCAAATGTGACTGACTGTACTTGAACAGAGGTCCTAGAGGAGGTGAGATTAAAGGAGTCACTAATCAAAGGGGACTGGTGCTACTAGAATCCATCCTCCCACCACCCTCCCTTCCTCTCTGCATAGAGAAGAGGGCACATGCTCAGATGGTGGGAGAGCAGCATTATACACAAGGAAGAGAAGCCTCATTGGGAGCGAATCCTATCAAAACCACCATGGGCTTCCAGCCTCTGGACTATGGGGAGACATCTTTGTAGTTTGAGCTGAGCAGCCTGGGGTGAGTTCAGCTGACTTGTCCACCTTCTGAAACCTACAACTTCTTCCTTAAAATGAGAATACCACCTGCCTCCCAATGTGGATATTCAGTCAGTCATCATTGTTTATTTACAGATACCGTTATAAAGACGTACTGAGAAAAGCATCTTCCATCCTGTGTCAATTAAAATCCAATGAAACTGTTGTTTTCATTCTATCACTTTTTTGTTAGTTTAGAAAACTTCTTCCGTAATTTTACAGTATTCTGACATGGACACTAAGCAATACCTTGAAAAGTTTCCCCTTCTAGATCTAGAGGTGCAGCACAGTGACAGAACACTTGCGTAGCATGTTTAAAGTTCTGGATTTGATTCCTGGTTTGGGATGGAAGGAAAATTACTGCTAGAATGGCAACGCATGCCTGCTAGCCCAGCTGATATAGAAGGTTAACAAGTTCCAGGCCAGTCAGGGCTATACAAGGAAACCCAGTCTCAGATACAGAAATACACAGACAAGACAGGCAGACAGGCAGGCAGGGAATGGTAACTTTGAGATTATCAAGGTCAGGTTGACTTCCACGTGTGTGAAGGGCTCTGTGGCAGTTCAGAACAGTGCCAGGTAACTGAGGCCTTGAGAGGGGAAGCTTGATGGTTTTAGATGATCTGAAAAGGTTTCTTACCTGGAAATCAAAGGTCTCGTCACAGTTAAAGACTAGAACAAACCGCCCCAGCTGATGGCCAAGGGCTTTGACGGACTCTGTCTTCCCGGTTCCAGCAGGCCCTGTTATTTGAAAGAAAAATAATTTAGTACTCAAGTCCATTACCTGTTGGAAGCATATCCTTAGCCAGAAGAGAGTCATAAAATTTATTTTGAAATTCAGATGTTTATAAATATAAGCAAATTGAAGTTTTTTAAGAATATAGAAATCAAGGAACAAAGAAACACGTCCAAACTATCAGCTTAGTGTGTGTACGTCTGACAGGACCCCATCTGTCCAGGTTTGTGGCTTACCAAACGGGGAGCCCCCAAGCCTGGCCTCCAGAGCTTGCGTCATTGTCAAGTAACAGCGGTCAGTGAGGGGCGTCTGAACCAGCTTGTCCTGGACGCCCAGGTACTCAAAGCCGTAGTTAAATTTGGCGTTCGCCATCTGAATGGACAGTTGCTGTAACACGTCAGTCTGCTTAGGGTCGAAGTAAAATCGCATCTGGCTGAGCCATTCAAAAGATTTGGCGTTGTCAATCTTGCTTTTGATCAAGGACCTGGTAACATCTCTTTGGTGAACCAACTCTGTGATCTGAGGAAGTAAAAATTTGCCACAAGCTAAAGTAACATTGTGTTCTTTGGGCCTGCAGACTATCTGTTAAGTTCACATTAGGGTTAGGCCCAGTTTACAGTGACCAGCAGCGAGTATTCCAAACTCCCAACAGCGCTTTACCCACAGCGACCTTGGAGTGTCATCCACACAACAGTATCAGACTTGAGAGCTACAGAACACAGGCCCCAAACCCACTTACGCAACAACTCTGCGTAGCTCAACCTGTAGAGAGCAGCTTTCTCATGTTTACCCATGGGCTGCCCACTTTGTGCCACCATGCTGCTGTAGCCACCCCTCTGGGGAGAAGATGATGGGAAACAGTGTACATCCTCAAAAAGCTGGTCACTTTCTTCATCCTTCACATCATGAGACCTTATTTTTGTGGGTGTATGTGCACACGCACAGGCGTGTGAGAGGCTGGGGCAACCCGCCTTTGTCCTTTGAGCAGTTTTCACCAGATCCCAGGGACGCTGGGACTCAGGCTCCTGTGCTTCTGCTGCAAGCATTTTACCAACCTAGCTTTCACCAGGAGTATCTTTAGAGAGGAATAAAGAACCAAACACTACCCTAGTGTAGACTGAATGCCTGAAGTCACTCCCTACCATGGGCAAAATTCTCATATAAGCCAGGCTGGCTTAGAATTCCTGATTCTCTTGCCTCTAGCTCCCAAAGCTAAGGCTACAGGCGTGGATCACAACTCCCAGCTTACTTTTCTTGATACAACAGGCACATTTTTAGGAATCTTCTCCTTTCACGCCTTGAGCTGAGAGAGGAGAAGGGGCTCAGGCATGAGGCTCACCAAGTGCTCCAGCTTCCGTCTTCGGAGAGGGGGCTGTTCCATGAGGACAGAGTCTGCTAGCACATTGAGGGTGACCTCCACATTGCTCAGCACAGACTGTAAGGGCACCGCATCGCCACCTCCGCCGCTGCTGCTTAACGCATTCTCCACGTTCTCAGACCAGGCTATCTGGGCTGACAGTACCACTAGTTGGGCCTCAAAGGAACAAGACAAAAGATGCACAGGGTCACTTTTTTTGAGATGGGTGTCACTATGCTGTTTGGGCTGGTTCTGAATTCACCACTCAACTAGCTTCCCATCTTACCTCCTCAAGAGCTAGACTACAGGTCCCATTGTCTGGTTCCCAAGGAGTCATTTTCAAGTCAGTCAAAGTGCCCACCTTCAGCCTGCCTGCTTTTAATAAAGATTACCTGATATTTATCAATCCAAGTAATGTAGGTATTTGGGTCAATTGAAGTTGCTTTTCCAAAAATCTCCACTTCTGTAACAGACTCTGCTAGAAGTTTAGCCAGGGTGACTCTCATCTCCTTTTCTACCAGAGTAAGCCATTCATTGATTTTGGGGTGTTCAGTGATGGACACTGGAGTTTTAAACATAACCTGAAGATAAAAGGCAGGTAAAGTGTCAGAAGTGCAGTGTGTGAGAGACAGCTCTAAGCACAAGCATGACTGCGCCTACCTCTTCTCCTTCCCGGGATGAGATGCCGAGGACCACAGAGCTGTCCTCGTTCAGGATGATGCTGGAAACGCCAGCAAACATTTTCTTGAAGTGCTTCTGCAATTTAGCTACATTCTTGCTATTTCCAATGATTTCAAGCAAATCCTCATCACCCACAAAGTAGAACCTGAAATCAAAACAACCCAGCTGCCACTGCCTGGGTGATTGAGCAAAATGTCCATGTGCAGGAGGAAGCAGCTAGAAGGAAGACCTCCAGCCTGAACACATATCTCATACAAACATCTGCCAGGGCTTGGTGAGAGATATGCTTACACTAAGACTTGGAAGAGCTCAATGCCATTCACTAAGTCATTTTGATAGCACCTGCTCCACTCACCCTATGCAAATTCCTTAGAAAAAAGAGAGGCCCACTTGGAAGCTAGCAGAGCTACACCTGGAGCGACACAAGTGACTTGGAGGGAAAATGAGCTTGGGGATGCCTAATAGAACTGAGGTGGGAACCAGGAGTTCAAGTAGCATCCAGAACCTGTTCTGCACAGCAGATGGCTCAGTCAGTGACTTGTTGACATCAAAACTCAGCCACACTGGGAAAGGGGAGAGGCCAGCCAGAGCAAAGCACAGCTCAGCGTGGCTGTCTCAGACTTACCTGGGGAAGGAGGACCGCTCTCGCTCCAGGTATTCTCCCAGTGCTTTCTGGATCTTTCCAAGCAGGTCTGCCAGCCTTTCCAGAGACCTCTGTACTCCTTGTATGTTCAGAACATCCATCACAAGTGGAGACTTGGATACTTTTTTCATCAGAGCCAAAAACTCTGTGCTGATACTAGAGAATGAAGGAGAGCCGAGTGAGCCTGTGCAGAGGGCTCATCAGGGTCCCTACCATCTGACCCTGCAGGAGCCCCACCTCTGGAACCGCTGGGTTTCCACAGGCAGCAAATGTTTGATGTCCGCACTGCCTGTGAAGATGCCTTCCAAGTAGACCCAGCGCCTCTGTACATCAATCCACACATCGAAGAGAGCCATGATCCGGTTCAGCTTGTCTTCCCAGCTCAGGGCATCTTCTTCAAAAACCTGGTGGGTACGCAGGCAGTGCTCAACCACTAAGCGTTCACTCAAGAATATGCCAAAGATCACTGAAAATTACAAACTAGGATTCAAGTTATCTGACCCACACTTTAAACAGACACCTGAGGTACAATTCAAAGGCACAGAAGAGCACCCTAAGACGCCACACCTTGTAATACGGAGACAGCTTCATGGCAGACACGCTGTTGATGTGCTCTTTGACCTTGTTGAAGAGGTCGTCCCAGCCTCGGATCAGGCGGCATTTGTTCTGGTAGTTGACCAAGTCCAGCTCATACGTATTCCACACTTCCCGTATCTGAGAGGAACCAGGAAGAGGCGGTTATCAGTACAATCAACATTTGACATTGCAGGGGCACCAAATATTAGGGGACAGAGATGACTAGAGATGACAAAGCTTCATTTTACAAGTCGAACCCACAGAACAGCCAGGTACCAACTCTTATCACTTGCCTGCTTCAAAAACTCTTCCAAAGCCATTTCCCCTTGTGCCACTAGCAGTACATCCTTGACAACAGCTTCATTCTTCTGGAGGTCAACGTCCCAGATCTGGCCCAGGGTCAGCTCAGAAACCACCCAGTTAACGTGAAGCCTCTTCATCAGCTGTTTCCAGTGGCGGTCTTTAAGTGCTTCCGATTTCAATTCAATTACCAACATGTTTATCTGTGAAGAGCAAACAGTTATATGAGCAGATGTCTTTTGAAAAGGTACCAGCACCCATGTGTGCCAGTCACCTACCTTCATATAGCCTTTCAGCAGCCTCTGAACAAACTCATAGGAGGCATACTGCCGAAGCCGTGCAGGGAAGTTCTTCAGCTGGTTCAAGAGGCCGTCTAGGTTTTGTCGAAGCTGTCAGGAGACACAAGAGAATGGTGGAGTTGCCGCCGCCGCCGCCGCCGCCGCCACCGCCACCACCGGCTATTGTTTATTTTTTCTTCTAAGTCATGGTCTCATGTATTCAAGGCTAGCCTCAAACTTACAAAAGCCCACCTGCCTCTACCACCCAGGGTTCTAGGGACTGAACCTAAGGCTCTGTGCATGCCCAGCAAGCACGCTACCTACTGAGCTAAAACCTTTTGAATGGCTCTGAAACAAGGTTTACATTAGATTAGTCTGGATAAAGCACACAGATAACACATTTGGCATAAGTGACAGCTTGTGAACTTGTAAAGCAGTCCTTTCTGTGACTGCTAGTAGACAGACAGACTCACAAACATCCACTTTAACAAGTTACCTTACGAGGCTGAACTGAGACCCATGGTTGCTCCTTCATTTGATCAATTTGTTCCCAGACCTTAGAAAGTTCTGACCAAACACCTTTGAGGTCCTGTAATTCCTCCAAGGCCACCTGTGATCGAGAACAGCAGTTAAATTTGGGACACTAATGCACCTCACAAAATAGAAAGCCCCTCAGCATCCTGCAGGTCCTTAGGATGACCCAGGTGAGTGGCAGACAGAGTCTGGTAGAGTGTTCTCCAGACCTTCTACTAATGAGTCCATACCTGCACACGCTCTTCACTGCCACTGAGGAGCCCTGTGTCTGTCAGTTCCAGTGCCTCCTTGGCCTTGGCACATTTCTCTCTGTCATCCTTTAGTCGCCCAAACTTCCCTTCATATATGGTCAGGGCCTGAAGAGCCTCCTCGGGACGCAGATTGCCCTGAAATAGCCAGAGCACAAAGAGTGGCAGTACTGTCTCAACGGAGGGGAGCACTGGGGCTTAAAGATGCTGGGGGGCCAAGACAGAAACTAGGTCTCTTCATGACAGACTCGGCTAGCAGCTGCTTTGTGAAGCTTGAGTTGTGTTTAGGGAATTCTAAATTTTGAGCATGCCCCAGGACAGTTTAAAAATGGTAAAACTTATTTTAAACATTTAGAAATACCTCCTGGGTGCTGGAGGGATAGGTTAGTTGTTAAGAGCAGTGGCTGCTCTTCCAAAGGACCTGGGTTCAAGTCCTAGCACCCAAATGGCAACTCACAACTGTCTCTAACTCCAGTTCTAGGGGCTCGACATCCTCTTCTGGTGTCTCCAGAGGCACTGTATGCACGTGGTGCACAGACATAAATTAAAAACATAAAATAAAATAAAATAAAACCACCTCATGACTTAAATGACTATCATTCTGGGCAAATAAATGCCTATACTGGCTTTCCCATTTACTATCCACAAATACTCAGGACCTTCCACACATTAGGTATGGTCTCTACCAGTTATATTTCCAGCATCTCACTTTTTAATTGAGACAGTATCTTGCTATGCTGTCCTCAATTCACATACTCAAGTGATCATTCTGCCTTAGCCTTCATGGCTGCCAGCACACTTCTTAAATTACAGAAGGGCAAACACATCTTTAGTATTAGAAAGCTAAGCCCCAGGATGGCTTCCTGTGTCTGACAGAAAAAAACCCATATTGTGCTGCTGGCTGGCTGGCAGGCTTAGTGGAGCTCACCGTGACAGGTTTGGTCTTCTCCCAGTCTGTCAACAGATCGGTGGTTCGGCTTTCCACAGCTCGGTCCTCCTGTACGATCTTCATTTGCAGGTTTGCCACCTGCTGCTGAATGGCAGAGTCCTTCCGGCGCATGATGTCATTGAAGGCCCCCCACTCACCCTCGATGTTGTCAATGTAAAGCCAAGAAGGTGGGAATTGGAATCTTTGTTTTTCCAGCAGACGCTGACCATTGCGATAGAGCTTTGAGAGTTAAAAGATAAATTTTTTTTTTTCCTATAATAGGAAAAACTATTGCCAAAAGTCTCAACAAGAGAAGGCTTGTGACTACAGAACACAGGAATCAAAGCATCTGCTCTTCTATAATTGTCCACCTTGAGATCATGGTCAGAGGGCACCCTGGAGAATGGGGTGGCCTGCCAATTACTATACCTCACAACACCCAGAGGGCACAGAGAGTACCCTGGGCTGTGCTTCACCACTTTATCCTAAATTATAATAGGACATTCAGATCCTAAGCACTTGAAAACAGTAACAGATTTACAGAGACAAACAGTGGCTCTCAAACTTAACTGCATAACAAGCACCCACAGAGCTTTTAAAAGAGCAGACTCCTAGACTCCCAAGGTGCTAGTGTCTGCACTGCCCTTTTCTTAAAACAAAAAAGACATTACGTTTATTTACTGTAAATATGCATGTGTATGTGTCTGTGGGCACATGTGTCAGAGCATGTGTGTAGAAGTCAGAGGACAACTTGTAGAAGTCTGTTCTCTCCTTCTATCAAGTGGGTTCTAGGGAAAATTCAGGCCATCAGGCTTGGCAGCAGGCACCTGCAACCACTCAATCATGTCTCTGCTCCCCGCCAACCTCTCTCCTGAGACAAGATCTTGCTATAAAGACCAATCTCTTGCCTAAGCCCCCCAAATTCTGCGATTCCAGTGTGTATCTCCACACCAGGCTTCCCAGGTGGCTGCGGCAGGCTAGGGCCACACTGTAAGAAACACTGCTTCAGGTGTCCAGTCCCTCAGTGTTCCCTCAGAACACAAGCTATTAACAGCCCAATCATGAGCCAAGTGTGAGAACTTACTTCAACTTGCTTCTCAAACTGTTTGATCTTCCGTTTCAGAGACTGCACATAGGTGATGAAGGTCACTGCATCAGAGGTACTGGCCGTGTCCACAGAGTGCTGCTCCAGCTCTTGGCGGGACTGTTGGAGAGAGAATTGTTTATCACAGGGCCAGACTTAACCTGCAGCTGCCATGGCATTCCCAGGGCAACAACCCTTCTCCTCACCTTTGAGATTTGGGAATGGAATTCTGTCATGTTTGACCCCAGCATCTGCCCAAATTTGCTGAGAACCTCCTTGTGCCAGGAGTCATACTTCAAGTTCACCTTGGACTGTACCTGCAGGTGAAGTGACACACAACGGCGCTTTGTCAGTTCTTTCCTGGAGTGCTCCAACTAAGAGCCAAACATTGGCACTGTGTTTATAGCCTCCTGATACCTTTCAAGAACAAAGTCGAGCTCACCTTGCCATAATCTATAACCACTGGTCCAAACTCTTTCTTTGTTTCTGCATTGTCAAAGGTTCCTCTGGCTTTCCTTATCTGGACTAAGAGAGCTTGCCATTTGTTGAGATCTTCCCCAAGCCTGTTGTAGATGTTTTCTGCTTGCATATCCCATAAGCACTGGTACTGAAGCCAAACCTACAAATGAAGAACACAGCTAAATTCTAGTTTGCTGTTCTGTGGACTATTAATATACCCGTAACCATTATGTCCACAGTCCAAATTCATGTTTTCACACCAAGAGAAAACCTCACTTTAAAGTCTCAGAATTTATACAACAAAAGGAGAAAATTTACTTTTCTTGAAAAACCATAGTTAAAACCACCCAAGATTTATTTTACTATTTACTCTTAACTTTAAAATAAGCAAGTATCAATGGGCAGGGTGGCACACGCCTTTAATTCTAGCACTCAGGAGGCAGAGACAAGTGGGTCTCTGAGTTTTGAGGCAAATCTGGTCTACATAGTTAGCTCCAGACCAGCCGAAGATACACAGTAAGACCCTATCTAAGCCAGGTGTGGGACACACATGCGTGATCCCAGCCCTCAGGAGACAAAAGAATTTCAGGTTCTAGGTTAGCCTGGTCTACAAAGCAAGTAACATCAGGCCAGCCAGGGCTAGAATAAGGAATAAAACCCTGTCTCAACATAAACAAACAAACAAACAAACATTGCCCATTGAACCAATTATCAAAACCTATTAGCTTCCCAGTTCCTCCTTCCCTTTGTGTGTGTGGTCCTGAGGATTGAACCCAGGACCCCTCTGAGTTACACCCCAGCCCTTCTCTCACACTTTTACATCTAAAATAAACTGCAAAGCCATAGCATTTGGATGGAATCAAGAGAGTCTTACCTTAACATACTGCTCAACTTCTGTCACAATGCCCATGACTGCAGAATAAGACTCTTCCAGGGCGACAGGGCCATCAGGCATCCGTGTTAATGCATTCCGATAGAACTTCTCTTCCTCAGTCAATTCATAATGCACTCCCACCTGCCCAACCAGAATGGGACACAAATGTTAAACAGTGTCTACAATCCCAATCTCAGTTACCTTTCATTTACTAAAAATGACTCAAAAAAAAAAACAAAAAAAGTGACCATCAAAATACATTGAGAGATAATATCCATTTCCCTAGCCACAAGTAACAAAAAGTCTGATTATATTTAACTCACCAAACCAATAAATGGAACATTAGAGTAACCACAAACTGAAAACATGGAGTCACTAATGGCACAAGATAAAAGTAGCTGAAGAATACAAGGAGCCCTTGGTTCATCTCAACTGCCTGAGAGCCTGGTACACGCCAGGCCGCAACCTAGGTACAATAACCATAAACTCCCACTCACATGAAGTCATATTCTATAGGAGAGACACAAAGAACATGTTTATGGGACTGCCACATGGGAAGAAAAGTCTATGCAGAACCAGCATGAAAGAGGCAGGAGGACGGGGTCAGGGTCAAGACAGGGAATGTTGTATTTTATTTACTTTTTGTAGTTCAGAGGACTGAATTGAGGAGCCTTGAACATCCTATGCTAGGTAAGCACCCTACCACAGAGTTACTCAAGTCTATGGCTGGTTGCACCTTCAACAGAAAACGAGGAAAGGCTTTATGAGGGACTGTGAGCACAGAAGAGTGCTTAGTGCAAAAGCCCAGGGAGCAGTCAGCCTGCACAGCTGAGGGCCAGCAAGAGTGCAGCGAGACCTGAGCACAGCCAGGGAGGAAAAGCAAGATGAAGGTCAGAAAGGAAAATAGGCAGCAACAGAGCTCAGCAAGCACCAGGACTGCAGCTTTCCTGCAGGAGATGACAGGCTGTTAAGAGGGCAAGGTCAGGTTTACCCCATAAGGGAAGAGTGATTTTAGGGGGCAGAGAGTAAGGTAGGAGGGCACATTAGTAACCCAGGGCAGAGGTAGCACCTTGGGTAGAGTGGGAACAGAGACTGTGGTGAAACAAACAGACCAGGGTGAATGACACACTCAGGGTGACATGGGATTTCTGGACTGGGTGGAAGGAAGGCTGGGAGGGGAAGGAGTAGAGGAAGATAAACCAAGGGAGCAAATAGGGTACCAGCCAGGGCTATGGGACAGATGGAGATAGAAAGGAACAGCAGGAGAGACAGGCCTGGGTCTGCATCAGGGTCTGGTTGCATACGTGAGTGTGAAGGTAGCTGGGCCAGAGCAGAGCTGGCTGAGAGAGCAAGTGTCCAGGAGCAGGTTAGCTTCCATTTGTCCAGAGAGAAATAAGAGAATGCAAAGCCTTAAACACAGAAGAGGACAAAGAGGATTCCAAAGACTCTGTGGATACCTGGGACAGAAACCGAAATTCACAACTTGGTTCTGATTGACTGAGCAAAACGTACTAAAAAGAGCAGTGAGATGGGCGGTAGGCACGTGCCCCCAAACCTGATGTCTTGTGTTCAATTCCCAGAAAGGACCTACAGCTGGAAGGAGATAACTGACCTGCAAGTTGTTCTCTGACCTCCACATTCTTACTGCGGCATTCAAGAAAGTGTGTGTATGCACAAAACCACACCCCAAATAAATAAATGCAACAACAACAACAAACCCTATAAGAGACATTTATGCTCAAAGTCAAGGGGGAAAAAGGTGTATTTTGGGGCTGGAGGGATGACCCAGTGGTCCTGAGCACTGGCTGCTCTTCCAGAGGACCCGGGTTCAGTTCCCAGCACCTAGGGGCCTTTTTCTTCTGGCCTATAGAGCACTGCACAGACATGGTAAATAGGCAAACATTCATACACGTAAAATAAAGATAAATTTTCTTTTTTAATTTTAAAGGGTGTGTTTCTAACAGAATCTTGAGATTCTAGAACAGTCTGCATGGCAGAGCTGGGGAATCTTTTCAATGGATCACCAATGGTCCTTCTTGAAAGTGACACTGGCTAGACTATAGACTAATGGTCTATTGGGTTTCCTTTGGTTTAGAAGTGTGCCAGGGAGAGCATAATCTAGGATCTGCTTTAAATTTGTCAGTGGGACCTACAAACGAAGTAAAAACATGTGTGTACAACTGTGGGCAGGTGCTCATGAGTCCCACTTCTGCATGTGCTTGAAATTTCTCTGAAAGCAGGAGCAGGGTGTGGCAATCTCAGTATTCAGGAGGCTGAGGTGGGAGGTCAGCTGGGACTAAACAGTGAGACCCTATATCCAAAACCAAACAAAACAATAAAGTAGGGGGAAAGCAGCAGGAATGGGATTATCAAAGAAGTTCATGGCCCAGGCATAGTGGCACATGCCTTTAATTCCAGTATTCAAAAGGCAGAGGCAAGAAAATCTCTGTGAATCTTTGGCCAGCCTGACCTACACAGTGAGTTCCCAGATAGCCAGGACTAGAGGGAGAGATCCTGTTTGAAAAGACGGAAGAAGCTCATGGAAGAAACTTTTAAGAGACAGGGAGACCAAAAATGTCAAGCTTTCCTCAGGGAACCTGGGAACCCTCAGTATGAAAAACACATACAAGGCTTACTTAATGACACATCCTGAGAAGTGGCATCAGAGTCCCAGATGAGACCTGCCAGTGGGCATATGCTTGGAGCCCCTGGAAGCTTACCTGGTACCTCTGACTCTGGATCCGGGGCAGGGACAGCACAACCATCTTCCAGGCGAACATCTCCTGGTAGAGCTTGTATCTGCACTCTTCGATGGGTGGATTCAAATAGATCACCTGATTTGTTATCCTTAGCTCATGAACAACGTTCTGTAAGAGAAAGGTTTTGTTTTTACTCAACATGTTTCAATAAAACTATTTTGATTCTTAACCTTCTTTGTCTTAATTAGGTTAGAACCACAAAGTTTATCTTTATCAGATGCACTCCTGGACTATTTCACATCTGTCCTTCTAAGATCTCAAGAGGCTGGGGCAGGCACTGCTTCATCTGCTCCAGGTGCCCTGGTGCCTGGATCAGAATCACAGTAGGTACTCATGGAAATCCATGTGCTCAGTAAAACCACTTTGAGGCCTGAAAAACTAGTGCCGCTGGAGCAGTGGGGAGGGGGCCACTGCTGCCAACCATATATGGGGACTGATCTGATGGACGTTATGGGTGTGCCAATCACTGCTTCAGGCTAGTCCAGAATCTCAACTTTATCTCCACTGGGTAATGAATTTATTAACTTAGACACACTAACAGTTTCATTACACTTTAAGGGCTGGGGAGATGGCTCAGCTGTTAAAGGTGGCTGCTAATTAGGCCTGGTGCCCTGAATTTGATCCCTAGGATCTACATGGGAGGAGAACTGACTTCCACTAGGCGTCCTCTGACTTCCACAGGATGCCATAGTACACATGAACCTCCCCCTCCCCAACAAATAAACGTAATTTTAAAAATTTGTCAAAACCATGCTTTAGGAACAAATAACTACAAATACTAAAAGGTTAAAAAAAAAATCAAGCATCAAAAAGAAAAAAGAGGGGTGTAGTGGTGCACACCTTTAATTCCAGCACTTAGGAGGCAGAAGCAGGTGGATCTTTGTGAATTTGAGGCCAGCCTGGTCTACATAGTGAGTTCTAGGAGAGACAGAGACAGAGACCCTGTGAAGAGAAGAGAAGAGAAGGGAAGGGAAGGAAAAGAGGGAAAAGAGGGCTTGGAGAGATGGCTTAAGCACTTAATAGCACGTACTGCTCTTCTGAGTCTGGTTCCCATCAACCGCACAGGCAGCTATGAGCTGCCTGTAATCCCAGCACTAGGGGATGACTCCTTCTTCTAGCCTTTGCAAGCACATGGCAAAGACATAAACAGGAGTAAAAATAAAATATTTAAAAAATAATAACAAAGAAAAAGAATAAAGCTTGTAGTTTAGAGAAGTGGCAATGGCTTCTCTCAATCAAGACTTCATATAGTTCTTTTGGGCTTCCACACTGAGACAAGCTTACTGATAAATAAACACAATGCACATAAACAGGAGACAAGTGCAGGGCTATGGATCTGGAGGCAGACAGGTTTCCGACCACACAGTCCTTGCTAACACAATGCAGAGCTTGAGGTCTGGTGCCTGGCCTGGGCTCACTCTCCTACGTTATTGAAACAATTTGCTACATAGATTCTGGGCAAGTAAGCATCTTCCCCAGTGCATGTTTCCGAAAACAGATGTTTAAGTTTTTATGGCTTTCTGTTTTGAAAGTATTTTAGTATTTTAAAGTATTTAGATTTGCAGATAAAATAAAATATGAAGTGTGTCAGCAACTTCACTGACACAGCCATGGCCCATCTCCCATCCAGACTGTAGTCAGACCGAGTAGGTCTCACCCCGTACTCAGATTTAGTTGTCCTATCTTCTCAATCCCTTCCAACCTGTGACATTTTGTTTTCCAGGACTCTGATAGGACACTTCAGGAGAATTCTGGTCAGATACTAAGTTACTCAGTCAGTGCAGACTGACCTTCAGTCTGAGCTTTTATTTTTCTCCTGAGTTTTCTGGAGAAAAAGACATGAAGTGCCCTTCCCATCACAAGGCATTACAAGCACATGGCACCGCCCACATCCTGGTGTCATCACCTGGTTAAATGGTGTCTGTCAGGCTTTTCTACCACAAGGTGACTTCTTTGTAGGTAGTATGCCCCAGCCCCCAGCCTCAGTGCCAGCAATCCGATCTAGGCCTCCCACATTCTAAGCAAGTGGGAGTAGCTCTAACACTGAGCTACTTCCTCTAACCTTGCCCTCACAGCAGGTACTTTTTCTTGAGACAGGATCTTACTACATAGTCTAGGCTGACCTTGAACCTGCAATCCTCTTGCCTCAGCTTCTAGAGGTACCTGCACAAGACGGTTTTGCTTATAAATCAGGTGAGTTGCATGGGAGATACTCACTTTGATTTTTGGCTCTCCACCAGGCTTGTGACTAACTTGCGGAGCGTCTGTGTCCATGTCGACTTCTGCTTTATCTTCAGCTTGTCCAAGAAGAACCTGGGTCCAAGCTCTGAGCCCAGCTTGCAGACGAACACCCAGGATCCTTTCAATCTACAGAGGAAGCAGAGTTACTGAGTGGTTGCTTCTGAAAGTCAGCTGACAAAGCACAAGAATGAGAAGGTGGCAGTGTGCATGTCAAGGTCAACTTTCCAGCTCCAATCCTGTCTCCCTCCATCACACCTGCAGCTCGTCTCAGCTGCCTGCTCCTGTGTTACTCAGGAGTCACCAGTTGCCCGAGCTCCTATGTGACAAGGAGACTTAAAACCATGCTGCAGATGCAGTTACACTCTTGGTGATTGTCACTTATAATGGAAAAAACTCACTTTAGGTGCTGTTTTGTGGGGCCTGGAGGCAGCTTTAGAGATGAAATTAGAAGCACTGCAGTTTGGAGATCAAACCATTTTCCTTCAACAAGTAAGTCTTTTCTCTGATCTAGAATGAGACAAATGTCTCTGCGTGACAGAGACAGGACCTCTGTGTGTCTCTGTCACCAGTGTGCCCCAAACCATACAATACCCCAGGAATGTACTGTGGGCTGAGGTTCATCCACAGCACCTGCAGGTTGTTAACTTCTTTCCTACTGGGTCCCTTTGTGTGGATACCGTATTAAATTTAAGGAGAGAACTAGCCAAGTTTAATCTGCAACCTCTGCCACTGTACAGGCCCTTCCTTGCCTAGGCCTCTCTACAGGCACGACCTCTTTTAAGTCCAACAGTAAGAAAGCCACTCAGCCCTGGCCTCACTTTCTACAGCTAGGGGCTGAGGACTGGATCAGTGGTGAGCAAGGCCTCAGATTCCATCCCCAGCACCTACCACCACTGCCACTAAAAAAGAAAAAAAAAAAAAAAAGGAAGGAAGGAAGGAGAGAGAGAGAGAGAAAGAAAAAGAACGAACGGATACTTAAATTATATGAACGGGAGGGAAATGCCGACAGGAACCTGTGAAGTAAGTACTCAGCAAAAGGAAAGAGATTCCTCTGCACCCCAACGCCCTGCTAACAGCTGAAGTACTGGGACAGGGCCCACAGCACAGTTCGGCTCTAGCATTAGCTGAGGGATTATGGAGAAACTGGACAACCAAGTAAATAGCTAAGGAAAATGCTTTTCAGACAAACTGAAGGCCATAACTAAGGGCCCATGCCCACAGGGACAGCAGAGATGAAAAGCACTCTGGCAACGCAACCATACCTCCATATCCAGCTTGTTGACCCAGATGGGCAGATTGGAGTAGGAGTGCAGGTTTAGGTCGTCCACTGCTTTCTGGACTCTGTTCAAGATTTCGGAGAACGTCTTGTGATCATACATGCAAGTTTCCAAGGAACGAACTTCCAGGTCTATTTTTTCCTCAATAATTAGTAGATCGTCCACCTACAGGAGGGTGTATTTAGTTTAAAACATCCACTTGCTCTATAACTTTTCTTTCTTTCTTTTTTTTGGTTTTTCGAGACAGGGTTTTTCTGTATAGCCCTGGCTGTCCTGAACTTGCTCTGTAGGCCAGTCTGGCCTTGAACTCACAGAGATCTCTCGAGTGCTGGGATTAAAGGCATGCACCTCTCATGAGGAACACCTGTTCAGGGCAGAAGTCCTTCCATGAACAGCTAGCTGGCCCTAGCTGTTGGGAGTGAGGGTGCTGCTTCCCCCTGCATGGCCCCAAATAGGAAAAGGAAGGGTCAGGAACACCATCAGAGCCTTTTCCTGCACCCTGCTCATGGGAACGAGTACTCTTACTACAGGTCTGGAGACGTTTCTCCCCTAGCTGTATCAGCATACAACAGTCACATGCCTGTCAGCCTTTGATGTCCTTCTCTATCTAGGTTTTTCAGAGTGTTAGTTGCAGCATTCCCAAAGCCCCACTCCATCAGAGAACAGCCAGGAAATGTCTCTCCTCCCTGAGCTCCAGTGGCCTTAGCATCAATCTTACAGGCCTGTTGGGGAGAACTAGTGTGTTCCCTGACTTAGTGACTAGATCCATCATCAATGCTGAAGGGTCAAGTTATGTCACCTTCTCCTGGAAGTTGAACACCGTCTCTGCCAGGCGCTGCACATAGGGGTCAAGTTTGTAGGACTCCCACACCAAGGCGATGCCTTCTGCGATCAAGGCCTGCACCTCCTTCTTCAAGCCGGCCACCAACAGTGAGATGGTGCTGCGCTCCTCCACCTTCTCACAGGTCCGTTCGTAAGTGCGGACACTTTCAATCAGTGAGATGGCAAAGGGGTAGAGTTGATTGGCTTGGTGAGCCTTGTTCACAATAGCAAGCGGCACACGGAAGCCAAGCCACTTGAGGTTTCGGACTTCTTTAGAGAGCGTTATGATCTCTGGAAGGAAGTTCACTTTCAGCTTGAGGACGTTGCCAGTGCGGCCCCGCACCCGAGCACTCTCAATGGTGAAGATGCGCCCTGAGACGCCAAGGTTGCGCTGCTGAACCTTCCTTGCCCAGTCATCGAAGATTTCCTGGGTGTTGAGCTTCATGCGGAAGCTGTCTCCATCCTGCTTCAGCTTCTGCCCTTCCACGTGGTTCTCCCAGCCCTTGCCCAGGACATCTTCTACTCGCTTCATGTAGGCAGTGAGCTGCCTGTCAATCTGTTTAGCCCAGATGATAGACCCTGACACAGGGGGCAAGTCACGGACATGACTCATTTTACAAGCTTGGCTTTGCGGGTACTGAACCTTGAACTTGTCATGCAGAGATTCAATGTCATCTTTTACACGCTGGATCAGCTGGGTCTGGTATTCACGAATGGCCCCTCGGATGTGTGGGCGGACAAACAGTGCATTGAACCTGGAGAAAATCCTAAACATCTCATTGGCATTCTTGGCTGTGCCGAGCTGATCTCGAAGGCGGGCAGTGATACGGGTCTCCACTCGGTCAATCCTCTCATCATATCTCTTCATCGCAGCCTCCCAAGCCTCTGTACCCTCTTTGGAGACATCCAGCCCATCTACTTCCTTGACATTCTCATAGGCCAGGTTCACCTCCTCAATAGCATTGGCATCGGCAGCATCAAAGAGGACCTCAGCCACTTTCATGTCTTGGGGTTCGGGTGCCTCACCTTGGTTCTGTTGCGCAACTGCTGTGACCTAAAGGAAGATTTGGAGCAAGAATAATTTGCAAAAGAGGTTTATTCTGTCATATACATCATACAGGATTATCACGGGATAGTACAGACTTAAACCTCCATTACTTTACAGTCACAATTCACCTATGATGACACTATACGGATCTCCTCACACATTTCTGTCTCTACTGTATTTCTTAAAGAAAACAAGAAATGGTGAAAAAGAAGAGAGGATGCAAAGAGGAGAAAGAATACACACAGGACTAGGGTGCAGCTCAGCAACAGAGCACGTAACTAACATGCACAGGACCTAGGGTTCAATCCTCAGGATGGAAAAACCAAACATAATACCAAATCAAAAATGCAGCACCAGACTCAAAGATGACGAGTGACAAAGGCAGAACTAAAGAAAAAACACTAAGTAAGAATACTTAATCCCTTGGGGAATAACTGTAAGAAGCACTGGAACAGGAGCAGGCGAGCTTCTGAAACAGACGTACTTGTGGCCTCAGGACTCGGACAATGACAGCTCTCAGCTGCTCGTGCTGACGTCGGAACTTTCTCATCTGGTCTAGGCGCGCCTGAAGCTTCCTGTGAGCAGGGTTGATGCGCCACACCATCTTCAGGTTTTCCTCCCTCTTCCTTTTGACGATGTCTCTCAACAGCACCTGGAGTTTCTCATACTCATCATCCCATGTCTGGAAGACTTCGAAGCAAGCCACCATGACCTATGGTACAATTTAGGAGATGGGCTTGTCCCTGAGTCACATTCCCCTCACTGGTTCAGGGTGGTTTTCTAAGAATAAGACTTACCTTTTCAAATTCTTCATAAGCTACATGCATCAACTTCCTGGTGCCCAGTACTTTGAGCAACTGAGAACTCAAGTCTCTGGAAATCGCCTCCACGAGACGCAGGGCCCGCTGAATGGGGTACTTTGTGTTTCGGATCTTTCTCAGATGTGTGAAAATTGCAACGAGTGCCTGCCTTATTTTGTCCAGCTCAGTGGCAGACAGCAAGTCATTGAGAGGGAAATCCTTCATCATAGGGTTGTAGTCATTCACCGTTTCCAGCGCCTGCTTGAGACCTAGATTGATGGAAAGGGTTAATGGCATTCATGGAAAGTAATAAAATCAAGTAAACTATGTCTTAACAATGGAATGTATTTTGATGCCAAAAATGTTTTAGGAGCAAGAAAATCATTTGCGGTATTCGGGGATAACGCCCCTAGCGTGGCCTCGGTTTTGCTTTCCTTTCTTTCTTGCTTTTTTTCTCCCGGAGACTGGGTTTCTCTATGTGGTCCTAGAACTTGATCTGTAAACCAGGTTGGTCTCAAACTCAGGGATCTGCCTGCTTCTGCCTCCCAAGGGCTGAAATTAAAGGTGTGCAACCAGCTCAGCTTTGCTTTTCGTAAGAGTAGAGTTGGGCTGAAAGGCAGCTCAGCAGGTAAGAATACTGACTGCTCTTGCAGAGGACCTGGGTTTGGTTCCTGGCACCCATATAGTGCACATATACACATGTAGGCAAACATTTATACACATTAAAGGGTGTGTGTGTGTGTGTGTGTGTGTGTGTGTGTGTGTGTGTGTAGAGATAGTTCAGCAGTTAACAGCACTAGCTGCTCTTTCAGAGGTCCTAAATTCAATTTCCAGCAACCACATGGTAGCTTACAACTATCTGTAATGGGATCTAATTCCCTTTTCTAGTATGCAGGTGTAGATACAGATAGAACACTTATATTAAATAAATAAAATTTTTTAAAAAGGGAACTCTCTTGCATCCTAACCACTGTAGGTTTTACTTTTTATATTTTGCTTTTAGCATGGTCTGTATGTTTTATTGTAGTAATTTAGAGAAAGTTAAATGTTGGCAGCCTTAAGAACACTAATTCATGGCTGAATTTAAGTATTGTTGTGAAACAGGAATCACAGGGAAAATTGGCTTTTTGTCTACTTCTTCTATGATATAAGATTTTTAAAAAGTATTAGGGAAGAAAGATTTCAAAGCAAGGTATAGTGGTATACACCTGTAATCCCAGTACTAGGGAAGTGTAGACAGGATGATCAGTAGTGTTCATATAACAAGTTTGAGGCCAGCTTGGGCTATATGACTACATGAAAATCTGTCTCGAAAAACCAAAGACAAATGAAAGTTTCAGGAGTGTTTTAAAGAAAAGAATCAAATGTATACATCTGTAAGTTGTCAACATTTGTGAGGCGGTCACGGTAGCCTGGGGGGAGTAGGGGGCGCTCTACCTGGAATTTCCTCATTTAAAATGTTGAGTATCACACTTGTGGGGAGCAAATAAATGGGTCTTAATTACTTGACCTTTGTGGCCAAGGAGCTTATACAAACTCCTCAGAGAGATCTATCTAGCTGAAATTTCTGTTTTTAGTACATGCCAATGCAACTTCACTCCCACTGCTATTAAAATATTAGTTGTGAAATTGAGAAGTGGCTCAGCGGTTAAGAGCACTGACTGCTCGGCCTGAGGACCCAGGTTCAATTCCCAGCAACCACATGGCAGCTCACACCTGTCTGTAGCTCCAGCTCTAGGGCTTCTGACGCCCTTACACTGACAAACATGCAAGGAAAACACCAACGAACATAAAAAAAAAAAATTATTAAAAGAATGAGTTAATCTACTGAAGAATTAGGGACTGAAACCAAACCCTATGCCTGCTAGGCAAGCACTGTATCACTAGCCATATTCCTATCCCTTAGTGTTTAAACAAGGGTTCTGAAATGAGCTCGGCTGGCCTTCACCTTAGCATCCTATTTTTGTCCCCAAAGTGTTGAGATTAGGCAGGAGAAGAGCATTTACTCAGTATCTGAGAGACCCTGGGTTCAGTTCTCAGCGCTGAGATCAGAGGGGTGTACACTGTGCCCAGCTCTGCATCGATGGACCATTTAGGATAAGGAAGAAGGCAGAGAAGGTAAAGGATAGCCAAGAGGAGGAGCAAACGCAACGCTCACGTGCTCTCCTTCCACAGTGCTGGGCAATGACCATCTAGGAAGATGTCTAGACCAAAAGCTGACCTGACTGCCCAGCAACCACGCAGTGGAGAGACAGGGGCAAGTGCCAGGGTTCACTGTTCTCAGGCCTAGAAACTGGCTTAGCTTCTCAAAAGCCATGAAGAGAAAGAAATGCTGTAGCTTTTATCTACAGTCTTTTACCCTCAATTCAGGGAAAGAGAAAGGAAGGTTAGAAAGAAATTTTCACCACTTTTGCAGGCAGCCTTGATATAGAATGAGAGAAAGGCAGAAATCTTCACAGCCTTTTTAAAGCTGTCCTAAGCTTGAAAAGGACTAGCTGATCAGTGAGTCAGACTAGCGTCTCCGCTCACGGTCTGTAAACTCAAATCTCTCCAATCTTTGTTCTTTTAAGTAAGAATCAATACACTAATAACAGACAACCCAATGAACCACCAACCAACACCCACCACCTCTCAGGGCTTCGGACCTTTCATACCCTAAGCAGAAGTTCCCATACCCAAGCGGCACACAATCCCAAGACAAGCTACACGTGCCAGAACGACTGCACCTAACCAAATTACAGCCACCTGAATAAAGCATTCCAATTCCAACTCGTAAACAACTACCATACCAGGGGTGGGAACATACACCTAATCCAAATGCTGATTTACATTTTTAAAGAAACCAAAATAACAAAAACTCCTTCCAAGTGTTCCACTACAAAATGGAGAGGTGGGGAGGGAAGCCCTAGGTTTTATCCTGTAGAACTGAGGGAAAGATGACAGAAAAATGTGGGTGAGAAAGAGTTGAGAGTTGGAACAGTGGTGTTCAGGGTGTGTCCCACTGGCACAGAACTTGTCTGGCATGTATAAGGCTGGGTCTGGGTCTGATGCCAAAGTGCATCCACTAGTTTTCATCTAGAACATCAAAGACCTTAGAAAGCAAAATCAGTCATTTATCCATCCAATTATCAGTCCTGTTTTTTACCTGTGTCAGTATCAAAGCTGACAGTGGCATGGAAACGTTTGCCATGCTTCAGGATGTCCAGGGTCAGGAGGACCTCCGGGCTCTCCCTCTTCTCCTGGATGCGGTACAATGCACGTTCCAAGTTTAGCCAAAAGCTGATTTCCTGCAGGGCAGTTCCCGATGCAGGATCTCGATCAAGCTTGGTCACCTGTGACAATAAGATGACATCAATTCAGAAATCTCAAGTCGATACCTCCTCTATACATTTGAAGAGTTTGGTTTGAAGCATGGCAAGATAGCTCTCTCACAGTTCACAGTACACTTGACTATTCTGCCCAAACTCTGACCTGCAGAACATCCCTAGGAGCAGGATGGCCTCTTGCTGTCACATTACCAAACCAGAAGAACTTGGAGCAGTTTCCCACAGATGTTAAAGAGCAGGCATCTCACACCAGCTTTCACCCTACAGTGCTCTTACCTTTTGAATTTCTCGGATCCACCGATTAACCCCCGACTGTAACTGGTTAAGAAAAGTTGGGTCTTCAACTTTATCACCAAAATCGGTAACTTTGGGCTTTTCTCCTCGCTCGTAGCACTGCTTTGCAACATTGGTGATAATGGGATGAATTGGCAAGCTGATCTCTGGGATCTCAATATTTTGCTGCAGGTGAAGGAGTCCCATCTCAAGTTCTGCAATCTTCTTTTCAACTGAAGGAGCCATCTTATCACCATCCCTACAAAGACACGAGGCACCTCAAAATAAGAGCACTACTGGCCCCCCAGAGAGCATTATTTAAGGTCTGTTAAGTATTAATGAGATACACCCTTGAAACAGGAAGGAGCCAGGCTGCAGTAAGAAAAAGGTTCTTACCTGTCCGCCTTGCCAGACTCTCTGATGTAGGACTTAAAGAAAGGAGCCACTGCATTGCTGATGAAAGAATGCAGTGTTTCATATGGAGAGTCTTCACTCAGAGTGAGGACTCTGAGCTGAGAGGACACTGGTTTATCTGCATCAATCACAGGGGTTCGCTTGATGAATGCCAAGCTAAAAAAGCAAAAGAAGATATTGGAACAGAGGAGTCTCAATCTTAGTTTTAACAATTACACTTTTTGTGTTGAAAACAAATTGAAACTTTATTTGAATGTTTAACCTGAAACTGTATTAAGAACAAACTGAGCTGTATGTGTCGCACAGGCCTTTAATCTCAGCACTCTAGAAAGCAGAGGCAGGCATATCTCTGTGAGTTTAAGGCCAGACTAGTTTCAGGCCAGCCAGGAATACATACTGAGATACCCTGTCTCAAACAACTCCACAACTAGACTGAACAGTTGCTTTTCTCGCTGTGACTTTTTTCTTTCTCACTGTGGTAGAATGACTGTATCTTTTATGTTCCCATAAAACCAGGCAAAAGTAGCAACTGGGTTGGCAGAACTCATAGTTCTGGCTTAAAACCAATGTGCTCAAGCCATTGTCAGCTGCACGTCGGCTTATGTGCACTGAGTGCACCATGGGCCTGTTAACTTCCTGTCAGCCTCCAGAAACACTTGCTGAACCGGCCCCTTCTCCCAGTTTTACTTATTTTCACACTCACACTCTCTTCCCTCACTTCCAGACACTACTTCAACTAGATTTTTTCTATTTCCCTAAATATATTACACAGGCCAACAAGATGGGTCAGTGGATCAGGGCACCTGATGGTAAGCCTAACAAGCTGAGTTCACTCTTCAGTCCTCCACCCTGAATCCCAGTTGGTGCAAGTAGAGAAAAGATTCCTGTAGGTTATACTGTGACCTACCCACTGGTAGAGTGCTTTCAGTACTGTAAAAGATAGGAAACTGAACGAAAAATTAATATATGTATTTCTACAGTGCTGGTTAGGCAAATCACTGTGTGTCCCTCCCTAAACGATGTGTGGCACATGCTAGCAACTCCTAACTGGGGGTTTTATTCACAATCCACACAACTCTTCTGCAGCTTGTTTTTTCTTTCGAGACAGAGTTGTTTCCTCCTATGCAGACTAGGCAGGCCCTAGTCATTAAATCTCGAGCTTCAGCCTCCTAAATGCTGGGGTTACAGTGGGTACCACCGTACTTACTCATGCCTCCGTAGTCTAGAAATTGCTTAAGAAGTCAGCTGCCAATGCAGAATAATAATAGTATTCATAATGGAAACTTCAAAGTTTCTATTGGAATTACAATTTGATAAAGACTTTATGGAAGGTGGAAAATCTGGCAATATGCATTAAAACTTTAATGATGTCTTTCCTGTGAACTAAGAATACTATCTTAAAGGATTTATCCTGAAAAAAAAAAATCAAGCCTGTACACAAAAATGTTTACTACTCATTTATAATGATGAAAATAAGATAAAAGCAGAGATTATTATTAGACCAAAGAATACAATCTGATTGAAACTTGAAACTAGTAAGTACATGACAGCTCAAAATAGGACCAGTACCATGGATGTGAGTAAAATTACCATGTTTCGGAATTTGCATTGACTTAGAAATCTTGTGTTCAAGGTGTGGTCACGGCAGTAGACCCATGGCTCATTCCATAATGGTATACTCACACTACTTACCTATTGGACTTCACCCCGTAATGAATATCTATGTTGATGTTATAGGAAATGAATTCTTTCTCCTCTTCTCCTTCATCACCAACATCCTCTACAAATCACAATAACATTATCAAATTAACACTGGCATTTCTAATTCCTTTTCTATCAAGTCTCGGAGATTGACCCTCACCCCACCCCAACTCTGAAGTCCCAGGGTGCTACTGCTATCCATTTTTCTTGACTCCTAAGTTGGACATTTGTTTGCTGTGTGATCTTGGGGACACAGAGGCTGACTTTCCAGTATCTTCCTGGCAATACTGAGTGCCTAGTTTGTAAGAAGTATTAACAAGAGAATACAAGCCTCAGAGCAAGGTATGGCTCTGGGCAGTGCCAGGTGCCAGTAGTTTCTGCCAAATTCTCACTGTCCTGCCTACTAGACTCACCCTCTGAGTCCCAAACACACAAATCTCTTTCCACCCCAAGTGTGGCCTGCTCAGCTGTATATTCAGCTCTTAATATATGACATGACAAGCATTTCTATGTCACACAGTCAGCCCTACGCTGGTAAGCCTATTAGCCCTGTTTTCCAGGTACAGACCTAAGAGCACCCATGAGAATGCAGAGTCCTACAAGTCCAACAAGCTTTCACAAGCACTCAGCAGGGACAGGCCAGAGTGAAGCCCACTCTGGATAACTGCTGATGAGAAATACCCCCAGAGACAGTCACTCAGCTTTCCCTTAGCTCTATCAAACACCTGTCAGTCTGTTATGGGTTCCAGAAAGAAGCATCTCTTCCCACCCAAGCTAACGGAAGGTATGGACCGTGTAGAGCCCACACAGCACACAGGCACACACAAAGCTTATTGGAACTCAGCAGTATAACAGCCTCAAGAGACATGTGAGCCTGACTTTCAAACTAAAAATCAAAATTACAGGAAAAAACTCTAAGAATAATCTGGGTACAGTGGCACAGGCCTTTAATCCTAGCACCTAGGAGGCACAGGCACGTGGATATCTATGAATTCGAAGCCAGCCAATAGTTAGTTTCAAGGTAGCCAGGGCTACATAATGAGACCTTGTCTCAAAATAAAATAAAATAATAAGACTAAAAGTTAATGAAACTTTCCTATCACACAATAATCCCCAAGGCATTTGAATGTTCCAGTTGAATTATCTCCACAGCAACTCAGAGTGAAAAACCAGCATTAGTAAGATCTAACAGGATTATTTACACATTTCCTTTTTTTCTTTTTTTAAATAATTTATTTTTATTTTATGTACATTGTGTTTCACCTGCATATATACCTGTATGAAGATGTCAGACCCCTGGAACAAGAGTTACAGACAGTAGTGAGCTGCCATGTGGGTGCTGGGAATTGAACCCTGGTCCTCTGGAAGAGCAACCTGTGCTCTTAACCATCTGGAGCCATCTCTCCACCCCACCCTACCCCCTTTTTAGACAGGGTTTCACTGTATAGCTCTGTCTGGCCCAGACACTCACTATGTAAACCAGACTGGCTTTGAACTCAGACATCTGCTGGCCTCTGCCTTCTGGATGCTGAGAGGAACGGCTTGAGCCACCACACCAGCCTTCGTTTTTAAACCATGAGGTAACAGAACAGGCAATAAACCTAACAAAGGATGCAGAGGCTGAATGATGTGGACTTCAAATTCATGAGCAGAGATGGGCAGGGGACACCAAACTGGGTGGTCTATGGGGCTATTTTAAGCAATTAAACTGTAATATTTGGGTATAAAATATAGAGCCTGAGCAAATGTTATTTGCTTTGTTAGTTTTAAGATGAGACAAAATCAAAATTCAAAATCATGACATTTGCATGAAAACAAATGGGACTGAAGATCATCGTGCTAAGTGAAATAATTTCTCTATCTTATGTGGAGTAAAAAGGGTAATGACATACATGTGAGATGGAAACAGAAGTGGTAAGTATTAGAGGAGCAGTAAGAGGGGATCAGGGAGGATGGATAGAGCAGGGGGGGTGTGCTAGTGGGGAAAGGGGCTGGATAATAACAAAGTAAAGTGACACCTAGGTATGAAAATGCCATAATGAAATCTTTGAAAGCTAGTTTTAAAAACAAAGTTCACATTAAAGAGCCTGATATGTAATATACCTATTAGAAGATATTCCTTCCAAACAACTGTTTTGATATAATTTTTGTGAGGGAGGAAGAAATGGCAGGACATTCTAGAATGCCTAGTACTACTTAGTGCCTCTTGTTTTTAAAAAACAACTATTCATTATGTGGGAGTTGGCATCTTCCGACCTTGAAGGCCTCAGGCACACCAGGATTACAAAGCAGTGCCTTTCCCAGGTGCTGCTTGCCACTATGTCCCTGCTCTTGACTGTGTACTCTGCATCTCAGCTGAGGTGAGAGATTGTCTACGGTGGGTGGGTGTGGAAAAGCAACCCTGCAGGTGCAGGATGTCAGGGTTTGTCCGCAGTATGGCTCCCTCCAGCAGCACTCAGTGTCTAGAAATCTGGGGCATGACCACCAAGACTGTCACTCAGGGCTATGGAGGGGTGAATGGCCAGCACCAAGCCAGGGCCCAGTCATCCAGACTATGAAGCTGTATTTTGCCAAGAGATCCAACATGTTCCTCCCACCCTGGGTCTGTCCCAGATAAACAACTTTAGAATGCCAAGGAGGGTTTTTAATTTTTTTTTTAACTTTTAAAGAACTATTCAAAAAAACCTTTATAAGTCAATTGATTTTCAAAGCACTCAAATGCAGCTACATTACAAGATGATCTTGCTGCCTGCAAGTAGCCAAACTAGTGCCTGCAATCTCTGAAATGCAAGCATTAAGACAAAGTGCATAAAGACATTCCCCAAACTATGGCAGTCAAGGTAGTGGAATTATGAAATACTGCCTCCTTTAGTTTTCTAAACTTCCCACAATCCTATGCATCACCAAATAACTCTCAACTAACATCCAGACAATAAAAGAACATTCTATAACCACTAAAAGAATCCTTAACACAACTGACAATTGTGAACCATGTCTTCTCTGACGGTCATCATTGCATTCACACAGATGCAATCGCAGAAGAGATCTCAGCTGAGACGCTGCCTGTGCTTCCTAATCAAGCAGGCTCCAGGGCTCACTCCAGCAGGGAGTCGGCGCTTCACAGCCAATGCTGCAGTTCAACACTAGGAGCACTGCAGTGCGGCAGAAAGCTGCTCAGGCTGGCTCAGGAAGGCAGGCCGCCCGATGACATAATCCTCAGGCAGGAAGAACTCAAAGACTGCCCTCCACTTGGGTGAAATTCCAACACCCTCTGATAAAAACTTGAGGAAGTCATTACCAGTTGGTCAGAGAAACATATTTTGAATTAGTCTTGTTATATATTCCTGGTAAATACAGAAACCAAAGTCTGAATATGCCCAAATCCCACTTGTAGAGTGTTATGATGCTTGATAAATTACCATCAAATAATCTTGTTTACAAAGGCCAAGCTTGATGGCATACACCTGTGATCTCAGCACCAGGAAGGAAGAGTCAGGAGGATCACAAGTTCCAGTCAGCCTGGTCTACAAAATTAGTTCCAGGTTAGCCAGAGTATTTACAGACTGTCTCCAAAACTAAGTGTGTGTATGCTCCCTTTCTGTTTCTCTCTAAATTATTACATTTTCTAAATAGTAAAAAAAAAAAAAAATTGAGGAAAGACACTTGATTAGGAATTGCTAATGACAGGAAGGCTGTGAGTATCTTCTATCTAGAAACTTATTATACAAACCTACATGTTTTATCAGGTGGTACATTACAATAAATCTTGAATCAGTTTCCTGATGTCCCTGAGTTACGGGTTAATGCACAGTTACCACAGGTGAAGAATTGAGGTGGAGAGCTCAGGAAGTGCTGGGCCTGCCTCCCTAGTTCCTGCATAGCGTGCCGTGCCATGCCACACTGGTGGACACTGGCCAGCTGGCAGTAACATTTGGATGTGCATGTTTCTACTGACAGACCAATGCATCTCACTCTACCAGTGCAAGTCAGGAGCAGTGTGTCTTAGTGAAATTCAATTACTAGAAGAATTGTACTGTCCTCACCTAGGAAGACATTTCTATCAAGTGTGGTAACTGGGGCATAGAAAAGAGGACATAAAGCTCGGTCATTCCGTCCCACCTCTTTGCCAGCCACAGAGCAGATGATGGCCTTCACCCCTGTCATCCCACATCCACAACAATTATCTTCCATCTTCTTTCCCCTTTAAAATGTAAAACAGACTAGTATCATATCATGATCACCATCACCACAGAAACCTTTTTAAACCTTTTTAAAGCTTTAGCTTTATCCCTTTCTCATCTGTGGTGCTGAGGACCTCGCCACTCCCCATGCTGGTGAGAAAGTCAGGTTTTCTCAACCTGAAGGTTTGCATCACCCTTTCAAGTGTGTTAAAGAAGCATTACACCCCACTAACTACTCATAATTGATACAAACTTGAAGTTCATTAAACAGAAAGTCACTAACGCCTAAGGAAATTAATATTGCTTTTCTGGAGACAAGGTTTCACATAGTCTAGGCTGGCCTTGGATTCGACATTGAACTTCTGATCCTCCTAGTTCCATTTCCCAAGTGCTGAATTATGAGGTGCACTACCACATGTTGGGGATCAAACCAAAGACTACATAAATACCCTACCAACTGAGATACATCCCAGTCCCAAGGACTTAGTACTTTTTCAGTTAGAATTAGTTTAGAAGAAATAATTGATATGAAATAGACTAAAACAAATGTTCCTATCTTTTTATATTTACTTTATTGTATTTTTATGGGTATTTTGCCTGCATACATGTCTGTATACCACTTTTATGCCTGGTGCACAAAGAGGCCAGAGTTGTGAGTCACCGTGTGGCTGCTGGGAATCAAGCCCAGATCCTTGGCAAGAGCAGTGAGTGGCCTTAATCATTGAGCCATCTTTCCAGAATCAAACATTCCTATCTCAGCTGATGCATTGAAGAATTGCAGGGACTAGCTTCAGGTTTCAGAATCCTTCAAAATCCTTTTCCTTTTATAAAACCTCTCCCCTCAATGATCAGGGATCTATTTGAAAGAGGAGGTGAAAACCTGTGAACCAGAGGTGGTGGAGACTTCAAGGAAGAGATGTCTTCCAGACACAACATGACTGATGCACAAATGAACTCAGACTGTGGCAGTGTGCACAAGACCTGCACAGGTTCAAGCCAGACAGGGCCCTGGCACTGTGAGAGGGAAGTGGATTCAGGCTTCACCCCCAATCAAGAAGCTATCTACAATTAATAACTGCTGACAAAGAGAAAACCAATTTTCTCCAATAAAGTCTCACTGGGTAATCAACCACACTTCAGGGCACGTTCTATGCCCAGGAGTTAATTGGCCAACACAAACTCAATAATGTATACTGGATTTTTGTCTAATTTTCTGTGTTTGGCTTTTTAAAAAATGTCTTAGTGGTCTTTTACTTGTTTTGTGGGGGTTTCTGTGGTTTCTTTTTTGTTTTGAAAGATAAAAAGAACAAAGTCGGATGGGTAGGGAGGTGGGGAGAATCTGGGAGGAATTGGGGGAAGGGAAAAGGTGATCAACAAAGTCCTTTTTCTAAACAGGCCTTAAATTTCTAGCATTTCACTTTCCTTTCTCAGTTAAAAAACAGAGGTGAACTGATTCTCTCCTGGTTCTCAGCCCTCCCATCTTTACTCTTTTAAAAAGCAGTAGATAAAGTCTCTCCTTTGCACATAAACTACATTTACTGCTCTGCATGCTCCTATTCACCTTCCTGCAGACTGCCTTGCACTATAAAGATGTCGAGTCCCACCTGTGTTCAGGAGAGAACCAGGTTAACAGACTCCTGCTAGTGCTGACATAGTATATGGTATCATAGCCTTTCTTGGTGACTTTTATTAATCACAGAAGGAGCTAAGTCTGGAAATGAATGCAGATTGAACATCTATAATCTGAAAATCTGAATTTTTTGAAGATCAGAAAGTTTCAGATTCAGAAGAATTTCAGATTTGAGAGGCAAAAGTCAATACTTAAATACTTCTGGCCCCCATTATTCCTTAACACCCTCAGGATCTCAGCTGTGTGAAGTTTTTAAAGCTATTGATTACTGAATTTCCTAATTTCCCATGAAAATCAAGTCCTAGAAAACAACTTTTGAAAGCCCACAGGAACTGTTTTTCTAGTCTCCACACAACATTGGTTCTATAAAGCTGAGATCATAAAATGCTCTACATGAAATGTGAAAAATTCTTCCACATTTCAGTCCTCAGACATCTCTGCACTAACGAAGAGTTGAAACCTCTAAATTACCTTCCCTAGAATACACTGCTCTGTCAGGTCAACACACACACACACACACACACACCAAAAGCAGCCTCTGTATCCAGCACTGAAGACAAAGTTCCAAGCCTAAGAAGAGAGTGAAGTGAGAACAAGTGTGTGGAAACACACACACACACACACAGCACCAGATCATCCCTACTCCGAACTCACAAAAGCTGGAGGACCCCAGTCACAGAAGCACAGCTGTATGTTCCTACTGATGCCACTAACCTGACAGGAACAAAGCACAACAGAAGCCCGCACTGGCAGTAAGAAAGGCTACATAAATATCCTTACTGTGTAAACCACCCAGTTAAGTAACAAACACCTTTTTACTTAGAAGAAAACGATTTCTTTCAGACTAGGAATTACAGAAAGATTTTTCAGAGAGAAAAGCTGTAACTCAAGGTATTGACTCTCTGAGGCTTTTACTACAAACTAAGCTGTGATCTTTATTCTGTAATTAGAGGAATTCTGTACTTGAACACAAAATTTATAGCTGGTTGGGTAGCTTTAAAAAAAAAAAAAGAATATTTGGCCACGTACAAAAAAAAAAAACAGCCTCTATATATTTGGTACAAGGGTTTAGAAATTTCTTTAAAATACAGTAGTGGGGAAATGCTGGAGACCCAGCTTGGTTAGCAGAGTGCTTACCAGGCATGCGGGAAGGCCTGGGTGCCATCCCAGTGACATAGTGAAAACTGACCATGGTGTTGAATGACCTGAGTATTTGGGAGGCTGAGGCAGAAAGAGTAGAAATTCAAGGTCATCCTTGGCTACATATGAGTTTAAGCCACCTCAGGCTACATGAGAACCTGTCTTAAAAAAAAAAAAAAATAGAGAAGGGTGGTGACTAAGATTAAAACCAAATTTCCCAGTTCAAGAAATCAGCTCTACATTTATCACAATTGGTGACATTTATTCACTTTCCACTGTAGTCAACTATTGCCTGTCCATATCTGACTATGTGTGCAGAAGCCAATGTGAACTCCTAAGAACTACCAAAACAAATCCCTCCTTCCAAGGACCCAGGGTCTGCACCCACATCTTTGTATAGGGACAGGGGTGCAGTTCAATGTTAGAATGTAAGCTTAGCAGCCAACAGGAGGCAGAAAGTCAGGTCATCTCTGTGAGTTGAGGTTAGTCTGGTCTACAAAGTTCCAGACCAACAATAGCTACACCTTGAGACTTTCTCTCAAAACAAGCAAATAAAAAACAGCAACAACAAGAGTGTGTTTGGTGTATTCAACGTCCTGGATCCAGTCTGAAGATAATAAAGATGCTAATAAGAATGAGACCTTAGGTATAAACGTGGGTTTTTAAATCTTTCCCTATGTTTTTGTAAGTGAACAAGAAATTAATGGTATGTTAAGTTGCTAGGAATACATTCAGGATTTCTATAAACACAGAAGGGAGGGATTCCAGTCTCACGCAGTCAAATTCCTTAGTCAACTTTCAAAAGTGCAAGTCATTATGGAACCTAAGCTGGGATGCTGGATCATTCCTTTGCTGAAAGAAATTCATACTGCGTAGACACTGTTCCAGCCCACCCTTGGTACTTTTAGAAAAGACTCACATGTATAAGAAGAGCAAATTACTGACGATCACTCCAGAGCACTGAGCAAAACTTGGGAATTTTTTCATAAAGAGACACCATGACTCATGGTTTTTGTGGGTTTATGTGTTTAAATCACTGATCTCAGTACATAAACTGTGCAACAAAGAATATAAAAGAATCAGCTAGGGTCAAACTACTCAAAATCTTTAAAAACATAGGTTAAAATTCATTTTAATAAAATAATCTATTTGCACACACCCGACAAAAGACCAAAAACACATGGGTCAAGGGCTCATAGGGACTCTACTGGGGTGTAGGATTCCAGATGATTTTTAATTTCAAGTATGTTTCAAATTTTCTATAGTTACACGGCTTTTTGGGGTATTTTTTTGGGTAAGGGTTGGGGGAACAAATTTTTTTCTCCTTTTTTACACTAGTAATTTTCATGCAGAAATACAAACTCCAAATGTAAAGTAAACAACCTTAAACCACACTGTCATTAAACAGGCACCAATAACATACTGCTTTAAACATTATGTGTGGATCAAAGAAAAATATTTTGCTATCTTTTACTTTCTGGCCCCAACCAAGGCCACAACGAACATTTTGTAAATAAGAACAGCCCTTAAGAGATACAAACTATCTAAAAGATACAAACTATCCAAAAGGAAGGGCAGCTACACCACTTTTCTTCTAACAGGGAATCACACAGCCTTTTGAAATACTAAGCATCTTGCTAGCAAACATTCTCATCTCCAATCCCTAAGTAATAACTTTTAAATTTTACTTGGACAGCAAGCACCTCTGGATTCCTAGGGGGACGCCACACCCATTCACCAGCCTGTCACACATGCTCCCGGATGCTACAACGTGGTTTTAAAGACTCAAGGTAGAAGGAATCCTGGAAGCAAGCTCTAGATTCCAGACGAATCTAAGGATGCTGTGAGTGCTGGAGGAAGCAACTGGGCTTTTTGCCCCCGTTCCCAACTAGGTAACCAACATTTTGAAATCTGTGAAATCGGGCTTAAATGTTACAGGGCTGTCATTAGGGTCATCTAAGAAACGATTTCAAGCCATGATCAGCAAAACATGCAATGGACAGGAAACTGGCATGTTAAGGTCTAGTCTAAGGTCCGGTACTAGCTGGTGACCTTGGGCCATCCAGCCATGGGACTCGGTTTCCTGGTTTGTAAAATGGGGAGATACACCCACTCAGCACCGATGCTGGGAGGCCAAGGGAGGCCTAGGCGTAGGCAGCCACAGACAGCAGAGATGCTTGGTGCCCAGCCAGGGCCTGCCCACTTATGCTCCCTCCGACACCCCGGTACCCGAGCCCACCCGGGGCCAGACATATCCCTCCCAAAACGAGCTGAGCTTGGACGCGAATCGAAACCGAACAGCTCATGTGACTTTGGAGGCAGGGATGCGGCCCTTCGCCCAGCCCGGCCCGGGAGACGCCGTCTCCGCCCAACTCGGCCATCTTGAGAAGCGGCGGAGACAAAGCGACCCCACTGAGCCGGCCCTGGTGGTCAGGGCACCCTCGCCGCACCACGCCACCGGGAAGGGGGCGCCGTGCACCTTTGAGGGTGGAGCGCTCCACCAGGACCGTGTGGACCTGCGGGTCTGACAGGAACTTGCGCATCTGCTCCAGGGCGCTCTTCTCCTCCAGCGCCGCCTCCAGCGCGGCCGGCGCGTCGCCGCCGTCCTCCAGCAGCAGCGGCACCAGCTTGCGCAGGTGCTTCTGCAGCACCGCCACGTCCGCCACATTCTGCACCGCCGACACCTCCAGGCCAGCTGAGCCGTCTTCGCCGCCGCCGCCCGGCTCCGACATGGCGGATCCGCGAGGAGAGGGAAAGAGCGAGGGAACCGAGAAGGACGGCCGCCGCCGAGCGATAGGGAGCAGGGAGCGACCGGAACCGGCAACCGGAGACGCTGTGTCCGCTAGTCCGCGGCCGACTGCGGACAGCGGAGCGGGCTCCGCCCTAAAAGCCGCCGCTCCCGCCGGCCCCGCCCCGCCCACTCGCAGCAGCCACCGACGCCCGCTCGCGGTCGGCGTCACGACGTTACGCATGCGCCTGAAGTCGGGATGGGGCACCGCGCCGCGAGGCCTTTTGGGACTTGTAGTCTGAATGCAGGGCGGGGCCGGAGTCTCTTGGCCCTAGAGTGGTCCGGGAACTCATCTCCATTGCCAGGTCGCGGCGAATATCACAGAGCTTCTCAGTCTCCATAAATAGTCTATAAAGGATGCGTTGACAAGAGTTGACGTTTAGAGAGCGCTCATCCTCTGTCCAGCGTTGTTCTAAACACTTAAACTGCGTTCTTCCATTGAGTGAATGAGTCTGATCTGCCAACGTCAACCTCCGCCCTCTCCTTATTAGACACACGTGGCGAGATGAGGACTTTTTTTCAGAGGGAGAAGGGTTGAGGGGCGTGCCCACAGTTACCTTGCTAAATTGGTAAAGGAGAGAGTGGAAGGGAGACGTTCTCGGAAGATGAACTGGCTGGCCTCTAGGAAGGGAAGGTTATGGGTGGAGGAGCAACTGCAGTGCAGTATAAGGTTAGATCGAAAGAAAACATCAAGCTGTGATGGGACCTGGCTTCTGAAACTCTTATTTACCAAGCAAGGGTGTTCTGACCGTAAGGGGAGAATCTATATGAGTGAATCTACGGACAACAGTCCTGCTCCGCTCCCAGCCCTGAACCCACACAGCCATTGGGTGGGCTCAAGAATCTGGGTCGGCAGGAGGCAGGGGCTGCGTTGCCTACCAAGTTTCCCTGTTTGTGTCCCATCCCACCCCCTCCCATATGTGGAGAACAAAAAGGCCAGAACCTGGCTGCTTACTCTCTTAGGGACAGTAATTGGCTTTTGAAAGTTCAGACTCATGACTCGCTTCTTCAGTTGGATAAAGGGAACTGAGCCAAAGTCATCTTTAAAAATACGATAATGCAGAGTTAGAAAACTGAGTCCTGATTGGTGGATGATGATGGTATGATGTGATTCTCCCAAATCATCTTTGGAAAACGGTAGCCCTACAATATGCTTATTCCTTGCGTAATTACCCAGGGCTGGGTCCCAGGGGCTGCTGCTGGAGGTCAGAAACTAGCCAGATGATTCTTCTAGAAGGTTGTGTGTGTGAGAGAGAGAGAACAGATAAATATCCCTATCCTTCTTCCATCAGTCCACCCTGGAACGATACGTCCGAGAAGCTCTACATAATCTTCCCGGGTGGGAGGACAGACCCATAGCTACTGTGATGAGCTGGTGCTCTGCAGATGCCGGCACACGGCAGAGACCAGTGCTGAGTGCCCACTTAGTGTGTTGTTTCCCTCTACATAACCTGTAGAGACAGGAACAAGGACAAAGAAGAAGATCTGAGACTCGGAAACCTGCAGGGACTTGGTGGGGGTGGGGACTGATGCCATGCTGGCTGCATGAGTCAGCGTCTGCCTGGGAAATGCAGTCACACAGTCATTCAAGGGACTCTCACATCTGCAACCTGGCTCCAAGTCAAGGATCAGATGGCAGGCTCAGACTTTGGATTATTATTATTTCAAAGAAGACAGAAACGATCTATCTACAAAGATTCACAAATGGACCAAATCTGCTTGCTTTAAAAATAATTCTAAACTTGTTTGTTTTTAATATAGTAAGAACAGCTAAGCTCGTGTAGCTGCTTGCTGCACACGGGCTGCTGAGACTCCTAAGTGCATCATCCCAGAGGCTGGTCAGACTGAGACAGCGGATGGGGAAGTAGAGCTCATTTGAAGGTGCCTTTCTTCTGCATGGCATAGGATCAGCTGATCCCGGGTGAGGATGGGACCCTGCCTTGTCCTTCTATAGTTTCCTGTCTGTGAAATAACCTGCTTTCAACTGTTGAGAAGTGCTGGAGAAGACTCTTTCTCAGCTGATGTGGGATGATGGTAGCTGCTAGAGTACATATAATTTTGTTATAAGTTGGTGATACACTGTGTAGGGATCTTGTCCATTCCCAACATCCCTTTACAATTCAGCATGGAGTGCTGCTCAGGTCCAGCCTGGTGTCAGACTCATTATCTTTCCTCTGCTCCCTCTTCCTCAGCACACAGTCTCTCAGCAGGACCGCTGTCAAACCAGCATCTCCAGGCTGTGCTTCAGTACTCCTTACCTCTGAATTCCATATTGGATATCTACTTTTTTTTTTTTCTTTTTTAAGACAAGGTCTTGTCATGTAACTCTAGTTGGCCTGGTACTCACTTCATAGAGCATGCTGATTTCAAACTCGGGCAGTCATTCTGTCTTGGCCTGTAATTCCAGTGCAGGGAGTACCTGCATACCTGGAGTATGTGGATTTCCCTACCATACCTGGTACACGTTGGGCCATTAATTATACTTTCAGGTCTGGCAAACACAGAACACCTGCTTACTGTGTGTTCCCAGCCCAGGAATGGAGGCAGTGGGAGCAGTGGCAGCAGGCCCACAGGGTAATAAAGTTTTGTGCCTTCCCTGCCACTATCAGACAGGCTACACCATTTGGGCTACTGGGCGCTGCCAGACGACCCAGCTGGCATTTCACCTCGCTGCAGGACGCCTTTTGGTGAAGTTTGTTCCAGGATCCATTTCTGTCTTGATTCAGTGTTAAATGGGCCTCAGGGTGAGGACTGAACTGAATCTGGGTCTCCAACAGGTTGGAGTCTGGGACCCGGGAAGCCGCTCACCAGCAGGAACAGAACGGTCCGTTTGCGCCCTCTGGTGGTCGGGAATTTTCTCTCTCACGGGCCTTCTTTCCATCCCCACCTCCCCATCCATCTGCATGGCAGGCACCACTCGGTCACCTGGCGAATGGCATCCTGTGGTTCAGCTCATATCCCACCACCCACAGAGAAGATTTGCCGAAGAGTGTCTACCGGAGCAGACAATTCACCCAAGCTCTCGACGCCCCTGGCACTGCCTAGCTCCTCCCCTCTCCCCTCAAGTGGTACCAGCCACACCTCTTACCAAGACCTGTGTCCCCAGCCAAGATCACTGCTCTCTGGTGCCCATCACCTTCTCCCCTCACACTTCCTGATTCTACCTTCCTCATCCAATCTACTTCTTTAAAATGGTTTGGGATGGGCATCTATATAATTGCAGCACTGGAGAGGCAGAGGCAGGAACACGGCAAATCCCAGGACATCCAGGGCTACATAGTAAGACTCTGTCTCAGAAACAATGCAATCAAAACAAAGTAAGACAAGAAAGGGAGGGGGGCCCTGTGACACCTCTGCATGCACCGTATCCCTGCTGCTCTTTCCAGCAAATTCCTTGGAATTAAGTGCAATGTGCCCTGCCTTGAATGCTTCTAGCCCACCCACCCAGTTCCTTGTGTTCCCAGCAAGTGTGGAGATCAAGATCACCAACCCTCCACACCAGGGCAGAGACAGTGACTGGATCTCAGTCTCCCTCTTGCCTAACATGCTGAGAGCCCTCGCACAGCTGCCCTCACAGCCAGGCTCCCCTGAGCCTCTCCCTCTGGTGTTCAACTCTCTGGTCTCGAACATCTCCACAGCCTGATGATGTGCAGTGCAGCTTGCACCTGCTGGCTCCCAACAACAGAAGGGTATTAGGTTGGGCCACAGCTGTTGAGTAAGCATTCTAGAAAATTCCAAGTTGATTGGGAGCAAGTTTCAATTCTTCTGCATCCATTTGTTCTGCTCTTCCTCCTCCTCTGTGCTGAGGGTTGAACTCAGGGTCTTGTGCGTACTTGCCAAGGGCTGTAGCCCCGAGCGGTATCGCCCAGGCCCTCCTTACTAACTGTACACTATTCTGTTGGTTATTGAGAGAAGCGTGTTGAAATCTCCAGGGGGTAATCACAGCTCTGTCTCTGCTTGCAAGTCCACCTATTTCCTGTGATCTCTGGATTGATTATTTTCCTATCTGTGGTCCTCAGCAGGCCCTCTCGGTTTTTGGCAACCTCTTCATCAGTTGCTCATTCTCTTTCTTCTGGTTTACATGAGGGGAGCTCTGGGAGTGCCAGGAGTGTAAACGTACCTTCTAGGCGGGTAACAGGAGGGGAGTGAGGGGCTGTGTGTCCACAGACTAGACCTTGGCCGTGTGTTTGCCTGGCAGTTGACCATTGCCACAGCCTCCCCCCAAGGGCTTCTAGAACCCGGAGGTTTTGGTCTGTTCTCTTTGCCTCCTGAGGTAAACAGTCTCCTTTCTCAATATCTTGCAGCTTCAATCTGTTGATGAGAGGGGTTATTCCCCTGTTGCAGGCTTTGGCGCCCATCAGTAAAAGGTTCCATGTTTGAACTGGGGAGCATCATTTAAGCTATAAGTCTGGCTGGGAGTAGAAAATCTCAGTCATGGGGTAGACATCATTGAAGGGGTGGGATCAAGTGTCTTGCAATTGCCTTGACCATGTGGCACTGCCAATTAGAGCTGGTTGGGGTGCTTCCTTGGTGTCTTCAGGCTTAGTCTTTCTAGGACAGAGCAGGTCTCACATCAGGACTGTGCAGATCCCACAACCAGAAGAGTTCCCTGGCGAGGAGTTTCTATGTGCCTAACCCATGTGGCGTGTAGGGGCGGGTGGCAAAGACCAGGTTCTGCCTCAGCCAGGTGCCTGCCTGGCCCAACCACCTCGCACTGACTTAAGAGGTCTTACCTTAGGGCCACACACATATAACCCTGTGCTCAGTCAGGTGAGAGTAATAAAACAACCTCAGCAGAACCACAGGTCAAAGCCTAATCAGATCCCATATCCACAGAGCAGTGGGACCATTACAAGCATCCACACATGCATTCGCTACCCACTTAGAAATTATACACTCCAACTTTAAATTCCTGGTCTCTCTATTTCTCCAGAGACCAATACAAGTGCCTCAGTATCCCTTTGAGGTTTATGTTTGAAGACCAGTGCCACTTCAGAGTTCCACAGAGGCTTTAGATGCAATTTCCTGAGGGGCGACTAAGCCCACACCAGCTTTTCCTGCCTCTCCGCGAGGGTCCTCACCTGGTCTGGACATCCAGCCTAGCCTCATCTTCTACTCGGAGACTCTAGTCCTGGGTTTCACAGTTCCCTTGGCCACTGGAAGGGGACCTCGGAATCCCATTGGAGGCTAGTGCTTCCCAGTTCCAGAGACCTTTGGTAGCTGAGAAGCCTGGAAATTGCAACCTCTCTGGGCCAGCTGGGGTTGTGGTATAAGAGATCTTACTGGGGCATCCAGAAATGTTGCGGGGGTCTTTCTGGGGATAAGCACGTCAACACTAATGAGTGGAAGAGAGATGTTACCAGTAAACCCAAACCAGGAGAGCTTCTGAAAGTCTTCTAGCCTGTGTCCAGTCTGTATTCTTATTTTAGACTCTAAAACCACAAGGTAGGTTAGGCAAGCAAACGAGATTTGACAGAAGCCTACATGGCAGTCAGCAGGTTGTGAAGGGCAACAACCCATTTATTTCAGCTATTTCTCCAGGTCTTTTCTGTTTCAGGTTGCAAGTGAAGTCACGCTTAGCAAACAGGCAGTACAAGCAGTGCTTTAAGTAAATCACTAAATAAACCAAGAATTCATTATCTAATAATTGTTCCTTTCTACCTTGTTCTACTTTAATTATGTAATTTAATTCAGTTTCTGATAAGTCCATGAAATATGAGTAAAAAACCAGTTGTTTCTATGAAAGCGGAACTGGGGATGTACCGCATTTGTTCCAGTACTTGCCTGGCATGTATGAAGTCATCAGTGTCAGCCCAGTACTTCATAAACCTGCATGTTTCTAACTCCAGCACTGGGAAGGTGGGTACAGGACGATCAGAAGCTCACAGTCATTCTTAGCTACATGAGAGGCCAGCTTTGCCTACATGAGATCATATCTCAAAAAAAGAACAACAGGAAAAATTGAAAACAAAACAAAGCAAAAAACATGTCCCTATTGCTGAAGACACCATGCACTCCAGAAACAGGGCCCAGAGGCTTCTGAGCAGAATCTGCCCTGAATGCCTCCTCCTGAGGACCAGAAGGTGCAGTGTAAGCTTCCAAAGGAGAGACACAACCAACAGTTCTACTCAGATATGATATCTGTGAACCAAAGCAATGACCATCATGGCATGCTAACCCAAAGGGTATGGTAGTGGTGTGCATACCCTGGCAGTTTCTAAAGCTCTCTAATTGGACTTGGAAAACATGGAAAACATGGAAAACATCCCTGGTACCGGAAACCTAGCCAACTACTCATGGATCTTGGAGGAGAGCCTACAACCACCACTTAACTGAACCAACATGGTCCACAACAACCTAAACATTTGTTTTTATACTCACACATAAATGTAATCCTCCCCTTCATTAAGGAAACTTGTTTTTGCAACAGAGGGGAATCACTACAAAACAGAAACAAAAATACAGCCAATCAAAATGCAGAATTGTGGAGCCCGGTCCTAATGGATACAGCTTTTATACATCAAGCACCTCAGACTCAGGGATAACTGCAGAAGAGGGAGCAGAAGAATTGAAAAACAGAAGGAGGAAGGAGTTTGCTGTGAAATTGTGTCTCCTGGTAATGTCAGAAGATACACTGAAAAGACTACCTAGACATGAGATGAAGGAGGGGGAAACCGACAGACACGAACAGTGGACGCCCCAGTCCTGTACAAAGAACCACAGGCAACGAGGGGATGCCGAGAGTGGGAGGAACAGTGACCCCAGGCAAGAGCAACACCAATTGTTTATCAAATACCAAATTGTTTACCCAAAGCCCAGAAAACACAATACAGCTAACGTTATACAGATGGAGCACGTTATACTTAGGAATGTATATGTATGTACACACATGTGTGCAATAACAACTAATGAAATAAAAGGCCATGAATTTGAAAGAAAGCAAAAAGGGCTCCACGGGAGGATTTTGAGAAAGAAATGATGCAGCTTTACCATAATCTCAAAATTAAGATAAAGCAAAGCCCAACCACCCGAGGTTGGTCTCCAGGACCCACAAGCTGTCTGACCTCCACATGCATGATATGCACACAGATGCAAATAAATAATGTAGTTAAAAAACAGAGCAGAGGACATATAATGCGACTCCGAGTTTCAAGCGGCATTTAATGCCATTTTGAGTGCAAATGCAGAGGCAGGATGACCCTGACCCTGTCGTGCACCTAGATACCACTTCCTGTCAGCACCACCTACGAGACATACTTATTCCTAAAAGTAAAAATGTCAGGACTTTCTAGGCTTATCAAAGTAGACTGAACATAGAAGCATACAGGCAGATTAAGAACAGCAGGAAAACAAAACCAAAACCAAAACCAGGTTTCAAACTTATCAAACACACCAGATCAATGAAGGGTGCCACACCCTTACCAGGACCCTGTAATAAGGGTACATGACACCATGATGACAATATTCACTGACCTCTGAGCTGACCACCCAGTGAAGCAGAGACCTCTATACGCTACCTAGAGCATCAGCTCAGCCAGTTGCTACCTATGATGAACTGCCGTCAAACCACCCATTAATTCTTCCATCTGGACCAGTCCTACACCTGAACACTTTCCCCTGATGCCTGGATCCTGGAGCTCTTCAGCTCCGAGGTCTGTCACCAGCAGCTCTACAGCTGGGTTCTTTAATCTGTAACTATTGCATTTGTAGCAGTTATCTGCTTCTGCCTCCAGGAAGGCCTTGGTGAATTCACTGTTACATATATATCACTGTATGAGGTGTAATGTGTGATCTGAGAGTTATTAATGACCAAGAGAGTGAATACAGAAGTACTCGACAAACTACAGTCAGCAAAGGGGATGCAGAGTGCTAGTTGAGTATTCAAGAAATTCTGACACTATAGAAAGAGAACATTGTCCAAGTTTCTGACAGAAAGCACTCCCAACAGCAGGGCTATCTTCCAGGGTTAGCAGTATTTTGGGGCAGGAAGCAGTGGGCAAGAGACGTCATTAGGGCCTGCTGACTCTTTTGGACAGAGCTGGGGCCCGACTCTCACTTCTCAAGTCAAGAGCCATTGTATATGGCAGGGAGTTATCTCTGTGGGTGGGTCAATTTTCATCTACGAGCCTGGAAGGCACCAGTGCAATTTCCAGGTTCTTGTGTCCTAGAACAGTAAGAAGCATGGCTTGAGATACAGGTAGTTTATCGATAAGAAAGGGGGTGGGAAGGAAAAAAAAAAAAAAGGACAGAAAAACAACAACAACAAGAAGACAAAGAAAAAAAAGAAAAAAAGAAAGAAGAAACAAAGGCAGGCAGGCAGGCAAAAGCAAAGCCAGGCTGGGCCAGACTGTGCACGCCTTTATTCTCAGAACTCGGGAGGCAGAGGAAGGCAGATCCGCGTTCAGGGTCTACAGTGAGTTAGTTCCAGGCCAGCCCGGGATACATACTGAGACAGTCTTAAAAGTAAGGCATCCCGTAGGCTAAGGTGGGAAACACGGGCGCTCACGGTCGCCGATCCCTGTGCGTTCTGGTCCTCTATTATGCATCGTGTGTCTGCACACGCGTCCAGGTGGAGAGGGGTCGCAGCCCCTGCCTACTGGGGTGCCGTTCTCTCTCCACACCCCAAGCTCCCCAGGTCCTTCATCCCCAGTGCTGCTACAGGGCACAGCTGGCTCTGCCCACGCTGCGGCCACGCCCGGGGGAGTGCTGGGCAATACCGCGGCCGGGCCGCCACACTCGCTCTGTACGTGACGGAGCCCCGCTGCGGGCCGGGAGCCAGCGTTCATTTCCCGGGGTTCCGACCCTCGCTGCGCAGAAACCATTTCTGCAGGAATCTAGACGGGTCACGTGTTTCAGAGGGCACGGTCACGTGCGGCACCTTGCTGTCATGTGAGTCATCAAACCAATCACTGAGGTCCGGAAGAAGGGCCGTTGTGATTGGCTCGGTCTCCTCTACCGGTGAATCTCGCGACAGTCAGGGTCGCTGCATGGGGCGGGGCAACTCTAGATTGGCGTGAAGACGCGGCGTCACTTCCTACGCCGACATTTAGGGTAGAGCGGTTGTAGCTAAGTTTCTTGTGAGCTCCTCGGCCTGTGGATGGTGGGGTATGGGCTGTCCACCATCCCCACTCCGCTCCGGTTTAGGGACGCGGCCCCATGCCTGTTCCGTCTTCTGTGGCTGCCTGGCTTGTCTGAAGCAGCGTTCAGGATGCTGAGGCCGAGGTCTAGCGTGGCTTCCGGGCGCGGCGACCCATGTAGTCACGTGCATCGTGGAGGCTGCGCCCGCTCCTGCCCGCGGAGGTGGCAGGTACCCCGCAGGACCGATCTTGCCCTGGTGTTTTGGCTGGACTGAGCGAATACCCTCCTTCTCCGCGGCTTTCTGCACACGCTTCGTCTCATTCTTTCAGGGATACTTGCTGTTATCCGCTCGCTTGTTTCTGATACAGGGTTTTATGTAGTCCTGCCCAGCGTCAATTCTCGATGTTTCTGCCTCCACCTCCAAAGTGCTGGGATTACGTGCATGTGCCAACACGCCGGTGTTACACAATACTCCTTTTTGATTGTTCACCTCTCCCCGTGGATCTTGTTCTAGCTGACCCCACGCTTTTCTATACACGCGTTCACCAGACATTGAGCCGGTGAGCGCTGGAGTAGGGGAGACTTACACAGTGTCAGACCCTGAAGGTACAGTGATGAGCAGGGTGGTAGGGGCAGGCTTGTACAGCGCTCATGGGGTAACCTGGGGAATGAAACCGAGCTGGAAATGGAAACCGAGCACCCCAGGATCCTTCACAAGAGGCATCTTACAAGAAGATGAGCAGAAGCCAGGCATAGTAGTAGTCCAGGCCTGGAGTCTGTCTACTAAGGAGGTTGCTACAGGAAGAATGGAAAAAAAGTTCAAGACCATTGTCTGCTACCTAGTGAGAGCCTATCTCAAAAAGCAAAACTACTCATAAAACAGTCAATAGCTAAGAAGCCCATTAATGTTAGAGGGTGCATGTGTAAGAGCCTGTCACAGGGAGAGTAGAAGTATGCCAGCATGTTTGATTCTCTAAGAATCAAATCTCTAAGGTTTCTTGGCAAGACTGAGAACTGATTAGACCGGTGTTTTTGGAAGGTCTCTCTTGGCTGTAGTGTGGATTATTCGAGAGAGGGAGTTGTCGATACAGAGGTGGGGCAGGGAAGACCTGAGTTGATGAATTAGAATTCTGAGTGTATGACAGACCTTTCTGGCTTCATTTTGCCCATCTTTGGTGCAGAGGGAGTTGAGGGGCTAGAGAGACCACTAGCAGTTAGGAGCATGTCCAGTTCTTGCAGAAGAGACTAAGTTTGATTCCAGCATCAGGACAGGGTAACTGCCTGTATGTAACTCTAGCTCCAGGGGATCCAACACTTTCTTCTTGCCTCCTGGGCCACCTGCATTCATATGTACAAACCCACACACAGAAACATAGACATATTAAAAAAATAAAAATAAATCTTAAAGAGGAACTGGGTTCTGGGGTTCTTCACTTCCCGATTCACATTTACATCTAGTAACACTTCAGGTAGGTGAGGATAATTCCTCCTGGTTTCAGTCTCTCAACAGCTCTCAGTCTATGCAAATGTTGCTGAGGGTTAAATTTCTGGAAGCAGAATCAGAGTCAAACTTCATGACACCCTGTAGGCATGGTGGCACATGTTTATCATCCCAGCACTCAGGAGGCTGGTGCAGGATTCCAAGTTCAAGGTTAGTCTTTCTACATAGTAAGACTGTGTCTAAAAAAATGTTTTCCACACTTAACCTTTTAAACCTTATCCCTTTGCACTTCCAAGGGTTCCACAAATCAGCAAGCCATCAGCAATACATTGAAATAATCTACCCTTCCTCTCAACTGCCACTGAGATTTCTTTCTTGTCCCTCAAAGACCATTGTCTTCTGATGTGAATGGGGAGCAGGATGGTTATACTGACAATGGGGGACCCCTGCTGAGTTGCCTCTGCTGGTTTTGCAGCTTCCTCTGTAATCTCCCTCCTCACACCTATGTGGCAGGACTGTGCACGTGGGTGGAGCTGGAGTTTAAACTATGGGTGTCTGCTTTCAAGCAGGTCCCTTCCCTCCAGCTACCTGCAGAGGACAAGTGGAAAAGCAGTGGGGTTCCATCCCCCAAGACCTTGCACTTTCTGCAGCCACAGTTCTGCAGGGCTGTATAGGAATCGCCTGTTTGATGTCTTTTCACAGTCTAGAGAGAGCCCTGTTACAAGAAATGGAGAGGAATGCTAGCTGCCTCCTGTGGATTCCAGGCCATCACCGGTGGCAGGCTGCACCCGTGGAAGAGCAGGCAGAGAGGGATGCCGCTCACCACTCTCCAGGGCTTGAAGAAACACCTCTCTCTGCCAGCTGGTGGTGGCTCATGCCTTTAATCCCAGCAGAAGCAGGTAGATCTCTGCATTTGAGGCCAGCCTGGTCTACAGATCAAGTTCCAGGACTACACAGAGAAACTGTCCTGGAAAAAAACAAAACGACAAAACCTCTCTCCTAGAATGGTGGTATACAGCTAGAAGATTTGGGATCCTCCACACTTCTACACCTGAAGAGAATGCCATTGGTTTCATTTCTAATTCATGACCACTGAGGGAAGTCAGAGCAGGAACTCCAAGCAGGAACCTGGAAAGAAGAACCATAGAACGCTGCTTGCTGAGTCACTAGCTAGCTTTTAAATTTAGTTTGATTTTTGTTTTTTTGAGACATGTCGTATAACTCACTTTTTCAAATGCAGCCCAGGACCACCTGCCCATAGGATGGAGCCATCGACAATGGGCGTGGACACCTTACGTTATTAAATCAGGACCACCTCACAGGTGTACTACAGCCCAACCTGATGATGACAATTACCCGACTGAGGCTCTTTCCTCAGGTGGTTCTGAGATATGCCAAGTTGGCAGTTAATGATAACTAGGACACTTCATGCTGGACAAGGGAAAAAGCTGAAGACTTGTGCCAGCCAGAGGAGAAACTTGTCTCTTAGGAAGAGGTTTTACACAGGTCTGTCAACTGCATACCAAGGTGTGCAGACCTGGAGTCTTGGTGATAATGGGTGGGACCACACTTAACCATTCTGTATCTTGTTTATATATCAAGTTATATATCTTGTCTTCTACCCAAACCTACACCTCATGTTAGTACTCCCAAAGGTGGACTCGAGGGTGCAGGAGTCAGCAGACATCATTTGTTCCCCTTCTTAAAGTGAGACTGAATTTGGTCTATTTTCTCTGCTTTTCACAACTAGTGCCTTTAATTGGCGTGCTGAGAATGGGTGTGTGAGCCTCGAATTTTGGGGCTGCCAGGGCTCAGGCCTTGACCCCACCATCTCTGCTAAACACCAAGGTGTCGCTAATAAGATGCCAAGAGACCCCCTCTCTTCACCCCCATGCTGCTTCCCACCTCGTCATGCCACCCAGGTTCCAAGGTTTGTAGTGACCTCCGTGCTGCCAGGCAGCATTTGATAGTTCTCAAACACTCACTGCTGGCCTCTGTGCCGCCGCCGCGCCCCTGCTTCACAGGCCACACACCCTTGGCCCTGTTCCTGGGTGTGGAGGTTTGGCATCTTCCTTAACTTCTCCTGCAGATGTATGAACAGGTTGTCTTTTTCCCAGTATAATCCCACAGTGCCCACACACCCGCTGATTCCACATTCCCTCCACCTGCACCTTCTCAGGCACCTCCGATTAGGAGCCAGCTCTGGTCACAGCAGCTGGGGTCAACTGTGCTAGATTTTTTAACATTTGTGTTCCGTTCCCTGAGAACATTCTTCATTGTGTTCATTCCTCATCTGGAGCAGTTCCTCAACCTCTCCCTTAACTCATCTGTTTGGGTCCATTGAGCCTCTCCTGCCACACCGTGGAATGTAGGGATTGAATTCAGGTCGTAAGGCCTGTGCACGGCACCTCTACCCATTCAGCTGCCCTGATGGTGCAGACTTATAAAACAACAACAAAAAAGATCTCTCACAGTGGGAGGCTGGGAAGTTCAGGATCGGAGTGCGGAAAGGTCCTTGGTCTGGTTGGGATCCAGTTTATTCCTCTACAATGACACCTTGAATTTGGCGTCTTTTCAAGGGGAGGACGGAGGAAGGGAGATGGAAAGGTTGACCCATTCTGGAAAGCTCTTCCAATGGGGCACACGGGATCCATTTCAACACGATGTTTGGCAGGGACACAGATTCAAACCTTACCAGTCTTAGAGGACACATACCTTACTTCTGTGGGTCTTTGAGTGTGTCCCCAGGCCCAGCCTTGACATTCTTGGGAAGTGGACATCAGACAGAATGGGAGTTCCTCTTGGTGCATCATCCCAGGAGGCTCATGTCCTCCTGTCCACTGCTGGTCACTGACCTGTGACCATCTGGTTAAGGTGGTGTCTGCCAGGTGTCTGCACTGTAAAGCCAGTTTCCCACTTTGGTTCTGGCTGGCAGATTTACAAAGCTACTCCTCCTCTACGGTGTCGATACTAGTTCTTTCTCAAACATTCACCTGCTGGTCTTACCCCTCACTGGGTTTGCTTGCCTTTGTAATGGCTGTTATTCCATGGTCCATGTCCCTCTGCATGTATTAGTGGGCACTCTCCTGTAAGGAAGAGCTTTTCTCCTGCATCAGCTACTCTTGTTGCTGTGACAAAATGTCTGGCCTTGAAGGGACTAAAGGGGAGAAGGCCTGTTTGGGCTTACAGTTTGAGAGGAGATGACCCATCAGAAGAAAGGAGACAGGAGCATGAGGTGGCCAGGCACATTGTGTTCACAGTCAGGAGGCGGGGAGAGGTGAGTGCTGGCGCTCAGTTCATTTTCTCCTCCTCATTCAGTCCTGGACCTCAGTCCATGGGATGGTGCTGCCCACATTAGCCTTTCCTGCGCAGGCAACCCTTTCTGGAAACTCTCACAGGCCCCTCCAGAAGTGCTCCATGGTGCTTCTGTGCCTAGTCAGGAGAGCGAGGCTAACCAGCTCACAGCCCTGTCACTTTTTTTCATTCATTTATTAGTCTTTGACTCAGGAAATTCATTTTATGCAGCAGTTTGCAGTCTGATAGTCTTTTTTTTTTATCATATTATTATAGTATTAATGTCCAAATTATCATACATGTGAACAATGGGAAGCTCTTCGAAATGTCTTTTTTTTTTTTTTTTTTTTTTGAGACAGGGTCTGTGTAGCCCTGGCTCCCCCTCCCCCCCCCCCCCCCCCCCCCGCATTCTGGGGTTAAAGATATGCAGCACCGTGTCTGCTCCTATGTCTTTTTAATGAGTTCCTGCCATCATTCATTGGCACTTCCTTATTTTCCTGCCACAAAAAGATGTTCTAGATTCAACTTGTGGACTTGACCACTTCTCTGAGGAGCCATGTTCCTGTACATTCATATGTATTTCCAGAGGACAAGGACCTGGTGCTTAGCATGCCAGCTGTTGCTGGGCATCACTGCATTAGACACACAGGCTCCATAATGCTTCTGGTATCTGAATCTCTGTGTGTGTACATATATCTTGAATTCAGACCGACACTGAACATTGAATCCAAGCGATCTTCCTGTCTTCCTGCCGTTTGCAATGCGCTCCCTCAAACAGTGAAAAATCCATTTTTCATCTTCCTGAAGGTTGCTTAGTGAGCATATTAATTAAGGCTTCTTAGAGAGACAGAACCAACAGGATATATATGATTTGAGACAGGTCTTGCTATGGAGTCTAGGCTGGCCTTGAACTCACTATCTTCCTGCCTCATGCTGGGACTACAGGTGTTGAGCCAACATGCCCCAGCCTATATATAATGCTCAAGTAGGGATTTATTATGGGAATTGACTTGTGATTATGGAGGCTGAGATGTCTTATTGCAAGCTGGATAACTGGGAAAGCCTCAAGTGTAATAGTCATGGTATAAATGTCAGTCGCAGGATGAAGACCTGAGAAACAGGGTGGGGGGTATTGCTCTGGCCTCTGTGTGTACATGGGTGCAGACACACATGAATGTCTCCCTCATATTCAAAAAATCAACCAACTAGCCAACTAACCAGCCTCTCATGGCCTAAAGGGAATGCAAGTGGTTGCCAACATAAAAGAGCCATCAATAGGCAGCCTTGTTAGATCTTATTAAATAGGTACTGTGGACTGATTTTTAGTGTCTACCAGTTAAGACAACTTCTCTTTTCTGAGCTTAGATATTTCTTTGAAATTGAAATATATTTCTCCTGGAGGGGAGGGTCCTAAGAGGAAAGTTAATAAGCTCAGAAGCTAGGAATATGCCGTTTTTACCTCTGGCCTAGAGTCTGGCATTATTCCATTTCATTACCAGTTGCCCAAAATGAAATTATACTCAGGGCCATGGGTTGGAAACACGTGTCTCTAACCACAACTTAGCCACGAGTGTCACTCAGTTCCGGGAAGACCTACACTCCTAGCTCATGGGCTGTACTGTGTGGACATGTTACCCAAATGAAATGCTAAATCTCCTTCAAAGTTGACCTGGGACCATGGTTGGCTCTCTGATGCCCATAGAGAGGTCCCCACTGCCAGTCTGAAGCCAGTCCTGGGCACAAGAGAGTATTGCCCTTCATTATCAAAAGCAGTGGCATCTGATCTTCAGATTATTGATGCAGTAATTGTCATTTCTGACCAGCTTTCCCTCCACTATTGGCATTAAATTCTACCTTCGGGGAGCGGCAGCCACGAGTCATGGTCTGTTCATGATTCTCCACTTCAGAGTAAGTGGCATTACTGTGTTCTCTTGAAAATTTCAGTGTTAAAATATGGATCTGAGCCAGATCACTGAGTTCTAGGCCAGCCTGGCCTACAGAGTGAGTTCCAGGACAGCCAGGGTTACAACACAGAAACCCTGTCTCAAAAACAAATAACAACAAAAAGCATATGGGTCTGCCTCATGGCCTAGGAATTCCAAACTTCTGTGAACCCCTTGTCTACTTCAAACCCCTTGTTTTACAGAAAATGAAATCGACTCATGTGTGACTCCTCCCGAGGAGCCACGAACAAGCTCAGATTTGAAGGTTAAAATATAAAGCCGGGTGTTTCATTTTACCTGTGTTTTACTCTGCTGTCTGGACTGGTCTGTAACTCTGGACTCAAGCGGTCCTCTTGCTTCAACCTCCTGAGTCCCTGGGATTACAAGTGTATGCTACTATGCAGGGTCCCCATATGTAGTTAATATTGATATAGAGCAAGAGCCTTGGGTTGACGCTATAGCTCAGTTGATACTGTGTGTGTCTAGGTTTGATCTCCAGCACCACATACAATCAGGCATTGTTTGGCATACGTATAACTCTAGCACATGGGAGATGGAAACAAGTGGGAAGTCCAGTCATCCTTCGCTATGCAGGAAGTTCAGCGTCAGCCAGGGAAACACAGACTTTGTATAAACCTTGATCTATCTGTATCTTCCATCTCTTAGCAGTTTAAAGGTGCTGGGTTGTTTCTGCCTGGGCTGGGACAGCCCCATCTCTGGCTGTGCTATTCTCCCCAGTGGGCCGTTTAGTCTCTTCTTTGGAGGCCTCTGAATTCTCAGATTTGCTCAACCATGATCTGGAGCAACTTGTTTGCCTGGAGCCGTGCAGTGGAAAGAGTTTCAAGTCAGAGGGTGTGCATGGTGAGACCCCTGTGCCGCATGATCTGTCACTGTACTGGCTAAGTTCACAAACCAGTGAGGGAGCTGCTGGGAGAGGGGTTAATTTTCCCACACAGTGGGACTGGCCTTTGTCTCCAGCTCTCAGAGGCAGCAGCTAGGTGGGACATGACTATCCTGCCTGATAAAAATGCCTTTTGTTCTCTTGGGGACTGGGCCATGCTGGGCATTATTAGCTATACCGTGCTGATAATATGGTCTTGGGGGTCTTGGGGATTTAGCGTGTACAGTCGCAGATGAACAGTCCTCCAAGCGAGCTGCCTCACACTCCTGCCAGGCAAAGTCAGTGCTGAAGGCCAAATGTGAGCAGAAGGCAGTGGTCCTGCCCACCTCCTCTGGCCTGGGCACCGGCCTGTCGGTTATAACATGCCCTTTCGGCTGCTGTCCTAAACTCAAATGCAGAGCACATCCAGTTGCCTCATCCTGTGAAGTCTTTCTAGAAATGTCTTATGCCCGAGGGTACATGGGGACTTCCAGAACCTGTAAAAGTCCTTGTAGCCAGATTCCCAAAGCCCTGGGCTGCAGATGAGGCCGCTGGTGAGCACACGCTGGTTGCACTCAGCCAGCTTGCTCTCTTACAGCAGTGGGGCCTTGGCTCACACAGCCCGCCGACATCTGTGTCCTCAAGCCCATTGTCAAAGAAGGATCCTTGCAGTTTTCTAGCAAATACATCTGCCAAGGGATCTCCTGGAGTTTGATGGCACTAATAAAAGGCTTGAATTCACTAATAATAGCACTTACTGTAGCCTGGTGTGGTGGTGCATGCCCTTAACCCCAGCACTCGGGAGGCAGAAGCAGGCAGGTCTCTGCAAGTTTGAGGCCAGTCAGGAATACACAGTGAATCTCTGCTTCAAAAAACAAAAACCAGCCCCTCTCCTCACACTTTACTGTACTCCCATCTCCTTGCTCTGGCTCAGTGCCAGCTGCTTCACGTGATTCAGAGTCAGCCTTGATTTTGTAGGCTGTGTGGTGTCAACATTTTATTTCCAGGAGCCTTGGGTCTCAGTCTTATTTCCTGCTTAGAAGATGGACAGTCTGCTTTGATGCTGTTCCCCGTGTTCTCACTGGAGTCACCTTACATGCTTTTAAATATTCTCATTCCAACCATACTGGGCTCAGCTCTAACGGGGAGTCCAATTATCCTCCTCGTTGGAGAAGCTTTGGCTCAAGTCTCCCAACCAGGGTGGAAGTTAGGGCTCCTGGAGGTAATTCCATCATGAAGATGGAGCAGGGGGTTCAGCACTGGCTCTACTGACTGCCAGATGCCTCTAAAGTCATCATTAGTTTAAGGCAGATAGTTTCCTGCAAGACAGAAATGATTGAGTAATGCCGAGAGTGGCAATGTGCCCACACACAGGGGAGCTGTCCTGAGAGGAAGCTGCAGAGTCCGGGGCTCTCAGGCTCCCCTGGTCCTCTTCCCGGCTCCTGGGGTTCTTTGTGCCCCTGTACCATTCATTCCCATTACACTGTCTGAAGGATTACCAGAAACAATCTGTTCCCGCCTGCTTTTCTTACAGGAGTGGAGAAGATGGGCCAGGACCCCTTGGTCTAATAACTGGTCTGTGATGCAGTTTCTAAAGATATACACCGGAAAGCTCTAGCTCAGCCCAGCTTATATTTGGTAACTTTCCCACAAGCATTACACAGGATGATCTGGCCTTGAACTGGATATGACCAGAAAAACTTGGGGGGAGAAAAATATGTATTCTAAGTTTTTTTTTTTACTTTGAGAGAGATCACCTATAGCTTAGTCTGGCCTCGAACTTCTGATCCTCCTGCCTCAGCCTCCTAAGTGCTGGGATTGCAAGTTGGAGTCACCATGCCTGGAAAATTCCAGTTTTCCATCTACCTCCTTTCATCAAGTTCTTCAGAATTCATATGCTTTTGTAAAACTAGGCACGATGACCCATGAGGCTAAGGCAGGAGGGTCACTGCAAGTTTGAAGCTAGTCTGTAGTGAGTTTAGACTAGCCTGAGCTACAGATCAAGACCCTGTCTTAAAAACAAAACAGAAAATCTAAAAACAATGCTTTTATTTGTGAAAAGATGTGAAGGAGATGGTGAGCTGAGCTGGAAAGGATACCTAGCTTCCATCAGTGTGAGCCAACCTCTGTACTCACACTGCTTCCTATGTAAGCCAAACCAAACAACGAACACCCCCTACCCAAAACAAACCAAACTAAAATAACAACAAAAAAAAGCAAATGCTAACTTAAGGCTAGTGGATTTCAAACTTCTGGTAGTGGAACCTGCTTCTCTTCCATCAAATCATATCTAGCAACATACATATTTATTTGTGAGTGGAATTTCTGATGATTTTTAGAAGTTTTATGCTAGTAACACAAAGTCAAAGAACAGAGATTAATGTATTGGTTTCCAATGGCTGAAATTTGGTATAGCATATTCAGACTTTGCTTGAATTTACACAGAAACAACATCCCTGAGCACCATGAGGCATGGACTGATGTCTATGGTTCTCCTGGCTCTGTTTGGTAGGTCAAAGTCCACGCCCTCCTGTGCCCACACCTTCCCGAGCCTGGGCCCTACTGAGAGTTTGTGGTCACCCTACCCTCTGCCTAGACTTTACAGACACCAATCCATATTTTTCACCTGGTTGATTCTGTGGCTTACCGTCCTCGTGGCTCCCTGTCCAAAGGGCCTTCCCACCTCCTGCAGTCAATGCTGACCCTGGGTCAAATGACTTAACCTGTGTGCCTTGGTCTCTCCTGTGAATGGGAAGAGTGGCCAGCACTCAGGTAAGCTATGAGAATTGAGATTAGCCAAAGTATGAGTGGCATCTACGAGATTAATGCCTGGGCACGAAGGTGGTGTTAAGAAGTACTCTTGGTCACCACTGCTCACCAGGTGACACCGGCACTCAGGGACAGAAACAGAGCTTTTCCAGTTTGTCCTCTCGAATCACTGCAGAGGCTCTGGTGGCTGTCAGTCACAGCACACTTCTGTCGAAGAGTCCCTGTGCTGTGGGGTGTCACCGAACATGATTTCCTTCTCCAGTTTCAAGAGGGGATGGTGAGAGATCTCAGAGGGTCACCACCCAGCCCCAGGAAACAGTCATCCTAGTCGATGCCCCAGACTTAATGTCTTCTAACCAGTGAGCAGCTGTTGGTAGAGGTACATTCCTCAAACACTTGCAGCCAGCAGGTCTCAGGCCCAGGGCCCCAGGAAGCTCCAAGGCCTCTCTGATTCCCTCTGCCTGGGGGCTTGGCCTCCACTGCTTAGCTCCTGCCAGAAGGGATGGAAACCCAGAGACCATGTAATGGGCAAGGGTCGGTACCCAGAGGGTACCCTTCTCTGCCTATGGAAGCACGGATCAAGCATAGCCAGAGTGAGGATTCTCCCAGTCTGTTTTTTCAGGCTTCGGCAACGATGCCAGCAAGGCCCTACTCACACCCTCTGCATGTCTACCTACCTAGTTAGGCATCAGGGTTAGGATGCAATTCAATTTCTAAACACTGGATTCTTTGTTGTTGTTTTGAGTCAGGGTTTCTCTGTTGTAGCTCTGGCTGTCCTGGAACTCACTCTGTAGACCAGGCTGGCCTGGAACTCACAGAGATCCGCTGCCTCTGCTCCTCCCAAGTGCTGGGATTAAAGGTATGAGCCACCACTGCCCGGCCTAACACTGGATTCCTGCCTCTTCAAAAAGCGAGTGCTGTGTACTAAAAGCTGCTTCTGCCTTTCCTTTCCTTTTTTTTTTAAGAGACAGAGTCTCTCTCTATGGTCCTGGCTGTCCTGGAGCTTACTGTATAGACCAGGCTAGCCACAAACAAAGATCTGTCTGCCTCTACCTTCCAAGTTTTGAGATCAAAGGCTTTTACCACCAGGCCTGGCACTTGTCTTTTCAATCAAGAGTAATATGGTGGCTTACTGGGTCATCTCTGAAGAGTCAAGACAGGAGCTGGCACTCAGCAGGGGACACAGGACACCTGCTTCCCACCTCAAGCCAGTGTCCCTGGAGTGGCTGGTCCTGACCTGACAGCAATGGTGTGTCAGAACCAGACTGCCCAACGCCATGGCTAAATTTAGTTTCATGATGAGCAATAAAATTCACATGTTCTTTATTTAGTCCATATAATACACCATTTTAAAGAGTTCTTTAAAATTAGATAAAAGAGCATATTAAATGGCAAGTGCGTGAAGTTTTTCTTCATAAACAATGTCAAAACAAAAAAGTTTTGAATTACAAAATGTTAAAAAATATGTTGGTACTTAACATTTCACTAAAGCATAAAGTTACAGATATTTTCTAAAGAAAAATAACTGTGCCACTTACCTATTTTTGCTGTTTCTATGAACGGTTTTTATTCTGTACATAGGACATTTTGTACAAAATACGAAGTCTACATTTTTATTACTTATTACCATAAAACAAAGATACAATGTATGTACAATGTTCAAAGGAAGCCATACAAAGCCACACTAGAAAGACACTTGGAACTGTGACGTTTCTGGTGCACAGACACATTCTGGAAAGAGTGAAGGTGCCAAACTTAGAGCCTCATGAAGAAAAACAGTCACCCATTTGTTTCCAACGTGGTACTTTTTTTTTTTTTTTAAACCAGTTTGGTACAGAATCAACAGTGTCTCTATAATAATATATAAGTTGAACAATTAGCACAGGGAACCCGAGTACTAACTAGGGAAACTTTAATAGGCCAAAATATTAAATAATACTCTTGTCAAAGAAAATTAGTTTCTTCTCAAAACATTTTTTTCCTTATTGGTGAGTGTTTGTCTTCAATAAAGAGTAAAAACAAAACCTAGACCAGAAGATGTTCTTCTGTGCTGAGCTTTGCACAATCACCCGGACACTGATAGCTTGCTTTCCACGAAGGGCAAAGGAGTCTCCCGGGACCTCTCACCACACACGGAATGCCCCACATCAGGGATATCTGAGACTCTATCAGCTAAAGACGGAGAGTTCAAACAATGGAGTATCAAAACACACAGACGCTGCTTTATACAATAAAAGCACCCTTTTTCCCTCAAAAGGAGAAGGCATCTCAACTTTTTTTTTTTAATTATAGATTTCATAATGGTAAAGTGGATCGATACTTGTCAAGTTTCTCAGGAAGTGTTCTCACCCAAGCGACCAACCTGTCCACCTTCAGCTGGGGCCCCCTTTCCGTTTGGTGCTGTGCTAGCTCTCCCCTCCCTCCAGATGCCGTTCTTCCCTGCTTGTGGAGTGAGTATCGGCAGTGATCTAAGGAGACCCAGCAGCTGGCTTTGTGGCGCACGACAGCAATGTCTGATTTCACAATCTTTTCATGGATACCCGAGACCACGATTAAAAAAGAGATTTTAAAAGAAGCCACATTTTACCTCTTGTGCGTCAAGACATTTAACACTAAGTTATATATATGCTGGAGACAAAAGAAACTAGTCACTGTTCAGAATAGTGGTACACATCTCAAGGAGCTTTCAAGCAGGATAAATAAGTCAAAATACTGGCCACCCTGAGAGAAATAAAGAAAAGACAAAGCACTACGTTTAAGGAGTCTTCTCCTCGTGCTATTCCATCTAAAACAGAAGATTAATCCATGCAAGAAGTCTGTGAAGCCTGTAGCAGCATGTGAAGACGGGTGGAAACGCAGACAGACACTGCACTTTCCTTACGAGGTTGGTAATGTGTGCTTTTCCAACAGAAAAGGCTCACCGAGGGGGGGCACCCTCACAGCGTGGCCTGCAGTATGCCCGAAGGCAGCTGCAGTTTGCATTAGGCCAAGTGGCTTTACTTTAACTTTCTACAAATGTGGAATTCTCAGATCCTATAATTTTATATATTCAAGAGCCTTGTTGAAGGATGTGTGAGTAGATGAAAAATTGATTCTGCAAATAAAAATATGAACACATAATTTCAATTGTGATTCCAGTCAAGGTGGACTGAGAAAGCACTTCTCAGAGCTTTCTCCTCTGAGTTTAGGTGGAACCCTGTACCACAGACTACGAAATATGGCTTTCGGTAGACATTAAGGGAAGCAGAACATGGTGTGCATGCCATTGATCAAAGGAAAGAAACACCTTGGAAGGTCCCAGCATGGGGGGCTGTTGGCTGCTTTCCCAGGAGGCAGCTAGAATGTGAAAGCAAAGAGCCAGAGCCATTTCTGTGAGATTTAACCAACAAACACAAGCAGCTGGCATAGCAATCGTGGAAACGTCAAAGGTTGTAGAGTCTTAAAAAGGAGGAGATACCTTTCAAAGTGTTCCTTTGATTTGAAAAACCATCGCTATTACCACAGAACTACCTATTTTAGAGGAGCACAGGGTCCACTTGGGTAAACAAGATGACAACCAGGGTGCTTTCCTACAGCTCTGACTTGGGGACAGTCTAATTCGGGGATGTGTGGGGTGGTGGCAACACCATCATCCAACCCCCAGCATGGCCAGAGAAGCCACCATTGTTTGAACTCCTAATCTCGAGCTGAGGCGGACAAGCGTTTATTGCCTACAGAACAGGGTCGAAGGAAGCTTTGACTTTGAGTGTAACTGATTGGTATGGCACAAACAGTATGTCTTTTCTACAGCATCCAGAAGAGAACTGACAGGCCCAGCTCGACGTGGTGCTCCAGAGACTAGCGCCCATCCTGGGAGACCAGCTCATCGGCTCTGCAGTGAGCTTCCAAGGCTTTCTTGGTGTGGGGGTCCTGAGGCAGCTCGGACTTGCGGCGCGCAAGGGGACGGTCCTTCTTCAGATCCTTCTGTGCCTGGAATCACAAATGCAACGCAGTTGGCTAAGCACGAGGCCGAGAGGGGAGTTCATTTCTGCTTTACAAGTTAGAGGAAATTACGAGGCAAGCAAGATCACAGATGTGCCTTGGCTGACCCAACATCCTAAACACTATGCAGACTGGTCTGCAGCATGGTGGGCAGAGCTAGCTTCGGGATTCTACAATGTTAGTGTTTGTAGAAATCGCCAGCTTTTATGACTCCCCTAAGTACCCTCCTCTCTCAGAAAACATCACCATGTCACTTTATGACCGTGTCTGTTACACACACATTCCAGAAAGTAGACCTTTCCTAAGGGGAAAATAGAATGAATGTGAAATAAAATAGATTTAGACCAGTAAAAGAGCTGAAACTTCTACACACAATTCTAAAAGTTTTTTTTTAACAATAAGAGACATTTTACAATAAGGGTCATGCAGCTGGAAAAAAAATTTGTACCCAGAAAAGTCATTTACATAAAACGTTTCCAATATTGAGTCTAAAATATAAAAAATTCCTTCTCATTTCCACTCTCTGAAGTTTAGGAACTCCACTGTAGCAGGAGGATCTAGGGGTGCATGTGCACATATGCACGTTTTGAGACAGGATCTCATTATATAGTCCAGGTTGGCCTTATATTTACTGTAATGTCCAGGCTTGCCTTGACCTCATGGCAATCCTCTGGCCTTAGCCTCCCAAGGGCTGGGGTTATGAGCATGACCTTGCATGCCTGGGGATTTAGCTAGCTGCATCTGCAAAGAATGGCCAGAAAGGATTTATGCACTGAGCATGTACTCAGCTTCAATGGAGGCTACTGTGTTAGCACCAGCACTCTGACACATAACACCGACTCAGCTGTCCAAAGGCACCAGGCCCCGAAGAGACTGCAGGGCCAGCAAGGCCTCTGGACCTACGGTGCTTAACCCCAACTGTTTTCTTTCCTGACCGGTGTCTCCAAACAAAGGCAGCATTAAGGAAAGTAAACCTTTGTGGTGTACTCTAGAGGGAAAACAAAAAACAAAAAACAAAAAAACAACCTGTTTAAAGCCAATTACATGACAACAGAAAGAGCATGAGTGAACGGCTGCTCCATGTGCGGATGTCTGACTTCCATGGTGAAAACACACGCTTCTGTGCTTTGGTGGAAAACCCAAGCACCTGCCAAGCCACAGACAGACACCTGCATTTTGCAGAATTCGGTATTTCTTAGCAGGTTCTCTGTGGATGGTCCTATGAGAAAGCAGCAGCAAGGGGGACAAAGTGTCTTGTCTGACCCTGGGATTATTTCTAGAGCTGTCACCTGAACCTTAACACCCAATGTGGTAAAGGAGTCTCCTGCCTGGAAACCAATGGGACATGGCAAATCTCAGCGGGCCCCCATACAGGCTGTCGCCAGTCACCATGACTGGGAGAGTGCATTTACTGATTTGTATTTTGCTACAAAGCCCAGGCTGCTTTCAAATTCATGATCTTCCTGCCTCAGCCTCCGAAGTGCTGAGATTTTGGGTGCGCACCATCACAGCCGGCACATTAAGACTGCTTTATCTTTAGCCCACCAGAAACTCAGGGGTAAAGTTCTACCAACATTTTAAAGTACATGAACTATGTGACTACCTCAGACATAGGCATGTCAGAGAGAAGAACATTGTAACAGACTACAGTCAAGCTCTTGGAGCTGGAACCAGTGAAGGTGAACTGAAGAAAATGAACTGACCAGAGCTGCGGGACACACAAAAGGGGACTCTCTGCTTAGTACTGCAAACAGATGCATCAAGCAGAGAATCTGACAAACCACAAGAGGAACAATGAAAGAAACAGGAGGCAGGGAAGAATGAGACATCATGCAGATGGTGGTCAGGAGTAAGAGCTGGGGAGAGGATGTGCTGGCAGCGTGCGGGCAGGGGTGGGTGGATGAGGAAGCAGGGGCGTGTCAGCATGAGGCAGCTGTGTATGAGACACAGGAGCAAACGGCCTGTGCTGGAGGTCCCGTAGAAACATGGGCTGGGGACACGATGGTACATGCCTCCTTTACCTTCGAAAGGTGTTGAGTTCAAACTTTAGAACTTAATTTGGGGTGGGACTAACCAACGTTCCTTTAGCTCTGTCTTACCCATCACAAACTGTGATGTCATGGGAAGAAGGGAAAATACTTCATGTATGCCATGGTGACTCATCACGCTCCGGTAGACAGCGAGACTTAAGTAACTCTATGCATTTGACAAGGAGTACCTGCACTGCCCACCTTCCGTCTGCCTCTACACCTTCCTGACTTGCGTGGTTGACATTGACATTGACTTTCTCCCGACAAACTGTTAAAAATGAAAATTGTCAACATTTGAAATGTCTCTGATATCAGCGTTATTCACATGAACCATACTTTTTTGGGGGGTGGGTGGGGCGTTTCTGTATAGGGCTACATGAGTTCTAAAAATCCAAGTGGTGGTTCTGACAAGTACATTGCTGATTTTCCCCACACTCCCGACCAACATCAATCAAATGGCTTTCCTTGGTGTGAGGGTCTTTTGTCCCTAGTCTTCAGCAGGACCATCTCATTTACCTCTCACCTGTCCTGACTCAACAACAGTCAAATCCATATGAAGAAACATGGTGGTTTTTTTTTTTTTTTTTTTTAAAACAGTGAAAAGAACACTGAGCGTCATGGAGAGTTCCCACATCAGATCCCAGACCTGAGTTTTAGCTATAGCTTTGTTTGGGTTTTGAGCCAGGGTCCTGCTATGCCTGGACTGGCCTTAAATGTGCACAATCCTGTCTTGGCCTCCAGAGTGCTGGGACCACAGGAATGGGCCACCGTATCTGGTACCTGGCACATTCCTTTGCGGTCCTAACTGAGAATTTTAGGAGCATGATTCCAAATGCTCTCCATCAAAGGAGTTTATCATTTCAAACATGACCCAGGAGCCTGCACTTCAGAAACACTATCTTCTAGACCAGCAGTTTTCAACCCATGGGTCACGACTCCCATGCAGGTCAAACAACCTTTTTACAGGGGTGTTGCCTAAAACCATCTGCATATCAGATATTTACAATTTATAACTAGCAAAATTATAGTTATAAAGTAGCAACAAAAATACTTTTATGGTGGGGGGGGTCACCTCAACAGGAGGAACCTCATTAAAGGGTCACAGTATTAGGAAGGTTGAGAGCCGCTGCTCTGCACAGTGAGACTCACTCAACGCAGTGTACTGCTTCAGTGATTTAATCCACAGACATCTCGACATTGGCAGTGTTGTCTTTTTCAGGGTTGTTTAAGCTATTCTAGGTCCTCTGCATTTCCATAACAATTTACCTTTTTATTCTTTTTCAAAGACAGGTTCTTTATTAAGTCGCTCAGCAGGCTTCAAACCTGAGATCTTCCTGCTCTGTCCCTGCTCCATAGGAATTTCAGAATCTGCTGCTTTTTTGAGCCTAGGCTGACCTCTGTGAACTTGCTACATAGCCAGGGATGATCTTTAACTTTTGATTTTCCTGTCTCTACTTTTCCCAAGTGCCAAGGTTACAGGAGTGCACCCCCACGCAGGGTTTATGCTGTGCCAGGAACACACCCAGTCTCATGCACACTAGGCAAGCACTCTACCAACTAAGCTACATCCCCAGTTTGTCCATTTCTTAAGGGGAGGAAAAGCCTGCTGGGATTCTAATGGAGAAATTAATTTGGGGAGAACTGACTTCCCTGTGGCATGGTGTCTTCTGACCCAGGAGCACGAGCCACAGAACACTAGTAAGATAAGGTGGAGGACCGACTTTGTAAGAATGTCAATCACACAGAAAACTCAACTAGATGATGTAATTTCAAGAGTCACAGAAACAGATAGCAAATGTCCCATGGGAGCCTCTAGGGTATTCCTGCCAAGGCCACTTACAAACCAAGCTGGCTTTACTGAGAGAGGATCTGTCACCACAATGGGTAGAGGAAGGACAAAAGCCCATGTCCTACAATGCACAGCCTGCTTTTCAAGGAATTTTTGCTTGAAGTGTAAGGTGAATTTGGTTTGTATTCTTGATGCAATTGCTGATCTTGTAAAGCACAGGGTGTAAGTTATAGTGAATTGTGACCAAGGTTGAAGGATGTACCAGAAGGAAAAATTCCTTTGAACCTTCAAATACTCAGTGTGCTGGAAATGGCTCACAAGTCTTCAACTTCCTCTAAACTTTACACAACCCACAGTGTCTTCAAATGATCTCTTGCTCAAGAGGTCACACATTCCCAGGCGGGCTTCCCCACAGCCCAAATGATGTTCTGAGGAACGTGGGGGTCTCAGATAAGCCATTTGTGCTGGGCTGCCCTCGGCAAACTTAGGGTTGTAAGATTAAAGCAGACATAAAACAGGTGGTCTTAATTCCTTTCAAAGTTACAAAGAAATCATGGAGGAAAATTAGCATCTCCTGGTAAAACACAGAAAACACATGGGTTTTCCTTTTCATCCTTTTCTCTTGCCTTTCCTCCCTCCCTTCCTTTTTTCTAAGAGATGGGTCTCACTATCTAGCCCAGACAGGCCTTGAACTCACAATTCCCCTGCCTTGGCTTTTTGAGCACTGGGAATACAGGTCTGAGTTAACTATGCCCAGCTGAATTCTGGATGAGATCTACTCATTGCTAAGAATAACCATTATGAACAAAGTGTGAGATTCAACTAATTCCCGACATTCAGTAAGTGGCCACTGAGTTTTTCCACTGCATTTTTAGGATTTTCATGTTTTGCAGAGTAGAGAGAAGTATTCATTTATCCATTTAAACAAAATTTAATTTAAATCAAGGCTTCCTGTGGGAGAGGCAGAGGCCAGCCCTCCTTGCTCAGCACTGTGAGAGAGAGCCTGTGATTCCAAACCAGACAACCATGTTGCAGTGGTGAAAAGAAATGGCCACAGGCATCTCTGCTTATGCTATTTACACACAAGACACAGCCTTTCAGGGCTCTGTCATCGGCAACTCTGAAGAGATGGTACCACGCCCTCTCTTCATGCTATGCCTTAAAATGCTTCTGTGTGCTACACTGGAACCGCAGCCTAGGTCAGAAGGCTCCATTTCTGGTGTTCTGTAGACATGTGTGGTTGGGGCTGGAAGACCTGGATGGCTAGATTGCCCATTCTTGGTAATGCCTCACCCTTATCTTATCAGGTGAGGGGTTACTTGAATCAAACAAAATAGATTAGAGAATGCTTCTGTTTAACTGAGCTCTGATGGACATTATGGACTTATATTAATAAGCAGCAATGAGGGATTGAATTCCACACTCCAGAATCTGAATACTATGTCTTCAGGGATTCTGTCATTGGTCGAAGGGAGCTAAAGCCTACAAGTCAGAATGGCCAGCACCTCTAGGTCCATTCAGGGCATTACTTACACATGCCTGGGACAGGACGCATGCCCAGAAGAACACAGAATCTTAAGAGGAGCTCAGTTTATCGCCCACCTTTGGCAGAAAGAGATCTCTGAATCAGAACTGCTCTAAACGGTTTCACAGAGTACAGCGTTACTAGAGTCTCTGGCACAGCCCTGGCCTGCCATAGAGGCCCTGGGTCCTGAAGTGGGCCAAGCGCCCCCCATCCCTTGGTGACCTGGGAGGTGAAAAACTAAAGGAAAGTGTCTCTGGGCCAGAGCAGAAGTGAGTGGGCTGCAAAGAGGGGCGTGAATGGCAAGATGCTGCTGCAAAGCTTTGGGTTTTGCTCAAGCTAACATATAACACAGTTAGGAGTTGGGTTTCTGTTGATAAGATACATGAAGTAACACACTGCAGGCACACACTTAATTGTTAAAAACTTTTCTAGCAGTCTGATCGCTAAGATCTACGGCATCCCTAGCAGCTGACATCTCACTTCATAGCATTAGCTTAGCGGAACATGACGGACCCGTTGAGCACGCCTGTGGCGGGCCCCACTGACTTCAGGTGTTGAGCCCTGCTGCACTCAGGGCAGTTACCTGACGAGTCTCGTCGCTCACTGTCCTTTTCAGCATCTGCACATCTTCAAACTGTGGCCCATCTGTCTCCATTGCAACCGGAATGCTCACGGCGCTGGCTTGACTATACACTGCATACTGCAACGCAAAGTATGGAGTCACTCTCTGGTATGTGCTGGGTCTGCACTCAGGGCTCCCATCCTGCAGGACGACACTTGCCCACAGCCCTTCCCTGTGGCCCTCTCCAACAAGCCACGTGGTGGGAGACACACTGATGAAGCCTGTGGGCTCTGGGCTGTGGGCTGCCGGCTGCTGAGAAAGGTCTCACCCTCCTACAGTCTAGGCTATGTCAGTGACCCTCTGCTGGCCCTGAGGTCACTCCTATGTCTTCAGGAGTCCATCTCAGGCCAGTCAGCCTACAGCCCTCCTTATCTCTGGAGCCAAGGCATCAAAGCACACAGCACATACTGCCACTTCTCACCCTGTACTGTGTACACAGCCTGTCAAGCCCCCTCTTCCCTTCCCTCCTTCGCAACCGCCCTGGGGCAGCGGCCCCCAAATCCTTTTCCTTCATTCTGTGTCCTCAGTATTTTCCTAGTATCTTAAATCTTTCAACACACCCTGATACCCTGCTTGCCATGAAACCTAGCACAGCCTGGATTATCGCTGATCCCTCTGACTGGCACCCTGTGCTCAGCTTTGCCATCTCTTCAGTGTGGTCTCCATTCCCTTGTGCCCTGGGTGTACTAGGCAGGTTGTAACAGCAGGTAGCCCCCACCTGAATGTACCCTGGCCTCACTGACTTCCAGCTTTGTGAGCAGATGGGTGTAGCCACAGCTTGTTAGCTGCTGGCACCTGCCCTCCCTGTGTGCTGAGGCCAGGGAGGGACAGAGTCAGTGTCTGCTGCAGGTTGGGGAGGGTGTCATGCTCTGTTCTTCCCTTGCAATATGTATGCTGCCAGGAAGCCCCAAATCTGAAGGGAAAGCTGGACCTTGTGTCATGGCCACCCACACTCCCGGCTTCAGCTCCCATCCCTTCTGGCTAGCAGCTCTGCTCAGCTCAGTCTGGTCCCTGTTCTTATTTCTCTTAACAAGCTGCCTCCTGGACACTAACCATGTGTCCGCTTTACCCTCCCAGGCTGTACTTGCTGTAACCACTCCTGGCACTCAGTTTCTCCCTACAACCAGAGCGCCCCTGTTCTTCATGCTGCCTGCTCTTCTCAGTCATCTTTTTCCTACATGTCCCCCCCAAGAGTCCTGTGGGCCTGGCCCGTCCATCACACCACTCTGCTGCTGACAGGGGCCACTCTGCTCCTTATACTGTTTGGAGAGGATAAAGGCAGATGCCTTCTACCCTCTCTCCAGTATTATCCCAGCTCCCCCAAGGCCAGCCCTGAGTTTCTCTAACATTTTCTGTCTTGCCTGGGTCTTGGGCCCTTGCCTCAAATGAGACTGCGTGACAACTGTAGGCCCCCTACCCCCACTCCTCATCCCACATCAGTGCCATTTCTTTCTGATCACCCCTACAAACATGAGCCACCCTTCTTCCGCCGTCTAGAGCACAGCCCTCAGTTGTGTGCTACGGTCTGGCTGCACTGGCCATAAGCACCTATGCTTCTAGGTGCCAAGTGGTTGGCTCTCATGTTTTTAATCACTAGACATTTCCACGGTCTGATTCAGGACACACAGCACCTTGTCCTCCAGGTGTTCAAAGTCCGGAGGGGAGGAACAGAAAGGAATGAGGCCTACTGTGCGACAGCACTGGGGACTGTTCGAAAGCACAGGCTTCATCGTCTTGATACTCCAGGATAAACCCAGTGTCTTCCACAGAAGTTGTGCCCATGGGCTGTGCTGGCTCATTCCCATTGGCACAGGCCTTCAAGAGGCAGCAGCTCACTCGAGGATGAGAGTGCATAGGCCTTGGAAGAACCTGGCCAGGGCCGGGGGCACGCTACCACAGCCCAGCCAGACCTGCACCTCACAGAATCACTTTTCACTCACACAGCATCCCAGTTAGGGGTGGGGCGTGAGCAGTAAGATGCCCTAGAGTCTATCTGGTGGGTTAGGAGGAACACACTGTGTTGGAAATGATCAGCGTTACAGAATTCTACTCAAATCACATGGCATGGAAAATCCAGGGAAGCGGCCAGTGAAAGAACATGTCTTTTAAGGCACCACAACCTTCTAATCCCTCCTCCACAAGGCCTGTCTGGAGCACTTCACAACTCTGAGCAGACGAAACACTCGCTTGGTCTGTAAAATGAGGGTTTGCTTTGGGAAGGCCTCTCCTCAGATGACAGTGAAGCTCATGCTCACTCTCACCAAGGCTGTGATATGAAAACTGCTTAAAACCCCACATATCTGCCACCAAATGAGTCGTGTAATGACAAGTACGAATCGGAAATTAGGAAAGGCTTTTTCTCTCAAGAGAATGAATCTGAAGGCCATATTTCCAGCTCTGAGGTCTTAAGCATGAAGTATTTTCCACCTTAGAGACACTGTGTCATGGTGCTGGGGCATGTGGACAAGACTCGTGACTGTCACAGATGGTTCCACACAGAGATGGGGTGAGGACAGGGGTGGTGGGGGTGTCACCAATGCTCCAATGCCAAACCCAACACAGGTATATCACCACAGACAGTTTAAGGAATGATCAAAAGGAGTAAACCAGGACCCTCTGCTGCAAGGCGCGGACCACGTGTTCACAAAACAACCAGCTGTTCACTTGTAAGCACAAGTTTTGTGCAGTTTTTCCCCCAACAGATTATTTCCATTTTCTAGGCAAAGCACACTTTCCAAGGCTTTTAGCCCGTTAGCTAAAACCCTTCCTAACAAAGCAAGACCCCCTGGACATTGTCAGCAAGGCTGAACCACCTAAGCCTGCCCACGTATGCTTTTGCCATGTTTTAAAACAACTATCAGTACTTCAACCTCATTTTCAACCTAAATCCTATCCATTTCTGCAGATCTCCGTAATCAAGCTATAGGTCTTAGAACGTCTCTGTAGCATGGGAAGTGCTGCCAGGGAAACATGAGCTGCTTGTTTGAGGTGGAATCACAGTGTAACAGACCGTCATTAAGTCTCCTTTCATCAAAGGGGTGCAGCCAGTATGCTGTTTTACAGGAAAATACACACTGTTATCTTCATGTATCGTTTTTATTAAATGACAAAGATTAAAAAACCCACATTCAACTTATATAATAATTTATACACACTTCTCACCAAAAAGAAATACACTGTTGAGTAAAACATTTTTCTTCCCTGGAGAGCTGAGAGAAGCCTGAGAGATCTTAGTGTGGACAGGCCAGACATTCCATCAAATGGCTGTTATAAGCAGACACACACAGAGCAAGGAGAAACACCCCAATAACACGCTGGTCATCCAGACCAGCAGATGCAACACCCCAGTAACACTGATCGCCCAGACCAGCAGACACAATACCAAAGGACCACGACTGCAAAGCTGTCCCAGGTTCTGCCAGCCTAAAAGCTAACACTGGATGGAGGCCGCTGAGTTGCCATCAGCTCTGGCAGGTATGACCATCCATGCCCCGCTTCACCTTGCGCGAGCATACTGGCAACAGCTAGGGTAGAGGAACGGTTAGTGTGAGCAGGGCAGAATTCAGTTAGTTTTTCAGCACACTTCATCTACTTCATACTTCATCTGCTTCAAATACGAAAATAAAGAGAAATATGGTTCAAGTGACAGCATCTATGACATTTGAGCAAGAAAGGACGTTACAATCTCAGAGGTTACATCCTGATTTTCTTTTTACCACATTGATATTTTTAAAAAGAAGAGAAAAGAGTCAATTCTGTGGTAAAAATTACCATGTGGTAAATAAGTACTTATACAAGAGGAAGGTTACAAAGCTGGAAAGAGTTTTTATTGGGGACATTTGCACATACAGTGTTAGTGACATTGGCCTCCCTTCCTGGGGTGAAGTCAGATCCTATTTCATCAAGCATTCAAGCAACGCCTCAACACTCCCGAGTTACTCTCTTTTTTAGTACCTGGGGATTCGCTTTGGCTAGATTTTCTATTTTAACCCATGCTTCTTCTCGCTCTTTCATTTTTAGCTTCTCTCTGAAAAACAGTAAAATGTCATTTGTATTAGAGAAGAATCACGTTCAGGCAGGTTAGGGGGTGAATGCATGGAGATGTCAGCAACACAGCCATGTTCTCCCAGTACTTTCTGGTTTTACTCCACGTCCTACTCTGTGGCTCTCAACACGTGCACCATGAAAAACAAACCTAAAAAGTGGCCGAGAGTTAGACTAAAGATTTTAAAAAGTAAAAATGCAAAAATTTAGTAAGAACATAAAACACCCCCCCCCCATCTTCTGCAAGTAGGTCTAACGTTCCTAGACTTGCTGACTGCCTGCTTTCATACCCATCATGAGGCAAGGTCTGCAGGGGAGCCCAGTGGGCTGGAGCCAGCATCCCAGCAGTGACAGTATTCCAAGGGAGACCAGGCTTGCTTCTGACTCTATCATTAGAGGCAATGAACTTGGGTCACTGTTTTCCTGTTTTTGTTAATCCTCCAAATGCACTACCACAGGCAACTTTTGGAATGCTGTGACCCTAGGAGTGGAGGAGGCGCTGACTCTTAGAGACTTCCGTCACACTGACTGTTGCCCCATGTACGCTCTGCCCTTGTGGACTGGCACAGCGTTTTCTGGCCTGCCACCCTGTGCATCACTGATATATACTCTGAGTTTTACTCAGTATTTTACTCCACCTACCCCGTTATGGCAAAGACTTTTGTCTTATTCACTATTGTATTACCAGGAACAAAAACAGCCTGATATGCAGCAAAATTCACACATTATCTACAGAATGAAGAAATGGTGGCTGGCTAAACAGACTCCTTGTAGTTTGTCTACCTTAGCCACTTTTAAGTGGTAAGCAAAGAATAAAATCTGCCAACACTTTACTCTGGGCTAGGAAGAGTGATTTTTTTTTTCCTTTTTCTTTTTCCTTAAAAAGACAAGGTCTCACTATGTAGCCAAGGTTGGCCTTGAACCTGCAGCAATCCTTCTGCCTCAGTCACCAGGATGTTGGGTTATGGACTTGTGTGGTCATGCCTGGCCTGAGAAGTGACTTATTTAAGTAAATAAATATAGTGTATTATTAGTAAGTGGTGTGGGTAGGTACATGCCATGGCATGAGTGTGGAGGTCAGTGGACAACTTTGTGGAGTCTGTTCTTTCCTTCTATTCTTACAGAGGTTCTGAGTATCTAAATCAAGTCTTTACCCACTGAGCCATCTTGCCAGACCCCAGAGTGACTCTTCATAATTAATCAATCACATGACTAAGGTGCCCAGCCTAGGGACAGCGCACTCTGCCACCTAGGCAGTCTCTGAAGTCCTCGCATGCACAGAAGCAGCACTCTGAAACTGGCACAGATGACTCAGCTAGTGGAAGGAAGAGGGACCCGGCTTTAAACTTGCACTCTTGGGTACTAGGCCACCTCCAGCCTTTAACTTGCTTTCTAAAGTAGAGCAGAACAGGGTTCCTTTAAAAATTCAAAATGAACAATAACTCTGTAGGACAAACAATGGTGGTGGAATATTCAAGAATATGGGAAATAAATTAAAAACCTGTGGGAGGAGCCACTTACTTCAGTTTCTCTGCTTTGAACTGCTGGGTACAGTCATCGAAGAGTTTTTGGTTCATCTCCATGAAGAGCTTCAGGGCATTGTATATCAAACCGTGTATTGTCCTACAGGAGAACATGATAATGACATGCCAACACTGGACCTTCTCCTACATTCTGTCACAATCCCTTCCCCTCTAAACCAGGTCTCCCTTTCCTGGGGTCCTACTTAAACAAGCTTGCTAGGTTATATTACATGCTGCTGGTTCTAACTCAATCTGTTTCCTGAGTCAGGCCTTGCAGGCACCTGCCAGGCCAGGAGGTTCATCTTCCTAGGTAACAGCAGCCAAAGTCACTTTGCCTGGAGATGGAATAGAAAATGTGAACTGAAAAGAATTATGGGAAAATTATTTAGATGGCAGTAACAGAAGAGACTATTTATGATGCTCCACAGAGGAAGGGGAATCTCTGGAGACCACATCTGGCTAACACCAAGTATTAAGCTCAGCATCCCACACAGACGCACTCATGTGGGTTCTCTGCAAGGAGCCAGAGAGCTTTCAATGGGTGAACTTATTTCCTCAGGCCATTTAAGTCACCTGTTCTCTTCTTTCACCCTCCAGGAAGTGTCCACAGTGGGGTAGCCTTGGAGTTTAACAGACTGGCTCCCCTGATGTGCCATGTGACTTGAAAGGACACCTAAGGATTGGTATACCCACTGTGTTCCAGCAGGATTGAGTCCTATGAACTTTGGAGGCTCCAGGAGAGGTCTGGAAGGTACTACTGAGACCAGCAGGGAGATGGGTGTAGACAAATGGGCCTCTGTGCTGGCATGGCATGGGGGTAAGGAAGCAAAACAATAGGCCAAAGACACAATCCACACTGCTGGCTTAACTTAACAAATCAAAAAGAAACTGATGACCATTTAAAAAGCTGATGGTAAGTTTAGACTTCAACTCTAACTGCAGTGGCAGTAAGACATGCACTATCTAAAAATGACAAGGAAGATGATGGCCTGCTGGCTCCTACTTGTTCCAGTGGGTCTTTGAGTTGCGGTACAAGGATGGAAACATGATGGGCAGAATCTTTGCTGCATTGTCACTGATTAAACTCATAATATATTCGTTGTTCCAGTAATACAGTGCCCGCTCTGCCACCTGAAACACAGGGGTACAGAAATGTTGGTGATCTGCACAAAGATATGAGGCGAACACTCTTCTTGTGAGTACAGTAAGTTATACCAGACCAGACAATCACAATTATTTTCATCAATTCTAAATGGTATAGAATGTGACAATGAAGAGCAGTCAATGAAGAGGCAAAAAAAAAACTTATACAGCAGGAAGTCAACATTGTCATTCGCTTCTATGAGACCGCAGGCTGGATGCCAACACTAAGTCAAAGAAATGTATGTGTGCGTGAATGCATGAATCTGTCGTGTATGCATGTGTACATGTGCACACACACATATGGAGGCCAGAGGTTGACACTGGGTGTTTTCCTAAATTGCTCTCTGCCTTATATTTTGAGACAGGGTCTCTCATTGAACTTGAGGCTCTCCAATTTAACTAGGCTGGCTGGTAGGGACTCTATCTAGATCCCCAGTGCCAGAATCATAGGTGGACCAGGTGATCCAAACTCAATTTGTGCAATGAGCACATTATTGACAGATCACCTCTCCAGCCCCATCCTCACCCAGTCACTCCCACTCATCCTCTATTAGCTAGGTCTCTAGTGTGTGTACCACCTACTTAGCATGGAGGCTGAAGCAGAGCCTACATTCGGCTGGGGAATAGAAAACGGAGGGGATGAAACTGATTTACTAGAAATGACAAATGACGATGGTCAGAGGCAAGAGGGTTGTGTCTGCCAGCATGGAGGCTGTATCTAAGACAGACCCTGTGTGAGTGATCCTGAGGGCAAGGACAGCAAGGGAGTAGCCAGTCAGAGGGACAGGGGCTGCCAAGGCTGCAGGGTCACATCTCAGGGTCTGAGAGTGGGCCCTCCCTCAGGTGAATTAGGGAGCTAGGGGGACTCCTTTGTATTAGTTACAAGTTCCCAATACAGACAGCTGAAAACCAAAGTGAGCATCCACAGCCCTCCACCCGGGTATGCGGGGCTCCGTGCCTCTGCCCTGATTGCTGTCCTTCACAGTCAATGGGCACACATGTACACTCTGAAGAGCCGCCAGGGGTTTAGTTACTTTTCTGTACCTATTGTAAAGAGACACCGCAACCAAGAGAACTTATAAAAGGAAGTATCTAACTGAGGGCTCCCAGGTCTAGAAGGTTAGAGTTCATGATCGTCATGGTAGGGAACATGGCAGCAGGCAGGCAGATAAGGGTTAGAGCACTAGTTGAGACATGTTGAGACAACCAGAAGGCAGAGAGAGGGAAGACTGGGCTTGGCATGGGCTTTTGAAATCTCAAAGCCTACCTACTACCCTCAGTGACACACCTACTCCAACAAGGCCACACCTCTTAAACCTTTCCAAAATACTTCTACCAGCTGGGGAACAAGCATTCAAAAGTATGAGCCTTTGGGAGCCATTCTCATTCAAACCACCACATGGGATCTCTTGGACCCTTTCCTACCAATAACTTGAAGGAGGTATGTCATGCCTCGGACTAGACTTTTTGTTTGATAGTCAATGGTTTCTGGGAGAAGTATTATCTCCTCATGTAGAGAAATTCCAATTAAACTCTACATACCCACCTTATAAATAGGTTTCCACATAGTTTGGCATTTTTCTGTCTCTGGGGAGGTTCAGGTTCTCAAAACTCCTGGTGTATCTGTTTCTTCCTGAGATTTTAGACCTGTGCCCTGGCTAGTGTCCCAAGGCAGGAATGGGGAGATCCAGATAGTTTTAAACACTGATGCTTGTTTGTGAAAACTGCTCACTCCTTAAGCTCTGGAAACAGAATTTTCCTGTTCTAGTTTTCATGTAAAATGCCTGTGGAGGTCTAAAACAGCAGCTCAGCTGTATGCAATGGGAAAGCCTGTATTAGAGGCTCCTCCTCAGATACAAACCTGGTCCTTCTGCTCTGTGGCTTGTGGCTGCATGCTCCCTGAGCAGAGCTGTTGGGCTTTCTTGCTCCATTTTGCTAGTCCCAACGACGACCTTCCTAACTCTGGAAAGGCTCTGCGTGGAATGTCCTCAATATTGAGAAAAGAACCCCAAGAATGTCTCAGGACTGTTGGTCCCTTCTTAAGTCCTAGGTGCTCAGTTGCACGGTGGCTAAGTGGTCACAGCTTCCTGGAACTCAAAGTTCTGCTGATCTTTCCATCTTTACCATGTTTGTAATGAACACATTATATTTATCAGCTAGACACAGCAGGAGGGTGACCTTGGAGGGGAGGACAGCCAAGGCAGCTTGGAGAACTCAAGAGCAGAAAGTGAGCAAGGGGCACTACCCTCCCAGACAGGATTGTGGTAGTAAGAAAAATCAGAAATGCTATTTTTTTTTTTTAGTTTTTTGAGACACGGTTTCTCTATTGTAACTCTAGTTGTCCTGGAACTCACTCTGTAGACCAGGCTGGCCTCGAACTCACAGAGATCTTCCTGTGTCTGCCTCCCAAGTGCTGGGATTAAAGGCGTGCGCCACTATTGCCTGGCTCCAGACATACTAATTCTTAAAAGATGTAAGGAGACAAGTTTATATGTCAGAAAGGGAGCTCTTTTGAAGGGAGGGACTTTAGGTTTTTATTCTTGAGTTATTTATTGATTTTGATAACTCAATTATGATAAATAGGGCCCTATGAACCTGCCAGCATATCACACCTGAACACAGAGCTTTACAGAGACAATGGTGCCAATCACACTTGCCAATCACATGTTTCAGTGATGAGAATAGCGGCCAGAATTAAAACTACATAGAACTAAAACTTTATTTCTGGGTACAGGGTCTCTCTATAGCCCAGACTGGTCTCAACCAGTAGTAATCCTCCTGCCTTAACTTCTTAAGTTCTGAGATTACAGGAACAAGTCACCCTGTCTGGCTAAAATTTTAGCAACTAATTTTGAAGTACATGTCAAGTAAAAAAAAAAAAAAATTGAATTTCATCCTTTGATCAGAGCAGAACCAGATCACAAGCAGCTGCACACTGAGAATGTTCATTTCAACAGGAGCATCCTACTCCTGTTACCCAAAAATGCATACCTGGAAATGAGGACTGGAAACACATTTGGCTAACTGTCGAAAAAGAGGCTCCATGATCTTCACAAATTCTGATGGTTCAATTACATCTAAAATTTCTTCTAATTCATTTAAGAACATTACTTCTTTTGGACTGTGAGTCTTTGGCCAGTATTTGAGAAGTGCCATTACCACCTACAAAACAACAAACAGAGTGATGCTCATGAGATGCCAATATCTTAGAGGAAGATGTTTGTGCTTCTCCTAGACGTCCCTACTGCAAAGCAACATGAGATGATGCTGAGAATCAGCGTTAGCATGCCTTTTCTCTCATTAACAGTCTAGTTTTACACACTTTAATATCAGTTTTATGAGGCTCATCCCCTCTGATCACCAGATCAGTGGAGACAATGCAGACTGTGTCCTAGTGTGGAGGTAGCCAGTTCCAACACTGTTTTAGCAACATTCATACGTGTGCGAAATCGACTTCTCAAGTTAACTACTTGTATGCGCGCACACACAGTTTCCAACTTTGCTAAAATAGAAAGGTGTTGAAATGAAGCAGATGTAAGTTTGTATCCACTTGGAGCGGGACCTGAGCTGGGTTCATAATGCTCCTGCATGTGAATGTGCACAGAGGTCAGAAGAGGAGTCTGATGCCCTGGAACTGGAGTTAGAGATGGTTGTAAGCCACCATCTGACTACTGGGAACCCAATTTGGGTCTTTTGAAAGAGCAACAAGTGCACCTAACTGCTGAGCCGTATCTCCAGCCCCTTTCCCTTTTCTGAAACAGGGTCTTAACTACACAGCTCAGACTGATCTCATACTCAGGGTTATTTAGCTACCTCAACATCCTGAGCTTGTCTGGCTTGAACTGTACATCTTAAATGGTTGAACTGCATGGGGTATGAACTGTATCTTAAGTTATTTTTTAAAAAGTGAATTCAAATTCTTATACTGGCTGACATCTGACAAGACTGATTTTGTTAATCTTGGCTACATTTATTGACTGATTTTTATTGGAGATGCTAGGAATTATTGTTTTAAAATAATTAATATAATTAATTATAATATAATATTAATATAATTAAAATAATAAAGATAAAAAAATCAGAAATCCAACCCAAAAGAACCCAAGCCTTCACGTGCTGTTCAGTGACTGTAAAACAGTGACATAACCTGGAAAAAACTTCCAAAACAAACAAAAAAACCCCCTCGAGTCCAGCAAGTGACTTACACTCTCGCTGCAACACCAGTGACTTGAGTCGGAACACGTGCTGTCAAATGTGGCAGACTGAACTGGCTCAGACTGGTGGCCACAGCAGCTTTAGGTGCTGTGTTCCAAGAAGTGCCAAGCGCTATCACTGCAGTAGGAACTTGCAGCCAAACCACCCCACTTAAATTCCAATCCAGGAATGAGTTCAGCCTCCAACAGTGTTGCTGCTAAAGATGACAAAGCTGCCTGTAAGGCATGTGGTAAATGCACAATGTAATGCTTGCTTCGGGGAGGGGCAGAGCCGAGGAGGGGCACAGCCGACAGTCAGGGCCCAGAGAGATTACTTACTGGTTCAGTGAGGGTGCTGTCCTTCTCTAAAAATTGCACAACACAGTACGCCAGCTGGAAGGGAGGAGAGAGTGTCAGCAAGTCACTTCAGCATGGAAATGCCCTTCTAGAGCGACCACTAAACACCTGCCTCTGGAAAGATGGCCTGACATGGCTGGGATACTGCCCCATGATTGCAACCTGCTCCAAGGACTCATAACTGCCCTGAGTGATACTTTCAGGGAAATACCTTTGGTATTGATGCTCACTGGGTAATTCTTTTTCTGTCAATCTGTGACAGATTCCGTATCTATGCCCTGTTCCAACAACCATAAAAACCAGGGGACATCTTTTAGATCAACATCACCAACAAATCAACCAAGCAAAATGAGGATGTGTGTGGTGTTTCTGAAGATTAGAATGGACAAATAATATAATAACTGGAAAAAAGGATTCTACCAGAAATTTCTGAACTATTCTTTATTTTTCCTTTGAGATAGAGCCTTTATGTATACCCCAAAAGTTGCTGCAACCTCCTGCCTCAGCCTCAGGAGTGCTAGAATTATAGGTGTTCACCACCATGCCCAGCTTCTTTATTTATTACCTTTGTTCAACAATGAGTCTGATAACAAGCCAACTGGACCTGTTACTAGGTGATACCATCAGAAAATGAGTGAAATATTTTCCAGTAAGCCAATGCCTTTTGAATCAATGAAAGAATAAACTTTCTATAAAGTATCCTATGCCATCCACTGCAAAGGAGTTCTGGAGAATGGAATCTTGTTAATTTTTTATTTACTTTTAATTTTCAGACAAGGTCTTGCTATATACAGCCCAAGCTGGCCTTAAAAATCATGAATTTCCTGCCTCAGCTTCCTGAGTGTTGGGATTAGAGTTACAGGCTGTAAGTTTCAATGAGAATCTTTGGATTTCGTTTTCTTGCAGTGCTGGGGATGGAACCAAAGACCTTGCATATGACAACCAAGTACTCTCCTACTTCACCCACAGTCCTTCCCTGTACCTTTTTTGGGGGTGCACACATGTGTGCATATTGGAGGGGGATTAAAAATTTTATGGTTTGTTTATGTGTATAGGTAAGTCTGTGCACCATGGACATGCAGTACCTACAGCAGCTGGAAAAGGATCCCATGGAACAGGAGCTACAGATGGTTGTGATCTGTCATGAAGGTGCTGGGAATTGAACCTGGGTCCTCTGGAAGAGCAGCCAGCGCTCTTAACTGCCATCTCTCCAGCCCCTGTCCATGTGTTCTTTATACATTATTTTATACATTATTCTTTATACATTTTATATATACATTTCTATACATTCTTCTTTATAATGGAATCCTATTCTGTGTCCAGCCTTGCGGAAGCCAAGAGTAAAGGATTATGAGCTGTAGCTGAGAGTAGATACCCCTTTGAGACTCAACATAGTTCAAGTTCTGTCTATGAGAGCAGACCCAAATACAGCGATATAAACTAGTCAGGAGCCAGTAAATGACCTAGTTCCAGCACAACCACAGTCGGATCCCTGCAGCTCAAAAATCCGCTTGTAAGAGTTGTCAGAGGTCATGCCACGGGCTGTGACCAACTGGCTTTTGTCTTTAAGGTATTACGTTTAGATCACACTGTAAGAAGCCTCCTTTCAAAGCTGGGCCCTCCTGTCTCTATACAATCCATATTCCAGAGATTCTCCTGAATTTTTTTGTATGCATAAATGTGTGTGGTGTTTGCGTATGTGTGTGGCTACAACATACATGTGTATGAATGTGTGTGGAGGCCAGAACTTGACACTGGTGTTTTCCTCGATGCGTTCTACCTTGGATCATCTAGGCAATGTTTCCCTCACTGAGCTGGGAGCTAGCTGCATTGGCTAATCTAGTTAACCAGCTTGCTCCTAGGATCCTGCTTCCACCTTCCGAGGTTGAGCGTACAGGTAGACTGTCACATCTACTTCCCACTTTCCTGTATTACGGTGATCTCAATTCTGGTCCTTACACTTGATGGCAAGCGTTTACCCAAGTAAGACATCTCTCACTACTCTTCCAAATTTCTTAAAAGGATTCTCTCTACCTGACTCTAACATACTGTCAAAACCCTGTTTTCACTGCAGTCCAGTTAGGGAAAGGAGGCACTCTGCAAAATGCTGGATTGGCATCTCATCACTGCAGAGGTTGGCAGCTGTGCTCAGCTGGCCTTACCTGGGGATGGTAGACACTCAGGGATTTCACTTTGTGCAAGGGCAGCAACACCTTCAACAGGAAAATCTTGTGCTCTTCCTTCAGTGGTAAGGCAAATCCATTAATTATACTGTGAAGAGAGAACTCACTTTGAATATTTACATACTCCAGATTATAAACAGGTATCTTTTTTTCAGTTTGTTTTCAGCATGAAAAGTCAAAAGGCAAAATACTTATTTCAGAATAAAGAGGATACTGATAAGAACAATAAAAACAACAAAAAGGCCTGCCAGGGAGCACAGCTGTTTTTATCTTTTTTTTGCTGTGGGGCACAAGTCACAGCACAGGGGGAAGCAGCTGGGCTGCATGAGCTCCTGGAGGTTGATTCCCTCCTACAACAGCAGGGGATTGGACAGCTCAGGGGGGCACCCAGCTCCAGGTCCTCCCACCCAGAACTTTCCTATAAGACCTCTACATTCCTGGTGGTAAATCCAGATCATTATCCTAGTGTGACCCAGAGTCTCCCCCACCTACAGTGTGCACACTGGGTGTTGTTCATTTTGTAGAAAAGGTGATTGAGGGGAACATTAATTGGCTTATCTACATGGTTTCATGATTTGACAAAGTGAACAACTGTTTTTTATAACTACAGAGTCAGAACGACAGTAACTTGGTCCTCTAGGGGTCATGCTCCCACTGCAGCTATCAAAGCTGGTATACACAGATGTAGTGAGAATCCTGGGTGAAGCCTGTGTTGGAGGAAGGGTGAGATTTACACTTAACACAGCTCACACCATTCCTGATATGACTGCAGAGGGCAACACCAGGGTGTAAACTGAGCTTTCTTCCCATTTAACAGAAGGAATTTTCCCAAGGTCCTGTGACTGGGAAGGGATACTCTGCCCTCCCCAAGCTATATTAAGTAAGCCATGTTGCGAAGTTCAGACTTATCCTAGGTACAGGACTTTTTCAAATCAGATCTAAAACAGCAACTGGGAGGGACCAGACCCACCAGACAACAGGTTGCTTGTATGTTTGCATGTATTTTGTGTGTTTGTGTGGACACATGCATGCAGGCGAGGCACACAAAGACTACAGGTTCAGAGGCTGTGGGGAACCACCAGATTCTGCAATAAAGACTGGGTGTCTTCACCTCAGGGCAACTCAGAACTTTAAGCTGCTAATGCACATGGATTCCCCAAGAGGCACTGGAGCAAAGCATGTCCAAGCCAACCCACCTCTTAGCTCCAAGGAAGTCTACTGGGAAACAGTGGGTCAGGGAATCTTATATTACATCTATAGCTTCTTGCCCCCCAAGTGATAGCAAGTAAAAATTTTACTCAGATTAAGATATTAAAAAAATTGAATTGTATATACATATGAAAAGTCAACAAACTGAAGTGATTTAAAATATTAGCATTTACTCAATACCTCGAATATAATCTATTTTTCAAACAAGCTTGTAATATCAACCTTCTTTTGTAACTATTTTTAACACTACTCAAAAGGAAAAAAAATGAAATTCCATAGTTTCTAAAGCAATGGACTGAGGTGTGTGAAGAGAGTTATGCCTATGGAGCCCCAAAAATGGAAGCACTCTGATCTACGAGCTCACCAATCTTCCTTCTCCTTACACAAAGCTATTTCCATTCTTCCAGGACCTAGCTTAAATCACTGTGCTCTGGGACGCTCAGAGTCAACGAGTTAAATCATTTTGGTGTCAACTCTAGCTTCAGCCATTCACTGCCAGTGACAAGGACTTACCTTCCCAGTATTTCCAGTAATTCCGCTATGCCATTGTGATGCTCTGTCTCATAAATAAACCTGGAACATACAACGTGTTGTTAGCCTTGGACCTTGAGTGGAAGTTAGAAAGACTACAGCAACCTGAACAAGGAAACAAAGGCTGCAGGAGCTGCTGAGGAGCCAGCAGCTCGAGCACGTGAGAGGACAGCTGCTCAGGTGCTTTCAGAGTTCACAAAGTCCTCAAAGCCCGGAAATGGAATACCTTGAGGGCAGAGAGCCTATGTACCTTAATTTTTTTTTTTATTCTAAAAAATTTCAAGTATTCAAGAGAGTTGAGGAAATTTCACAGCCCACACCTGTGTTTGAACCATAGATTTGGCTGATGCCAGTTGCACTGTTTGCCTGGTCATGTTTACATCTGTCCTATCCACCTCTTAATCCATCTTGTTTCTTTGCAGCACTTCAACAAAAGGTGATGACTTACCAATTGTAAAGCCTCTAATATCTAGCACAGACCCAGCAGAGGCTAGAAGCTCCTTTCTGAACATCCATGTTGCCTACCTCCCTTGACTACTGTCCCTGCTTCCTCAGGACCAGCTTCCCAAATGCAGTCCTCTTTTCTTCCTCTGCCCATCACACCCGACACATGCCTCCAAGGGAGTTCTAGAAGCATGCACCCCACTCTCTGTGTCAGCTTGTCTCCCTTCAGACAGGGACAAGGACTTCCTGTGAACGTTGTTCCTGGTGCTACGACCAAGCCTGGCATCTGTGTGCTGCTTTAAAATGTCTGGTGAATGAACTGGGAACAAGCATAGGAACAGGAGAATGTCCACCCCCCAGAGGAGTCCAGTCTCATGGAAACTGATCCTAGCTCCTTGGTGCTGGTCTAGTGCAGCAGGGCAGCACATTTAGGACAAGTGGTGGTGGAGCCCCGTCCTCAGAAGCTGCTTATTGAAGTTTCTGGCCCAAATTTCAGTGTTCCAAGACAAATGACCAGCAACCTTAAGGTAAAGACAAGGTAAGTATCCACAGACATGAAGAAGTCTGAGGAACAGGTTGTGATATTTCTATATTCTCAAATGGCTCCTACTAAGCCCCAAGGGAGGTCATGACAGATTCATCAAGGTGGGGCATGCAGAGGGGAAAAGAACAGTCTGTGAGTCCAGGAGACAGACAAGATGGTGGGCCAGACAGCAGGTGGGTAGGTTTCTAAGGCAGCCAGACACAGAAACATGAAGATGAGTTTGGCTGTAGTTTTACCAGAATGTGTGTCACACCTACCTCCTGCTGACCTTTCTACCTGCCTAAAGCACAGAGCTGGCATGTCGGTCAGTCTGCATGTGCCAGCACAGGAAAGTGACTTACTGTTTAAAACTCACCCTGAAGGTTTCCTCTTGCATCGCACACTTTACCTCAAGCGTTGATCCCCGGGCCCTGTTCCTCACCCCTCCTGAACACTACAGGAGGATGGTGGTCACTGTAAGCCATTTGGCTTTCCAAATTAGTATCATTTTATGAGAGCTTCTTAGTTCTAAGTACTTTTAACAGATTTGTGTAAAAAAGGGAAAAGGGGACTAGTTCTACCTTTCCAGGAGACATTCTGAGCAGACCCATTTAGAGCAAGCTGGGCTGCTCCTCACTCTACAGCAAAAGAAACAACCCAGACTGATCTGAATCTGGCTGAACTGCTGTTCAGAGCAGTCTCCTATATGATCCGTCCTGCACCTTGAATAGAGGAAGGATCTACTTCCCTTCCTGTAGAGCTGAACTGTCCGGTGGCTTTGCCTTGACAATACAAAGGTGGAAGTAAGTGGCACTAATTTCGGGCTAATCCCTTGAGATGACTGGCAGCTTCTCCTAATTCCTTCCTGGAGGCAGCTGCTGCTCATAACAAGTTGCACTGAAGCTGGAAGAGGTAGCTCATGTCTGTAATTCCAACACTGGGAAGGTGGAGGCAGGAGAATTAGTGTCAGTTCAAGGTCAGTTCAGGCTACAAAACAAACAATAACAACTACAAAAAAAGCAAAAACAAAGCCACAAGAAACAAGAAACCACAAGGCTCCAAGTGTGACCAAAGGGCCTTGTGGACAGAAATACACAACAATGAAAAGCCACTCAGGACATTCCTGTCCCAAATGACACCATGGGAGCACAGCAATTCTGCTGAGCTCAGGTCAAGGAAAGAACTGGGAGAGTAACAGGTGGAGACTTAAGCCACGGCACTGGGTGGGGCAGCAAGGAGAGAGCCTGACTGCTCTTGCTGGCCCCGCTAGCCCCCAGTTCACTGCTCTCCAAAGCACTGGCGTCATTGCTCACATTAACAAACTGACTCAACAAGAAATTACAAGTAGGGATCTTAGCTTAATGTTTCAGTAAGTTGAACCAAGTTGTTCAAAACTGCATTCTCTTACAAGATACAGATGCAGATTGAGAGGCCCTTATCCAGAATGCTCCGGACCAGCCATTTACAATGTCAGGGATCACTCTGATTATTCTATTCAATTAGTCCTTACCCAGGGCCGGAAGGTAATGAATGTTATGCAGTATTTTTAGGTAAACTATGACTAAAAAAAGTTTTTTAAGTGAAAAAAAAAAATCTGGAGACAGGTTCTCTTTATGCTGTCCAAGCCGGTATGTAACTATTAGGCTCAAGTAATCCTTTTGCTTCAACCTCCCATGATGCAGAAGTTTATTTCTAGTCATGTTTAAAATGGTTGTTCTGTGCATTGTTAGGAGAAGGGCTGCCTAGGCCTTAGCATTTTGGATTGTCTGCAGGTGTTGGCTTTATGTAAAGGATGTTTGATTCCTCATGATCTGAATGTGCTATCAATAGAACACTCGAGGAGCCTCCGTGTCAATAAAAACCCCTAAAGTCAGGCAGTGGTGGCACATGCCTTTAATCCCAGCCCTCGGGAGGCAAACGAAGGCGGATCTCTGAGTTCGAGGCCAGCCTGGTCTACAGAGGGAGTTCCAGGACAGCCAGGGCTACAACAGAGAAATACTGTCTCGAAAAACCACCGCCCCCCTAAACCAAAAAAACAAAACAAAACAAAAAAAAAACAAACTAAAACCCACCAACAAAACAAACACCTGAGATCAGACAATCAGGGCTCTAGGACGGCACTTGTCATGACAGGTGGTTCCTACTGCCGAGGTCTGAGAGTCGCACCTATGAAAATGCCTCCTTGTTTTCACTGCTGAGCAACACCACAGGCGTACTGCAACACTCCTGAGTTACTGGGACCTTAGGCGTGAGCCACCATACTTAGCTATTCCTGTAGTTTAACCATGACCACTGTGCCATCATATTAGAGCTCAAAATATTTAAATTTTTGAGTGTGTGGATTTCTGGGTCAGGGATATTGACCACATACAGCACTGTACTTCCTAAGCTGGTAAAAGCTGCTTGTGAGCTTTCTGATTGTCATCACACGAAAAGATGAGAAAAGATCCAAGACAATTAGAGATTCTAAGTAATATGTTTACTTTTGAGTGTACATGTCAAGATAATTATAGAAAAGCTGACCTAAGGGAGGAAACACAAAAATACCATACTGCAGCGCTCGCCCTTCTGTGAGAACTGAACTGAATCGTGCGTGTAAATTCTTGAGAAGCAGCTAAGCATTTCGGTAATCAAGGTAAGATCTCTAAGGTGGGAGGCGGTTCCACTTCCACACTGCAGGTGCTCAACAGATTTGTGGCTCTGCTGTCTGACCAAAACCACTAGTGCTAGGGAAACAAAACACTACAGGCAAAGTCTGCATTCTAGGGCCAACAGACTGGAATTCAAGTTGTGCCCATTCTGTGTAGAGAATGTCATCAGCTGAGGAATGGTCCTGTGAGGAAGCACAGCACCAAGAAGTGAAATACAGGAGTGGAATATGTAGGAGCTGACACCATTCCCTGACTACAAATCAGGGCTGGGCTCCATTACAGAAACATTATATATTACAGGGAATCTGTGGGAGGGCACCAACATCACAATGTGCCATCAGGATGCTCAGTCTCACTGCCTCAGCTCCCCTTTCTTGGCCACTTTCAGTCACTGTGGAGAAGGAAGGATTAGACAGGCCAAAACGCTGCCATTAATGGCTGACACCTCAGGTCCTGTCTCCAGACATAAGTAGGCCTTGGCCCCACAGTTAGTGTGTGAAACCTATCTATATTGTATCAGGTGGATATCACACTGGATTTGTTACTTCCAGGCTTCCCTGGAATCAGATGTCTGAGAACAGGGAGCCACCCCAAGAAGCCAACAATTCGTTAACTTACTAAGCTTTCCAGGTATTAGTAAGAGCTACACAAACTAGGCTGGGCACAGTGACACAGACCCTAATCCCAGCAGACGCAGGAGGATCTCTGAGTTTGAAGCTATCCTAGTCTAGAGAGTTACAGACTAGCCAGGGCTACACAGTGAGACCATCCCATAAAAGAGCAAGCTACAGAGAGTCTTCTACCAGCACTCACTCTGTATCACTGTTGGCTTCACACAAAGCTGGTGCCACCAAGGCTGCCCCTGGGGAGTATGGGCCATGTCAGCTCCCCCCGGGGAAGGAGGTTTGAAGGCCGAAGGCCCAGGGCAGGGCAGGACAGAGCAGCCTGGGATGACACATGGATCACATATTAACTAGACAGCACCAGTGGCACAAACCATGTGAATGTAGCCTTGGCTAGTGTGGACCTCTGTGCAGATGAGGCTGGCCTGAGATATGGCAATCTTTCTGCCTCAGCCTCCCAAACCCTAGGGTTCAGGTGTGTACCTTCATGCTTACCTGGGATGTTAGATCTTAAGAATCATGAGGCCTGGTCAGAGATGAGGCAAGGGTGGGGAGGAGGGGCTGGTGGGTGTAAGACACCAGGGGTCACAGCCACTCAATGTACTTGGAGGGTTTTGATGTGTCCTTTCTGAACTGAGGGCTGACAGTCACTCTCTGGTCCTGAGGACCCAGGTCTGGGCATATACAGAAAAGCTGTCCTGCTCTGCCTGCTGCAGGGTTCTCCTCTCAGTGCTTGGCTGGCCCACAAACTGCTCACCTAATCCACAGATCACTCTTCTCTCCTCCTGTCTTCCCTGTGGCTGAGCAGGAATAAGGTAACAAGCAGGCTAACAGGACAGAATCAACTCATGCACAGTCCGGGCAACTGGAATTCTACAGGGACCCAAGGAAGGCTAGGGTATGTGGTAAGGCATTGGGGAGGGGAAGCAAGAGTGGACCAAAGGGAAGGGAGCAGTCAAACTGCATAGAGAACCACAGAGGGACAAGGAGGCAAGCTGGCACACAGCGCGGTGGGATGTGGTGGTGTGGTGGGGGTAACCTGAATATGACTAGCACACTGCTCAGTTTCCCTCCTCTGTCCTTGATGTGACAGCCTCAACGGTGGGTGGCACCCACATGGAGACTTACCTATAAAATATATTATTTATCTGTTTCCTGATGTAAGCGCGCAGGCCTAAGAACTTTCCATAGATTCTGTGAAGGGTAGTTTTTAGAAAATCTCTCTCCCGAGGATCCTCGCTGTCAAAGAGCTCTAGAAGCTTTAAGAAAAAAATAGTACTTAGTGACGGCAACGATTATGTACTTAAGGCTGCTGGGGAACACTTAGTTGGAAACTTACCTGCAATACAAACTTCTGATCAATATATTTCTTTGCTATATTGGGCTGGAAATCTGGAGACTCTAAAAATCTTAAGAAAAATTCATAAACAAGCTAGGAGGGAAAAAAAAAAAAACAGCGAGTCAAATTACGTAGTACTTCATTAGGTGGTTTAAGAGCACCTCAAAATCAACCTTTATTTGCTTGAAAAACACTAGATTAAAAACCACAATGCATATGGAATTAACGCTGAACTATGCGGCTTAAGCCTAATTGTAAGTGCAGATGGAATTCTTTTATTTAGTGAGAACCACAGACTATCTCTTAAACAGCACATGATGCTTTTCATGCTACACCTGGGACCATGACTAGCCTTGGGAATGGGGTCTGCAGTTGCCATTTACCTGTGTCATGGAGTTCTAAGTAGACAAGCACTTTAAGACTGCTTGGGAGAGGGACACAAAAACACAGACACTGAACCACAACCACTGTGGTTCCTTTTGTAAATAAACACAGCTTAGTGGGTGGACAGCATGGACACCTGTCATGAGCTGTGTGGAAGCCAGGTGCCTTCAGGGCAGAACCTCTGGCTCCTTTCCAAGTTTCTCACTTCTTCTTTCCCCTTCTCAACAAGGACATATGTCAACACTCTGCTTATGCTGGCTTCATAACCAGTCAACCTTGAATCTTACAGATATGTTGGGGGAAAAAATCATTCAGCAAGAAGCCTGGGATGCAAAGGAGCAGAGGTTAATGCTAGGCACTGAAAACAGGGGACACACCTGGGAAATACTATAACCTTGTGCTGGCTAGTTTTATGTCAACCTGACACAAGCTAGTCATCTAAGAGGAGGAAAACTTGCTTGAGAAAATGCCTCAATAAGATAGGGCTTTTAAGCAAGCCTATAAAGCATTTTCTTAATTAGTGGTTAATGGGGGAGGACCCAGCCCACTGTGGGTGGTACCATCCCTGGGCAGGTGGTCCTGGGTTTTACAAGAAAGCAGGCTGAGCAAGCCAATAAGCAGCACTCCTCCATGGCCTCTGGATTAGCTTCTAGCTCCAGGTTCTAGCCCTGTTTTGAGTTCTTGTCCTGATTTCCTTTGATGATGAACAGTGATGTGAAAGCGTAAGCAAAATTAACCCTTTCCTCCCTCAAGTTGCTTTGGTCATGGCGTTTCATCATAGCAATAACAACCTTAACTAGGACAAAACCTGAATTTAATGTTATCAGTAAAGTTGGCATCATCATTGAGGACACACAAATAAGTCTTTAACTCTGTAGCTTGTGTAACAGGTTCATAAAATTGGCCTATCAGTCAGTCAATCAACCAATCGCTTTCTCTTCTCATCTTCCTTTCCTCCCCTCCCTCCCTCTGCTCTGCTAAACATCTTCAGACCATAGATCCCTTTATCCCAGAAGTCCACTGGTCAACAGCGAAAGAGAGGCCCTGGGCCACCACCTACATAGCATACACTATCCTATCTGAGTTGATGCCAAGTCCAGTACCTGCAGATGAGGCCAGGCTGCTTCTAACGTTGGTTCATCTTCTTCTGGGTCGAATTCTGCTCCCGTAGGATTGGAGGAGGGTGGCAAGGTTCGAAACATGTTAACTGCAAACTAAAACCCATATATTCCATGATTACAACCAGGATACTTTAAGTATTAACAAGAATATTCCAAGGAACATTAGCTAAATAATCCTAATGATAGATGCTTCTCATTCTAAGTTCTTTCTCTTAAAATTCAGAAGCAGTGTGGATCTCCAAAGGAGACAGGGTCAAACCTGCAGCTTAAAGCAGACCTTTCTAGGCATGAGGCCACCAAACTGACTGCTGAAGTCACTCTGACTGTCAACTGTCAAACTGTCAAAGACAGCTGACCCAAGATGACGCTATGAGATGTTACATTCAGTGAGTGGGGAAGCAAAAAGACAGGAAAGGACAAGATGACAAAGGCCACAGAAAAGACGAAAACGAGAACCCTGAGAAAACAGCAAAGGCTACACTGCGAAGGGTTGGCCCTGTAACAACCATGGAAACAACAGGTAGATGAGCAACTTCTTGGGCAGCTGGAGATCACTTGAGAGACAGGACTTGTTAGCTAGCACAGGGAAGAAGAGTTGACAGAGGACAGTATGTGCAGGGGCTGGCTGAGCAGAGCTCTTGGTCTATCTGGACCTGCACAAAACACTTTTATTGGCTAGTGATAGACACATCAAAGTCTAGGTTTTCTAAGTCATTAACTTGTAAGTTATTATTTTTTTTTTGCATTAAGTTTAGAAATGACCTATTATCTTATGACAGCTGTGAACCCATCAAATGCCAATTACAGTCCTCGGATCTGGTAACTGACTTATGATCAAAAAGTCCTTGTCCCACATCATCAAAAGCACAAATCCAAATGTCGGACATAAATGCAAATACTAGCTCTAGGACAACCTCAAGGAGGCTGGAGAGCCCTGCAGTTCAGAGTCCTGGTGGAGTCAGGCAAATGAGCATTTGACACTTCCCTGTTTTTCTTCCTTCGTTTTAAAGATTTGTTTTCACCTTCTGTGTGTGAATATTTTGCCTGCATGCCTGGAACTTGTGGAAGCCAGAGAAAGGTGCTAGGTGCCCTAGAATTGAAGTTACAGATGGCTGCAAGCCATTATGTGGGTGCTGGGAATTGAACCCAGGTCATCTGCAGGAACAGCTAGAGCTTCTAACAACCAAGTAATCTCTCCAGCCTCCCCTTCTGTTTGAGACAGGTCTCATTATATATTCCAGGCTGGACTGGAATTCAGTGTGTAGCCCAGATAGTTTTTAAGTTCAAAATTCTTCTGTCCTGGCCTCCAGAGAGTCAGGGTTATAGGAGTTAAAGATATTTCCTCTTACTTTACTGTCACTGATTCCTAGCTTGGGCTAGGAATTCCAACCTGGGCATTTCTTATGATGTCACCAGCAATAAAAGCTAGGAGCAAGAGTGCAGCTTATATGGAAAATGACATGAAGGTACAGAGTCAGTACAGGAATGCAAGGAAAGAAAAACTTGTTAGTCTAGAAACACAGGTCAATTGTGAGAGGAAGAAAACTCTAGATGCTAAACTCTAGTACCCATATGGTTCTACTGGGGTGTGAGTGTCAATTTCTGGCTTCTGGGGACTGGAACCTTCTGGAAATGTGCACAGGGCCCATGAGGCCTCTCAATGATGACAAGCAACAGAGACAAGCAGGTGTATGGGACATTTCTCAGCAGACAGGAATGAGGACAGGGAAGGCTTCCTGAGGCAACACACTTTTGAAGATGAAGGACGAGACAAGGAGATGGGATAAGCCCGGCCATACACAGCCTGGGTGGGCCACCAGTTCTTCCCAGGACCTGCCCAACAGTGGCAGAACTGACCCTGTCACCACCAGCCAATTCCCTGTGCCTTCCCAGGCTGTGAATGTGCTGGGAGAAGAAAGCCAGAATTGAGTCCTTTGCCCAGACTGACTGTCCCTCTCCCCTCATATGGAGAGGAGCAAAGGGGCCTTCAAAAATGGGAGACTGGCACTTTGCTCTCCGGTAAGTACAAACTGCAGGCGCAGGCTAGCAACTCAGTGTCAACTCAGGAGCAGAGTAGGGTATGCGGATACCTGGGAGGGTCAGGATATGCAGAGGAGGCTGGGGACCCAGAGGAAGATCTTATCGATGTTGAACACTGTCCTATAGGCATGGACACACCACACAGGAAGGACCAACACACTGGTGGAGGCTAGAGGCAGTGATGGGGCAAACAAGCAACTGTTCTCCTGCTCAGAGAGTATGTTAACCCCTTCACAGCTTATCCCCAGAAAGAGGTACAGATGCATCTCAGATGAGGCCTTCAAGCTAGATCAGGTTCTAAAATCAAAGATGACACAAGCTATGCAACCTGCTCCAGGAGTATGTAGGAGCAGAACCATGTGATGACACAGACCATGGTGAAAGCAGCAGCTGAAGAGGGACAAGGAAGCTTCTATCATTGGGTACTGTCATCCGAGGAGTTCTTGTGTAAGAAAACAAGGCACCAGGAGCTCCCAGTCACTTTCTTACTGTACCACTGACACAGTGTCCTTCCTTACCTCCCTAAAAAGGTCAGCGGAACTCTAAGACTTAGTTGGGGAAGGGACCGATGCAAACACACAATGTGACACCCCAAATTATACTTGGGTTTCTAATCTGTAGCCTTTTTAAATATAAAAACTTCAGGAGCCAAATTTGTGGACAGACACTGGTTGAGGAAGTAATGGTGGGGAAGTCAGCACGCTGACATCACCCCCATTCTACTGGGACCTGCAGTGTCCCTAGCGATGGAGCCAGGGCAGAGAGGCTCAGCAACATCATCTATGACAGGGAAGGAGGGAGGGCTGGCAGCCAAAGGGACTGTGTAGAGTCTATAGACTGGTCATGATCTTGTAAATGGAACGCATACATTCAGAGTACATATGAAGACACAGACACATGACAGGACTGGGTCACATATGGGAGGGCAGCTGCGGAACAGCACCTCTCTGTGGCCTTTTCTTATCTAGAATCAGGACAGTATCAGGCTGTTACTGTTACTGGGCCTCAACTGTGATATCTCTGAAACGGACAAACCCTTACTTCACACCACGCTGCTCTGAGGGTCACAAAGAACATCTGCAGAGGCATTCTGAAAGTTGCCACTGATCAGCATGTCCCAAATGACATCAAGAGCAGGCCTGAAAGTGTGCATATGTGTTTGTACACGATCCACAAAGCTCTGGGCCATGACGGGGACTGACTGTAATATCAGAAAGCACCAACACTCTCATTTTCACTAAGCCAGCCCTGCAGAACTCCCTCAAACTGCCTTGTTCTTTGATTTAAATATAAACCAAAACATCCTGAGAAACAATTTTAAAAGAAGATTCTTATAATTCAGCAACCCTGTGCAGCCTTTCTGAACCTGCATCAGCCATTTCCGATGGATAGATTAAAGAACACTTCACTGTGACATGATGGGTCAGTTCCAAACAGAACAGTAATCTCATTCCAGAGACACTAGGAAAGTTTTCTGAGAAGTTTTCACTTCTCAGCTCTTTGGTTTCAGTTTCTAACCACCATGAACTCCTGCTCCCTTCTCTCCTGTTCCCTCTGTCTTAGTGACCATGGTTTCTATTGGGGAGTTCAAAGGCCAAATAATGGCTATTTCCAAACACCATTCCCCTCATAGATAGCACTGGAATATCAACCAGGTTCTAAGAGTTAAACTGCAGAGACACATTTCTGAGACTTTTGTTAAGTGGTTACTTGTTTGTTTGTGATATCAGCTTAGAGATATTTACGCTGCATGCTCTAATTTTAAAAAAAAAATAAGATTTACTTATTTACTTAATTTTTTGAGACAAGGGTTTCTCTGTTGTTAACTCTGGATGTCCTGGAAGTCACTCTACAGACTAGGCTGGCCTTGAACTCAGAGATCCTTCTGCCTCTCTGGGATTAAAGTTGTGTGCCACCGCTGCCCGGCTTAAGATGTATTTATTTTTATTTTATGTGTATGTGGAAGTGCCTGCATGTACGTACTGCACACCAGTGTGCCCCGTGCTGTGGAGGCCAGAAGAGGGCACTGGATCTCCTAGATTTGTAGTTACAGATAGTTGTGAGCCTCCTAGTCTTGGGAACTGAACCTGGGTCCTCTGCAAGAGGAAGAGTCTGCAAGAGTCTTAACCACTACTCCAGACACTCAACTTACATGTTCTAAAGTAATGGTTGAAAATATCAGGGAAATAAAAACTTACACAATCTTATAGAATATTAAATAGAGGGAATGCAGTTGCAATTCTTCTAACAATTCTTCTGAGGATTTTATAGCCACTGTACAGTTAAATGTGCAATACTATCTTACTTCTGATGAGTATGAAATAGGGTACTCATTTTAGAGTTCGAGTTTATTTAACACTTTTTAGTTTAAGAGTAAAAAATCCATACATGACAAGTACTGATTCTTAAGTTAGTTCAATTAGTATGAGTTTAAAATAACAGTGGAAGGGCTGGGGCTGTAGCTCAGAGTACTGACGGGCAGAGTACTGGTTTAGCATGCACGAAGGCCTGGGTTCCCAGCACATCCTAAAACAGCACACGGTAGTACATGCTTCTCATCCCAGCGAGTGGGAGGTGTAGGTGCGAGTGTCATAAATTCAGGGCCATTCTTGGCTATGTAGCCTAGGCTTCAAGGGACCCTGTTTCAAACAAAACAAAACAGAAAAGCAAACCAAACCAAACCCGAAACAAGTGTTCGCTGAGTATGCAGCTGCTTGGCAGAAGACTTCACCAAGCACAGGTCCTAGGTTCAATTCTCAGTGAAAGCAGAACAAGAGTGAATCAAGAAACATATCTTAAGTTATTTACCATGGGCCAAATGTTGGTTTTAAGTAGTCTCTGAGTATTGTATTCTGAAATGTTTTATACTAACACATTTCAACATGAGAAAAGCTGAACGCACTGTCTAGTGAGCAGTTACCCGGATCCTACTATCAGTGTCCCAACACACTCGCTTTGTCTAGCAGACTGATGTTTTTATTGGGATAAAATGTGAGGTGGTTAGGACGGCTCCAGAATTTCCAACCAACACACTGCACCTGCCACCCAACGCAAGGGAGTGAGAAGGGACAGTTTGGAGCTAAGACACTTCCACTCCCCAGTTACTGCCATGCCAGCCAACTGATGCACAGAGGCACAGGACCATCACTTATGTAACAACCTTTAATCCTACAGCCCTGTGCTCACTGCTGGGTCAGCTACAAACATAGCTAAGTGTCATAAGGGATGGGGTTTGCTCTACTGTCCCAAAGACCAAAAATACTAGGTAAAATATGTGAAACTACATTCTTCTGATGCTCGGAGATGGGAACAGATGAGGGGAGTCCTGTAATCATCACCAGCTCCCTGCCAGGCTGCAGAGCATGGACAAAGAACCCAGGTGGAGCCCAGAAGTAAGGCAGTGTGAACCTGCAAGGCAGAGTCAGTCCCACAGAGGAGGGAGCTGCACAGAGTTCTGCAACTGGAAAAGGTCATCGATTAGCACAATGCCACACAACAATTTGATGCGAGAAAACTATTAGAGGCCATGGAAACACACAAGAGAATTGGTGAGGACCCAGTACAGTTGGCCCTTTACCTGGGGGAGGGGGGTCCATGTCCCTGGATTCAGTCAATCAAGGCTCAAAAATATTTGGCAATAAAGCACTGCATCTCTGCTGAATATGCAGGCTTCTTTAAGGCATAATCTTCTGAAGAAGACAGTGTAGCAACCCATTACACAGCATTTGCACTGTACTAGGTGTAAGTATCCAGAGATGACGTAAAGCAGACAGTGACTGCAAGTGGACAGGAAGATGTGGTTATGCAGACATGATAACCCTCATATAGAGGACCTGAGCAGCCCCAAATCTGCGAATCCCCTTGGGTACTGAGAGATGACTGTCCTAGGAAAGGCTGGGGTGAGTGGCTGCTTTCATAAAGCAGACCAGGAAAACTCACAACCCACAGAGACTTGGATTCAACATCAGAAGGGAGAGTTGTTAGCCCTGGGTTAGCCGAAAGGATCAGGCACTTCCATGTTACTTAATTGTATCTCCAAGTAACTCTCCAAAACATCAATAAAAGGAGAAACCTAAATGTACAGGTCCCAACAGGACTAAATCAAGTTTCATGCAGCTAAAGATGAAAAGACAAGTGGAAAAGCAGGGGAATGTGATTTACAGAGACAGAACAGGCCATTCATCTGAACTGACCTGACTGATGTGGGCTATCAGCAGACAACAGTACTGAGGTTGTATTGTGTCCAAAACGTGAAGTACAGACATAGACTATAAACAAAAGATGCAAATCAAACCACCAGAGATGGTGACTACAGTGGAGAGATGAGAACTACAGGGTGGAATTAACAGATAAGGCATCATAGGAGAGACTGGGAGGCCAGGGGCCAAAAAGGGGTGAAACAGGCAGGAAAATGGGAACAAAGCAAAGAAACAGTACTAGTGAGCTCGGGACAGCTCTGAGAAGCCTGATGTGACACTAGGATCCAACAGAAGGCAGTGCCAGAGAGCAGAGTTCCAGAGACCCATGGCAGAGCACAGTGGAGTCCAGAACAGACTAATACAGTCAACTGACATACCACAAAGGTGCAAAGCTGTTCTATCGAAACTGGCAGCTTCTTCAACAGATAGAGCAGCTCAACACCCACATACTAAAGGAACCTGCAGTCAAAGGGACCACAGACCTAAATGCAGAATGCAAACCTGTAACAAAAACATGAAGAAAACCTTTCTGAGTTCCTCAGCCACGACACGACAGTATTACCAATTAGAGGAATGAGTCAGAACTGATGTCATCTAAATGAAGGAGTTTTTGGGCGCTAATATGCGCTGGCCCCAGAACCCACTGCAACATGTACTAAGTTCATGAACACCTGTGTCCAAAGCTCATCTATAAATACAGTAGCTTATGGCCAAAGCTAGAAGCTACACAGCATCATCACTTGCGGAAGGGATAAGCAAGCTGGGTACTTGTATAGTGAACGGCAAGCATTTACAGGGAACTACTAATTCACCCAACAAGATGAATCTCAAAACCCCTGCTTAGCAACAGAAACCAGACCCCAGCAGTCACACTGGAATGAGCCTACTTCCTTGACATTTTGGCAAAGACAATGGCATAGGTATAAAGGCAAATTAGTGACTGTCAGGCAGCTTCAGAAAGATACCTGCTAGGCCAGAAGTTCCTCCCAAGTTCCTGGTTCACCTCACACAGTCCTTTTAACCTCTTCACTGTGCTCCCAGAGGGAAACAAACAAACAAACAAACAAACAAACAAACAAAAATCACCCAGCAACTGTGATGGTTTGAGACTTGCTACGTAGACCAGACTAGCCCCAAAACTGCTAACATCTTCCTGTTTGTGCCTCTCAAGTCCTGGGATTGCAGGTGTGAGCCACCATACTGGGTAGCTACCTAACAACTCTGGAGATTAAAAGCTAGTTTTTCTGAGATATAACAAGCAATTAACTACACACACTTGACACATTGGACAATGAATTGTTTGGAAATGGAGATAGACAGAGCAGGGGAAAGGTAAAGCAAAGGAAAGTTGAGTTTTTTTTAAAATTTGTTTTATTTATTATAAAAGCAAGTATATATTTCTTTTACTATATATAGTACAGAAAAACTTCAAAATTGTGAGAGCAGATCTCTAAAAAGTGCTGATAATTTCAAAGTTAGCTCGTCACTGTCATTCACTCTTTAACCCATGTTATTGTAGCACTGGTAAAACAAACCACGAAATGAAAAGGAGCCATGTGATTGAACCCTCACTTGAAGGAGGGCTGTAAACCATACTGGAAACTTCACTGGAGATACCCATCTTTCCCAGTCCTGAGCATTCTTTCCCTCCCATTGCTTTCCATTCCCATTACAAGTATCTTTCCTACACTGACACAGCAGGCACGGAAGCAGAGAAGGGTGTCCAAAATCAGCATCCTGTGGCACAGATGACTGTCCAGGGATGTGGCTGTGAAACATCAAAGGTTTGTTCCAGCATATTCTGAGGAAAACCTGTAAGCCAATGTGTAATCAAGTACGCAACAGTGAGCAAATTAATGGGGCAAGCTCTAAAATAATGGCTGAACTCATTTTCCTGAAAACCAACAGAAGTCCTACGCGGGCAGTACTACCATCATGCTACACAGATTGCTTACTTTTAGTGTTTTTTTTTTTTTTTAAATTTGTGGATTTTTGATGATAACATGTGGTACATAATCAGTATTGAAATTTTAAATTTATCAGAACATATAGCAAAGGGGAATTTCCAAGGTCACACTATGCAAAGGTAGGAATTGCTAACAGCTGGGACTATACTCTCTAGGTTTATTTTTAGAACCTACTTAAATAAGGAACCAATAACTCAGACTCTGATATGAGTGACACTTCGCTGTGTATTTCGTGACTCACTTTCTCTTGGCTATTTTGATTTCATCCTTATGGATTTATTTCTATGTCACCGACACAGGGTGACACTTCACACTACATGTTTTTAATATCGCAGTCACTACTTAACCTAATCTAACCGACTCTCCATGAAACAGTTTTGCAGATTCATATTCTAAAAACCAACAGGCAACAGAAAAGTTAGGCTATGGGTATACCACAGTTCAGGAATGCCTGCCTGGCATGCATGAGGCTCTAGGTCCAATCCTCAGTGCTGCGAAACAAACAAACAAACAAAACCACTTACACTAAACCAAACACCCAAAGTCACAAAAATTACCTAACTTCGAGGTAACAAAATCTAGGAATGAAAGTTAGAAACAAAACCTAGACTAGCCCCAGAAAAGAAGAGATATTTCAGTGTCACCTGGTAAAGGTTCTGCAAAGCCCTGAAGGGTGGTTACTCTCTGGCCTACTTCTGAGGCCACGGAGTGGAGATGACAACTTGGTCTCAGTGGACACCCATCTTTCTAACCTGTCCTCTATGATCACGTAAAGCGGATGACTGTGAGAGCTTTTTGTACGTGGACGTCAGAGGCCAACCTTGGGGTGTCATTCCTCAGAGGCTGTATACTTTTTGCTGTTGTTATTTAAAGAAAAGAGCCTGTCACTGGCCAGAACTTACAGAGTAAGATAGGCTTGCTGGACACTTTAGGGAGTCCTCACTTGTTTCCACCTTCCTAGCACTGGTACTACAAGTGTGTTCTACCACATTTGGCTTTTTTTTTTAAACATGCGTTGTGGGAACTGAACTCAATTCAGGTCCTGCTTGCAGGCAAGCACGTTACTGAGATATCTCCCTACCTCTTGGTAAGTGTCTTTTTTTTCTCTCTGCACTAATTTGCATTCAAAGTGATTAAGCTATGGGCCTAAAGCAACTCTGGATCAAGTTCTTCCCCAACTGCACCATGCTGTTTTGTGGGGCATAATCAAAGGCAGGCAGAAGACATGTGGGCATCGGGCCAGATGTCTGAGGGTGAGACTGTAAGAGCTACCATCATATAAGGATTTCTAAGAGAATAAAGCTGCACACTGAGCATGGGACATGGGGCACAGAGAGAAAGTTGTCACTGTGAGTCTGTGGACCAAGTCTGAGCTATCCTAGAGTGTCTGATATATTCTTTGAGCATATGCTGTAGTAAATTCAGCATCTGCACCTAGAACTGGAGTCGCCGTCCTACTTGAAGTCAGAATCCTGGACAGCAGCTCCTCCCTAAACATCTCGAACCAAATCTACCTACCCTACTACCCACATCTGCCCATTTCTCTCAGCCATCCCAGCCAAGGAGCTTCCTCCACTACTTCTCTGAAATGCTTCAGCACTCCTCTGTCCCACAGGACCTCCATGTCAAAGCCCTTCCTATATGTTCTCAGCAAGCAGCCCTACAGGCACTGTGTCTACCAGCAGGCTTCCTTAGGTTCCCAGGTTTGAGACCCAGGCTCTTTTTGCTGCCTCAGGCCTCTGTAGCATTGTCTGCCAGGCACCACACTGCTCCACTCTCTGACTCTGCGTGGACCAGCTCATCCTGACAGTGATAGTGCCAGGCCTCAGTTCTGATTTGTGCCTACTGCTGTCTGGTCTTGTTTCTCAGACACGCCCAGGCAGGTTCTGGGAGGGCCAAGACCGTATTACCGTTTTCAGGGGAAGCATCCCAGGGCAGCAAGGTCCTGGAGTCCATAATGGATGCAATGTTTCCTGATTCAGAGCTGTGTTCTATTTAGTGATCCAGCACAGGTGGCTGGGTAATCCCAGAGCTCAATGTGCTGAAGGGCCTCCAAGCCAGCCAATCTATCCAAACAGTGTTCTAGCCAGACCCCTTTCTACCCTCAAGGTCTCCTTCCCTGTGCCCAAGGCTTTGTAGAAAGTAGCATCACATGAATTCAGTGATTCAGGAGCTCAACTTTCCTCTGAAGGGATTTATAGTCAGAAGGGTTTTTGCTTTATTTTTATATAAATTAGCTCATTCAGGGTAGGGATGTTTAAAATGGCAGCACTCCTAACTGGTCTTTCAACTCCTTCAGTCTTTGGGTAGCAGACTTAACTGTGACATCAGAAGTGGTGTTATAGGCCCAGGTCCATCAGCCACAATTTTTTTGCAGGACCCACAGTGCCAGATGTGTGGGCCTGTCTCTTCACCTTGGTCTCACCACAAAAGGAGCAGGTGCACTTGGCGTGCTGGCTGATCTCAATCTTTTTTGCTGTTTTCTAGAGAAAGGCACTGTGTCAGGTTCATATTTACCAACAATCTTGACCTCAGTGCATTCAGCCATGTCGCTGTGACCCAGGCCTGAGTCCAAAAAGGAAACCAGAGAGTTTCTATTAAGCCTGTGGCAGGTGTACCTACCAGCAACCTGATGGCATATGAACACAGAGTGCTGCAGGGCATCCCCAAGGGTCTGCTTCTGCAGGGCACACGGTACCGGCAACCTGGACCTCTGACAAGCTTCCATGGGGTAGGTCCCACTCACAAGGACATTTGGACAAACAGGCAATGAGGTGCTGGAGATGTGGAAAAACTTATACCCAAGATTGCAGATATGAGTGTGAAATAGTTTTCAAACTGTGAAGCACACAGATCACTCCACTGCTAGGTATACACCCAAGAGAGACAACTCTGCACAAGCACTGCTTCGTGGCAGCTTTATGTACAAAGGCCCAAGTTCAAGCTGGTGTGATGGTGCATGCCTGCAATCCCACAGGCAGGCGGATCACTGTGTGTTCCAGGCCAACCTGGTCCACATAGAGAGTTTTAGGTCAGCCAGGGCTACATAATATAGAGACCCTGTCTCAAAGCAAGACCAAAACAAAAGCCAGAAATAATCCCTAATGTCCACCAACTGATGAATGGATGGGCAGATAAACCATGTGTATCTGGCCTGGAGAGGTGGCTCAGTGGTTAAGAGCACACTGGCTGCTCTCCCAGAGAACTCAGGTTTGATTCCCAGCACCCACATGGCAGCTAACAACCATCTTTCATTCTAGTTCCAGGGAATGTGACATCCTTTCTGGCTTTTGAGAATACTGCACATACATGGTACACAAACATGTAGGCAAAACACCCATGTTTCTATACAATGTATTCTATAAATTGTACAAATTCTGTAAAATGTATCTATATAATGAAATATTGTGATAAAATTATTTGTCCAAAAAGGAAATGAAATATAACCATAGGCTATGACATGGATTAGACTCAAACATACTCTCTGGAATGCTTGTCATTAAAGACACATTGTATGAGTCCATTTCATGAAATGTCCTGGACAAGCAATCTACAGAGACAGAAAGCAGGTCAAGTGCAGGCAGTCTCCAGGGAGCAAGACAAGAAAGATCTCCTCTGGGTAGAAATGTTGTACTATTCAAAGTGATTAGTGTGTACACTCTGTTAAAAACCTGAATTCCCCAAGTAGGGGGTGAACTATAAGATAAACAACAGCCATTAAGAAGCCATACAGCAGTTGGGCACTGGTGGCACATGCCTTTAATCCCAGCACTCAGGAGGCAGAGACAAGCAGATCTCTGAATTCCAGGCTAGCCTGATCTACAGAAGAAGCTCTCCAGGACAGCCAGGGCTATTCAGAGAAATCCTGTCTCAGGAAAAAAAAAAAAAAAAGCCACAGAGCACTCCAGAAAAACAGGCAATGTTTGTACAGCTAGCTACAGTGCTGTAGATTCTTCAAAGTTAGTAGAAATTAATGTCTCTAAAAACAGCAGGAAAAAAATCTATACATACTCCAAAAAGAAGAAACAGAATAGCTAAGCATGGGCAAAGTGTTGTGTGAGTGGCCATTGTCCAGGGCTGAGGGCTGCAGAGCTTCTCAAGAGAATGGACCCAAAACAGGACTGGCTGAGATGGAGGCCTTGGCTGATTGCCTGAACTTCACATGTTCTCTGTGTCTCAGAGTATCACACACCCCACCCCTTCACACTCTCTCTTTACTGTACTTTTCATCAATGCTGCATGCTACTGCTAAAGGCTGGGTCGGAACAATTGTTCCCCAGCTCCTGGCACTGTCTTGGGGGTTTCTGAAGTGGGAGGTGGAGATGGTAAAAGTGAGTCACTGGAAGTGTGCCCCTGAGAGGCACAGGCTGACCAGAGCTCTCTTGGCTTCCTGATTCACCAAAATGAGTACAAGTCATACCATGGACAGAACTGCTGACCACCATGCTCTCCCCGACTGCCTGGTAGTTTGTCATAGTGATGAGATACGAGTAACTAACATACCATCAGTCCATACAAATATGGCAATAAAAAAACCCCAAATCCAATCCTCCCTGCTCACAAAGCACCACACAAACAGGCCAGGGAAACCACACATACAGGTATCTGACAGTATAAGTAGTTCACAACTCTTTTCTCTCTGGATTTTCTTGCCCACGTGGGAAAAGAGCAGAAACCGCACCCTCAGCCTTGCAACCCGGGTTGTTTTTCTTCTGCACTACCATCATATAGAACAACGTAGTAGGGGTTGGGTCACTTCACCCTGTCTCCCACATGGAATGAAAGCTTCAGGAGGCCAGAAATCTATTCTTTCTCTCCTAAGAGTGCTTGGCCCACAGTGGAAATTGAGGAAATGTGTGTCAAATTCTTCTGGAAGCCAACTGTTCAACTCCTAATGGAGGGGATGATGTTCAGGAGTGGGACAAAGTTAAGACAGAAACGAAGACTTTAGCTAGGAAACCAGTGCAGCAAGAGTAGAAGCAATGACCAATCCAAGAAAGCAGTCTCCAGAGTGTTAGGTGTACCAGTAGGCAGTTCTGGTACTGCCCACTGCAAAAGTGAAAACAATTGAGAAACTGAGTCAAGCAGTCTGGAACACACGTGGCTCAAGGTAGGCATTTGATCCAAACAAGGCAGATTCTTCCTTCTTGGGTTAAAGAACATGTTAGGCAATACTGGCTGTCAAGACTTCTTTAAAGAATAGAAAATTTCCATACTGTAACTGACTTATTAGCAAATTTAGTAGGTACCAAGAAATATATTTAATTTTAAAAGAAAGTTAAGTTCAATATATTTGTCTTAAATGAAGGAGGAAATGGATCTTAAACATCTGACGTAAGAACAAATTTAATAATCACAGAAGAAAACGAAGCTATATTCTTCATCTGTGCCATTAAAAAAGTTCCACTGAGCAGTGGTGGCACACTCCTTTAGTTCCAGCACTCAGGATGCAGAGACAGGAGGATTTCTGTGAGTTTGAGGCCAGCCTGGTCTCCAGAGTGAGTTCCAGGACAGCCAGAGCTACACAGAGAAACTCTGTCTCAAAAAACCAAAATCAAAGCCAAAGCAAAAGTTCCAAGAGGACTGACTCTAAAATGTAGCATGATGAATATACCCACGAAAGCTGTAGAAGATACTCAGTACTGTTCCTTAAATTCTAGACTCTAGGTCGAATTTCACAGCATGTGAGGGCTGGAATTAAGGAAAGAACAAGAGCCCTGCCCCCTACCCTGGGCCATCTGCTTTCCGCTGAGTGCTAGAATTTCCCCGCACATGGATGGACAAGATATTTACTTCTAAAGGACACGAGGGTACCAACATTAATGTTACATATGCTTAAAAAAAAATCAAGCCAAAAAATTTAGAGATGATGTCATAGTACACAAACCAAGTTGTACCATTTCTATCCCACTGGGGAGTAGTGAGGGTTAAAGGTTACAAACAGCTCCTCTCACCACTAGGATATGTGACATTCATTCTTCCTGGAGGAAGAGGGGAAGCTCTTCCTAGGTGTGGCTGTGTCGGGCTGTGTCTCAGTGGACCCTCCTACAGCTCAGGTGGGGAGTGTGCCGTGGAAGCGCTGTCACTTACCATGTGGACGACCTCTGGGTAAATGGGCTCTGTGATCACATTCCGGTTGTGGGTGATGTATTCTACCATCTCACTTAATGCAGCTCGTTTTACTTCCTTCCACTTCAGGTCACTCAGTGGGTCAGAAACAAAGTCAAAGAGGACACAACATTGACGTAGCTTCTGGATAAAAAGCTTTTCTTGATCCGCAGGAGGAACATCTGAAAGGCAAGAGCGAGGGTTATCAACCACAAAGATGCTTAACACACAGGGCCCAGGAGACACTGCTCAGCCTATTTTTACTTTGAAGTAATATAGAGGTGAAGAAAAGAGATGGGTGAAGTAAAGAGTGGTTAAATATTCCTTAGACAGTGGTGTGTGTGTGTGCGCACGCACGCACGCGCGCCCCACAGCTGGTCACTGCTGAGCACAGGCTTGGTATGGCTGTGAGCACCAGTCACAACCAACCCTCCAGAATGCACTCAACAGACAAATACTTTCTGAGCAGTAACACTCACAAAAAGGGTGAGAACATGCAGCATACAGTAAGCTGGGTCTGGGTGATGGCTGCTGAGACAGTGACAGCTACAGGATGGGGGAGAGGCTTCTGACTGCCCAACACCAGCAACTGCATCTGCCCAAGGACCTGCAGTAAAGGTGACCCCTTGGTGCTCCTCAAAGCCCCTCCATTCCTCACTCTGGGTGACAACAGAGTTACAGAAACAGATCACTGTCAGGCTGGTGGGAGATGAAGCTAAACTGGATTCAAACACAGTTCCACATGGCAGTGCAGTATTTTGAGACGTTTAGAAAACTTCTATCCACCAGTGTGAGGCTGATGGTTTCTCTGGGATGAAGAGACCAATGATGGTGATGATGTTGGGATTTATGCACATATGCACACAGACGTGTTAAGGACTGGCCAAGAATCTTACAGCAGTTGTGTGCCTCGACCAGTCAGCATTTTCCTAGTGATTAGCAAATGGCACTATGGTACTGCCAAACAATCACTCCAAGTGTGCGAAAGACCATTGGGCTTTTATGGAATAAAGTGTGCCTACAACTCATCTGGTCCAGAGTCACATACAGCTTAACCCCTTAACAAAGTACATTCTGGTAAACGTCCACAATTCTCTAAGGGCTTCTCTCGAGACTACATCTTCCTATATCCAACCAAAAAAATCACATGGCCACAGGCTGGTATAGAGTAGATACATAAAGGAGAACTCAGCCATCCGCCAGTAAACTAGCCATTATAGAGAGTCCCCAAAATACAAAACCATGTCATTCTTCTCTTGAAAGTTCTGATTTTGAAAATGTATCAATTTTCATAAAACTGTTAACCTATCTAAATATATATAACAACTTTATTACTATTTTATTTTTTAAAATTCTTGGTGTATAGCCGTGGTTGGCTTAGAACTTGCTGTAGATCAGGCTGGACCTAAACTTGCAGTGACTACAGTGACTACCTCTACCTCTCAAGCACTGAGTATCAGGTGTGAGCCTGTAACTCATTACATTTTAAAATAGTCATAAAAACATTTTTTTTTCTTTTTGAGGTCCCCCCCCCATGGTTTAATTTCAAGTGTGTTCATAATAGATGAACTTGCATAAATCCTTTCAGTGAGTGTGAGGCACCCTGAGAGCACCTCCCCATACCAGCCTCCCCCTGAACACGTGCTGCTCTGCTTTCCTGTACCTCACGCCCTTCTAGAAGCTCATGGCCCTGTTCTCCATTCCTCTTGCACTACCCTACTGCCAACTTCCTGGTCAGGTACTCTACAGGGCCCTTCCTTCCTAGTTGGATATAGCAAGGCTATGCTGAGCCAGTCATCAGTGCCTGTAGTAAATACACAGCTACATAGCATTCCTCACTTCCCAACTGGATGCCATGCAAGGGCAGGCACCTTCCGAAGATGGCTTTTATTTATCTGAATCCTTAACAGCTGTCATTAGAAAGAACAGGCACACAGGTACTGCTACATAAATCCCATAACCCATTTCAAACCACATGGAGATAAAAAAGCTCTGAAGTAGGGTGAGGAGGTTGGACCATACTGCTAAAGGACACCTGAGAGATTATGGGAGCCACCACATCACACCATCACAATATGCAGAGCCTGCCGACCACCTGAACGCCCAATGCTGTCCAAGAAAGATTTGTTTTCTCAACTGTCTTCTTACTAGCCTTCAACCCTCATCAATTCCTCACCTTTGTTCGCATTCCAACATGCCAGAGTGCCTTAAAAAAACTTGTGCTTGTCCCAGCTTCTCTATGTAGATTCTGTCAGTGGCTTGTTCGTTTTCTCAGCGCTATAGAGAACTAAGAAGCCCACAGTTCACCCGTGAGTCACTTGGTGCCCTTATGCAAGCCCTACCCACAGCTTGGCTTCTACAAAGTGGTCAGTGAAGTCCCTTAAAACCACTTTCCTGCACAGTCCTTTAAAAACAGAAAGGAGGCAGGCATGGTGGTGCACACCTCTAATCCTGGCAGAGGCAGGTAGATCTCTGTGAATTCTAGGTTAGCTTGGTCTACTGAATGAGTTCTGGGCAGCAAGGGGTACACAGTGAGCCATGTCTTAAAATATAAATTGATAAATTAATTAAAATAGGGACTGGAGGGCTGGCTCAGTGGTTAAGAGCATTTGCTGCTCTTGCATAAGACCATGGTTTGATTCCTAGTACACACATGTCAGCTAGCAAACATCTGTATCCAGTTTTAGAGGATACGAAGCCTTCTTTTGACCTTTGGGGACACAGGCATGCATGTGGTGCACATACATATATGCAGGCCAAACACTCACACCATAAAATAATAAATTAATCTAAAAAAATTGAAAATAAAATATTTCATTTAGCTATTATTTCTTGTTTGTTTTTTTTAAACCAATAGCAACAAAATAGAGTTGCACAATTAAGATAATACACTTTACACCCAGTCAAGTATTTCCATGTTTTAGAAATGCAGTTTAACTTAAGTCTTCTTGATCAGTGCAGTCTTCTAAATCCCCCCTTTCTGCAGTGTGCACAGGAGGAACAGTGGAGGGCGGAGGTGCTGGAGAACATGCTTCATCCTGGGTAGAGAACTGTCATTCCAAACACCTCGTATGTGCATCAGTAATTTCAGCATGCCTTGTTTTCATCCATTTATTAAATGTGAGGTAATTCCCAGTTTCTGCAAGCTAAGTCCTCAACGATGCTAAGACGTGAGCCATACAGACACACATACAGAGTCTGTAGGGAAGGAATGGAAGAAAGACACCAGACCTGGGCCTCACAAGTAAGGGAGATGGCGGGGCTAAAAATGATCACTCTTTCAAAAGCGCGTCTCCTAAGTGTGGTGGCTGCTTAGAATCCTATTAGCAGCTAGCTATTCAGGACTCACAAAAACTGCAGTGCTCTTGACTGCCCAGCAGTGGTTTCCAGGCCCCTCGCTCATACTTGCCCACCACCAAGACGGCTGGAGCACACACCTCCACCGTGTACTTGTGTGCTGGAATGAATGAATCTCGGAAGACTGAGGCAGGAGAACTGTTTCACATTCAAGGCCAGCCTTGGTTACCCAATGAGTTCCAGGCCAGGCTGGGCCACAAAATGACATTTGTCTCAAACAAAACAGAAACAAAATAAAAAATAAAACAAAGCACAGGTGAGGAACACTAGTGTTCAACCAAACTTGGAAGCACAATGGGCACATTTGTAGCTTTATAAATGACCTGGTAAGGAGAGGCAGTATTCTAACATAGCATGGCATCAAAGTGTGCCACCAGAACCATCATTCCAGGAATGGGGACTGATTGCTGGGAGGACATCTTGCTGCTCAAGATGCACTGGTGGGATATAGGAAGCAAATAATATCTTCTAAAAACTGAGATGCACTTACTCCAACACATAAGCACCAGTGGACACCTGTACTCCAGGCTGTCTTGATGGGCAGGACTGAGCTAGGGGTCTAGAGACCACTGTGGGCCAGTGAAAAACATTGCAGGGTTTTTGAGTCCTGAATAAAATAAAATAAAATAAAATAAAATAAAATAAAATAAAATAAAATAAAATAAAATAAAAAGCTAATAGCACATGTGTGCAATGTGTGCCTCAATTACAGAAAGGACTAACAATTCCAGGTACAGATTTTAACCCAAATCATGGAATGTGTGATGGAACTGGCTGAGTGACTCAATTGCCTCACTGTGCCAAGAGGCAGTGTATGAATTCTGACCTTAAAAAAAAAAAAAAAGCCAAGGGAGACAGCCCAACTGGAAAAGTGCTTATTCACACACACGCATAGACATGAATACCTGCATGCACACACATATAGACACCACACACATACACTACACAACACAAACAACAAACCCAAAAGCCATGCCTTCCTCTACATGGAAAATTTTAGTTAAAAGGAATCTCTGATCAGGTGTGGTCTCAGCATGTAACTCTGGCTGGCTTGGAACCTGCCTGCTATGTAGACCAGGTTAGTCTTGAACCCAGAGATCCTCCTGCCTCTACCTCCCAAGTGCTGGGATTAAAGGTATGTACCATCATACCCAGCTACTTTTTTGTTTTTTCTTTCTTTTCTTTTTTAAAGATTTATTTTGCCAGGCGTGTCAGGTGACACATGCCTTTAATCCCAGCACTTGGGAGGCAGAGGCAGGTAGAACTCTGAGTTTGAGGCCAGCCTGGTCTACAGAGTGAGTTCCAGGACAGCCAACAGACAAACTCTGTCTCAAAAACACAAGGAAAAAATAAAAGATTATTTTTATTTCATGTTGTATAGGTTTTTGTTGTTTTGTTTCTGCATGTATCTGTTCACCATGTGTGTGAACACCCTCAGAGGCCAGAACAGGGTGTTGGATTCTCTAGAACTTGAATTTACATATGGTTGTGGATCAGCACTAGGAATTGAGTCCAAGTCTTCTGCAAGAGCAACAAGTGCTCTTGACCCCTATCTCTCTAGTCCTCTACTTTGTTTTTTGATTTTTTAAAAAAACAACAATCCACTAATCATTTTAATGACTATTTCTACTAAGCAAGTAATACACACCTTCAATCTCAGCATTCAAAAAGCAGAGGCAGGCAGGATGCAGAGTCTGAGGCCACCCTGGGTTACTTGGGGAGTTCCAGGCCCTAGTGTCTGCACAGACAGTGCTCTCCTCCGCCAGCACTGCCCCTTACTGTACCACTGCTACAGTTAAGAATCCTTCACCTCGTTTTCCTTCATGGTTGAACTACTCATAAACCGTTACTTGTCCCATACAGGCTTGGGGACCATGTACGTTTTCAGTATCGAGTATTCCAATACAGGAATATGAACAATTCCTCTGATTACTCAAGTTCTCCCTAAGCGTGTCTCAACAAAGTCTCACAATTTTTTTCATTAAATTGTGCTAAACAGTATCTTTTGGGTTTCTTGGGACTTTCTATGCTCTTATGCTACTGTAGATGATATTCCCCAAAAGATTAATTTCAGATTATTGTTGCAATACAGAAAAAACAAACAAACAAACCAATCTGTAACTGGCTACCCTGCTTAGCTGTAATGAGTTCTGACCCTGTTTCTGTAAATACTCCTTTCAATGTGCAAGCCCTGGAACACTGTTCCTCTTTCCTGTGTATCTGTGCAAGCCAGGATCTCCAAGTAGCGATGAAAGGAAGTGGGAGAGGCCCTTATTGACTCTATTGTTGCAGAGTAAAAAAAACCTACCTGTATATTCAAAGATACTCCAGTCTACTCACTAACAGCTGCTTTCATGGGCCTGGGTCAGCAGAATCTATATGTATTTAGTGCAAAGGGTCAGGAATGGGGACAGGGGCATCCTGGAGAACCATGGTGGGAGGAGCTGCTGCTCCAGAAGCAGACTTTCTATGAAGCTTCATTACACAGCTGAAGTGTGTGTGGCCACTGGGGGCAGAGGGATAGATTCCTGATTCACAGCAGCACTGGACTGCAGGACAGGGAGGAGGTTAGTCTTTCAACACAGGACACTAGGTTGGCTAGGACATGGGGCCCAGGAAATAGAAACAGAAAGAAAGGAAGAAGTCAGATCATATTACATACAAAACTCAAATAAACTGGAGAGTCACAGAGTTAGATCTAAAAGGCAAGGGTCTAATGCCTTTAAAAAATATTATGCTGGTTATTTTGTCAACTTGACATAAGCTTGGGTCATCTAAGAATAGGGAACCTCAACTGAGAAACTGTTTCTATCAAACTGGCTGGCAGGCAAGACTGTGGGGCATTTTCTTGATTAATGATTGATGTGGGAGCCCACTGTTAAGTGGCTACCATCCCTGAGGCAGGTGGGGTGGTCCTGGATTGTATAGGAAAGGTAGCTGAGCAAGCCACGAGGAGCAAACCAGTAAGTAGCACTCCTTCATGGCCTCTGCTTCAGTTCCTGCCTTGATTTCCCTCATGATGGACTATAATGGAGACATATAAGCCAAATTAACCCTTTCCTCCCCAACTTGCTTTGGGTCATGGTGTTTTATCGTAGCAACAGGAAGAAAACTAAGACAACAATTGCAGAATATCTTAGAAGAATCGCCAGGTGTGCCTTTAATCCCAGCACTCGGGAAGCAGAGGCAGTGGCTCTCTGCAAGTTCAAGGCCAGCCTATGGTCTACATAGCAAGTTCCAGCTGAGCTAGGGCTACACAGTAAGGCTGTCTGAAAAATATATGTATATATAAAATAAAATAGAAGGGAAAGAATCAAAGGATTTTAGACATAAAACCTAGTAACCACTGAAAAACTCATAAATACACAGTACAGCCTAAAACTTTTATCATTACCAAGAAGCTGGGTATGTGGTTATATATTTGTAATCCCAGCACTCTAGAAACTGAGACAGGAGAATCACAAATTCAAGGCCAGCTTGGGCTACACAGCAAGTTTGTGGGTCAGTGTAGGCAATATAGCAAGACTGTTTCAAAACCCCAAACAAACAAAAATACAACCAGACACTACCAGCTATCCAAGAGTCAGCATGCACTCAACAGCAGGGGAGGAGCAGAGCTTCAGCCAGCGTTCACACCCAGCCCATTGGGCTGAAGGGCTCTGGGTACTGCCAACTGCTGTTGAAGACACTTGTGCCCCGGGAGCTGGACCTGTACCCTGGCACACAGCCTTGTGATGTCAGCATCTACGTACCTCAACACACACAGGAGAATGTTCAGCAGAGCTGATCTAAAAGCTCATGCCCACCACGGGAGGAGAAAGGCACCCTGTACCATCTGAACATTCTAGCATGATGGGAGTACAAGAGTCAGCCAGGCTCCGATGCATCTTAACAAACATTGGTGTGAATATAGCGATGAAAAAGACTTATTTAAATTCTCTTGGCATACCCGAATCTGTGAAGGACCTGGAGAAGCCTTTGGATGTCTGGCAGGGTATAGTTCCATGGGTTTCTGTTTTATAACTATTTATTGCACTTTACATTAGCTAGCTGCTTCAGTATGTGAGTTACATTTTAAGTGAACAGGATTAAGTATACATGTATTTGCAAAAAAATAAAAAAAATTAAGAGCATATAGGAATAGTTGGGGCTGGAGAGATGGCTCAGTTAACTAAGAGCATATACTGCTCTTGCAGAAGACTTGAATTCGGTTTCCAGCACCCACATCAGGTTGATCACAGTTGTCTGTAACTCCAGCTCCAGGGGAATCCAATGTCCTTTTCTGGCCTTGATGGGGCACTCTATGTAGTTTTATGGGCTTATCTTTGTTGGAAAAAAAAAAAATACAATCAAGATAAAGACCTGAGTGACTTCTAGCTGTTTTCTATTTACATAAAGATCTTGTCTCTCATTCTCTTATTTCTACTTACCGGTTGGGAATTAGGATACAAATGTACAAAACAAAAAAAATTGACTTGATCTTTCGAACCCAAGATGGAGGAGAAAACCAACTCCCTCTGACCTCCACACACGTATTGCAGCACATCTACACATCCTCAAACCCAAATTACATATTCAAACCCAAATAAGTATTAAATAAAATGAAAAAAATTAAATTAATTAATTGGTATATCTATGGATTAAAAGTGTGTGTGTGTGAACCATTAGCTGTGTAAGAGACAGGGTCTCAGTAGGTCCTGAATTTCAGGACTGGTTGTATCTTAAGGAGCTAAATAAGAACAGCTCCAGGAGGAGATGGGCTTGTCTGACATGCTGAGGATTGGGGTTCCATTCTCAGCATTATAAACAAATAGAGACTGGTAAATCCAATACGGACATGCAGGCACTGTGCTGGGATGGATGATGGCTTCTAACAGTTGATACAAATGAAAAATAACTGAAGACATGAGGGAGGCGAGGGCACTACTGTGGAGACCTGAGGAAGCACCATGGGGACCCAGGGGAAAGGTGATCCAGTATAGATTGGGGGTGGTGTGACCCATTTGGTTCCATGGGGAGGTAATCCATTATGGATGGTGGGTAGAAGGTGATCTACTATGGTTTGGATATGAAGCAGCCTCCCCAAAACTCATGAGTTGGGTGTTTGTCCTCTGGCTATTCTGGAGAGTTAGCTAGAAAAAGCATGTCGCTGGTTCTTGTGGCATTATCTTTCCCTGGCTCATTCCTGCGGGCTGTAAGGCAACAAACATCCTCCACACATTTCCACCACCAGGATATTTCGCCCAAATTCGGGGAGCCAAGTTACTGTAACTGAGCACTGAGCCTGTCCAAGCCCAAACAATCCTTCCTCCCCCAAGTTGCTCATGTCAGGTGTTTTGGCCACAGTGAGGAAAAGTAATGAATACATGACCTACTCTGATGTCCCGAAAGAGAAATACAGGTTCAGGAGGAGCAGGAGCCACAGCTGGGGAGCTGTTTTAATGATGTGGTGCTTCAGCTATGCTAGATGGAGAGGACTATCTAAGGTACCCACTGGTCGAAGTGCAGGGCTTAAAGCTAAGAGGCAAAGTGATGAGATCACTAGGAAAACCAGAATTCCTCAACCAGACACTGTCATGGCTGAAGATGATGTCTACTTCAGGGTATGTTTCCTGTGTCATCCACACTGGTACTCAGTGGAATGTCTTCACAGAGCAGGGACTCTCCCTTACTCACCATCTTATCCCTGGCATCTACACTGGTTTTGCACATACCTGCACACACCTGAGTGAAACAGGCTAAGGTTATTTAAATGAGAGGCACCATACTTTCAAATGTATTTACATCGCAGCAACACTACATGCATGGGTAGTGCACAAAGTCCTGTGAACCTTAAGAAAGCTGAGGGCCTCAGGGGATCACCTGATCTTGACATGTGTGCCCCTCTCCTGGGGTCACTGCAGGGTTCTGTGCAGGAGGCTCTCAGAGCTGTGGGAAGACAGACTAGAACCAGAGGCTTTGTAAGCAGATGAGTGCTGCAACTTGATCTGAGAACAAAATCTCCTTGGAAGAGACTCTGAGATAGGAGGCCAGAGTAGGAAGACCTACTTTAGCAAAGCAAAGGCCAAGCCACAGCCTGTGTCCCTGCCTCAGCACAGTGACCATACCTTAACTCTGCTCCTGGGGATGCTGGCCTGGTAGGCTGTCAGCTGTGGAGACAATGATCTCTTTTGTTATTACTTTTTGAAGTGCTAGGGATAGAACTGGAGGTCTCAGGAACGCTAGGTGAGCACTGTACCACATACAAGTTTCACTCTATGAAAGCACCATAAGCTAACATAATTGACGTACATGAAGTGACATGACTATTAACTTCTGATGTGACTTTCTGACATGGGCACTGAAAAGATACATGGGCACTGAAAAGATACTTTTGCTAAAAAACACTGACTCCTCACTTGGGCTCACACGCAGAATCAAAGCCTGGCATTTCTGCATTCCCTTGGTGTCTGCTTGTCTCCTTTATTTTGGCTGAAGGCACAGAAATAAGTCATTGTTCTTAATTTTCTCTCTAGAGTGCCTGGAAGAATAAAATCTCAAAGGGCAGAACTGCCCCACCTCCTCCGAAGTTGAGGGTAAACCCATGAAGGTGAGGACGCATCCTGGAGCAGAAGTGATCATCCTGTAGACAGGGACTGGAACTCCTTCAGACCACCTTGTAGAACCAGAAACGGACCTCTGCTACGACTGCCTGACCATAAGGAACTCTTGCCCCAATTTTTCTGTTCAGTACCCCTAAAGACAGACACAGGAACACTGTGCTTCTTTATACAGTGGTTTTCTTCCCACTGTAGCCAGTTAACTCCCTCTGCTTTTCACCACTATTCATAGTCAGACAGGTGGCCAAGCCAAGATTGTTGGGGCTACTGGAACCTAGGATTTTGTTCTAAAAACACTATTTACAACTTTAGCACATACTCTCAAAACCAGCAGATGATGATCATTTGCTCTAGTTTTGTTTCTCTTGCCATGATAAAATATGATGACAAAAAGCAACTTATTTGGTTTACAATTCCAGGTTATAATCCATCATTGTGTAGAAATCAGAGCAAGAAGTTGAACAGCTGGCCACACCCCAATCTAGAACAGAGAGAAAGGATGTGTGCATGGCTACTCCTTCTAAGTCCCCTTTCTACACTTACACAGTCCAGGATGCCCTGCATAAAGAATGCTGCTGCCCATGGTGAGCTCGGTCCTCTTATATTAATTAACATAGTAAACAAGACAAGCCTGCACCACAGACACGCCTACAGGCCAATCTGGTCGAAGCAATCCCTCACTGACTCTCTTCTCAGGTGATTCTAGGTTGTGTCAAACTGACAATTAAAACTAACCATCACAGTATTATTTTTGGTGGTATTGAGAATAGAACCCATGGCCTTTTGCACATGCTAGGCAAATACTCCACCACTGAGCTACACCCCCAGCCTCCAAGATCTAACAACTGAATTCCTTCAAATTGTTGTTAATTTGATGACTTCTCAAATTCACAATAAATCTCTCTTGCCAGGCAGTGGTGGCCCACACCTTTAATCCTAGCAGAGACAGAGGCAGGCAGAAGCCAACCTGGTCTACAGAGCAAATTCCAGGGACAGCCAGGGCTACATAGAGAAACCCTGTCTCAAAAAAAAAACAACAAATCTTTCTTAATTTCAAAGTGCAAGCCTCTTCTTTTGCCCATTCTAATGTGTATATTTCCCATATTAACACCCCTAAATCAAGTTGTATCTTTTCCTTATTTTTCTTTAGGAAGTAGTTGGATTCTGTGCTAGCCTGACAAGGTTGTTGGGTTTTACTACATGCTGTCTCTATGCTGGTACCTAAATGAGCATCCTTCATTCAAAAACAGCCAGTTCCACCTTGCTGCAAGCCACCTGAACTCCACCAGCACTAGGAAGCAGGCAGGACACTGAAAGAATAATGGCCACTACTGTTAAGTGTTATTTGTTCACCTGCAGCTAGGTTTTGCTTCGTGGTATTCCAGGAGAAACCACATCATGGCAGCAAGCAGCCTTTGCTCTCACTAGGCCCCTGAAACTGTCCTTCCTCTGGGCTGTGGAGATGCAACTAGGCCAAAGTGAGAGCTCTGCCTGCTCCACTAGTGTGGGTGGGTATACAGTTGGTAGTGAAGACCAGCAGAGTTTCTACACTGCCACTCTTGTCTTAAATGTTTAGATAAACAGCCTGCAAGCCCCACTATGCCACTCCTTCCCAATTTCCAATCCTATGGCTTCTATGTTATACACATCTCTTATCTATACTCTCCTTGCCCTAGGAAAAGAAACTGGTCACTTGAGTTTGAGGCTACACATTTCCCCTCAGCCATTCCTGCCCAAAGCCTTGGGATGCTCCCTTCGGTGGTGCCTGCTTTAATTTGCACACACCTTCCTCAGACCTTGTCACTACTAGTTCTCATGAAATTACAGTGCTATTTAATAAGGCAGTCATTTCACCTGAAAAAACAGCAGTTGAAGCCAAGTTCTAGTTCATTCATGTTCTTCCTTCCACAACAGAGAAGGGATGGGAGGGTGGGGAAGGGTGGAGAAAGTCAGGTGGAAAGATAAGGCACAGGCCAGGAAAGACTGGTCTTTCTTGGAAACCTTAATTCAGCTAAGTGAATTTTCTAGTGAGGACTTTCAGACACACAGAGAGGACAAGCTGATTTCTAGTCTAGATTCTGTCAAGTAAGAAGGCAGGGGTATGAAGTTACCATAAGCCTCAACCGGCTGAAGCGTGGAATCTCCCATGGATGTGTACATACCGGGTGGTGACAGAATGCTCATCATTACACAATGGGAGAAGAGGGATGCAAACAGCCCAGAAGAAGACTTGGTTTTTTCAATAGAAAAATACTAAGACAGGGCTAACAAACTCCTAGGAGTAAACACATAAATCCAACAGAGCGCTGTCTGTTGATGCAGGCCATATTCCCTACCTCAGAACCTAGTTCTAGAATGCCCGTGGGGAACAGAGACGGACATTGTAATTACTGACAATTAGCAAATGCTCATCACCTGTGGTGGAGCCATGTCACTTCATCTTCCACTCATTAAATATTAAATAACACTGCCACACCTGGTGGCCAAGCTCAGCTACAAGCAGCTCATTTATCTAAAGAATGAGGGCAGACAACAAGTATCAGACTGTCACAGGAAGATTCCAGAACTTCCAACAGCCACAACAGCATGGACTTTTACAAAGACACTGCTAAAGGGGAGACAAGAAGCTCTGTTCATCTTCTGCTTCTTTCCTCAGCATCTCAGACACAAAGATGCCTCTTCCTGGACCCAAACTCTGTTGTTATGGATCCCAGGCTCTTTTCATGTGTGATGGCCACTGCAGGGCTGAGAACAGGATCAATGAAGGATACAGTCAAGAGGGCCTATGAAGAGGAATAGGCCTGTGTGAAGGCTAGGAAGGGTCTATATTCAAGGGGTCTACATTCAGAGGCCTGTGTGGTGTGGATGGAATATAAACACACCTTTAAAGCACTCTGCAGGCAGGCCGGATGAGAGGCAGAAGAAGTCAGCATCATATGGGAAGAGTGAGTCAGTCTGAAGCCAAGCAGAGTAGTTCAGTCAAAGTTGCAGGAGTCAGAAACGGTAAATCGGCTCAGAAGGTCAGTTTGAGCCAGCAGCTTAGGGAGAGTTTGGGCCATAGCAGTGAGTGAGTTTAACTAAGAGTCAGAGTTCAGAAGGAGCTAGTCAGGGCGGCTCAGTCAACAGTGCATCTTGGAGGTTAATTAGATTACATGAAGGCTAAGGTTGAAGTCTTCTAAGTTTGAGCTAACATCTTTTTAAATTAATTAATTAGTTAATTAATTTGGTTTTTTCAAGACAGGATTTCTCTGTTGTAACTCTGGCTGTCCTGGAACTCACTCACCAACTCAGGTTGGTCTCAAACTCACAGAGAACCATCTGCCTCTGCTTCCCAAGTGCTAGGATTAAAGGCGTGCACCACCACTGCCCAGCTCTGAGCTAATATTTTAGGAGTAGATTGTATGGAGGCTTCAAAGCTCCAGGCTAGAACCGGTAATTGAATCACCAAAGTATAAAACAGCCTTTGCCCTGAATCAGCATCTGTATCTGGTGAATCTATATCTATAGGCATGTATGCAGGCACCTCTGGAGCCATGGATTCCCAACTGGAATGCTAGTCTCAAAGGGACGGCCAGGGGATCAGGGTCACAAAACACACACACCAGGAAATGAAAAATGGTTCATGCTGTTGCCTTTAAGGAGCCAGAGTGGACACAAATGGCACTAGTGTACTCTGGATCTTCCTTAAGGTGCCTCTCTGAGTCCGCCACCTGCCACATGACCGCCGCTCTGTTTTCTAAGATACAAGTTAACCCCTGCTATGACTTGAACACCCCTTGAGGGTTAGTGTGCCAAAGCTCAATCCTCACGGTAAAACATGCAGTAGGCAGAGACTTAGGCCACCATACTATTTAGAGACAGAACCTCTGGGAGGTAATTAAGAGCTGATAAGGTCATCAGGTGGGGCACCACAAACTTGGGGTATGAGCTCATATATTTATAAAAAAAACTCCTTTTCTTTATATTACCTTCCCTCAAGTACCTCAATGTAGTAAAAGAAACCTCACTAAGAACAATCATGTCAATAATTAACCTGTGGCTGGTTCCAGTGTCCAACCTGCCAGGCCATCAACTCATTGCTGCTAAGATGCTAGCAGCAGCAGTGGCGGCAGCTGTGGTTAAGATGCTAGCGGTGGCAGCGAAGTCAGCCAGGAAAGATACACAGCTGTCCTTCCTGTCTGAGAACCCTTCTTCAGGGCTCTCAGAGCCTGTGATGGGATAGAGCAGATGACTGTGTGTGGGCTGATTGAAAAGGAACAATGACAAGATGGGGCCACGCACACTGTGTTCTGCTCCCACTGGCCTCTGGAGATACCCAGCTCCAAACTCAGTGTCCACAAATAAAAGGCACTTGACAACTGTGCCATGTAGACTAATGATGCCAACACTCCCAGCGTCAATGACCTATGACTTCTGTTCCTGCCAGCTGTGGCCTACCTCTCTGTTATAGCCTGGCTGCCCGCTAATAGGCTTTGGGGAGTAACTGGATCCTGGGGGCTCTGACTCATCAATGAATGGGTCCCTTGGTGGATTCACAATATGACAGTATTACTGGAAAGTGGTCAAAGGAGGAAGGTGCTGAGGCCTAGTTAGAGGAAGTAGATTTGGGATATTTCCCAGCATTCCATGTTTGCCATAAGGAATCTCTGCCATATGTTCCCTGCAATATGATTTTCTCTCTCCATGGTCCTAGAATCAAGGGCGCCAAGGACTATGGACCTCAAAACTTCTCTGTTGAAGTTATATCAAGCATTTCATCACAGCCACATAAAGTTGGACTAATACATTCCCACTGAAAGCTGACTTTGAGTGGCAGGGGCATTCCCAATGGGATGGGCATGCTTTTTTCACTGAGTACTCTTGGTCACTGGGGCAGGATGTCCAGCTCAGGGAGAGAGGGGAAGTATACATGGAAAAATTACATTTCTTTCCCTCCCTCCCTCCTTTCCCTCCTGTCTTTTTTCATTTAAAGAGATCAACTTTATTAGAATTTAAGAAAAATCCCAGGGTAGGAGAGCTATAAGTCATAGCCATTAGAGGGAGAAGAATGGGAGAGAGGGAAAACAGACATGCCACTTGAGCTAGCCAGCATGGAGGTCAGCCTCACATCAGGGAGAGGAGCCTTAGAGAAAGAGAAAGGAAGCCCAGAGGAATAGAAAAAGTGTACTTAGGTTCTGGCCTGCAACTGAAAGAAAGAGACAGAAAAGAAAGGGAAAGAGGTGGGGGGTGGAGAAAAAAGAAGAGAACTAGTTATACCTTTCTGACTCGACTGCGGGAACCCACATGTCTTAGCCTGTTAGTTACTCCAGCAAAAGAAAACAAAAAACAACAACAACAAAAAAAAAACAATTTTAACTAATTGCCTCAATACAATAAAACTTGGGAAGGCGGGGACGGACCTTTTCCTTCAGGAGGCTGTCCACCATTCCTGTCACCACTGCCCCCTATAGGCTGAGGGTCCAGGCCCTGGTAGGTTCTCTTATGCTGTGTCACATCACCCTGTTATCAGGGCCCTGTAACTTTCCTGGTGGACTAACAAAATAAGTGCTACACTCTGCACAAGCTGAGTGCTCTTGGAAAGCCCTTCGAAGGCAGGGCAGTAGGATAATCAGTGGTGACAGAGCTTCTTAGTATCCCTCTACTTCCTTTCACCCAAAAGCCAGGAGGATGAACTGACAACAGTGCCCCTGCTGGACCCAAACCCGGGTCACTGTTCTCTCCGGTTTCCTCAGGAACCTCTGCTGGCAGCTTACCAAGCCAAGAAAGTCAGCCAACCAGCAGCAAGTGGTCAACCTGGAGCCTCTTAGCACTGTTTTCTTTTCCTTTTTAATGGTGACCAGAGGGGAGGTAAGCAGGCACCCGATAACTCTGGTTTCTTTGACATAACTGGTCCCTGAATTATACAAGTATATTCATTTAGTAAGAAATATATGCATGTATACACGCACATCACAGATTCAAGTACATATTTTAGTTTTTTTAGTTTTTTGAGAAAGGGTCTGGCTATGTAGTCCAGGCTAGCTCTGCAGTCACAACAACACTGCCTGCCTCAGCCTACAGAGTGCTAGGACTACAGGTTTACGTTATCACCTAGCTAGTTAGTAGGATATTCAATGGGTTGGTCAACAGATCCTTTTCCTTTTGGAAAAGTCTAGACATATACTATTATTTTTACTATAGTGACTATGTTATATGCTGAAAGACAGTCAAGACCCTAATACCCCCTTTGTTTTGCAGTGGTGGGGCAGGCAAGAGCTCCACCTCAGCCCATATCTGACCTGTTTTATACATCTACACAGACAGGGAGCCTGTGTTTGGCATCATGAACAAGTTCCTTATGCTTTCCACTTACTGTCTTTCTCCATGCAGCAGGACAGGCCTTCAGTGGGATTGGTTATCCAACCGTAGAGAGAAGCCTGAGGGCTGTGGCACTCTCAGTGTCTCTTAGGAAGGTCAGAGAGGCCTGCCAGGCAGAGTGTGCTCCTCCCCAGATGTAGCCCTGTGTGACACCAGCCTCCTGTGGCCTGGGCTCAGGGCCTGCTCCCTGACTGGCCCCACGGCCTCTCTGGCCTCAGAGGACCTAATGGTAGGCACTTCCTTCTGGACCATGGCAGCCTGGTGCTTCTGCTCTCTGCACAGCTGAGAAACTGTGGCTTTACTGAAGAATGCACACTTACTCCTTGTAGCTACCCAATCTGCTCTCAACTCTCTTTAGATGAGGATTCTTGTTACTTTGTCTCCCCACCCACCCTGCCCCCGGAGCTGAGGATTGAACTTGAGCTTACCACTGAGCTAAATCCACAACCCTTACATGTGAATTCCTGTGCAGAAGCCTGCAGCCCTGTAAGCAGAATCCTTATGGAGGCTCCTGACCACTTCTTTGAGCTCTGAGCTTCTCATGTGGGGCTCATAAGATGTGTTCTTTACAGTCCAGATCTTATAGCAGAAGCAATTTATGTTCCTGACACTTGGAAGCCATGCCAAGGCATAGATAGCTACTTTCATTCCTGACTCCAAATCTTTCATTCAGCTAGTACTTGTTAAGTCTCTGATATTAAAGGCATAAGAGCCTGGGGGAAACTGAATGCAGTGGTGCACACCTACAATCCCAGCACTCAGGAGTCAGAGGAAGACAAGATCTGCCTGAGCCACATAGCAACCCTTTCACAAACCGAAACCAAAATAAGGTAACAATCTAGAATAAAATAGGAATACTCAGCTGGAAGCCCCAGTTTCTTTCTGAAGACATTAGTGACCCTGGGCAGGGATCCTTTATGCTTTGGGCCTCACTTTCCTCATGCAGAAAATAGGAATACTTGTGATACTGGGATGTGTATTAGAAGATATAATGTGCTTAGCGCAATCTCCCCAATTGAGCAGTTTCAGTAAACCTCAGTTGTTTTGGTTTTTGATAATCATGCCAAGTGAACTTCTCTAACCCTCCAAAAGCATCTGCAAAGGAAGAGACATTTCCTACCCACTCCAGGCGTTTTGAAGCAGGCCATGGATGCACTGGACTCAGCAAGTAAATCTATCTAGAGGCAGAGTTTTTACTGAACAGTGTCTGGTTTTGCATAACTCAATTATGTTCCTGCCCTGCAGAGCCCAGAGGCAGTGCCTGGACATTCTTGCTGTCAGAGCAGGGCTGAAGGAGGCTGGCTGAACCTGAATGAAATTATTACAATGCACTACCAGGCCATTGGGAGCCATTTTCTCTGCTAAGTTTATGAACATCTTAATATTATCAACATGTGGCATAATTAGATTTGAGCGAAAACTATCCTGAAAGTTTTGATATGTTTATGAAGGGTTATGGTAAAGTAGGTTCTTTTTCTTTTCTGTATTCGTGTCTGTGTGTAAATGCAGGCAAGTAACTTACAGGTGGATACTGCACAAATGCAAAGACAAAAGAGAAGGTGTCTTTAAATCCTAGCAAGTAACTTATACATGGGTACTGCACACAAAAGCCTGCAGGAAAACTGGATGTGGTTCACTGACTCGTGCCTGTAATTCTAGCACTTGTGATGCTGTAGCAAGAGGATCATAAACTCAAGGCTAGCCTGGGCCACACAGTGCGATCTTGTTTCAAAAAGCCCAAAGAACAAACCTCTAAGTAAAATCCATCCCCCCACCCCCATGGATTCTTGTGCCACGGTGATTTCTAAATGAAACTATACTCCAGCAGCTGACTGCTAACACCACACAACATATACTGGGTATTTTTGAAGAATTTTATCTTTAGAAAAATAATTCATGCTCACAGCAAAACTAAAAATGAGAAACCTAAACAATACAAGAAAGGATGACTCTGAGATTAGCACTGTTGGCATCTGGATGCCACTCCACAGGGGTTCCGAGTGAGCAGATATGCAGATTGAATGAGCAGGCCCGTGGGGACTGATCACAGACCAGGCTGTTCTTACCTCCATCATCTAGTGTTCAGCTGTTCTATCAGGCCAACATTATCTTCAACTGTCTGAATGAACCTGTACACTGTAGTACAGGTTAGTAAGGTAACTGAAGTTCCATCACAGATAACTTGGGTTCATTACTATACTTCCCTGATTCTACCCGGGCCTCACTGACAGTGAACTCTGTAAAGGGCTTATTATACCTTCTACACCAGCAAAGTCTTTACTGATCCACATAAGCCTGTATCCTTTACTATATGACCTGAGAAGTTCAGGCCTGCTGCCTCCCATCCCTGCTGTGGTGATCAAGTCAGTCTTTCATGCTCCTGGTGTGCCTTTGCACTTGTTGGGGAAGTTTATTTAGTTATGTTTGAAGTTGTTTTATGCACTGTTGGGTGAGGGGCTATCCTAGGTCTAGGGCCTTTTGTATTGTCTGCAGGTGTTGGATTTCTGTGGGGGATGTTTGCTTATGATCTGCACATGGTACCAGTAGAACATCTAAGGCGTTCTGAATCAATTAAACACCTGAGCTGATTGCTCAAGATTCCACTGGAGTAAGGCACTGGCCATGATGGTGGTTCTCTCTGCTGAGGTCTGTCAGGGTTTGCAATTGTGAAATATGTCTCCCCGTCTCTTCCTTGCTGAGCCGCCCAGTAGGTGTACTACTACAAGCACTAGCCAGGGCACATAGGCTCATGGAAGTTCTACTGTCTATAGACTGTGTTTATGATGAAATAAACCTGACTCAAATATTTTTTCTGCCTTGAATGCAACTTTGCCCAATATTAACATCCCATGTCAGTATTTCTTCTGTGTCTGCCTAACGTGTTTTTATTCTCTGTTTCTTTTTAATTTCTTTTATACTATCATCTCATTTTAGGATTTGAAACAATAGTTAAGAGAACTATATTTGTTTAACTATATAAAGGGAAATGTTAACTTTTTAAATCATGGGAACAATCTTTAAGTGTTAGTAGGCTAGATAAATGCATGCATTATACCCAATGTTTAAAATGGAGGCATTATACTTAAATTTTTTTATTTAGTTTAAAAAGCATTTGAAGAACTGTCCTCAAATTTGCTGGCACAAGATATAAATTTCTATAAGAAGAGACAGACTCATTTATAATAGCCACTCGACAGTGTCACAAACACCAGCTGTTAGTGTGCCTGATTACAACAGCTATGATTTTAGTCGAAAGGCTGGCAGGTTGGAGCACATAGAGGAAGGGTGAAAAAGAAAGCTAGCATCATCCAAATGTGGGAGCTGCCTAGGGGCTGGCTCATTCTCACCCTTCAATGACCACAGGGTCTCTAGACTTGGCACTCAGCTGAAGTCCTGTCTGGAGTGATAACCCTGACTATATCAAACATCTTCCAGGATGTCCTCAGCTATCCCTTCCTCCAGTGTCTCCTATGCCTGCCAGAGCTGGAGTCATCCCCTCCTTGGGTGGTCTTGGCTAAGAAGCCCACACTTCCCAAGGCCCAACATTTAGTGTCCTGCACTGACAGGACAGTGGAGAGCAGTGGTCCATAACAGGGTGATTCCAAGTCTACATTAAGTTCCCATAGGATCAAATTTTCATCTTAGTGCATAAAGCATCATTATGAAGAACCCCAAGTGAGCAGAAGGCTCACATTCATGCCTTTGTGACTTTAAAAGATGTAGGAGGCCATGGATGACAGTGGGCCTCTGAGGTTGTCCCCCTCTCTTGCCTGGTCTCAGGAATGGTTGGTGTAACCGCCTCCACAGTTGCACTCAAATGTCAAACTGAGGAAGCACCATGTTGTTTCTTTTCATTTTTCTCCTAGGCCTCATGCAAGCAAGTATTCTACCACTGAACTATATAACCAGCCTAGCAGTCTTTCTGCATCTGAAATTTTAAGAAAGGTTCCTATGCAGTTTAGCAGATAACTTGCTCTGGAAACCTGCTGTCACATGTGGCTGCACACAAAGCCTCCGCTGCTGCTGACGGAACACACTGCTGTCAGACACAACACAGCACCTGCTCAAGTGAGGACGCTGCACTCAGGATACATGTGTCCTGACTGGACTGCTTTTGCTCAAAGTACAGACCATTTAAAACTATCTTTCTATCTTCCTTCCCTTCCCTTCTCTTCTTTTCCCTTCCCTTTCCTTTTCTCCCCTCTGTCCCTCCCTCCCTTTCTGGTTTTCGAGACAGGGTTTCTGTGTGTAGATCAGGCTGTCCTGGAACTTGCTCTATAGACCACGCTGGCTTAAAATTTACAGAGATTCACCTGCTCCTACCTCCTGAGTTCTGGGATTAAAGTTGTACGTGGCTGCTACCACCACCTGGCCCATTTGAAACTTTCAGTTCAATATGGACAGTTGGAACTAAATTCCCAGACACAGAGAAGAAAGAATTGAAAACACTTTTATGCAAGTCTGACCTTTGAGGCCATGCTTTATAAACATCATGTTGTCAGACAATCCTAACAATTTCCTGAGAAAGGCTGCAACAGGGAGGGGTGGGACTAACTTGCGCATATTGTGGCCTCTCCGAGGAGCCCACAAAATCATTAAATCACCCAATCAGAGCAGACATTTTCAGCAACTCAGTGACCCTGTAAAACTTTTGCCAAACTTACAGGCAGAAAGCTCAGCCCTGCCTTTTTAAAGACTCTGATCCAAAGATGACCTGGCAAACTGAGCAAGCCTTCTCATTACCAGGCAGGCTGGGAAGGCCCACCTGGTACTTCTCTGAGAAAAGCATGTGCAGGTGGGATTGACACTAAACTTGCAATGGGTTGCAGGGGCACCTAGGCAGCTACAGTTTGTTGACATCTGACTCCACACTGGGCAGCCTGACAACAGAACAACTTGGGGGCAATGCTGAGGCCAAGTCAAAGTCGTCCTGAAAACGGAAGCCATCAGAAGTCAGTCTTCATTAGCTGGAGTTAGTGATTTAGCTTGTACTAGACCCAGGCCAAGTGCTCACATGACTCATTCAAGACCCGTAGTTCTTTTGCAGAGAGAGAATGTTTTTATGGTCATTTTATAGAACACACATGTTAGGTAACTCGCTCCAGGTCATACTAGTTAAGGGTCTGTGCCACTGGGCAAAAGCTGAAAGACTGGCAGAGAATACACCAGCAGACGGAGGCTGGAGGCATGGGGGAGATCACAGGGGCCAGCTGTGCTCTGCAGTCTGACCCTGCAGGCCAAGGTGGATCCCAGGACAGATGCCTGTGTAAGCCTGCTGTTTGTAACTGAAGAGCTGGGGAGATGTCCTCAGAGTAGTCTTCTCAGAGTATATCCAAGGTTTCTTGTCCCTGGAGGCCCCTGTTTCAGACACCTGCCAACTCCTCTAAGATTCTTACCACAGCTTTGTGGTAAGAATTATTTGAGTTCTGCTTTGAATGAACACACTTTTGACTAAGTCCTGTCCTAAGCGACAGTAACCCAAGAAATCCTAGATTTAATGCGTTAATTATGTATCTTCACATTTGTTAGTATATAATTACTAAAATGAAATAATGTTCAACTCTGAATCACTTTAAAATCTTCTCTGGTGCTGCCAATGGTGGTGTATGCTGACCACATCTGAAGACATTGGGCCATCCCACAGTGCAGAGGAAGGGACAAAACAAGCCTCCTCTCTTTGCCTCCTTCAAAGATTTTAATGGTAACTACTAGACAAAGCGTGTAGTTCAGGTCTCCAGTTGGCCCCTGAATAAGGAAGAACATGACTTCAACCTCTGTGGCTATGTTCTTTTTTCCACTGGGAGGACACACACACAGAAAGGCAGACCAACTGACCGGCCAACTGACCAACAGACCTTTTCCTCCTAGTCTTTGCTGACCACTGCCAGCCATGGTGTTTGGAATAAGACTGGCCAACATAGGTTCGTATATTTGCATGCTTAGTTCCCAGTTGATGAGCTGTTTAGAAGGATTAGGTTTGTCCTTCTTGGAATAGGTGTGTCCTTGTTGAAGCAGTTTTGACTCTTGGGAGTAGGCTTCAAGGTTTCAAAAGCCCACACCAGGCCCAGCCACCCTCTGCCTGTGGACCAGGAAGTAAGGCTTTCAGCTCCAGCACCATGCCTTCCTGCTGTCATACTCCCTGCCATGATGATAATGGGCTAAACTTCTGAACTGTAAGCAAGACCCCAATTAATCCCAATTAAATGCTTTCCTTTATAAGAATTATTGTGGTCATAGTGTCTCTTAACAGCAACAGGATACTAAGACAACAGCTTGGTTGTAAGATGAAGGACCGGAGATCCCAGTTAGACTCTCTCTCTGGTTCCCAGATCTCATTGATTCTGTATAGTTTTACCTTTAAATCTACATCATATGATTGCTACTTAAACAAGAATGTTTCGGTATAGATGTCAACAACAGGTGAATTCTTTTACTTACTTTAAGAATATTCCAGGATGGCATGGCCCATCTTATAGATAATATGCTCACTGGCTCACAGCTGTGAACACCCCCCCATATTTAAAAAAAAAAAACCTCAAACAAACAAACAAACAAAAACAACAACAAAAAACTCCACTCAAAAGTTGAATCAGTCCTGTATACTGGTTTCTAGTTTCCCCTTTAATTCACTGATGCAGAGCCCAGCACTGTGGTCCATGCCTGTAATCTCAGTACTTGGGAGTCAGAGAGCAGCCCAGGCTACTTGAGACCCACCCTGTCACTCACCAACAGATTTGTACAGATGTTCTGTTTGCTTATACCATATCAAATTCTTTTATGGAAGTAGCCAAAAAGTAATAAAATGTCCCATGTCCTATTAAATGTGAGCTGTTGTACACATCAAGGCATTAGTATCAATCTATCATCGACACTAGCTTGCTTGTCCACAAAGACAGCATTTCATTTTCGGTAAAACAAATGAATCTAGCAAAATGAAGAAAACAAGAGGCGCACACACCTTCCCCAAAGCTCAAGGAGCTGCTCCCCCAGGCTGTAAATACCCCAAGCTGAGTTCTCACCCTCATGCTCACAGCACCATTGCTATTTGCTGTTCACTGAAAACTTCTCAACACATACAAATGTGCTCAGAAATGTCTGAAGAATGAACACATTTACAGTATGACCTCATCACAATCATACATCCAACCCCCGTATCACTCACCCACATGGCTCTGCTACGTCTCCCACTATGTCCAGCTGCTGAAAAGCCACCTTACAGAGCCACCCTGATGGTAATGCTTTTCACCCTGTAACTGGGCAGGCACTATGGCAGCAGGAAGGTGCGGCAAAGAGTAAATACAAAGGCCCTACTCAACTATCAGACAGTCTTACTTGAAAATAATACAAGACTTTTTTTTTTTTTTGGAGGGGGGGCTTTTTTCAAGACAGGGTTTCTCTGTTGTAACTCTGTCTGGAACTCACACTGTAGACCAGGCTGGCCTCAAACTCACTGAGATCCGCCTGCCTTTTCCTCCTGAGTGCTGGGATTAAAGGGCACCACCACCACCAGCTATTACAAGATGTTTGAAGGTTTACACCTTTCTCATTTTCAATGCTGGCACCTGGGGCCAACGGCTGCTGCCTCTAGCATTGTGGCCACCAAGAATAGGTCACCTCAACTGAGATTTAGCTGAATGGGCCTTCAAAATGTCCAGTTGTGCCATGTGACAGGGTGTAGAGCCTTTCTGATAGAGGTAAATAACTATTTTGGGTCTTGGCTGATAGTTAAAACAACCTTTGAAACTTTCCCAAAGTAGAACATGTGTGCAACTCAACAGCTTCTATCGATGATCCTCACCAATACACACAAGCAGGATGCTCCCTGGATACCCCTTGCCCACATATGCAATGTGAGCAGAGCACTCTCTTGATTCTAGCCACCCTCACTCCCCCATCATAAAATGTTTGATCTGGTTTAGTTGCATGGGAACCTGATCATCCAGGAAGCAGATCATATCATCCTGGCTATGCTAATGAATACTTTTTATTTTCTCTCCTGAGTGCTAGGATTAAAGGTGTTAAGCTACCAATCAATGATTTTTTAGAACGATGTAAAATTGACATAACACAGAACACAACACTTAACGCTCACAGAGCAGTGGCGTTTAGTACAGTTACCCTGCCTCGTTTCAAAACTTCATTACTGAGAATTCTCAGTACTGTGCAAGTCAGCACCTTCCATTCTTCCTTCCTGCAGCCACTGGCAACCCCCCAATCGCCTCAGTTTCTACTGAGTCACTTATTTAGAATAATTCACATAAAATATGTAGCAGAAATCATTTGAAGTATTATGTGGTAACTCTGAATGTAAACGTTTTTGGTTCTGTAGGCTGGAGTTGGGATTTCACTGGCTTACGACTAGTGAGACTAAAAAAAAAGAAAGAAAGAAAGAAAGAAAGAAAGAAAGACAAAACAACAACAAAAACAGAAAAAAAAAGTCCATTTTAATACCCAAAAGTACAATCTTAGAATAAAGAACAGTCCTTTATACTGGAAACCCAACACAACACTCTTTTTCTTCCTTTGGACAGTCACAAGTTCTGTTACAGAGCTGCACAGGGGTTGGGACATGACAGAGCCTGGTCCTAGGGAACTAATCTGTGAGCACTAGTCATAGCCCTAATCTCCCAGGGAATAAAATCGATTTCATCTTGAAAGAGTCATATCATCTTGAACAAGACTGATGAGAATTAAATCTACATCAGGATCAACAGAAAAAGATGCCAGCTTTTTAAGAGGACATAGGACCTGTGAATCAGGTTTCTTTGGCCCCACGTAGAAGGGACATTTCAGCTTTGTAGATGACCTCTGGTCTAGAGAGGAAGACAGAGCAGGACAGTCTTCATGTGTGTGAAGCCACAGGGTGATACTACCTGTTTCTTAGATGACCAGTTTCCCATGCAGCTCAACAGTCAATGCTTTAACTCTTAACTGTAATCACTGAATCCAAAGAGGTTTGCAAGATAAATCCTTTAAGTTTCAGAAGCATAAACATTTGGGAAGTGGGCTTTTCCCTCAGAGTCAGAGGTACTCCTATGGAGTGTAGGCTGCCCTATCATCTACTGACTTAACCTGCAGAGGTCACAGACTAGGAGAAAGAGATAAGGTGTGTTTTGCAAGAAGATCCTAAAATTTACCTGGAAATGCAAGGGACCCAAAGTTCAGACCATCTTGGAAAGAAGACGAAAGTTATAGTAGTCACACTTCCTAGTTTAGAGTCAAAGCAATCAAGGTAGCGTGGTACAGGAAGGAGGTTGGGACATCAATGGAACAGGGTTCGGAGCCCAGAAACAATCTTCCCATTTAGGGTCCACTGACTTTGAGAAAGCCTGTCAAGTCCATTGAATAGGGCTAGGAAAAGTTATCTAAACAAATGTAACCGGAGGACAGGGTATTCACATACAAAAGAGTGAAGGCCACCCTTCATCTATATCGTAAGTAAGAACCAACTCAACACTGATCAAAAAGGCCTAAATTGATGTGACTCAGAAAGGAACACAGAAGTTCTTAAGGTTCCTTTAGGTTCTGTATGGTTCCTTGGATATGATCACCACAGGTGACAAAAGGAAGCAGCCTTTGTGCAGATTAGAACTTCTCTACTGCAAAACACTGAGGACACCTACAGAACTGGAAAACACCCTGCAAAACCTATGTCAGGACAGGGGCTATCCAGTTACACTGCCACTGACCACACCCTTCTGGCCATTCTACACTCTCACCAGTCCTAGGCTCCTCCCTTCTTTGTTCTTCTAGCTTCCCATTTACTGTCCTGTCCCTCTGAGACCTCCTGTCTCCAGCACCAGGAAGACCAAAGCACAAGGGCAACTTCCTCACTTAAATGCCCTGGAAAAGTACAAGTGCCAGCCTCTTAGAGGCTGTGAGGGTCGAGCTTTTCAGCAGAGCTGCTTCTGACCATGTCACCATTCACCTCGAAAAACACGAACAGGCCTACCAATAGCATGCAGCAAGGTGGTTCATTCAATTATGTGAACACAGAAACAAAAGGTCAGCTAAATCAAGAGGGGAATAGCATGAGCCAAGCCTCACCAGGGGCTGACCCGAGCACTCTACCTGTGCTCTGTTGCCTTGGCAAAGGAGTGCAGGGACAAAAGCTGAGAGGGCCTGCCTGGCAAGAAGGACTAGGAAAGCCAGCTTCTGGCCAAGTCTCAAATCCAAAGTCAGGATGGTTTTGCATTCTAACTGCATTCTGGCCAGTTAGCTGGGTAAAACCACTGCATTTACCTCAAAGACAAGAAAACCAGTAATGTCCCAGTGACTCAATAATCAACCCATATCCTCACTCTTAATATTGTTTCCTTTTTCTGAGAATTTGAATGCTTCTCTCTCTCTCTCTTACACACACACACACACACATACACACACACACACACACAGTCTCCCTATTCTACTCTCCTACTGTAGGTATCACTTCCAGTTTCTTAATGAGTGTGCATTTCATCACAACCATAGCAAACACCTTGGTAGCATGGCCCGCCTTGTGCAAGGACACAGTGGGTAGCACTGGACACCACTGCTCTGCATCCTGGCCTCCACTGGCAGCTCTCTGCTGCTCTTTCATCAGTTCCATAAGGGATGCTGCTTCGCTATTCACTCAATACAAACCCTTTCTGGTGTGAACACCTTCACACCATCTCCCTCTGCTCTGATACCACCAATTAATTAGCTTTGTTACATGTCAGCTGAGCAGGACCTCCTGCCCTCTCTCCTCAGTGCCTCTGGAAGCTGGCTCAGGCACACACTTATAGCACCTGAACATGACCAAGCCTAGCACCAAGCAGAAGGCTAAGTATCATGTCAGTGATTTTTAAACTCACCTAATAAAGGAAATCAAACTTTCATGGCCACAGGCAGAAGTCAAGATTCAGTTCTGCTGTCCTTCCATCTATAAAGTTTCCTTCCATTTGAAGTGAGCTCAAGTACCTAGCTTCTGTTTGAATTTCAAATTCATTTGATACAGTGAAGGCTTCAGGGCTGATAGGCTACCAACACCAAAGTCCACACAGTGCACAGAGTATGAAAGCAGGGAAGGAGATGGGCAGAAACATAAGTTCACGCATGCTTTTACTGACATGCCAACTCTCTTCATGGTACATATCAAGAAACATCTGTATCTATGACCATTTCTCCTTTGATAAATGTGTAAGTTAAGACAGAGTCTGCTTTCAAAGGACGATGTCTCTGTCGTACAAGAGCCTCATGCCACTTAGGCACCAGCACAAAGAAGAGGGTTCCCACAGTGCCAGACTCTTCAAATCACATTAAGCATCTTTACCAGGAATAACATCAAGTTCAGCATTGAAATACTCTTGCCAACTATGCTTTAACAATCTAGCTAGACACTGACTCCCTCAGGACAGCTGAGGTCCTTAACTCAAGTGGAAGCAGATCACCATGAGCACCGGGCCATGAAGAGAAGCTGCATCCAGGTACTAGATAGAGCTACACAACTCGGGGGCCCTGTTGAGTTAATTTCACCCATAATCACAACCCTTTGGGAAAAGCCTTACCTTCGTGCCCCAGGATCTGCATCTTGTGTTTTTCTAGATGACACCATCAGATTGACTAGCCTGTTTTGGTAGCCTGCACTCTACACCACTATAAACACAGCAGACAGAGCTCTGCGGAGATCTCTGTGATAAAGGAACCTGCAATAGCAGCTTCCCATGCTTGTCCAGAGCACGTGAGCCCAGAACTGTGAGTCAGAAAGCCCAGAGCCTCTGTCACCAACTGCTCCAGGACCTCAGGCAAGTTGGCGAACTCTCTGCTCTGAATTCCACAACTGTAAAAATGGGGCTAATAATACCTGTTTACTACCTCACAGGAAAGAGGGCAACTGCTAATGAACACTTGAAGGGAGCTTTGAAGATGAAAAAGATTCTTGGGTGCTAATGATGGCAGTATGGGTCACTCCACTCTCACTGGGAGCCATAGACAGCATCCCAACTGCTCCCAGGAAACTGCTCTTCCAAGAGTTTTGCTTCAGCAGTATGAGGAACCCCGGAGAAGATGGTCGATGGTGATGCTTGGCACACTGGCTAGTAGGAAGAAGCCCAGTGCTGATGGCTCTGCCGTGGGGTTGATGTGTAAATATTTACCCAGGCGGCCTGTCTAGTTACCATGGATGCCATAGTTAAGGCTATTAACTTGGATGATAAGTCCCTGCTTCCTGCCAAAGAACTCTTTACTGAACACGTTTCTTAAATTTCCCTTTATCTTTTTTAACATTTAAATGTGAAGTGTAGTGTCAAAAATTACTTCAGACTTCAACTTCAGCCCATTATTCACGTATAGGCTCTCTTCTCTTTGTAAAGAATAAAGGGTGAAAAGTCTCAAATTAGCCAAAGGTCCATGCCACATGCTGTACTAAGTAAGGCAGCAAGGCTGAAGGGCTTCCCTGTTAGCTGATATTTGGCTTTACCAACACACATGTGTACACACACACACACCAGTTGTTTTTCCAACCTAGGAAGGCAGGACAGTCTGTGTTCATTTTGTTGAATACTGATAAATCTAGCTCACACAAAAATGAAACCTAAAACTTCATGATTAATATTTTAAAGTTGACATTTAATATGTATAAAACTTCAAAATAAAAAAATGCAGAATTCCTATTAGTATTATGCTTTTTAAATAAGTCACACCCTGCCCCAGAAGTTTACCTGCCTCAGGAAACCTCAGTATCAGTATGTGATGGCCCCCACTGCACCCAGGAAATAAGTCAGAAAAAATAAAGTTGGTGTTGAGCCATCAGGAGGCTGAGGCTAGATTGTCTCAAGTTCGAGGCCAACCTCAAAAGAATGGAATTCTAACTTAGAGGAGAAAAGGCAGGTTAAAAAAAATGAATATAAATTCAGTTTCAGCTTGTTTTTTTTTTTTTTTTTCCTGTGGAACTTGGGATTGAACCCAAGGCCTCATATATGCTAGGCAGGCACCCCAGCATTGAGTTATATCCCTAGCCATAACTGTGCCTATACATTTTACTGTTTTGAGTAATAAAAACACTGTGTGAGTGCATATGTGTGCATGCATGTATGAGGTATGCACACTTATGTGTGGTAGGGAGGAAGGCAGAAGACACTGGGGGTCCTGCTCTACCACTCCTAGCCTCCTTTTCGAAAGGGTCTCTCGCTGACCCTGAAACTGGGCTTAGGGCAAGACAGCCCAGAGATCCTCTTCTCTCCTCTCTCCACCCCTCAGCACTAGAGCTACAGCTGCATGAGCATGGGCACACCTAGCTTTTTATGAGAGGTGGATTTGAACTCAAGACTTCATGCTGGTGAGCTGCAAGCACTCTTACCCACTGAGCCAGCTTCCCAAACATTTCTTTTAGCTCAATGCCGTTTGTGACTTTATTGTGAAGAGCAGCTGTAATGGCACATGCTTATAATCCTAGCACTCTGGAGGCTGGAGATGAAGTGTGGCTGGCATATTTGAGGGCGGTTGGGACTACGTAGTGAGGCTCTGTCTCAAGAATACCAGAAACAAACAAAAACTGTATCTGAATTTATTAGACTGGAGAAAGCCTACTCTTGGGATGTCCCCTGGCATTCCTTCCCAGCAGGCATCTCTAGCAGGACAAAAGGAGAACTCTGCTCAGTCTCATCTTCAAGGATATTATTCTACAATTCCAAAGTTTCTTTCTTTTGGCTTCCATGAAAATAAAGAATTTGATCAAATGCATTTCTGAACAGAACTTAATCTCATGCTCACAGGTTCAGGACAGAGACTAACCCAGACCCTGTCAATAACAGTCAGCCTTCAGCCTGACTCATCTGACAACCCAGGAAAGGCCATGTTTGGTGGGCAGGGTCACTCGGTGAGTGTGGCCTGACATCTTAAAATGAAAGTAAAATGTCCTTCAAAAGATCAGTGATGATTCCACAGTAAAGTGCCTGCTTAGGCTTAGGTCTGAAGAACTAAGAAACAGAAGCCCACCTCTCCAAGCTATGATGAGGGAAACAGGGCCTCCACTCTGGAGCTGGACAAGGAAGGGGTTGCTCTGCCTTGTCACTCCTGACACCTGTAAAGCGACTGCAGAGCTTGAGCGCAGGTTGTCCCCAGGGAGGGCCGCTAGGCAGGTGCTACTACACTTGCCTCCTCTTTCTAAATGCTTACCTAGTCCAAAAAATTTAAGCCAAATTTACAGAAAGTCATGGGAGCCTGAACCAAGTGTTTATGCCTATATGCATAAACTGTTCAATTAAATGGGACAACAGCTCAGAGTACTGCTTAACTATTAAACTTGCAAAAAGTTTTTGGTTTTTCAAATTTCTTTCATCTTTTCCCCCTTTAATAACTGAAAAAATAAGCTTTCTGTGAATAAATCACATTTATAATTATTTGTGTGGATAAGTAAACATATACACAGAGAGAGGCCTGCAAGTATACAGAGCAAATTCCAAACAAGTGGCAGGCACTTTGCAATGTAGGTGGAGACTGCAGGAGATAAAGACCAGGTCAGGGAGAAATGCTGGGTTTTATACAAGACACTGGAAAACACAGTAAAGCTAGGCTCACTTCCAGTCTGGGCTAAAAATTTCCTGGGGTAAGGTCTTCTGATTTTTGTGGTGTCAGGACCTGCTTACCCACTTAAGGTGTCAGGTTTTGTATGAAGACCCAAAAGAGTATTAATTAGGTGGGGAATATCCTGAGATAAAGCCCACATAGGAAAATTTTTAAAATGTCACTCCCTCCTTAAAATAGTTATTAATAAGCCGATTTCATGTCAGACTACATGTTTACTAAAATAAATTTATTTTCAAAAATTAGGGGGAAATGGCATTACTCCATACTTTTGTATACGTCTTTGACAGCAAGTTAAGAAAAGGCAGGTTGATTTGCATAGCTGCTTCTATATTCAACTTCCTGTGGTAAGTTGTTTTGGTTGAGGGGTATGGGAAACTCCCTCTCCCTCTCCCCCACCCCTCTATGCACATGCACACGCACACACTTAGCACAGGCTAAGAGACATATATACTCCATTGGAAAAAGGAGCTACTTCAACAGCCTGAGCATTTTTAATGATCTCTGAACCTACACTAAAACTCAAAAGTAATAGCTGCTGCTTTACTTTACTTTTTTTTTTTTTTTTGAGACTGTCTTACTCTGTAGCCTAAGCCAGCCCAAAACTCATAGTGATCCTCGTGTCTCATTGTCCCATGTGCTGTGCTTACACAAGCATGAGCTTGTGGACAAGTGCAACCTTATTAAATACTGGCTGCGATGCAGACTCTGAGGTTCAGATACACGAAACCCCACTGGTATACAGGATGCAGCCAACGGCCCACTGTCAGAGTGTTTTGTGCTGTTGTTGCTTATTGGTCCCTAGGAGTAGACTGGCGCATTGAGTTATGCAGACCTCCTGTTGTAAGTGGACAATACCATCAATCCCAGCAGGACAGTCTCCATTGGGAGCTCTCATACTCACAATGGCAGATATAAATTTTTTAAAATCTATACTTGGTGAAGCTGAAATTTTACAGAGGCAAAAAATAGTGTCACGTTTGTTTCCTTTGAACTGATAAGCTCACTTCTTAGATATCTGAGAAAATGTGCCATGTATTCATGTCATAAACACAGAGTAGCTTTTGTTATTTCAAGTCAAAGTGATGGTCGTAGGAAAGTGACTAGACTGCTAAGCTTGCGACTCAACTCACCAAGAGGGGGTGCTTCCTCAGGACAGCCAAAGCGCTCCAGCATGCTGAAACACCTTTTATATAAGCTTTGCATTTCATCGCACAGATCTGAGAAAGTGTGTGTCATAGTTGTGATTTTCTAAAATGAATAGTTTTATGCTTCAAGGATGCTCTTATGTTAGACAGGCATGTGCATGGCAGAGTGCATGGTGGCCACTAGCTGGACATTGCTACCTTGTTCTAGTAAAGCGGTTGTTTACCCAACATTGCCTCACTATGAGGCCAATTGACCACACACTGGTTTTCCTATGAAGATGATATTAGGCTATATGAAAGAGACATCTGCAGGCCCTTGTAACTCTGGAGTCCCTGGTTGTATGGTTCTCTGTAGACTCCGGGCTGTCACAGAGGCACAGTTCTGAGTATGTGGCTCTCTTAAGTATGTTTTGCTTACACAGAGCTGAAAAACCTGTACTTGTAGCTGTGCACAAGCAGAAACCATCTACAATGTACACCTTCCACATCTTCTCTGAAGCCTACCATGATTGAAGGACCAGCAACTTCACAAGGGTTATTATGATTATTACTTAGAACAGAATATTACTATTCTCAGGATTTAATAAATTAAAACACCACAATTTAGAAACAGTGCTATGAGTAACAGTAGACAAAAAAATTCAGCATATGATAAAAGCTGTCATATGCAAATGATAAAGAAGAGATGGTAAAATCCCAACCAAATGTTAACATATCAAATTCTACTAAAATGACACAATATTAAAACGATAAGACTTAAGGGTACAACTGAGATCTCACTTGGTTCAAATACTACCTAATTTAACAGGCAAAAGATTAAAATAATCTGAAAGGAAAACAGAACATAAAAACTCCTAATTACACAAAATAGTATTAGCTGGGAGTTTGAGACTAGCCTGGGCAGCATGATGAGGCCCCATCTCAAAGGAAAAAAAAAAAAAACAACAACATAAAAAAGAAACCCATCCCCCTATGAGCTCTGACAAAACTCCTGGAAGTCACTAAAACACCAGGTAGCAACATTTACAGTCAAAACCCAAATGGGAAATGACGTGAAATGATGCTATGTGGTCACAGCTAGCTAACATCACTAACTTCTAAACTCAAATTGTCTTACGACCGTTAATGCTAAAATGCTACCTCAAAACAATTAAAAATGCAAGCCAAGTTCTTAGATTAGACTTGGCAGGACTAACAAGTGGCTGGGTCAGGGGTTAGGGTATGCTTGACAAAAGCCATGGAGGTGGCACCCGGGATCACCCAGCGGGTATTTTAGCACCCCATACGGTGCTAAAGATGCTGCTTTAGGGTGGCAACATGACAGGAGATGAGAAGGCTTGGAAGTTAGAGACAGGCAGATCTCAACTGAGCTTAAGACGAACAAACATACAGGTGCCCCAGCTGTAACTGCGGTTAGTTGTTGGGCTCCAGAAAGTACCACAGGTGCCCCAAAAAAGGGGTCACCATGGCCACCGCTATGGAGAGTCTTACAACATTCTAGGCACCCTTTTAAGCAACTGACATACATTTACTCGTTTTGACCCCTCACAAACACTGAAGAGGAAATCATTATTCCTATTTCTAGGCACAGAGGTCTTAGGTGCCTAATATAACCAGTGTTTTAGATTTAACTGTGTGTAGCACCAGACCCTACCCTAACCTTTATCCTAACCCCGAAGCTCAGAGGGAACTTTGGTTTTATCTCCTTTTGTACCTTAAAGTTAGTTACTGGGTAAGGTGAGTAAGAATGCTGTCAGTATTAAACCAAGCATACACCCCAAAATACCACATGAGGAGCAGTGCAGCCATTGTTACTCAGCAACCAGAGTCAAATGGCTTACAGACAAGACAGCTGCTGGCCACTTAGAGAGTGATTTCTACAATGCGACAGGTCCTTCAAAGGCTTCCTAAAGCACAGCTTCTCTAACATACTTCTTTCAAACATTATGAAAACCTGAAAGCCCGCACAGAAGTGAGTAGAGACTGGGTGCCTCCATCCCTAGACCCTATACTGTTTGTATTAGCATGCCACTTTGGATGTAATGTCCCCTTTACTATGTGAGGCAGTTGCAGAGATCCTGACACTTCAGCACCAGGGTCATGCAGCACAGTGTTCTCCAACTGCTCCCAAACCACAGGTTTCCCCCACAGACCTGTCCCACAATGTAACCCCAGGCTGGCCTTGAACTTACAAGCATCCCAGGCTAGTCTTGAATTTTTGAACCTATCACATCGTCTTTCCAGTGCCAGAATTACAGGTGAGCACCAACCCACACAGCTTGGTTTTGTAGTTATTTTAAATAACATTTTAAACATTTTTGTGTATATGTGAACATCCATCAGAGGTCAGAGGACAATTTTCAGGATTCAAGTTTCTCCTTCCACCACACAGGACCCTGTGATGGGGCTCAGACCCTCAAACTTGGACACCTTCCCCTCCAACCAATCACATCGGCCCCTTGGTTTTTATTTTTCTAAACAAGAAGCTGATCTAGATTTACTCACTGTATTTAACTATTATACGTTAGCCTGTATTGTTAAGCCAGAAGGAATTTTTGGCTTATGAATAATTCAAGGATCTAAAATAAAACCAGGCCTCTAAATGCTCACAGAGTGTAGTGTCCCTGCTTGCTTTGGGCAACATTTCTAAGATTTAAAAAAGGCTTTAAAATATTTTCAAAATTATGTTTAAAAAATTTTAGTGTGTGTGTGTGTGTGTGTTTGCGTGTCACGCACAATCTTGAACTTAACAGTTGTACATGCCATGGCCTGTGTGTGGAAGTCAGTGAGAACTGGTCCTTTCCTTTCACCATGTGAACCCCAGGACGTAAAACTTGAGTTATCAGGCTTGGTGGCCACTCCTTTTGAGCCTGTCTGTTTTTTGACATGAGTCTTGCTACACAGTCCAGGCTGGTCTTACACTGACTATGTAGCCCAGACTGTTCTTGACCTTACAACAATCCTCACCTTCCTTCACCTCCAAAGTGCTGGGAGTACAGGTGTGCACCATCACACCTGGCTTAAAAAAAAACTTCTGAGGGCTAGAGAGAGAGCTCTGTTGTTAAGAGCACTTCTGTTCTTGCAGAGGATCAGAGTTTGTTTTTTAGCACTAGTGTCTAGTGCAGAGGTTTTCAACCTATGGGTTGCGACCCCTTTGAGAGTCAAACGACCCTTTCACAAGAGTCACCTGAGACCATCTGCATACCAGATATTTACATTACGATTCATAACAGTAGCAAAGTTACGGTTAATTCTATGGTTGGGGGTCACCACAGCATGAGGAACTGTATTAAAGGGTTGCAGCACTAGGAAGGCTCTAGTTTGAGAGCCACTGGTCTAGTGGCTCACAACTACCTGTAAATCCAGCTCTAGGGGGAAATCCAATGCCCTCTTGTGGCCTCCTTGAGTTCCTGCACTCATGTGCACATAGCCACACAGAAACATACACACAGTCACATAATTAAAAAATAAAAAATAAAAAAAAATTAAAAGACCTTTGAGAAAAGTATGCTAGTGAGACAAACTACCTCGTTATAGTTTTCTACTTGGTGCTAGATGCCATGAAAGCCTATGGGCTCCAGTGACTATCCACAGAACACTAGTGATTTTGAAGAGTTAATAAGCAACATCTGGCCACTCAGTAACTGAAATGGGAGGTAGGAAGAGGTTTTCACACACCAAGAGTGGGTGTGTTAGACCCACGGTAAGCCCTACTCAAAAGGAGTGCTGTACCCAGACATCATAGGACACGTCCTATGTTGAGGTAACATTGAGAATCCACAGATGTGGAAGTGTTCCCCTCACCTTATGATTCTATGACAGGAACTATGCTAAGCTCTGACTGTCTTAGACTCACTGCATTTCTGTGGTCCAGCAGAAGGTGGTTCTATTCAATCCAGGGGTAGAGGAGGGAAATAATGTCTTCCAGTACTAGCACTAATTCGCACAGTCAATGCTATTTCTGTCTCTGAGACAAGATACCTGAGGCAGTAGCATATAGTAGGCCCCCAAGCTGAGTGACACTGAGGATGAGACACACCAGCAGACAGAAGCACTGGGAGTAAGTTCCCTGGGACTGTGAAGTACTGTAGGTCACATACATAATACACGTTATGTTGGGTGAGGAAGCAGTTGGAAGCAGTGAGGAGGCTGCAGCTGTGCAGCTTGCCTGCACTCTGACTGCAGGTGTGCCTCTGACTTGCTACTGATTCTCTTCCTGAGTCAAAACATGCCACCGGCCCCTCCGGGACACCTTATCCAGGTTCTCACTATGTCCTTGAGCTCACCATATAGCCCTGAACTTCTGAAATTCCTGTCTCCTGTCTCCACCTCAAGAGCGCGATGAATCCCAACACTTGGCTTCATATGATGCCAAGGACTGAACCCTGGGCTTCATGAATGCCAGGCAAGCACTCTACCAACTGAGCTCCATCCCCAGTTTTTTTCTTTCTCTCTCATTCTTCTACATAATATAGCATATCTCAATTTAAAAAAAAAAAATCAGGAAACAGCTTTTACTATAAGGCAAAAAAAAAAAAAAAAAAACAACAACAAACATGAGCAGGCCTTCTCCCCAAGTCCAAGGGCAGAACTAATTACTGCAAAGGTATGCAGCCTTCACAAACACCCCTCCCCCAGGAGGCTGACTGTTATTTTAGCTACCCTCCACACCACCAGTAACAGGCAACAAACAACCCTGCACGCAGCACCAGCACAGGGAAGGTGCACAGGTCTTTCCTGCACTCTGCCTAATGCTGCAACCACTCAGAGGGTGGATGCCAAACAGCTCAGGAAGTTAACTCCAGGCAACCTGATGACCTGTTTAGAGAATGAATCCTTACTTTACTCTCTGAAGAGTCTTGAGAATGTGGGGTAACAGTGGACCCCATTCTTGCAAGTGTTCACACAGCACTTGCCTTGGGTGTGTCCTGAATTCAGCAGCACACCATGCTTGCAGTCACTGTCAACACATCATCGGACTGTTGGGCTGAGTTTGTGCTGGGAAACAGAGGCTGGGGGTTGACTTCTTCACTTGCTTCCTGCATGGTGTCTCTCTAAGTTCTTATTGGCAAAATAAACACCAGCCAACCTATTACCCAGCAAGTACTTGTGAGAGAGCAAGTTCTCCCACTTTCCAGGAGAAAGAGGCTACCATGAAAAGGACCATCTGCTCTCCAGCATCCCACCAGGCTTTCCTACCATCACCCAGGAAGTTTATTGGCCATCAATCAGCACAAGGTAACAGGCAGAAGGCTTTCTGACAGCCCAGAATGGAGGCCTGCAGGAAGAAGTTCTCAGCTGCCTGCCCCGCTTCCTTCTCTGGTCACTGGCATCTTCCTAGCTGAGCTAGCCCTGCCTAAAGCCCGGCCCTGAGGTGGGTCAGCTGAGCTCCAGGGGCCAGCCGTGGAGGGCAGGAGAGGCAGTGCTGGAAGCTTCATGGGCAACTCAGACATGCAGGAGTAGCCTGAGCAAACCTAGCCCACTACCTGACTGTCTAAATCAAGTTTTGTTGGACAACAGACAGGCCTCTTCGTTTACCACTGCTTTTGCTCAGAGCCAAAAATATTTACAGTGTGGACTTTACTTGAAAAAGTGCCAATTCCAGACTACACCTCTGCTGTCCAATTCAACAACCCTTGGCTGACACTTATCTAAAATAAAGAATTTGGTTTATCAGCTGTACATTTTAAGTGTTTGATGGTCACATGTGGCCACAGGCTAGTACAGTGGATGTCACAGAGGGCATTCCTATCACAGTAGTCTGTTCTTTTGGAGAATGCTGCAAGTGCAGGATCTAAGCCATCAAGCTAAATTTACAGTTATCCACTCTCTCCCTTAAAGACAGTCAGGGCTGCACCAGGTTAAACTATATCCCTTTCACACTGAACTTTTAGGAAAGATAAACTTGCCACATTAATCCCTATCAGTGGCCACCAAACTGACTGGGACTGCAAATCAGGTTAGCGGTAGCACTCACTTGTTTACTTGATCCCCCCTCCCCTAAACGCAGCACACACAGTGAAGACAGGCCACTGCATCTGCTTGTGTTCTAAGTTAGGGTCAGTCTGGTACATTGTATCAACAAACACAAGGTATGTAAAATGAGTAAGAAATGAACTCTGGGTGTACAACTGTCACACAAAAAGAAGCCATTGAAATGAACAGACAACAGGGCACTGGGCAGGGGTGAGTGGTGGTGGCTGTAATCCTTTTGCAAGATATTCTGCTAACAGCCACAGTTTCTTCTTTAAAGTATTTTCAAAGATTGCAAACAAAACAGCTTCCTGGATTTGGACTCTGGATTTAAGGGCTATGCAATCTTGGGCAAGTTATATCTCCTTTTGGGTGAAAGACCCCTCTGCCTTAAAGGGGAGGGCCCAGTCTTCGCCATTCCTTCCTTCTCAGCACCTCAAGTCCCTTTGCTCTCCAAGACTCTCTGCCCATGAAGAATTTTTCCTGCCCAGCCGAGCTCCTTTGGGGTGGGGACCTTAAGCATGTCAGTCACTTTAAATGACCTTCAGCACCTGGGTCACAGCAGATGCTTGTGAAAAGTTTAAGACAATAAACATTAATAAGACTTTATGAGGAAATCAAGTGTTCTTTGAGATTTAAAATTAGAAGCTGTTCCAGCTGTTTGCATTGCAAGCTAGTTTTGGGTTGCTACGGGTTATCCCTTCTTAAAACCCCAAATCCCTTGCAGGGTCCAGCACTTCACTACCTTCCTCAACAATCAGACACTGAACAACTAAGAGGGAAGGAAATTCCATGATAAGCACATTCAAGTTTGAACTAACACAAATTAATGACCCATTTATAAAATATAAAACCAAATGATTGTATTTCAGAACAAATTCATAATTCAAAGAACTAGAGTTATCAAGTGTCTAATAAGAACCAGGAGACTGATGAACCAAAAAGATGTGTTGGGTTTGGAGAGCTTGCTCAGTGGTTAAGAGCACTTGTTGCTATTGGAGAGGGCCTGGGTTCAGCACCTGCATGGTGGCTCACAGCCATCCATAACTCCAGTCCCAGCGACTGTGATGCTTTCTTCTGACCTCTGTGGACACCAGGCATGCCCGTGATGCACATACATACATGCAGGCAAAACACAAATACACATAAAATAAAAATTAAAAAATTTAAAAAATGCTACCCATAAGGGACCTTAAATGAACTAACATTGGCCTTCTACATGCAATCCAGTCATGTTACTGCTAACTAGCCAATGGTTCAGAATTAACATACAAATAGCCACCTGGGTTCTGCAGCTAAGACACCTGCTGGTCCCTGTAGTCACCCTTTGCTTCTTCCTGGCTGTCTTACATTTAGCCATTGTGGAAGCCGATTTCTACAGTATCTCAAGGTGGGGGTTGGGGAGGGTGGAGAAAAAGCTACACATTTGCTTCCAACAGGCTGGGCATTCCTGTGACCTATATACACACTGAAAACTTGTTGCCCTTTTAAATCTTAACAAAGCCTTTGTCAATGCAAACCACTTCCCAAGACCGCACTAAAGCTAGTATAACAATCAGAACCCCGGCAGATCTCAGCATTTCAAGCACGAGCATATTTCCCTTCAGGCTACACGGCTAGAGTACACATCCTCCAAAGGAAGTTCTCTTTGGATCAATTCTGCACATTCCCTGCCTGCAATTCATCTTTAATTCAGAGCCATGTCCCCAGCAAAACCCTGCAGTATTAAACAACACCGACACCAAGGTAACACAAACTCTGTGAGCGGACAAGTTGGCCAGGCCCGCTGGCCCGCCTCTTCTTCCTTCCCCCACCCAAGACCTTCCCCGGGCAGTGACTTCACATCCTTTGACATCAGCACAGCCTTGAAAGGGGGATGGGAGAGCAGGCAGAAAGCAGAAAAACCAGCTTTGAACTCTTCGTGCAAGGCCTTCTGAGCCTCAGGCCCCGTAAGTAACGTGTAAAATGACCACCGATCGGTGGTGACACCCCTGCCTGCTCAGGCGCAGTCCCATCAACGTGGAGGGGATTCTGCTGGAAAGACTTCCTGCTTTTCCTATCTAAAGCACAATAGCCATTTATTAACTACCCACGGAAGGTTCCGGTCAGTAGAACACACAATAACTCACCTCGAATGTGGAGAAGGGCCACGGGCTGGAAAGGCCCGTTGGAGCTGGCCGCATCCACCACCATCCCGCTGCCCGCCTTATTACATGTCAACATCTAGGCTCCAGCGGGAAGGGCGCTGTACTCCTTAAGGCAAGAAACCAGCCTCCATTTTAGTTTTAAAAAAAAAAGACAAACTGAAGCTCTCTGCAGCTGGAGGGAACTGGCTGCTTCGTGATGTCAGTGGGCATGGAGCTCGCTGATTGGCCGGAAGCTGCAACTTAAAATGACACTGGAAAAAAAAAAAGCCTGCAAACGGCAAGAGCGTTCTGTTTGGCTGTCAGTGTGTGCACTAAAAGCCTGGGCATTTATCGGCTTCCCACAGTCTTCATTTCTTTCTGACTTTTAGGCAAGGATCCCAGCTCTCAGGGGATGGCACCAGAGGCCACAACCCCATCAGACAGGGAACAAATGACTCTGAGAGCAACCAGAAAAAAGCATATGCGTGCATGTTCTCCATGATTCTACCGTTTCCCAAACTGGTTCCCCAAATTCAGTGGCGCCTTATACCCACCTGTATTGTACCCTCTACCTCCCAGCACTTATTTTATTCATTTAGTTTTAGGGTTTTTTTGTTTGTTTGTTTGTTGGACCTAGGGCCTGGTGCTAGCTAGGCAAACTCTCTGCCACTAAGATCTACTCCAGCCTGGATACTTATTTTAGTACTTATTTTAAGCATCACAGGTAGCGTTCAGGCAGCCCAGTTTTTAAAAAGTAAACGGCTATTTAAATATTTAAAGACTCCAATGCATTAGTTAGTACATGTGCTCAGCCTCTTCCTCACTACCAATAGGACAAGTGGGGGATTTATAATCAGGACACAAGGTTTCTTCCTAAGACCTAGTTTTCACCCCTGACCCCAGAATAATGAGAGTTAAAAATCTATGGAAGAGCTGTTTAATAATCAATATCAGGAAGTGCTACAGGTGAAGGTATGTCTACCCATGGCTATGAGAATTTTTAAAGGACATAGAGTGAAAGAAAAAAAACATAAAATGCAATGTCTGGTTTGGCTATTTCATATTTATTTATTATTTGTTTATTTATTTGCGTGTGCGTGTCTGTCTGTCTACAGCTCATGTGGAAGTCAAAGGATAACTTGGGGGAGATAATTCTCTCCTTCCACCATGTGGGTCCTGGGGATCCAACTTGGGTCTTCAGACTTGGCAGCAAGTGTCTTACCTGCTGAGCCATCTGGCCAGCTCTACTTTTGTAACTAAAAATGTTACTATGTTAGATCCTTAAGTTTTGCTTTCTTTAAATTTAAAATTAAGATTTTTTTCTATTGATTCCTGTTATGCTACTATTTACATTTTTTTTTTTTAAGAGAGAGTTAATGAGTCTCTCTCAGGAAAAAGACCACTTCTGAACTGGAGCTGTTGGGATGTTGCTGAGATGTTTTCTCTACAAAGAGAAATGGTATTGCTACATCCAAAGGAAGGCAATAATAACATGAGGAAAATCTCCAGCAGAACTGAAAATTCTTCACTTCTTCATAGAAAAAAGGAAACATTTCTGGAATTCTGCTGTGCCATTTTATAATCTGCTCAATTCAAGAATAAGATAAATAAAGTCCTTTAATTCCCAAACATACCTGACACACTCAGTGGTCAGTTACTTCTATGGGTCTAGCCCAATACACAGCAGTGAATGAACAAACCCCTACTGCCATTCAGGGTGCTTATCGGATCTTCCCTCACCAATGAGAACATAGATTTTACCTTCTCAGTAGCTGTTAAGGTAATTCAATATGGAAAAAAAAAAAAGTAATACTATTCGGATTCCTATCCTCCTTCCCTCAGATGCTGCAGGACTCTACAGCTAGCAGAAACAATGGTGGTGATGGTCTTGCAGGGCTAGGGGTGGACCCGGCACCTCAGACATGCCAGGTAGGCAATCTGCCATGGAGTTTCACCTCAGCCCTAGCATATATCTTAACAATCCTGGAAACTGGAAGCCACCCGATGCTGTTCTCTGCACTTGCACACCCAAGAGGAGACCGCTTTGCAGTAAGGTAATGTAAATTAGATTCTGCCTGCCAACTTGTCTCCAGGAGTTCCTCAACTGACCCCACACACACAACCTCCCCACCCCTACTTTGTCTCTGAGGAGAGGATATCCCCTTCACCAACCAGGCAGTGGCGAGGGCAAGGCTGACTTCCCTCACCATCACCTCCTCGCTTAAGGAGTGAAACCGATGGACTCAGACACAGACAGTGGGGTCCACAGGGGCTAAGTAAGAGTCCATGAGCAAACACTTCTTTACTCTGCTTGCCAATAATTTACTATTTCATACAAGTGAGATTGGGGATGTGCATATCCTAGGGCTGTGCTGATGAATTGGAATACAGAAATACAAGGGAGAAGATACCTAGGAGCTTCAAATAACAGACAGATTCAAAGGCAAAGAAAGTGAAGACACTTTTTTGATGTATTTTTCCTAATGATCTTAGATCAAAGGATTTCAAACTTTATTAGTGATTTCTCCCATACTCTTTGAAACCTTATGCATATAAAGTAGTTCTTTAAAGAACTCCAAGATTATAATCTGGAAGTCACTGATAAAACGTACAGCAGCTAGGCATGGGGGTCAGGGGGACCCTCTCAGCACTCAGCTGAGGCAGGAGGAGTTTACCACACAGACTAGGCTACACAGTGAGACTCTATAAAAAAGAAAAAGACATCCCCCCCAAAAAAAACTCTAAACACCTAAAAATATAAACGAACAGGAGAAAGGAAAAAAAAACCAAAACAGAAAAACAACAACCAATAGACACAAGGTGTGCTCATGGACTAGAAACACAGGTGACTGTGAAGATATTCAAGTTAGCTTCTGATTGAACATCTTAGTGCCTTATATTCATTTCCAGGTGGGTCTCTTTATTATTCAAGATAAATGACAAGATCATTATAAAATTCACCTGGAAACATAAAAGGCAAGCATGAGGACAATTCTGACCATAAAGTCAACAGATTAATGACAGTGAGACCAAGGCATGCATCAGAGGAAGATCTGGGGACAGAAGCAGTGACCCAAAACCAACAAACACGCACAGACAAAGCATATTATGATAAAGAATAAACCAAGTTAATGAGATGGAGAAAAATCATATCAACAGCCAGCTCTTTAGAAGAGGGGAGACAACTACTAACTAAATGCAGGAAAAGCCAATGGAGGTCTTTCCTCACATCAAAGTAAATCTGGTATGAGTTAGACAAGCAAACACAAAACAATTCACAACTACTCCAAGTCCCATAGCTTTTAAGAGAAAGGGATGATTCAGTTCTACAGTTAGAAAAGGACACAAACACCTGATGGTTAGTGCTCAAATCTGAAACCAGTTATTTTGTATGTTTCACAAGGATTATTAAAAAAACAAACAAAACTGAAATAATCCCAAACTTCTGCACATTCCCCCAAAAACCAAAGAAAATATAAATACAGACTTAAAAGTTTATTAAAAAAAATTAAACCCTTAGGATTTAAATGATCTAGTTTATGTAAAAAGAACTATGAATGATCAGTAACTGCACGAGAAAGTGTTTTGTGTCTATTAAATCAACATTTTTTTCACATTTACTCATCTGTATTGACTTGGAGACACGTCATGGCACAAATGTGGAGGGCAGAGGACAGCTCAGCGTCAGTTCTCTCTTCCCACCATGTCTTCCCAGGAAACAGAACTCAGGCCATCGGGCTTGGGAGTGGCACCTTTAGCCACCCAGCCACCTGACCAGCACAACTCTAAGTGATACAAATAACAGCACATGACAGACCTTTGACAACTGTGCTCGCTATCTGAGAAAATATCTGGCAACAGGTACCTAGAGGCTTTTCTCAGTAATTTTACTTTAAGAATCCATTCTAGAAACATAATACCCATGAATGAAAGTTCAATCAGAGCGTATTTTAAAACTGCTGAAATATGACATATAACATAAAATTTATTATCTCAACTGTTTGAAAGTTGATTACATTTACCTGTGCGTGCATCAGAGGACCACCTGCAGGAACCAGATCTTTCTACCATGTGGGTCTCTCCAGGACAGAACTCAGATCATCAGTCTTGGCAGCAAGTACCTTTACCTGTTGAGCCGCTTGCCAGCCCCATCTTAACCATTTTCAAGTGTACTGTTCAGTGTTCTAGATTCTTTTGGATGTATACCCTGATGTGGAATTGTACAGCTGTGCTCTAAGGTTTATGAAGTGTCTCCGTACCGTTTTCCATGGTCCTCATATCATTTGATGACAATACACAAGGGTCCAGTCCTCTACATTCTAAGCAACACTGTTTGTGTTTGATCTCAGGGTAACTTTTACTTGCATCATTAATAACTACTGATGCTGGGATTGTATGCATGGGCCTATGGGTCATTTGTGTATATTCTTTTGAGAAACGTCAACTTAAGTCTTTTATGTAATTAAATGAAGTTGCTTGCTTGTTTCTCATGTGTAAGAGTTCTTCATTGCTCTGGATATTACTCTATTTTCAGGTAAGTGATTTGCAAATTCTTCCTTCTATTCTGTAGGTTGCCCATTCTGCTGACTGTGTATCCTTACATACACTGGGGTCTTCAATTTTGACATAGTCCAATTTACCTAATTTTTCTTTGTATTACCCACACATTTAAGTATTTTTTTATTTTTATTTTATGTACATTGGTGTTTTGCCTGCATTTATGTCTGTGTGAGGTGTCATATCCCCTAGAACAGGGGTTACAGACAGTTGTGAGCTGTCATATGGGTGCTGTAATTGCACCCTGGTCCTCTGGAAGAGCAGCCAGTGTTCCTAACCTCTAAGCTGTCTCTCCAGCCTGTTATCCATACTTCTTAACATCGTATCAAAAAATCATTTCTGAATCTAATAGCAGGAACTCCCCACCTCTAATTCCTTCAAAGATGTAGGAATTTTGACCCATTTTGAGTTAATTTCTATATGTGTGTGAGGTAAGGATCCAACTTTACTTTAACTTTTACCCATGGACTTTCAGTACTTTCCCCTTTGAACTGGGTTTACTCCTGGCTTCCATTCTTGCCTGCTGGCCTGGGGTGGCCTTATGGAAAGTGACACTGTCTTGATTCCTGCAACTTTGTCATTTTAAAATCAAAATCCGTAAGTCCTCCAGCTCTTTCCTTCTTTTTCAAGATTTGAGATCTCTTGATCTTCCCAATGGATTTTAAGATGAATTTCTCTATTTCTGGTAAAATATCATTCATAATTTGATAGGCATTGCCCAAGCCTGTAAATCACTACGGTGGCACTGATCCCTTAGCCACCCTAGTCTTCCAGTCCAAGACACCTGCTGCCCCTCCCTTCAGTGCTGCCTTCTGTCTCTGTTATGAGTGTTTTGTAGTTTTCAGAGGAGTAGTTTCTCAATGCCTTGGTAAGTTTATTCCTAAGAAGTTTATTCTTTGAGAATATCACATTTTATTTATGGTTCTGAAATACTGCAAACTACCTTAATTAATGTCAAAGGGACTGTCATCGGCTATGAAAGTTTACACAGCTATTCAGAATATATATGAATAAAAATTAGAAATATGAGTATATATATAACTTACAAACATAACTTCTCAGTGTCAAGATGTGGTCATGGTTACTCGTGGCTTCTCTTTTAGCGATTTCACTGTTTTTCAGTACTGCTAAAGCAGTCATATCATCTGCTCCAAAGGGACCAAAGAGAAGACGCATGGGAAGAGGGAGTCTTGAATGGACCATGAAATGGAGCAACACGTGCTCCAACATCATAAAGAGGCCAAAAGCCATAAATGATTCTGAGTTCAATGACAAAGTGCAGGAGCAAAGCAGAATGAACTGAGGCCAAGTGCAGGGAGCTGCAGTCATCACTCCACTTGGAACATGCCTCTGACCAATAAGTACATACTGGAGAGACCTCTTGGCCATCACATGGGGATACAACAGAGCCACTGTAGAACCTACATGAAGACTAAGACCCTGGGACTACCACTTGGATTGACCAGCCTTGGGGCATAGCTCTCTCCCCTAGGCTAGCCCTTAGACAATGTCTGACACTTGGAGGGTGCTCTGTCAGTGATCATGTCAAACAGAATACCCCTACCTCTCTGCTCAGAGCCCCTGGTTATGGTTGGTTTCTTCCTAGTAGAATAAAAGTAGGAGGGATAGCTACTGAATCAGATCAGTCACAGAACTGCCTGTGGCCATGAAGAAGACCCTCTAAACTACTGGCAGGTGCAGGGGGTGGGCATTCCAGTCATTACCTATGTCCAATGCTAGAACCTTCTACACTGCTTCAACATTGTTTCTGTGCCTCCTGGGCTGGGGTTGCACTGTGAAGGGCTGGGACTAATGTCAAGGTGGTGGCTGTCAGTTCAGCACAGCGGACCTCCTACAGGAAAAGCAGCCAGTAGAGCTGTAGCCGTCTGTGCAGATTCCATGGATATGGAATCTTGGAAAAAGCCTTAGCCTGTATTCTTTGGTTCTTCAGTCACTTTTTGTTCTCTATTTAAAAAAACAAACAAACAAAAAATTTGCCTGTAAATACACCCTACTTATTTTTAGGTAGTATTTCAGAACAAAATTTTCAAATCTTGATTTCTAAATTCAGCCAAAGGTTTTCTTTTTCTTTCTCAATCACTCCAATCTGGCATTTTAACTTGAAAGTCTGTGGCACTGTAGTGGCAGTGTGCTGGCATGAGGCTGGCCAGTGCCTCTTTTTAAAACTCCCAGGACCTGCATGAGTACGGCTGTTATGGGTAAAAAGTCTAACCTAAAAACTCTGGCTTCACTTGAAGTTCAAAATAGACTTTCCTTAGACAGATCAAAGCTCCCTAGTATGCAGCTCTGCTCAAAGGCTGCCAGGCAAGTCTGCTGCCAACATCAAGGACAAAGGGACAGGCTCTAGTGGCCCTGTTGATTTGAGCAAGTCTCCAGTGACTGAATGGGGCCAGCAGAGCTTATCTCAGGGGAGGTAAGTAGAGTAAAGCTTGCCACTCCAGCTCCTGCATGCAGACCTGGGCTCACTTTAAATCCTTGCAGCAGTGCTGAGATGCCTGAGCAGGTGCTCGCACCTTTCCTTGTTCTGAGAATACAGGAAAACATGGACTAGAAGTGTTCAAGTATCTCAGAGTCTCTGCACCAATTGTTTTGTGTAGTCTACCTCTACCCTTACCAGCTCTATAGAAGGGTCAGTTGAGAAACTGATCTCATTTTCAAGAAGAACCCCAAGGCAGACCAAGGAGAAGGAAGCCACGAGACTGTGCCTAATCACTCTGAGCATCCTGAGAGGTGACACCACAGCAGTCTCCATGGAAGCTGAAGGGAATGAGGGGAAGACAGGTCAGAACTACGAGAGCTCTTCTCTCCAGCAATACACCTTGAGTTTCCTGGCTCTGTAACAGACACGCAGTAAGCCCCGCCTTCATGGACACTAGAGACAATAGCCAGTATACGGTGAGGGGTAGCACTTTCTACCTCGGCTGTCCAGTAAGGGGAGTATCCAGTACATGCAATACAATATCATTTAGCCTTAGGAAGGAGTAAAGTTCTGGTGAGCTTTGAGAGCCTCTTGCTAAGTGAATTGAGCCAGATGGAGGACAAATACAGGAGGACTACACTTAAATGAGACCCCAGCAGTCATGAAACTCCACAGAGAGCAGAGTGGAAAGTGCCTAGAGCTTCAGAAGGAATGAGGACTCTGTTGCAAGACAAAGTTTCTGCATGGGTGATGAGAGTCTGGAAGACAGTATGGGTGGGCCTGCAGAGTTGAAAATGCACTGAATGCTACTGAACTGCACCTGTGATATGTGGGTCACAAGATGAGCACACTATGTACACTTTACCACAATTTTAAGATGAAGTTCCTGAGACACTGGACAGTAGGAGCAGTAAGCCATGGACTACCCCTAGGGAGCAGGTTGCCCTGGGAACCAGGTCTTTAGCTAGAGGGAGTGGACAGAAGGTAGATGTCCAAGGAATAGTGCCCCCGCACAAGCACTCACGCATGCATGCATACACATGTGTGATAAAGATCTGAATTCAAGGTGCTTAAAGAAACCTAGGTGGAGAAGGTTTAAGTGAAACACATGAAATGTGAGATGCTGCAGGTGGTTAGAAACCTAGGGTGTCACCTGGAGAGGCTGAGTAGTGCAAAGGAGAGGTGCGGGGAGGAGGGCACCCTGTAGGATGGGGAGGGGCTGGCTGCAGGCTCAGCTGTCTGACAGGCTGCTGGCTGTTACTTATGGCGCTGTGTTGGCCATGGGTCACCTGTGGTCATCATTCTGCCCATTCCTTCCTATGTTCTAACCCCACAGGTAGTTAAGACTCTCTGTGATCTGGCACCTGCTCACCAGAGCATACAGGTAATCAAGACAAGACACAGCATCAAAGCAGTGAGAAACTAAAGGACTGGGGCAGAAGAGAAGATACGTGAGTAGGTTTCCCTGCTCAGCACTGTGTAAGCTACCACAAGGAGGGCAAGTACCCTGGTAACGTGCTTGCACTCTGTTTTTATTACTCTTCAACAAACAGGCAAGAAGCCAAACCTCCTGGAAACAGAATACATCTTCAAGGGTAAGAACATGCACTTTTGTGGAAAAACTTCCAAAGATATTAGAGGGTAAATGCTCTGAATGAAGGTGAACACCACACTTTCAAAGAGGAGGACAAGACACAACTGCCATTCAAAAGCTAGTCTAAGGAATTCTGCCGGTCAGGTCATGGAAAGACGTTTTTCACAAAGATCTAATACTCTGTGACTCACTGCAGGGCTTCTAGCGCACTAATAGGTCCCACACTGGCCTCCTCATGGCTTTTTGGCTTTTTGTTGTTACTGTTGAGTCTCACTATGTCACTCAGGCTGGCCTCAAACTCATAGAGATTTGCCTGCCTCTCCCTCCTCACTTCCAGGACTAAAGGCATTACCAAACCTGGCCGACTTTTTGTTTTTAGAACATAGAAAATAGACTCAAGAAACAGGTCATGATTAATTTACTACTCTCATAAGTCACTTAAAAAAACAAACTGTATCTCATTTAACATTTAGTATTTCTACCTTTCAGACCCAAAAACACCACACAAAAGGACTGACTCAGACTAATCTTTCAATGAGTAGGTCTGAAAACTGTAATCAACTTCTTAGGTTAAAATGTGAAATACTTTCACATAGCTAATGACTGAAGCATTTCTATGACCTTGTAGTGAACAAGCACAATGGGACAGGCACCTCACACACAGGGCAGACACTGCCACTCTGGAAGTTATGTGACAAAACCTGTAATGGGTTTTTGGTCATCTTCCGACCCAATACTTCCTTTCTCCGAAATCAGCTTAAAGAATGGTTCAAAGACATGAACAATGATAGCAAAACTTTACAAACAAGTTTATAGACGGATTTGTTTGTGATGCTTGAACCCACAAAATGGAATAGTATGTAATGCTGAGAACTGTGCTGGGAACAAACAAGTGTGGCCACACCTACCACTCCACGGAGCACTGCATTGAAACTGTGAGAAAGAGACACTGGGAGGTGTAAGCATTAAACAAAGAGGTGGGGTTATTCTTATGTGCATTAGATGACCTAACTAGACACTAAACACCCAAAACAACTTGAAAAGATACTGTACAGACAGAGTTAAGGAAAGGCAGGAGAGGAGTGTGGCACGAAAGCAAGAATAAAAAAGCAGTAGCTTCTGCAGAAGCAACAACTATCTCTAAGACATGGAAGAGAAGATCCTGCTTACTACACCAAAAGCAGCAGACTATCTGAGCTGTAAATCAGTGAGAAACGAACCCCAACCTCATGAGAGGAACTGGAAACCATGACTGAAGGGGACAAAGATGGCCTCAGAAAGCACAAAGACACAGTATGCTCCTAAATAAGAAAATGTAAATATCCTACAAAGCCAACCCCCCTCGGACACTTCCTCCCTGTGGTGCTGAGAATGGAACACAGGTTCTTACACATGGTAGGCAAGCAGCTCACCACTGAGTGTACCCCTAGCTCCATTCACTAGGTATTTAAATTTTAGTGGGACCCCAATTCAAATGTCAACAGTTCTTTCTATAATAAGATGAGCCAATTCAAAGTTCTAGTCTATAATAATGTCAATATTATTGATGTTGCAGTTGTTTTAGTAGAGCACATAGCCATTAATAAGACAAACTGAAAATCTAAGAAAATGATAGTATAAAATTTAAATAGAAAATCTCAAATGAATGCATGATTTAAAACAATGCATACTTAACTTCCCTCCACTGAAAGTACTTAAAAGTACTGAGTTCCAGTAACAGTGAGCACCCCCACCCCAACCCCCACCCAGATTTTGGTATTCAATAGCATCCTCCATTGAAAGGAGCCATGACTCTGGAAAATGGCTATGGCCAGGCCTGGGACTAGAAGGTATACAATGAGTCTAGAAGGCATCTCATCATGCCAGAAATCAAGGCATGAGAAGTAAGGGACTGGAGACCTGGCTCAGTGGGTAAAGTGCCTGCCACACAAGTATGAGGGACTGGGTTTGCATCACTAGGATCCGTGTAAAAATGTAATCCCAGTGGTCCTACAGAGAGGACCACTGAGGTAGGAAGCCCTAGGTCGGCTAGCTTACTGTATGTAGCATCAAACAAAATAAGGTGGAAGTTGAAAGCTGACACTCAAAGTTGTCCTATGATCTCCATACATGTGGTATGGTGCACTCCAGTGCTCCACACATCCACACATGAATGTACATATGTGTATAAACAAACACACACACACACACACACACACACACACACACACACACGGAAGAAAGGGAGTGAAGACATGTCAAAAACAAAACAAAACAAAAAACCACAGAAGGGACTGGGGAGATAGTTCAGCAGTCACAACCATCTAACTCCACTTTCAGAGATCTGGTATCTTCTGACCTCCACAGTCACCGGGCACAGACACTGTGCACATACATACATTCAGGCAAATCATTTACACACTAAACCGAAAAAAAAAAATCTTAAGGCATACCAAGGGTTAAAATCATGCACTTTAACATTAAAGAAAGCTGAAATCCATGATGCCACTGAAATCAAAGATAATAAAATAGCCACATAGATACTCATAAAAAAAAGTCAGAGGGAAATTGGTAAGCCACAGACAGAATAATGCTTATCCTAGAGTTCACATATCCACCTGGTAAGAAAAAGAAGAAAAAGAAAAAGAAGTCTGTTAGCTGGCTCCTCTAGTGTCTCTGAGGGGGACCAGCAAGGCCGAGAAGCATTCCTGTGTGGCTGATGGAGGAGTCAAGGGCAGGATGCCAGAGTACCTCACAAATTATCCCTAGTGCTTTCTGCATTGCATAGGAGGATGCAACTGCACAACAGAGAGCAATCTGCAGGCACCCTCACTTGGTGGTAAAATTTATCCTCACTCCTGCCAAGCCCCCAAAGATTATGATACCCCACAAGGAGGACGCCTTCACCTGAGTAACACAGCATCACTTTTGATGTACTCCAGCCCAAAAAGGCTCCACTTAGAGCAACTACAGGGCTGAGTGGGGCACGGGTGGAGCAGCTGGCTTAGCTATTAGTCAAATGTCATGGTTTAAAGAACTCCCAGACTGCAAGTATTTGGCAAAAGGTGTCTGGTTAAAGCAAAAACAAACAAATCCTCACTGAAGGGCTTTCATGCTAGGCTTCAATTTATTTAAAATATTTGAGTATGGTGATTAGCACATCATAAAAAATAATGAGGCACATAGAAATAAGACATTATGAGCAGTATGTCACAACTGCCAGTGTTAGTCTTTCCTGACACAGGCTGGAAAACACCGATGTTTGCTCTACTTAAAGAAATGACAAATTTGACGGTATATGCAAGAAGACAGCAAAATCTTTTAAAATTATAAGACATTTCTGTTGGATGTGTGTGTGTGGTATAAGTACTTGTGTACCTGTGTGTATATGTATGCATACATGTGTGTACACCTTTGCTGAGGTCAGATGAAGATGTCAGGTTTCCTATATAGCTTTGCTTCATTCCCTCAACACAGAATCTCTTTTTGAACCTAGAACTTGCTGTTTTTCAACTAGGTAGTTGGCTGGCTGCCCTGGGGATTCTGTCTCATCTGAAACTGCTCCCAAACCCTGACCCTGAAGGCTGGTCTTGAGGCAGACACAACCACACCCAGCATTTTACACGGGCTTTAGAGATCTAAAATTGGGTCCACATACTTGTGCATCAAGCACTCTTATCTACCGACCATCTCCCCAGCCCACAAGGCAAATTGAAAATAAAAAATCAACTAGAACTTCCAGAAATGAAAAAGATACATATGACATTAAAAGGTCCACAGAAGAGTTGCAGACAGAGACAAACCTGGAGAGTCTCAATGAGATAACCGAGAACAAGTTATTCAGAAACTTTCATAGCAAAGGAATAGGGTGATTCTATGCCTGCTGATGAGGACAATGAGAATTATGGGTGCATTTTGTATTTAGTTTTTATAAAAGTGATGACTCTATTTTATGATAAAGGATTCATATCCAAACACAAAAAGAATTTACACCTCAATAATAAAAACAAGTTAGAGACATCTAGAGTGGCTGGATGTGGCTAGGATTGGTGGCACATACCTTTAATACAGCACTTGGGAGGCAGAGGCAGGCAGAACTCTGAATTTGAGGTCAGTCTTGCCTATATAGCAAGCTCCAGTTCAGTCAGGCCTACTTAATGAGACCCTATCTCAAAAGAAAAACACAACTTTGCTGGGTCTTGGATTCTTGTATGGTACAATACATGGTCCTTTACCTCTGGCTCTTCACTTGGTGTAATGTTTGTGAGGTTTCTGTGTGTTGAGTGGTTTGTCTTTTTAATGCTGAGCGATAGACTTTTATATGGGTAATACCATCTTTTCTTTTTCCATTCAGCACTTAATAGACATTTGAGCTGCTGTTTAGCTGATAAGAATGTTACTGTGACCATTCATCTATGTCTTTGCATGAACATATATATCTTCTTTTCTTTTGTGTAGATAGAGTGGAATTACTGATTTACATGGTAAGTTTCTGTTTAGCTTTAGAAGAAACTGCTAGAATGCTTTCCAGAAAGGACACATCACTTTATATTCCAACAGACAGGGTACTGGATGCCCACATTTTTACCAGTGCTGGGACTAAAGGTGTGCACCATGACCATGCCCAGCAGAGTTATTCTTCAGAATAAAGAACTGAAGTTTCCAAGAGAAAAAAAAAAAAAATGAGGGAATTTGTTACCACTAGACCATCCTTATAAGACTTGTTTGAGGAACTTGTGCATTTTCAAATATAAAGACAACCACTATTGCGGGAAAATGCCTAAGTGTAAACAAAATTCACTAGTAGAGCAGTTATTAAAGTATCGATACTAAAACGAAAAACACCAAAACCAGTTGATTAACAGAATAACAAGACTGCATTCCTAACTAATAATAACCTTGAATGAAAATGGATTAAATTCATAATTATGGAGAGTAGTTTAAAAAAACAAGACCCATCTACATGGTACCTACAAGAAACTCACCTACACAGTTGAAAGCAAATAGAATGGAAGTTCAGGGATCCAAAAAGATATCCATACAAAAAGAACCCAAATTAGCAGAAGTTGCTATACTTATATCAGATAAAACAGAAATGAGGTAAAAGAAAAAAAATTCTAAAAAGAGATTAAAAACGTCATTATGTAATGGTGGGGATAACTTCAACAGGAGTACATAACAATTAGACATGCATGTGTGTTCTACAGCACAATCTACACAAAGATTGCTAGATCTATAGGAATAGGATATATTTATAATACAATAGTGGAGAACTTTTAACAAACCAATCTCACCCACAAACAAATGAACAAAATAAACCATGAAGAAACTTTTCTTTAAAAAAATTAAAGTGTGGGGGTGCTGGTGAGATGGCTTTGTGGTTAAGAACATTTGTTGCTCTTGAAGAAGACCCAGATTTGGTTCCCAAAACCCACACGGTAGCTCACAACCACCTGTAACACAAGTTCCAAGGGATCCAACACCCTCTTCTGACCTCCCCAGGCAATGTACACCTGTGATACACTTAGATACATGCAGGTAAATGCTCGTACACATAAAAACAAATCCATTTAAAAAACTGAAAAATGAAAACACAATATGCCAAAATCTGTAGGATAAAACAACAAGAGAGGCAAGAATGATTTGACATATACAAATCAAGAAACATCACATTAACAGAATGAGAATAAAAAGGATGTACGGTCATCTCGACATCAGATGCAGGAAGAATATGTGACTGAAGGTGTGTGTCTATAATCCCAGCACTCAGCGGGCAGAAGCAGGTAGATCTTTGTGAGTTGAAGGCCAGCCTGGTCTACAGATTTTAGTTTAGTTAGTGAGTTCCAGGACAGCCATGGCTACACAATGAGACCCTCTCTCAGGGAAACAAGAGAAAAAAAGTCAGGGACAGCACCATGAATTTGAGACCAGTCGACACTACACAGCACAGTCCAGGCCAGCCTGGGCTATACAGTGAAACACTGCCTCAGAAAAATAAAAGCATTTCCTCTAAGATCTGGAGCAAGCCAAAGATGTCCACTTTCGAGCTCTTATTCAATACAGGAATAGAAATCCTAGTCAGAGCGATTAATAAGAGGAAGAAATGATAGGCAACCAAACTGGAAGATGTGGAAGATAGCATGACATTATATAGAGAGCTTTAACTTTTTTTTGTCCTTTTGTCCTCCCTCCCTTCCTCCCTCTCCCTCTCCTCCCTCTCCCTCTTTCTCTCTCTCTCTCTCTCCCAAGACAGGGTTTCTCTGTTGTAATTCTGGCTGTCCTTGAACTTACTCTGTAGACCAGGCTGGCCTTGAACTCACAGAGATCCACCTGCCTCTGCCTCCCAGAGTGCTGGGATTAAAGGTGTGCACCACCACTGCTGGCTTAGAGTTTTAACTTTTTAAACAAGATTTATTTACTTTTATTTTATATGTATGAGTATTTTGCCTGCTTATATGTCTGTGCATCAGATATGTTCCTTGTGCCTGTGGAAGCCAGAAGAGGGCACTGGATCCGGTGGTAGTTTGAAAATGGCTCCCATAGGCTCATAGGGAATGCCAGTATTTGAAAGGATCAGGAGGTGTGGCCTTGTTAGAGGAAGTGCTTCTCTCTGGGTGTGCTTTAAGGTTTCAGAAGCCTAAGCCAGGCCCAGAGCCTCATGTTTCTCTTTCTGCCTATGGATCTGAATATAGAACTTTCAGCTCCTTTTCCAGCACCTTGTCTGCCTGTATGCTACCATGCTTCTCACCATGCTGATAATGAACTAAAGCTCTGAAGCTGTAGGCAAGCCCCAATTAAATGATCTCCTTTATAAGAGTGGGTGTGGTCATGGTGTCTCTTCACTGCAATAGATCAATGACTAAAACAGATCCCCTGAAACTGGTATGAGCTGCCATGTTACAGCAGGGGCTTGAACCTGGATCCTCTGCAAAAGTAACCAGTGTTCTTAACTGTTTAGCCATTTCTCCAGTCCCTATATAGGAAAACTTAAAGATTCCTCCAAAAAATAAATACCTACTAAAACTGATAAAAGAAAAAAAAAGTTAATAAGAATTTAATAATATTGCTGAATACAAAATCAACATTAAAAAAATGAGTGTATGTCAGGCCTGGCATGGCAAACCATAATCCTAGCTATGTAGGAGGCCAAGGTAGAATGCTAACAAATTCAGGCCTGACTGGACTACAGGGTAAGTTTAAGGATAGTGTGGCCAAATTTGTGAGTTTATGTTGCAAAATAATAAAATAAAAAGAAGGCTGGGGATAAAGCTCAATGGAGGAGCACCTTCCTATGATGCATAAAGTCCTTAGCTCAATCCATCGTACACTTAAAAGAAAAAAGAAAGCGAAGGTGGGCATGATGAAACGTGCTTGCAGACCCAGCTATTCAGGAGGCATCACTTCGGCTCACAAGTTCAAACCTGGGGAGCACAATGAGACTACCTCAAAAACAAAAGCAAGCCATCAAACAAAAATTCTAGGATCATTTCTATGTATTAACAACAAATTTGCAGAAAAATAAAGAAAACTACCCTGTTCATACCAGATATAAACAATAAAGCACTCAGGAATAAACGGAAGCAGGAAGTAACAGAACTCTGACAGGGAAATTACAGAGCACTGATGGAACAAATTGAAGAAACATCCCAAGATGGAAGAATGTGATCCCATGTCTGCCTGCACTACCTGAGGTAACCTGACCAGTCCAATACAATTCCTATCAAAACACTAAACAACATTCTTCACAGCAATAGAAAAACAAACACAAAATCTGTACAGAGACACAAAATATCCTTGAGGTGCTGGGGATCAACCTGATACCTTCTGTATGCTAAATGAACACTCCACCACAAGAGCTGTGCTCAAGACACACCCCAGAAAAAAGAACAAGAGTGGAAGAATCAAAGAACTCGACTTCAGATATATATGACAAAGCTGTAGCACAGTACTGACATAAAACTGATATACAAACTAATGAGACTGAACTGAAAAACCTAGAAATCAACCCACAGACAGTCACATTGAGAAATATGCCATGTAGAAAGGATGGTCTGCTTGCTAAATGGTGGCAACAAAATTCGACAGCCACATGCAGAAGCACAAAACTAGACTCCTGTCTTTTATAATATATAAAAACTAGCCTGAAACGGATCAAAGATCTAAATCTAGCCTCTAAAACCAGGAAACAACTAAGAAAAAACAAAGTGTGGGCATAATTCTCTTTAACGATTCCCCAGGAACACAAGCAATCAAAGGAAAAATAGACAAATGGAACCATAGATGTAAGAAGCTTGAGGAAGTACAGACAACTTGTAGATGGAACAGGTGTACAGACAAGTCCTCAGATGGGACAAAGTCCAGACACACATGGAACTTAACTGCTAACACCCTTAGCCACCTTATTTCCTTTTTTCCTTCTTTTTCTGAGATATGGTTTCTCTGTGTAACCCTGTCTGTACTGGAACTTGCTTTGTAGACCAGGTTGGCCTTGAACTCAGTGATCTGCCTGCCTCTGCCTCCTGAGTGCTGGGATTACAGGTCTGAGCCACCTCCGCCTGGCAAATGATTTACTTATTTATTTTATGTGGACTACATAATAAAAATATGTGTGAGGGTGTCAGATTCTCTGGAACTGGAGTTACAGACATTAGCTGCCTGTGAGGGCTGGAAATTGAACACAGGTCCTTTGGAAGAATAGCCAGGGCTCTTAAACCACTGAGCCACAGGAGGTAGAGGTGGAGGCAGACGGATCTCTGTGAGTTTGATGATGTCTACATAGTGAGTTCCAGGTCAGCCAGGGCTATACAGAGAAACCCTGTCTTAAAAATAATAAAAAGCTGGGCAGTGGTAGCACACACCTTTAATCCCAGCACTTGGCGGGGCAGAGGCAGGCGGATCTCTGTGAGTCCAAGGCCAGCTTGGTCTACAGAGTGAGTTCCAGGACAGCCAGAGTTACAACAGAGAAACCCTGTCTCAGAAAACCAAGAAAAAATAAAAATAAAAAGAGAGAAGGAAGGAGAAAAAAAGAGAGAAAGAAAGAAACTTTATTTTAAATGTGTGAATGTATGTGCTCCTGTATGTGGGTAAGATGGGAGAGATGAGTAGGAATGTAAATTAGCACAGCCATTGTGGAGTCCTCTCAACAAACTAAAATAGAAGTACCACATGATCCAGCAAGCCCATTCCATGATATACCCAAAGGAGCCATGCACATGCCCATGTTTACTGCAGCACTATTTCAACAACCAACACAGGTTATTAACTGTGGTATCCACTGGAAAAGAATGGACACAGGCAATGTGGCATACATACCAAATGGAGTCTTTATTAGTGGTCCATAAAAAAGTTTAATTCATTTATGACAACATAAGGGAACTGAAGGACATTATGTTAAATAACATAAAATAAACCAGGCACAGAAACACAAAGGCTGCATGTTCTAGTTCTACTGAGAACTAACATGTGAAGCCCAACAGCTGATCTCACAGAACCTGAAGGGAAACCAGCAGTCACTGAGGATGGGGAGGGTAAAGAGGTGGGATGGATAAGAGCTAAGTTCCAATGTTCTGTAGCCTCATAATTTATTGCAGATTTAAAAATACCTACAAGAGAGGAAGTGATCCATGCTGAAGGAGATGGAATGATAACTGCTTTGATTGAGTTGTTACACATTGTATAGATACATCAAATTATCACACAGTACTCAATAAATGTTATAATTATTATGTGTCAATTAAAAACAAAACAAAGCAATCAAACCAGAATACTCTTAATCTTTGAGTGGGGCCAAGGCTTACTTGTTGCTTTAGAAACTGGCAAATAAAAGGATCAATCACTTAAAAAGAAAAAAAAACCCAAGAAGACCATACGGGGCTGGAGCGATGGCTTAGTGGTTAAGAGCGCTGGCTGCTCTTCCAGAGGACCTGGGTCAGACTCCCAGCACCCACAGTTGCTGACAACCATTTGTAAATCCAGTTCCAGGGTATCTTTCTGGCTTCCTTGTATATTACACACAGGGAGTACACAGACAACACCCATATATATAAAATAAGATGGTGGAGGGGAGAGAACATATATAGTTTCAAATACAGAGACAGAAAGCAGATGAGCAGTTTACCTGTAGATGAGTGGGAGTAGAAGTTAATAGTAACTGGGCACAAAGTTACTCGAAGATGATGGGACATTTATTAAACTTAAGTGTAGAACAGTTGCACACCTGTACACATTAAAGCATTAAAACTTCCACTTATGACAGGTGATCTCAGGGCATATGAATTATGTCTCAATAAAACTCTAAAAAAAAATAGCCAAGTTTAATCCCACACTTTTAATCCCAGCACTTGGGAGGGAGAGGCAGGTAGATTTTTGAGTTCCACTCTGGTATACAGAGTGAGTTCCAGGACAGCCAGGGCTATGCAAGGAAATCCTGTCTTGAAAAACCAAACCAAACCAAACAATTAAACAAAAAACAAGAACAACAAAAAAGTCTAACTTGAAGTTAAAACAGAAACCTGAGAGTAGAGAAGTTATTCTCAGAAGTGGACATGGCTTTATATTGTTATTAAACTAAGAGAACTCAGTATGCGACTTAATAAACAAGAAAAGGGATAAAATTAGGATAATTAAATGAAAGTGGGGATGAAGGAGTACTGAACAGAAAGAGAAGAAGCGGACATAACTACCACAGATAGGAAGAAGCCCACACAGCTATTACAGAGCAACACTTTATGGACCCACCACAAGAGGAAGACACAGATTATCACAGACAAAGTGCTTGGCCCAGCAGAGACTACTTCATGGGCACACAGGCCACCACATTTGGTTATTTCTAAAATCTAGGCATATCAATTCTTGTCATAAGATGATGGCGAGAGAGAGCTACACATAGACCCAAGGACTATCTTCAGGAAGGATCCCTGAGTGATTGTATTAATACACCTTGGGTGTGATGAGAAGATGCTGTAGGAAGAACGGTGCAAGGAGAGGAGACAGAGGTGAAGAACAGCAGGCAGAGGCAGAGCAATGAGTCAAGGGGAGCTTCTCGCAGGGACTTCTTGAACAGGTAAAGTTTCCAAGAAAGAAATCACTCCAGCCTATGCTGAACCCTTCCTGGGCTCTGACCTGTGTGTAAAGGGGGCAGGATACAGTCTTACGCACTCTAGTGACAGCAAGCATCAGGCACCAGCTGGTACATGGAAAGGAAGGCTCTGAGCCTTTCTCAACCCAGACTCTCTGACTCGGCCTCCTGAGGGCAAGGTAAGGAGGGGTCCCATACATTCCCTTTGGCATGTCACCACCACCCAGATGTTGAGTTTTGAAGAGCAGAGGCTCACCTTTGCTTGGTGCCGTGCCCCTTAGCTAGAACAGGCTCTGCTTCTAGAAGTGGTCCACCTGCCGCTAGCAAATGAAGGGAAAGAAAACCTTTACCACCACCACCCCAGTCACATCTGCATGTAGTTCTGCTACACCCTGCAGTACGGATGGAACTGGGAATACAGATCTAAAGAACGCCAACTTCCTGCTCTCCACATACTCAGTCAAGATTAATTATAAGAAGATCCATCATTACAAATGTCAGGCATGATGAATGTCTCATAGCTAATTTGTGTTGCGATCTTAGATCTCAGAATATATAAAGAGGGTCAGAGGTTCAAATTTGACTACTGTCCTTGACCCATTTTCTGAGACCAGGTCTTAAACACCTCAACACTGAGCCCTCCTGGAGGAGGACTTAAGAGTTTAATGTTCCTCTGGTGGGAAGAGGTGGCTGTGCCACTGGGAGCAGTTCCAAGGGAAGAGCCCTGCTCCCTTGCTGGTCTCAGGTAAGGGACCCATGTGTCGGGAAGAGTGCAGAGTGCTGTGCTAGTTTCCCATGGCTAAGAGGGGCACGCTCTGCCTGGGCTGTGGTTACCTATAGCAACCTATTCTAAGGGCTGGAGTTCTAAGACAAGCCAGAGGATCATGTGATAAAAAAAACGGCTAGCTTACCTATAGCTAAGATTTTAAGTTTTCCTTTTTTTCTTAGTGTAGTGTAGTGTACTTGTAACACGGGTAGCTACTAGACTTTTTTCCACAAAGCTTTGAAATTAAAAATATTAGTGCAATAAAGTAAGTGGCATTTAATCCAAGAAAAACCTGAACCAGAAAAACAAACAAACACAACTGATCAGTAAGAAGCCATCAAGGCTCTGAAATAGCATTTCTCCCCCAATAACAAACTTTCTACTCTGAAAGACAAATGAGTATTACCTTTTAAAGATGGGAGTTTCTGCAGTTCTCTGTTATTGCTGACGCTAAACCGTGAAGAATTTTGCCGTTTGTCTTTCTTCACAGGGACGACGGGCTGAGGGACTGGAACTTTTATTTTAGCAGATGTCGAAGACTGGACAGCCACAAGGCTGTTTTTCCTGCTGGCTATCTGTTTTCAAAATGAAAGCAAATGAATATGCAAAATAGATTATTTAAAATGACTGCTAATACAGCACAATTAAAATAGAGAAAACACACACGTGTGCTGTCCTTACCCCTGTAACTGGAGCTACTGGAGGTTGAGGCTAATGTCTTATCCTTACCAATCCTGGACTGCAAGAGAGTCACAGGCACGTAAGCACTCATGTTCCCTGCAGACATTTGACTTCTTTTGTTGTTGTTTGTTTGGGGACAGTCTTACTGGGTAGCTCAGGCTTGTCTTGAATGCACTGTTTAACACAGCCTGATCTCCAACTAGTGGTGATCCTTCTGCCTCAGCCTCTTGACTGCTGAGATTACAAGCATAAACCATCCGCCTGGTTGACCTCTAAAATGTTACTATGATGTGGTAGGCGAGGTAATGATTGTCACAAAAATGGGACATGTGGTTATGTTACCTTGCTTAGCAAACAAACTTTGCAGACGTGACTAAGTTCCCGGTCACCAGAGAGGGAAAGGATCCTTCGTTATCAAGACTGCCAGTGCCAACAGAAAGGTCCTTATGAGGGAGGCAGGACAGTGGGACAAAGTAAAGGCAGCAAGATAATGGAAGCTGAGTCCAGGAGACAGAGGGTATGAAGCTCACTGTGGGTGGAGACAGAGAAGGGGCTATGAGCAAACATCACCCTGCTGTACTTCCCTTGGGTCCTGTTTCCAGTCTCTGCCCTCTAGAACTGCAAGATGTGAGAATATGTGCTTCTATACCACTAATTAGAGACAACAGGGAGAGAACAGAGCCGAATGCCTCCTGTGATAGAAGGTTCTCATGAAGTTCACTACTCTGTTTGCTGCATACAAGTGCCTCTCCTGAGCCTAGGGACTGTTCATCCTGGCTGTTCTTTGCATCCACCCTGGACTCCCAACTAACAGGCACATTTCTGATGGTATGACAATCATCAGGGTTAGCCAACCTCCTTGAGGCCAGTGAGATATTCCTGAAGAGAAGACCCTGAGGGAACACAGAGCTGAGCCCCTGGAGTCCCTTGTCATCTACACAGGTTCAGTGTGTATCTCACCACAGGGATCTGTGGAGCTCATGTGGGCTCTGGGCCCCTAGTTGGGGGCTCTCTGTGCATGGGCAGCTGATATGACACACTATGGTTTCCTGCTACCATTGCCCAGAAACGGCAGTCACAATCTACAACAGCGAAGTCAAGTTGAACACAGCATGCTCACTGTATCCTCTGCCCCAAGCAGTGGAGCTTGTGTCTGCACAGATGTACTTTCAAATGGCCATCAGTGGGGCTGAAGAGATGGCTCAGTGGGTAAAGTGTCTGCTGCCCAAGCATGAGGATGTCAGTTCAGATTGCCCAGAACCCATGTGAAAGCTGGGAGTGGTGTCTTTAACCCCAGTGCTAGTGGGAGAACAGGGGTGGAGATGGGCAGATCTGGATTCTGGGCTTACTGGCCAGCAAGCCTGTTTGAAATAGTAAGCTATAGGTTCAGTGAGAGACCTGTCTCAAAAAATAAGGTGGAAAGCAATAAAGAAGACACCCAAGTCAACCTCTGGCCTCCATACACACACATGCACAGACATACATCCATATACACATGTACATATCCTCCCTTCCCACACACATACACACTGACAGGTTAACAAGCTCCAATCTGAAGATACAAAATCCTTTAGCCCCTTACCATCATCACACAGGGCCATGGACACCAGCCATACCCATGTAAGCCCCAAACTTATCTGCTCTCATCCTTGAATGCATGTCTTGCTAAGCAGTAAGAACTGCTTTGTTTTTAATAAACTGCTCAAGAACACTTGGATAGGTTGTTCCAAATGAGACAGCCCACAGCAGTAGCTGAAGTTCTGACTTGAGAGTGGGGGACCTGGTACCCTTCCCACACGATGTGTGGCTCTGTGGTTAGAATATACTTTCTGGATTCTCATCTTGACATCTGTTATGGTTTGATCTTGATCTCTGGGGTGTTGGTACGGGAGTGATGTGGACTTTTAAAAGGTGGGGCCTAACAGGACGTCCTATGTCACTGGAGGCTCTTTCTGCTCCCAGACTGAAATGCGGCAAGTTATACACACTCCTGCCATTGCCACCTGCCCTTCTGTCCTCACCAGAACAGAGCTACCTCCAAAGCTGTGAGCTAAATAAGCATTTTCCTTTATTATTATTGTTGTTTGTTTTGTTTTTGTTTTTGTTTTTTGAGACAGGGTATCTCTGTTGTAACTCTGGCTATCCTGGAACTCAATCTGTAGACCAGGCTGGCCTCAAACTCACAGAGATCCCCCTGCCTCTGCTTCCCAAGTGCTAGGATTAAAGGCGTGCACCACTGTCACCTTGCCTTAGCATTTTCCTTTATAAGTAGCTATGCTTGGCATTCATTATTGTGACAAACAACAAAAGACCTCTTATTCTTACCAACTGGCTCAAACAGCATGAAAAGCCCACCTATGGGCTGGTGAGATGAATCAATGTGTAAAGGTACCTGCCACCAAGTTTGACCACTTGAGGTTAATCTCTGGGACCCAAATGGTGAAAAGAGAGAACTGACACCCACAAGTTGTTTTCTGAATTCCACATATGCACTGTAACATCCCATGTACATGTGTGCCCACAGACACACACACATAAATGAATGTAATAAAAAATTTAAAAAGAAAGCTCCGTCTATAACTCACCTCTTCCATGGAGCCCTCCTCCCAAGTAAAGACTTATCTCCTCGGCTTTCTTGGGATGCCCTGAAGCTGAAGAGATGGCTCCATAGCTAAAAGAACCTGCTGCTCTTACAGAGGATCTAGGCTCAGTTCCCAGCACCCACATTAGTAAGCTCACATCACCAGGGATTGCAGCTTCAGGGGATCTGATGCCTTTGACCTCCAAGAGCACCTACACTCACATCCACACACATAATAAAAAATAATAATAAACTTTAAAAGCCCTAGGATTTACTGCATAGCCTAAAGGTTACTCCCAGAAAGTGATCCTTGCTTTATACACCAAGCTCCCATCCATATCCTACAGAATGCTATAATCTCCACTTCCTTTTCATTGTCTACAATGCCCAATCCAGGACTATATGTACAAGGACCTTTACGAATAACAGGTAGAAAGATGAACAGAAACAGCTCCGAGGCTCCTTCACACTCAACAGGGAAACAAATTGTGTATCTTACATAGCTAAGTAAGAGACTGGGGTGATCTGAGTTAGACTACAAAACAGAATCAAATCAAATCCAGAGGCAATGGCCACCCTTGGTGGGAAATAGGTTGAGGTAAGGTTTCCAGTGTCTGAGAAAATGAGGTTGTCCTCATCTCTGCAGACACCAAGCCATCAGCTCCCCTCATTTGGGCCCCCACCAGAGCCTTTGTCTACGAGGAGGCAGAGAACTTCCAGAGAGAAAATCTGGCCACTGCTCTGTGTTTATCCACTGTGACAATTTCCCAGTTTCTTATAGTTTCATGATGGTTACACGTCTCCTTCCAGGCCTGGCCCCACGGTCCATGTCTCCTCCTGCAGCTACTCCAGGCTCACCTCTGCCACACTGCTCGCTCCTCATGGTACCCACACAGTCTTCCCGTGGCATGTTATGCCCTGAGCACTTGGCCCAGAAATTGTAATTTTACACCGTCAGTGGTAAGATGCGAATCTTTCTCCCTGGAGGACAGGGCCTGTTAGCTACTTTGTCAGTTTTGTAAGGGTCTCGGAGCTTCCAGGCCAGGAAGGGCTTTTCTGAAGAAAGGAATTCACCTCCATTCCCCACCCTTTGCCATGGCCTTGGCATGGCTGAAAGTCATTCACACAGAGAGGGACCGGTACATAGAAGACTAGTGAGGCACATGTGCCTTCCAGAGCAGTGGGCAAACCAATAGCCTAGGTGAGGAAGACAGATGAAATGAAAGAGAGACAACTGCAAATGGGGTGAAGTGGTGTGGTGTGGCAGAGATGGGGCAGGTCTCCCTTCCTAAAAGACAGGTAAGCTAGGTGGACTCTGACCCCGAGAAGGCTGTTTTAAAGAATCAACAAGAGATTCAGAGACTGGCTTGGGCAGGACAGCAGCAGCTAAGTGCAGAGAACAGCTCAGTGTCAGACACTCAGAGCAAGGCAGGCATGTGGGATGGGGAGTGGGAGACCCAGGGAGAACACCTCCCTTCTGACTGAGGTGGACAGGTGACCTGAGTAGCAAGCAGCCTATAAGGCCAAGTAGAAAATTCAATGTGACTGCACTGTTTGAGGTCCTATGTGGTGATGCCAGTACATACAGAACGAAAAGGTCAAAGTTACCTCCCCATGCTTCCTCCAGAATGGATTTATTCTTTCTTTTCTTAACAATTAAGACTCATCAGCTAGACTACTTTTCTTCCTTTGCTTGTTTTCTTGGCCATTGGCTATCCATCCTACACCCTGCCCACGAGACAAAATCTCACCCTTCTCACTGTGTCCCAATGCTCAGGACAATCTTGCTGCACACCCACTAGACATTGGGAAATCCATGGGGACTGCTCATGAGATGCTGGAAGTCAGTGATATTTAAGTGAGCTGCTCAAGACATGGAAATGATCACCTGGCTGAAGAAGAGGAGGATAGAACCAGGAGGCTGAGCAACAACAGTGAAGAGGAGTGTGGCCTCACAGAAGGTCTCTCAGGATACATGGACCCCTGCAATGGCCAATACCTACTTGGCTTGGAGAGTAAGGAGAAAGGGTACCAGAGGCAGAAGCAGCTGTTTTGGGTGTGGGAAGGCTGACTGTGCCTGGTGCTGGTGGGACAGGGCCCACAGGGAGGAAGCCACAGCCAAGAGAATAGCTGAGCTGGGCCTAGACCCAAGTATGCAGAAGCAGGAAAGAATGGTCTGAGGCATGGATGCCAACTAGACTATGTGTGTGCATGTGGGTAAACAGCATAAGGTGTGCCAAGAGTCACTTGTAGAGGGAGATGAAGCAAGAATCAAGGTCTAAGGCGATGAAGGGGGCCAAAGGGCGTCATTACATGAGAGGCAAAAGAAAGAAGCCTGGAGAAATGGAGTGGTTCCAGACAAATATTTCTCCTGAGTGGCTGGCCAACCCACCTCACCCATGGTCAGTCCTGGATCAAGCTCTGCCCAATCAGAATTTGCCTTGCTGCCCCCACCCAGATACTCCATTCTTCTCCCATAAGTTCTCTAACAGTCCCTATGGGGCACTGGGACTAACACAGCTATGGCCTTCGCTGGTTGGGGCCCGTAAGTGAGAGGTGAACTTGAAATCCTGCAGCATCAGCACAGCCAGACTTGAACCACACTTGGCCACAGAGCCCCATTCTGCCTGATGCCAACACTGGTTGGTGCTCCTTCCTTGCACTCTACACTGAGCAACTCCGCCTTTCAACATCTTCCAAAGCTCTCCCTTTCAGCAGTTTTATAATGGATGTACAAACTGCCATCATTCAAGTGCCAGAGACACTATCACGTGGTACATAGTTTAAGAAGGTATTTTTGCCTCCCCCAAAGGGCCAGCCTGAAGCTAGTCGAGTTTTTAGTCTAAGGACTGGCTTATTGGAGACAAAATGGAAAGGGGACCAAGTTAACAAGTGATAGAGCTGCAATCTGACTGTAGGAGTGGGGTGGGAATCACAGAGGGTTGCCATGCAACCCAGGACTCAGGCTTTGTTGTTGGGGCTGTACTGTGCCCTGTAACAAGTTTACAGCATCCTGGCTCTGCCCACTAGAAGCGAGCAGCCCTGTGTTAGGTTGACACAAGAATGTCACTAGCCTTATTCAACATTCCCTGTGTGAGGCAGCAAATCTCAACCCTTGGTTGAGAATCACATCTTTCAAAAATATGCGAATAATTTGCTTTTTGTTAACAAATTATAAGGGGAAAGAGAAAAGGAACCCACAAGAGTAGGAGAAAGTAGGGTACAGTAGCAACCAAGTACAGAAAGGAGAGCTTATCTGTACCCTGATTGAAGCTAACCACAATAGCAACCTGGGTGGGTGCTCACTGTCATTTTCAAGGGGTACTGAGAGTGGTGTGGTTATGCGTAAAAGTCTCTAAGCACAGGAAACATGCAAAAATTGGCAAACAGGATTACTTCAAATAAAGTTTCTACACAGTGAAGGAAACAATCAACAGAGTGAAAATAGCCCACAAAAAGAGAGAAAATATCTGCCAGCTTGTCATCTGATAGAAGGTCAATCTCCAGAATACACACAGAACAAAAAACAAAACAAACCCAAAGCAGCTATCTGAATAGATTTATTCAAAAGAAATACAAATGGCCAACAAGTATGTGAAAATACTTGGAATCATTAATAACCAAAGAAATGTCAATCAAAACTATAAGCTCACCTCAGAATTGTGTGCCACACACACACACACACACGCAAATACAGCTGTTTACATACACATGTGCACACACACACATTCCTTAGAGCTAGTGAGGATGTAGACAAAAAGGAACCTGCACGCCGCTGGTAGGAATTTTAAGTTAGCACTATTATGTAGAACAAAATTGTGGTTTCTCACTAAACTAAAAATAGCCCTGCCATATGATTCAGCTATCTCACTTCTGGTTCTGTATCTGAAGGAAACCAAACCAGCACAGCACTGGTACCTGCACACTCAGGTTTACTGCAAGACTATCAACAATAGCATGATAGAGAATATGCCCAGGTGCCCATCAACAGATGAACAAATGTACAATGGAATATTATTCAGCCATAAATAAGAATAAAATCCTGCCATTTATAGCAACAAGGAGGGATCTGAAGGACACTATACTAAGTGAAATAAACCAGACAGAGATAGGCGCTACATGCGCTCATATGTGGAAGTTAAAAATGAAGTCAATCTGAATATAGAAGAGTGATTATCAGAAGTGGAGGAAGGGAAGCTGAATGTGATCACCGCACAATGGCACTGTATATGTATACTGTGATTAAGGGGCTGAACCCCATTAATATGTTCTATTTAGGCATGCTAGTACAAAGAATCTTTGCTGCAAACACACATTTGGCTGAGTTGCTTGAGAACATTCAATCTAGAAGGACGGAGGAGCTAGATAAGCTGACATCTGCTGATGCCAAAGCCTGGTGACAGGACTCGAGTACATCAGACTCTCCCCTTTGTTTCTGCATATGTGAAAATAACTCACAACAAAATTTTCAAAAATCTCTCTGGTTTATGCCCACTACTTCTAGACGAGACTAGAGTGTAATGGGTTGTTTCCCTTTTCTGTATTCTGCTACCAGGCTTCCCTTTCTGAACCCAATCCTGACATACAGCCCTGACTTCAGGCATGCTGGCTTCGGATTCTCAAATGTTCCCTGAACAGGTGCTGTGTCAGCGCCTGCCCCTGCGTGTGAAATGCCTTGTCTTCCATCCCACTTCCAGCCCTAACCCAGGCTTTTCAAACACTTCACCTTGGGTACTGGCTCAGGACCGTTTGACATTTTCTCCACCTCCTCGTTCATGCAGCCAGGCTGCCACACTCTGATATTCTTAGGTGTTTCCCTACATGGATCACATCTTGAATCACCTGTCTACAGAGATGCTGAGCTTTTGGGCATCTCATCTTGCTCTCACCTGTCATCACTCTACTCAGCTCCCATATCCACCCTTCTATATATTTGCTTGTATGCACACACTGCGTACCCCTGTGCACACGTGCGTACACACACACACTCATTCTGTTTTCCTGCAATGCCAAGTGGTTTGTCTTCCCAGAACCAAGCTGGTTTTGCATGTCTGTTAACATCTTTTAAAAACAATTTAAATCAAAATAGTGTGATCTGACTTACTGGCAATCACCACTTACCAATTACAATCACCAAACAACTCAGTAATCCTACTCCCTGGAAGATATTTGCAAGGACTCAAACAGGCACACTGGGAAAAGCTTGTTCACACATGGTTGGGGAAGTCCTGCCCACAGCAGCCAGAAGGTACAAGCAAGCTGGGCATCCTTAGCTGACGCAACAAAGCATGTTACAGCTTCAGAGTGGCACATGATCCAGGCAGAGGAGGAACGGCATGGGTATGAAGACAAGACAAATACACTGAGAGCAGACTAGTGGCTGCCAGGGAGGGAAACAGAGTGGCTATTTGGTGACTGTGTGCTTCCTGGAGCTCAAGCTGAGGAAATGTTCTCGAAGGAGGCAGTGTTGGTGATGCTGCTCTGCCCTCTGGCATCCTTGACCTTCCAGGCTTGCTGCTACAAACAGCTTTGGTTTGGGTAGCGTGTGTGGCTTATCAATGATGTGTACCACACAATGAGTGAGAAGCAGCAGGGGCTTCTGCAAGTCAGGAGCTCATTCATGAACTAAAATCAAGACCGGTCATAAGACTAACCTTTGTCTAGGAGTGTGTGCTGTTTGCTGCTTGGCTTGGAGAAGTTCTCATAGACTTGGGCTATTCTCTCTGGCCATTGTCCTGGATTGGTGACCATGGCAGGTTTGCTTTCATCTACTTGTTCAGCACAGTAAGAGGCCCCAGGACTTCCCTTAGCCTCCTTGCACTTGTCACATTAGTCTCAAGCACAGTGCCACTTTTACCAAACTCAAATCAAGATAGCTCATCTCCCCTTTTAGAGTTCTAAGTGGAAACTATGGCCCCCACCTGTCTATATAAATTACTTGCATCTCTGGGGAACCTTGGGCAGCTTCAGGACGGTCTAAGGCAGTGGTTCTCAACATTCCTAATGCTGTCTGACTCTTTTATGAAGTTCCTCACACTGTGGTGACCCCCAACCATAAAATTATTTTCGTTGCTACTTCATAACTGTAATTTTGCTACTTGTTATGTACCATAAGTAGCTGATAGGCAGACGGTCTTAGGCGACCCCTGTGAAAGGATCATCAACTCCCCAAAAGGGTCTTGACCCACAGGTTGAGAAACAGTGCTCTAAGGTATCTTAATGCACAGAGCAGTGGTCTTCCTGACCTTCTCAGGGCCCAAGAGCTAGATTCTGGAACCACCAAGGGGAAGTTCTCGAGAGGAGGTTAAGTAGAACTATCAGCCCAGTGGGGAGCTGAGACAATAAGCCGCCCAGGCAGGCCTCTGCTTACTTCTGTTATGTCCACAGTGGGTTCTGGGGCAAATGGCTATTCTCCAAGTCTTCCCAGCAGCCACTGGGCATAGTGGCTCAAGCTACCATGGAAGAATAATATATGTATTAAGAAAGGGTGACAGTTTCTAACAGGGGACATCCAAAGTCTAACTGTCACTTCCATTCCCCAAAACCTCCTGTGCAGCCAGGCAGCATCCTCCTCCTAAATGTGGAATGGAATGAATCTGGGCAACAGATTCATGGGTGTTTGTTAGTCTCTGTACTTGAAAATTATTCATTCAGCCAGCAAAATAAGCAACTGGCTTGGTGACAAAGCCTCACTCCTAAACGTCTCACCATATAAGGGATTACTACACCGAACAAACAGTGCGTTTCCCTCATTCAAACTCTCAGATCTGAAAATTCACAACTACATGTAAGATGTCTATTGCCACTGTGCAGAGACAAGCCATTGGGATCTCAAGGTTAGAGGTGGCTAACAGAGTCAAATTCAAAGGATGCCTCTTGCACTGAGCTAACTAGGGCTGGTTTCAGATGAGGGTCCAAGGATGGAGACATAACCAGCTCCTCTCACTACTTTCTCTGTGTTGCTAGTTACTTGGACAGCCACAGCCAGTACGCCAGGTCCCTGGGCCACACTGCCCTGCCTCCACCTGCTTTGTGAGATAGTTTTGTTTGAAGGTCACAGCTATTTGCTCACCATTGTCTAAGGCTGCTCTCTCTTACCACAGCACAGTAAGTGGCAGTGACAACCATACACGTATCCTAGGCCTGCAAAGTCTAGGACAATTATATCTGGTCCTTCACAGAACGTTTTTTTTTCCTAGGCCAACATTTCCTACTGAGAGGTGGAAACAGAGGAAGCAGAGTTTTCTGATCAGTGTTGACTATGAATTTGAGCCTAGCAAATCTGCCAGCCCCGTCCTAGTGGTAAGGAAGGAACACAGGGCTGTGCCTTCCAGTAGCAATAATACTGAGGAGTAGGTGTCATAAGAGCCCCTGTGGGAAGAGTTCTCCACAGACACAGCTTCAACCGGGAAGCTAAGAGGAGGGGTTGTGATCTGGCTCCAGGAATCCTCAGAGGTGGGAACCTGGAACCTGTTATAGTGGAAGGTAGGAGAGAGAAGATTAATTTTTCACCCCACACAGCCACCTTCTCCTACTCTACCATTTTGGCAGAACATGGATGAACTGGAGGTCTATGAAAGAAAAACACATCCAAAGAAACCTAAAGAAACCTAACAGTCTGGGGAAACTGAGGTTGCTGATGAAGGTCCTGCTCCTTTCCAGTAAAGCCTCCGGCCAGCTCCACTAAGACTTCAAAAGCAAGTGGTCCAGAGCCCAGCCAGCTGTGCTGGCCCTCAGTCCTGTGTATGAATGGAAAGGCACACATCATGTCGTGTCTGCCCTGCCGCAGTCATCTGGCCTCACCTTCCTGCTCCAAATACCTCAACATCTGCCAATCCCCCTTGGGATGAAGGTCCTGCCTTGACTTGCTAAGTCCTTGCTAAGACTGTTCCTGACTACCTAAAGCAAGCTGAGTGTGTAGGAAGAGGATATACTTCTGTACTATTTTAATAAAAACGATTTCTTTTCCAGTGCTGAGAACCAAACCCAGGGCCTAGTGCACAGTAGGCCTACAAGCACTCTGCACTGAACAACATTCCCAGCCCTTACATTATTTTATTTTCAACCATGGATGTTTTGACCCACAAAAATGTAGACATATGAGACACTGCCTGCAAGAACAATTGTGACTTCTTTGGGGTCTCTGCAGGTCCCTCAGCTAGGAAAACTGAGTCTTCCTCATGTGTAGATCTGGGGCAGGCCTGTCATGGGCCAAGAGGGGACATAGCCCCTTCCCGTCTCACCAAGGCATCCTCTTCTTTGTGCTTCCTTCTTTTCTCTCATTTTATCTATTTTCTTCTCTTGTCAACTTACCGCTTTTCTTCATTTGAATTTTTAACCTGAAACTTGATTATTTTCATTATTAAGGAGTGCTAATGAAGCTAAGTTAAATTAAATTCACTCATGTTAGAAGTGGTTGTATAAAATACTGTCTGGCTACAAGTCAGCTTTGCCCCATGGCACTCTGGGACACTGGACATATTCTACATCCAGTAGCTACTAGCCACATGTGGCTACTGTGCACTTGAAATGTCGCTTGGTTTTAAGTTTAATTTAACAAGGAACTTGATTTTAAGTTTAATTTTCATTACTTAACGCTGAAATGAAATCATTTGATGTGGTCAACTTCTGAGCTCCTCCCTGGACAAAACTAGCATTGGTCAGCACTAACACCTGTGGACCATACAGTGTGGGAAACTAATCTATGGCTAAGACATTTCTTAACAAAAAATATAAAAAGATAAAGGAAGGTTCAATGCATCTTCATGTTAAAGCATTTATTCTCTTCCTGGAGTTTAAATTCTAGGCTTGTTCTCTGACTCCCCCAGGTGGAGAAACAAAGATGCTGTAGATTGGGAAGTAGCACTTCGCCGTGGCTGTTCTCAAGCCTGCTCCGTATTGCTCAAAGACAGGAAAATGAGTGGATGAGACAGTGGTGCCCACCCTGGCCTCAGGTGGGCCCCACCATTTTGGAAACACTGTAGGCTCTTCCCACTACTAAAAATTTCAAAGGCATTGTCCTGCGCCTCAAGAAGACATCTGTGACCTATGGCAGTGGCTGAAGAGTTGCTGGTGACCAGCTAGTTCCTCCACAAGAGCAGGGAAACATCTGTTCTATCCTGTGGCAGAATTCAAGCCTATGCTCAACCAATGAAGAGGAACTGGCTAGAAATTCCCAAGCACACAGGCTGTCCAGAGGCAACAGGGCACTCATCACAATGCAGACCCAATGTTTAAATTCTTAACAGGTCAGGACTGCATTATTCTTTTTATCCTCCCCAAATTCTCAACCTCATGCTCACTCACACAGAACCAAAGATACCCAGGCCAGAAACCCATCTACCTGTAGTAGTTTGCTACTGTGGCAGTTCAGCAAGGAAGACAAGGAGGCATATTCATATATGGCAAACCCTGCCAGACCTCAGCAGAGGGAACCATTTTCACCACCAGTGCTTAACTTGACAGTGGAACCCTGAGCATTTGAGCTCAGGTATTTTTATTGATTTAGAACTTCTCACATGCAGATCATTAGCAATCAACCCCCAACCCAGAAATCCAACACCTGCAGACAGTACAGAACACCAAGACCTAGGTAGCCCTTTACCCAACAGTGCATAAAACAATTATTTTAAATATGACTAAAAATAAACTTCTACAACATCTATCCATCCATCCACTCACCCACTCATCCATCCCTCTATCATCTATTATCACCTGTGTATGAAGTATACTGTCATGCAAAATGCAATTATATTCTACCAAGAAACAGTCCCCAAATAAATGTAATTAGGAATTGGAAACACATTTCAGTGGAAATTGCATTTTGAAACACTTTCATCACTGACCTTTTTTAGTAAAGTCTATAAGACAATTTTTCTTATTTCAACTAAAAATACTCTATTGCTTAAAACCTTCACAAAACATTAGAAAAAGTCCTATGTCTCAGGTGTAGTGGCACATGCCTATAGTCTCAACATGAGTGGCTGAGGTGAGTTAGAGGCTAGCCTGGGCTACATAGTAAGACCCTGTCTCAGATATAGAGATAAATAAAAAAAGTCCTGTCATAATCATCTGGGCTAGTATAATGTCATTACTTAAATAATAAATGAATGAAATTTCTGCATCAAAATTTCTTTGGGGATCAAAAAATAATAAAGTTGTTTATAATTTACAATAATGGGAAAATAAGCAGCCTAACGGACTTGAAGCTCTTTTTTCTGGTACTATTTATTATGTGCTGAGGGCTGACCACAAGGCCTTTGTACTTTCTAGGTAGTTGCTCCCCAACTGGGCTAAATTCCCAACCTTATAAGCACTTTTTAAATCCAACAACCAAATATTTCTTGACTGTAGGTCCTGATTAACACGTGGAGAATACAAAGATGAATCACGGATCATGTTAACAGCTGTCCTCAAGGGCCTCATCTACGAAGGAAGGCAAGTCACAGGGAAGTAAGGTGGCTCAAGGCAGTGTATCACAAATGAGTGACAGCAAATTACTATCCAAGCTTAAAACACAAAAGAAATATAATCCCAGAAAAGAAGACCTTCCCTGAACTGGACAGATGACTCAGAGTTAGCATTTGCCATCCTTGTAGAGGACCTGGGTGTTGTTCCCAGCACCTACATGGCAGCTCACACCCACCTGGAATTCCAGTTCCAAGGGACCTCACCACCCTTGTCTGTCCTCTATGGGCACTAGGCACACACAGTACACCTACATACATGCAGGCAAAACACTCATACACATAAATAAAAATATTATCTTTTTAAAAAGTCAAACATCTTCTTAAATTTCAGATTAGATGAACTTGAGTTGGTGCTTAAAAAAAAATTGAAGGCTTCCATCCATTTGTTGGGAAACAGAGGAAGGCAGGAAGGGTGTTCTCTTTAAAACTGTTTTACATTCCTACTGTGTGTGCATGTATGCCAGAGGTCAGAGGACACCTTGCAGGAGCTGGTTCTCTTCTACCAGGTAGGTCCCAGGGATTTCACTCGGGTTAAGACTGCAGTAGGTGCCTAAACCCACTGAACCATCTGTCCAGGCCTCAGAAGGTACTCTGAAACAGTTATCCTTAAAGTGTATCTGGGGCTCTTACTTAAGGTCCTTTTAGATGTTCCAAGGGCTCCAGGAAGCCAAACTGTCTTCATAATAACTCTCAAGTCTCATGTTGTGAAGATTTTTGTGAGCTATACATGTGCTATCAAAATGGGCTGAATGTAGAGTCAGGCAGCTAAAAAGAGTTACAAAAATCTAGAACAAGGCCCCTCTTTTCAGTGAATTTTTTAGTTATTTTCACACAAATGCTATTTTTGTTAATATGTAATGAGTATTATTGCTATTATTAGCTGAATTGATAAATACTTAAAATTTTTCAGTTTTAATTTCTAATATGAAAAATATGGATAGCTGTAACCCACCTACATAAAAGCTGTTTGGGTTCTCAACGCCTCTGACAAGTGCAAAGGGCCTTTCCCTTTTGTCTGAACACAGTTGTTCTACATAGAATCATACCCGAGAGAGAGCATCAGACACAAATGTGCACACTCTGTAGAGTGTATTTTCGGTGCAGTGGCCCAGCAGGCTAAGTCTGTCCTCTGGAGACATTTAGCAATGCCTGCCGCTGGCATTTAGTGGGTGAGGTCAAGGATAAATACACAGAGCCCCAGAACAGCATCTAACAAAGCACCTGGCTCGCTATGACTGGCCTAGAGACTAAACAATGGCAGTCTGTTGGGTGCCAGGAGTCCCACCTATTATTCGGCTTACATTTGGATGGAGTGGGAGCTGAAGGAAAGGGTAGCTTAAGGAAGAACCAGGTGCTTCTGAAGTCCCAAAGGCTGCCAACCAGAGCAGCCATCTCCTAACAACTCCCAAGCTCTCCCATCCAAGACTGTACCATCTTTCTCATGAACCTGAGCACTGGGCAAGGGCCTTAGGCCTGAGGAGAGCCAGCTAAGGTAAGCCAACCTATGGATGGCCCTTTCACAGAGGAGTGTCAGACAAGTCACCATGTGGCTCCTCTCAAACCACTCTCATCATCTTCTTCCCATCTATTCAAGAAAGATGCCTGTTCCAGAGATAGTGAACAGAAAACCAAATTAATTTTGAAAGATAGCTTCATAAAATTTTTACATGTAATGTCTGTTATTAGATCAATAATTTTTAAAAATTTTAGTTTTAATTTACAGAAAAACATTATTTTACCACTCAGCACAATGTGACCCCTGGCAAGCCTCCGTCTTACTCTCCCTTGCTCTGGGAAGCCAGTGGGCAGTGGCACTGGAATGCAAAGGGGCAGAGTATTTATAAAGGTAAATGGTGTCAAAGTAAGATATCAAGTCTGAGGGAGGACTGCTCAGGCTTCTTTCCAAGCACTGGATGTTATTTAAGAGTTGCCGGAGACTTTCAAACAAAACTAAGCTGAGTTGGGCATGCAAAATACACAGAGAACAAGACTCAAGCCACATTTAATGTACTGAACACAAATCGTTTTATAAAAGTCTTGAACACATTTTAAAACGTTAACTTTGGACAAAATACACTGATTTCAAAAACACAAGACAATATAGCACCATCCAATGGCCTGACCCTGCAAAATGAATGTCCAGATCCCAGTATAGTTTAAGATTTTAAGTATTCCAAAAAATGTGCCTAGTCATGTTCCTCTGTATCTGAATGCTAATTCTCTCTGTCCATTTCCACATCTTCCAACTCAAGTGGCCCATGGGCCAGCTGTGGCCTCCCAGTTAAAAATATGCTGCAGAGTAAACCTGTATTTAGCACTGGGCAGAAATGTTTATTTCCAGGACACATGGGAATAAGCAAAAGTCAAACTTTAACATACTGTTTGACAGAGAAGGAAAGAAAAAGATACTAGCATGTCACTGAAGAAATTCCTAGAGCAAAGAAAGATCTCCCAGCAGCAGTGACCACCTTTAACAGTATTTGTTACTACACTTTCTTAGGAAAATTTCTTAGGAAAAACAAGGCCTGATCTGTCCCACAGAGTTAAAAATGGGCCCCCTAAACCATTAGCTCACTAAGTTGTCTTAAGAGATGAGGAAAGATGCATAGGCGAGTGAGCGTGTCACTGTGGCAAGCAGGAAATCGTCATTTTTGCTAACTCCCAGCCTGGAATACCTTCCTATATCTCATACTGTCTTTCACTCCGGTACTTTTCCTTATAAAAAAGCCCATGTTCTAGCCAAAAAGTGTTCTGCGATGTAAGCTTGATGCCTTGTCTCCCAGGAGGCTAGGGGACTGCCAGCCAAATGCCTGTAGTAAGGACTCTCCACATCCTTGTCGTGGTACATTAAGTCAATCACAGGCTAACTTGTTGAATCTCTGCTGGGATTACTCCCCAAGCCTTCTGGCAGTTCATCCATGGCTGTGCACCTGCCCTCTTCACCTCGGGCTGTAAAGCTGGAGTGTAGTAATGTGGTAGCTGTCCAGGCTCCGAGCCACCTTTGTGGGGCAACATGAACAACTGCTGCTTGGGAAGGGGATAGGATGTTAGAAGGGCTTAACAAGCAACATGGGAATGCCAAACCTATTTAAACTGTTCAGGTTAAAATATTCAAAATCAGAAAAATAGGAGAAGAAAAGTATGTACGGTAATGACTTAATTCACTTGCTGAGTCAATCATATTTGGTAAGTGGGTGGGACTAGAAGGGAAGAACAAAGCTGAAGGCTGAGGCTAGGAAAACAGAGGTTAGAAAGTAAGAGTCAACTCAAGAGTTCACAGGCACTAAAGCGCCTTGATTTGTATTCCTGCAAAATAATTTACAGTTACAAAATAATTGGCAGTAATCTGCCAAGTGTCATGCTTAGTATGCCATGTTGCCTCCGGATCCTTCTGAGGAAGGAGTGAAGTGCACCACATTTCAGTGTTTTTCAGTGGTCACTTCACAGCGGAGCTCTGTGGCTCCAGCTCTTAAACAGTAGTACTAGAAATGATACAAAAAGACAACTGGGGCATCACACTGGACAGCAGGCCACACTCAAGAGCCCTACACAGCTGACAGTAAAATCCCCAATGTACTTCGTTTACTTTTTTACATAGCAATGGCATGGGCATCTTTGAACTGGAATGGGTTTTTTTTTTCAGCTCCAGACTTAACATTATCTATCCTTAGAGCAAGGTTCTTTCTGTTAAAACAGGGAGAAAATAAACATACATACTGATACTCCTCTGTGACCCCCAACAGGAAACAGGTATGTTTGAGCAGGGAAGGTTTGGGGAACAGTAAGAAATTTTAGCAGTTCTAACAACAGGACAACAAACGAAGCACACAGCATATACCTCTGTAAAGCATCTACATTTCGTGTAAAAATCACTGAGGAGCTGGCGCTGGAAGGCAGTCAAAATACAAGCGTGCCACAGGAGAACGCCATGATCTGCTGTACAGAAAGGGCAGGCAAAGACTGGCAGACAATCCTAACTACTGGCATTTCAGGAACCTTTTGGGTTTCTGCTTTCAGCTCTAGGGAGGGCAACAGATTTGCTGGGACGAACCACCTGCTGCAGAGGAGGGAGGCTTAGAACACACCAAATGAGAGAGGAAAGACAACCTGGGACTGAAACAACCCCTGCAGATTATCAACAGTTAACTATTTTCCAGGCAGAATCAAACTCACTCTAATGTGGCTTGTAGGAAGGGGAGGTCTAACGTTCACCAACTTAAAATGTCTGTGGAAAGATCTCAGCGATCCAGCTCTGAGGAAGGGAGACTAATGAGCATCTTCTAGATGCCCTTAAATTCAAAACGGAGCCCTGGAGCTCTGGAATCCTGGGCCTTGGGTGTGCTAGCTCCAAGACAATGAGATACAAGGAAAGGAGAGTGACTGCCCTGGAAACCCCAAGGCACAACTCTGTTAAGGAACACAGATTCTACCAAATGCCCCAAGGGGGATTCCAGAGACTCCTGAAATAAGCCAAAGCCAGGAAACAAGAAAGTCAGAACTCACCAATGAGGATGGGGAGGGGAACTGACTAGAAAGGAAATAAAAGACTATAAAAAAAAAGGACCCAAGTTAGAGATTAAACAAACGAAAAACCGCCAACATGACTTGGTTAAAAAGGCCAAGGGACCAGACAGCAGCAGAAGACAGAAGCTTGCCCAGGGACACCAGCTGAAGGAAAGCAAGGGCCATGGAAGAGTCATTGGGAAAGCTACCGACAACCAGAAAAGGAAGGAGGGGATCAGCCCTAAAGCTAAAAAAGAATATGAAATCGAGCTAGAGGTTCAATTTAAGACCAATTCACATGGGAGGGCTTGCTCGGTTAGAGGCCACAAAATTATCTTTAAAATGTCATCTTCACGGTGTGCATTTAATAAAATCATTACTTTTCCAAAGTGGAAAAAAAAAATAACTCACACGAAAACACTTCAAAAAGTCTCATACAGGGACACGTTTTAGGAGACTTTGGTTTTTACTACCCTGTGTTAGACCCTAGATTAAAAGTTGCTTAAGAAAAACAATGAGGATGTGACAGCAGTTACCTCTGATTCTACTGCGTCTTGTCCTTCTTTTGAACCTTTTCCACTTTTCACCGGTTTTGGTGGTTCCTGGGAAGGATCACACACACACAAAAATTAGTGTTCTCAATATTTGGACTGCTGAATATCAGTTCAAATGCAGTTTCCAAATTGATTCATATCATAGAGAGCTTCTGGTGGCTTTAACATGCCAGCAGCAAACTACATCATACTGAATACAGACACAGTACCAGAAACCTTCAAATTCCGTTTCTCTTCATGTTCTTCTGTGTTGGGGGGGCGGGGGTGAGAACTCCAGGCAGGGACAGACAAACCTGATCTTAGGCAGCGCTCTCTGCCCATCCATTTCTTCCCTCCCACCCTTAAACCTCACGAGTGAGGGTTTCTGGGGCGAGTCTGGAACGCTTCAACACCCCAGCCCCCGCCACGAAGAGCACTGCACGGAGCATCCGCCGCCACCCAGAGCGACCGCCGCACCTCAGCGCCACCTCAGAGCCAAGGCGGCCTCCCCAGCTCCATGCAATCCTGTCAGCGACCTGGGCCCGCCCGCGAGCCTGGACGACCCGCCGCCCCGCCCCCACCCGCCGACGCGGGGACCCCCCGGCCCGGTCCCGGAGCTCCCCGCCCCGACTCACTTTCTCCTTCTTGTTTTTATTCGGCATGGCTGGTGCGGGCCGCCGCCGCCGCCGCCCCTGCCGCCGCCCGCCGCCACTGCCGCCACAGCAGCAGAAGCGCCCCCGGCCCGGCCGTCGCGCCGCCCCGGCCGCCGCCGCCGCCGCCCGGGGACTGAGTCGCTCGTTCGCCCTCGCTTCCCCTTTTCCAGGCTCCCAGAGGCTGCGGCAGCCGCGGCGGCGGCGGCGGCGGCGGCAGCGGCGGCGGCGTCTCTCCGCCCCTCTCCCGGCAGGCCCCGCCCCCGCGTCAGGCTCCGCCCCACGCCGGCCCCACGCCGCCCTCTCCCCGCCCCGCCCCCCTCAACGGCGCCACGCCATTGGCCGATAAGGCCCCACGTGCCCTAACGCTCCGAAGCGTCGCCCCGCCCACTGTGCAGCCTGTCCCCACCCCCTCGGGTTTCTGTCGGCTCGTGTACGGCCGCGTTGCCGGAGTCTGAAGGGTTTGGTGGAGCCAGCGTGAAGGAGCGGGGAGCGTGTGGGTACGATGGCGGTGACAAAGTCGCGACGGCTGAGCTGGGGCGGGGCGGAGAGCAGAGGACAGTGAGGAGCGGAAATGCACATGCAAACGTATGGCAATTATCCCGCAGCCGTCCAGGCGCGAAAAGCGCTGTCTCGGAAGCCTGGTCGCGGCGACGCTCGTGCAGAGCTGAGGAGGCTCGGGACCGCGCGAGCGGCGGTTTCCTTGAGCCATTAGGCCCCGCCCACGAGGGCAATACGGCTGACTGCGGGGTAGACTCCGCCCATCGCACGCCTCGGGGGCGGAACTCACTGGAGTCCCCGCCTATAGACCGCACTCGTCTCTTTTGGTCCCTGCCCACGCAAGCAAAAGCGCTCTCTCGAGCAGGCTCCACCCACTCCGGTGCAAGTGCAGAGTCTGCCGCGCTCCCCCTAGTCCCACTTGCCGAGAGTTCTCCATGCTAGACCCACCCACAAGACATCCCCGCTTCCTCAGCGTGGGCATCTCCCACCCACTTGCGTCTTGGGGGGGTTGGATCCACCGAGGCCGCGCCTATCAGCTGCGGCCTCTGAGGCATCTACCTGCTCGCCCCGCCCCTGGTCCCGGCTCTGGCGTGCGGGCGCGTTCAGCCCAGTGCGGGCACTTTGCGGCTCCTACTAAAACTCGGTGTACCTGCTGAGCCTTTGAGATGTTTATTCTGTAATTTGCAGTGGTCGTACGCCTGTGAGAAAACTGCACGGAGACCAGGGATCACTTGATTCTCCCACTCCCCTGGTAGCTCTTTATGAGGAAAGAAGCTTAGTTTGCTAATTCGCTACTTCTGCAGTCTGCCAATGCCCGACATCCTATATTGAGGGAGCGCACTAGGAAGTTAGACTGTAGGAGTGAACGGTTTCAAGTGCGGGAGACATTAGGCGCTCACTGTGATAATTTAGGAGTTTCCTTCGTCGGACTCAGGGCCTTGAGCATGCTAGACAAACGCCGCAGTCTTCACTTAAAAATCGATGTAGCTTCTTAACCCTTGCTATGTTTGGGAGGATTTTTGTTGTTGTTTGTTTGTTTGTTTGGGTTTCGCCTTTGAAAATGTCAAGCAAAGCATTTTCGGATGTTCTCACAAGAGCTCTGTGGCGGGAAAAAGGAAAGAAAGCAAACAAAAATGATCCAAAGTGAGAGGTTCTGTAGGAGGTTCTAAGAGTAAGTTTTGTCTGCAGGTGTCTGTACGTGCACCCAAATAAAACTAATCTTCAGATAAGCATGACAGGCTGGAATGGTTTTTTGTTTTTGTTTTGCAGGAAAAACAAAACAAAACATGATTAGTCTCTTAGGTGGACTAATAATTACCCTAAAGCAAATAATTTGTGGTTTTTTTTAAGTTCTCCTAGTTATTTTGACATATTAAAAAATAACTGCTGTCAACTTTGTAAGCATGGTACAAATCCAAATCAGAAAGGAGTAGATCTGAAGCAGTTTCTTTTGGGCCATGGGATGAAAAGGTGTCTGGGCTTCTCAGAGATAAGCCAGTGCTGCCAACATCCTGGTATCATGGCGCATGATCAAGGGTTGCACATCCTTGATCCACTGGACAGACAGTTGCTGGACACCCATGTTGCAAAGCACTGCACAAAAAGTTCCTTGGTGAGCAAGGTGTCTCCCTTTTCCTCGGGCACTTCCCATGCCTGGATAGAAATAGGAAATCCTGTATCATCCTGTAGGACATGTGACAAGTCTTCGAGGGGGGGTGGGATGGTATAGCTTGGGAACTCGGAAAGTAAGGTGCAGGATGTTTTCTTGATGCAGGAAAGGAGAAGGGAAGAACAGAGCCTCTGGTTTAAGACAGGAATGGTTTGATGGAGTTGTCTTCCAGTGCAGGGAGGGTCACTGGAGGTCGTTAAGCTGCATGTTGAAGTGTTCTCATTGTTGTATAACAGTTTTCTGGAGATGGAAACTTTCCATTCTGCAGGGAAGCCCTTTTAACAGGAAAATAAACTACTTAACATACCTCTAGGAAGCCCCTGAAACAGGCTAGATTCTCTAGGCTCTCCCTGCCAGAGCAACCAATAAAATCTGAGAGTTCCCCTCAGAGGGAAGGAAGCTGAGCCACAAAGAAGATTCTGACACCAGACCAGCTGCCTAGAAGAGGTTTAGGCCAACTGAGGCAGCTGGAAAGGTCTCTCTTTATCTGCTGAGCTGCCTGCAGGCTGTGCAGTGTGCTCCAGGTTCCCAGCTTTGTGAGCTGTCACCCATGCTGGTTGGTTTGGTGATGCAGCTCTCTTTGAGTCACTTCTGCTCCTGTAAGTGACCTCAATAAAACTTGTTGGTTCACCAAGTTGGACTTTGTTGTATCTGTACTTTGGTCTTTTGTTGTCTCTGTATCGGGGGTGAGTAGATGTGTTTGTTACAGCTCCAGATTTTGTTTTGTCATAAAACATAATTGGTGCCTGAACAGGGAGGGACACGACAGAGCCAGAGATGAGTAGGGAAGGAGTGAGTGTGTGGTCCTGGCTATGGGTAGCAAGGCATGCAGCTGAGGCTTAGCAGCCTGAGGGGTGCACCCACAGAGGAAATTCGATACAGTTGTCTTTTTTTTTTTATGGTGTGTATTAGTGTGCTGTAGCAGTACACTACAATCTTTTACCCTCAGCTTAGGGAAGGAGAAAGGAAAGATAGAAATCTTCACTGCTTTTACAAGCGGCCTTAATACAGAAAGAGAAAAAGGTAGAAATCTTCCCAGCCTCTTTTTAGGCTGTCCTAAGCTCGAATCTCTCCAACCTTTGTTCTCACACTAACAACAGCAACCCAACCAACAAACCACCAACCAACACCCACCACGACTCTTGGAGGCTTCAGACCTTTTATTCCCTAAGCCAAAAGTTCCCATAAACCCATGCAGCATGCAATCCCAAAGACTAAACCCAATCAAATTATAGCCACCTGCATCAAGCATTCCAATTCCAACTCGTAAGCAACTATACCACAGCTGGGGTGGAAACAGGAACTTCTAGTGAGTAGTTAGTTAAACCAAAAAGCTTTTCTTAACATAAAAAGACCAAGTGTTCCTCTACAGTTGCCTCTGTGCTATGGCAGCGGTTGAATGGTTCTTGTTATGGGTGGTAGGATGTGCAACTGGGGCTAAGCCATCAGGGTTAGGAGTGTCTGTGGAAGGAGTACCAGGATGGCCATCTTCATCTGTGTGATACAGGGTGGCATGTCTGCTTGATGAGGTGCAGGAGGCACCATGTGAATACAGGGATTCCCTGAAAACAGTTAAAGGTTTACAGGAACTTTTGCTGTCTTTGAGATTAGCACAGAAGAGCCAAGACTGTCAGCCAGCAGTGGTGGAGGTTGCCTGGTCACTGCTGTGTGTAGTTTAAAATGCTTCTAAGGCTAAGATGGTGGCCAAGCCAGAATTTGTTTGTGTAAAGCAAGAACTTGTTTGTATAAAGGAGCAATTGGAACCAGAAAGGTAGATGTGGCTAGCATCCTTCATATTAGCCTCTGATTTAGCAAGTAAATAAAGGAGAGGATCAAAGAGAGGTAGTAAAAGCAGTAGAAGATATCCATCAAGTCCGACCTCTAATAGAAAATAGGGGAAATTTGTGATACATACAGATGAGGGGGGCTTTATAACGGCCCAATACAAGAAACTAAGGTAATCAGGAAATACTCAGCACTTGAACTTCTGAAGTTAAGGACTTTTGAACAAGCAATGAAAGAGCCCATCACAGCGTGGCTCGTGATGCTGTGGGCCATGGAAGTGGATGGGCTCAGTCTGACTGCTGTGGAGGCAGGCAAACTGACTGAGTAATGAATATAACTTCCCCCACCCCTCTTAAGACAAAGGCTGCATAACCTGAAACAGTATGAGAGAAACCAGTCCCTGATGGACTGGCTTATCGAAACCACTAGGAACTCTTGGGTAGGACCGTAGAGGAGGAACAGATGCTATTGAGGGAACTAGGAATAAGAGAAGTTGTGTTTGAAGCCCAGTTCACTGGGCCAGATAGAACTATGTGCACAGAGGAGTTGAAGGAAAGGTTGATTTAGTGGGGCCTTGAGGCTGGTATGGAGCTTTAGTGGCTTTCCTTTGGTGGGGCGAGATCTTTATAAAGCAGGAAAGGCTTTGGCAGATCTCAGTGACTTAGACCAGCATGTAAAGAGTCTCTGTAAAGTGAGAGAGCAACCTAGAGGAGATAAGAAAATGGTAAAACAGAAGAAGAGGTCTTTCTGGGTTGTCAAAGACAAATGTGGCAAGATTTGTGTTGAGCTGGAGTTCCTAAGGAAAAAATTGATAGAAGGCCAAGGTGTGTTCTAAGGAGCTTCTGGAAGGCTCTAAAGCCTTAGGAGCAGATCACAGAAGAATCTGTGATAGAACAATACAGGCAAAGATGATCAAGCCTGTCCGAGTGGTAGGTAATTATTCCCCCAAATAAAAAGGGTACATTTCTCCCCCAACAAAAGGTTACGCTAAGGGTGGAGATGGTTTGCCCAGCCAGGGTATGATGAATGGGAGGCAACAGCTACGGTGCCAGCCCAGGGCCTGTCTAATCCAGAGAGCAGCAGGTGTAGCAGGGCAGAGCAAGACTACATTCCCCTTTGGCCCTGGGCGCTAGGTCTGAGCAGATTAAGTCAGGCCCATTAAGTTCATCAGGTGTGGTGAAATGTGGGGAGGCCCTGTGGAAGAGCTCCAGCATATGCAAACGTAATGGCTGAGAGGGAATGACCAAGGATTACTGGGAGTTAATTAAGTTAGCACCTCGTATCTATGCTTTGTACCCGACCTTGATCTGTGGAGGAAGCAACTGATGCCAATGGATGGAACTTTTCCGTGCTGCATTAGACCTTGCTTATATTTGACTTTAGTACCGTCTTAGTTGTGAACTTCTGGGATCACCGGACACCTGTTGAGAACAGATGACTTCCACGGTGTTTCACCAGGGTTCTCTTTGTTATGGGATGGTGATTTGGGATGTTGCCTTGTCCTGCCCATCCTCTGGAAGAGGTTTTGTTATGTAGACATAGTGCTAACTTCTGGGTGTTTTGTAGGTTTGGAAAGCCATTGGAGAGACCACCAGGTACAATGGTTCTTCCACCTACCTTACAATCCTACTCAGGTTGGTTAATTGAAAGGGAAAACAGGTTGTTAAAACGATAGCTACAGAGTTTAAATACAAAAAGTATACCCTATGTGGGAGGAAAAGGACACCCCAAGAAGCCATAAAGTTGTTGAATGAAAACCCCAGTGCCAGGGTGGGCTACCTCCTTGTGTGTTGGTGGCCACAGAAGCCCCTGAGGCCCCACAAATCATAAAAGCTATTGCTAGTGCTATTGGTGGTATGGCAGAACTAGACAGTAAGACCATGTTGCTGAAGACACTACATGTGCATGCTGTGACACAGGACATTGAGAAGCTAAGCTGGGACTGAACTGGAAACTCTCCCCCTGCTGCCCGGCTTTGCTTTCACAGTGCCAGAAGGGGCCATGCAGGCTGCGGGTGGAGAACTGTCACCAACATTCCTGCTTGACTTTGGACCCTGCATGCTGAAACACCGACATGCTAGGGAGGATGTGCCTGCCTGTGTAACAGTGGCTTGGCTGTTGTGGGTAACACCACAGCAATCTGTTGAGATCTTCAATCTGTTGAGCTGCCTGCAGTGTTGTCCATGTTCCCAGCTTTTCAGAGCTGTCACCCATGCTAGGTGACTTTGAGTCATTTCTGCTCCTGTAGCGGTCCCCTTCCCCCATACTTCTGTAAGTAACCCCAATAAAACTCCACTCAGCAAGTTGAACTTTGTCGTGCCTGTACTGTGGTCTGTCGTTGGCTCCCTACCTCGGGTGAGTATGTTACATCTCCGCAGGAGAAGTTTCGTCACACAGCACTCATTTGCATCTCAGAAGATGCCTGTGGAAAGCGGTGTAAGATACGGGTCAAGCAGGTCAGAGAGGAAAGCTGGAATGCAACTGGAGCAAGACACCTCCAGTAGCGGGGAAGAGTGAGGAGGATCACAGGGGCCTTCCTGCGGCCTTGCTTAGGCAGCAGAGAACCAGAATCCAGGAGTAAAAGGCCAGTGTTCATGTTTGTACATCTGGGTACCCTGCCAAATGGTGGACAGACAGAAGTAGAAAGTGAGTTTTCAAGGCGCAGGATGACTGCCACATCTAAGTCGGCAGTCTGAAAGATCACATGGGGTGTAGTTGCGCGTCATACTCGAGGTGCTTTATCAGATCAGATATGAGTTTGAGGGTGAGCACGGGAGCAAGATAATAGGCAAGCTGCCGAGTTCCAGCTAATGACCGCGGAACCCTGCTGGCCAGGGAAGCCTGATTCAACATTATCAGCCAACGCATATGTGCCTTACTGGTCGTTTTTATTATTTGTCCACATAGAAGGAGCCAGCCCATTGACCCAGTGAGCCAACAGTTACAGAGGACACTGAGTGTTGCAGTGTGCTAGAGCCATGACCTTTACTGAATTGCTAAAGACTGACATAGCTTCTGCTTTCAGAAGAAAGACTCATTTTAACACAAAGTTCAAGGTCATGCCTGGCTACATAGTAAGATCAAGGGCAGCCTGAGCTTCACAAGACTCTGTCTCAAAAAAAGGGTGAGGTTGGGGGACTGGAAAGATAAGTCAGTAAAGTGCTTGCCATTTTGAGGATCTGGATTCAGATCCCCAGTACCCCCATAAGAGTCAGGCATGGTGGCATGCATCTCAGATCCCGGCACTGGGGAGGCAGAGATAGGTGGATCCTTGGAGTTCACTGGCCAGCCTTCCTGAATCAATGACCTTAAGGTTCAGCGAGAGACTTGGCTGTTGTGGGATGTTTGAATTAGATATTTTATAGTTATTATGGGATCATACTCCCATGTACTTGCTGTATGGGGGAAAGGTGCTTTCTGATGCCTTGCAGCATGTTAAGGACTTGCTTCCTACACCTGTTAACACCTCTGTGCTAAAAACAATGGAGTAACCCCCCAGATCTCCATATGAACAGGCCATTTGTTTACCTTAATACAGATGAAGGTTCCCTGTCACCTTCAATGTTCTGCAGCTGGGTGATCAGAGAAGACTCTGACTCAGCTGGCAGACATTGAGAAGTGTTCTGTTCTATTCATTTGTATGATGAAGGCCTGTGTGGAGGGGGGGTAGTTTTGAATGAATAAAGCACCTAGGGGCTGAAACAGAGGAGGAGCAGAGAAGCAGAGATGAGCAGAGCAGAACCAGGAGGAGAGAGAGCGGTGTGAGGAGGCCATGGGAGCTAATGTGGCGTGAGTCCTCTGCCTAAGCCACCTGGGTATTGCATCCCTGAGAGGTGTCATGGTTCATTATTAATATATCACCGTCATATTAATAAATAATTCTTTAACACTTTGTCTTAAAAAATAAGGTGGAGGATCAGCAAGATGGCTCACTCAGTAAAGCACTTGCCTCACGAGCCTGACAGCCTGAGTTTGATCCCTGGAACTCGAAAGTGTGGAAGGAGAGAATTGACTCCACAGAGTTTTCCTCTGACCTCTGTACGTGCACCATGGCGCTTGTTCAAACCTCCACATACACATCATGTGCGTACGCAAATAACAATGGATAAAAAAGATGAGAGAGTGACAGAGGAAGGTACCCAGCACCAACCTCTGGCCTCTACACACATCTGCATACGTGCGCATCTGTATACACACAAGCACATACCAACCACATCAACGCACACATGTACCACACACACAGAGGATTTGGAATGGACTATCAAGGGGGTATACAGAGTGTGGGTGTGTGCATTTGGGAGCACACACGCTGTGTACTTATGTGCTTGTGTGTGTGTGTGTGTGTGTGTGTGTGTGTGTGTACGCATGCGCCTCTGTCTGAGAGATACCTCTTCTGGGATGGCCTAGGGTTCCAATTCATAAAATTACCATCCACATCATATACTTTTTCCTCTGGCCCTGGCCCTTCTGGGGACACTTCTTCAAGAAGGCTACATACTTTGTCTGAAGAAGTGGCAAAGTTGTGGATTTCTTTATGCCCCTGAGGTCTCACTAGAAGTGTAAAGACTTGAAGAAGGCCTGTCAGCTACAGACTGGCATAAGTTCTGTCTCATACTGACATGAGAGATGCCTTCGCCTAGAGTCAGCCACTGGACTGGAGTCAGCCCTTCCCATGGCGCCCTCTCAGATGCCCATAACTCCATTTGTCCTACTTCCTAGTGTCTGGAGCAGAGGTGAAGCTGTCAGCCTGACATACTACAGTGGAGGTTTCCCCACCCCAGGAAGTCTTCAGGCTCTAGGGCCACCAGCTGGTGGAATCAGCTTCTGTCATGCTCATCCCGCACAGCTAGGTCCTCAGGAGCTTGAGTTTTGGGCTGAGCATCCTGGTGGACAGTGGTGAGGGCTTAGGCATTCAGTTTCCTAGTGCTTAGCTCTGAAAGAAATGGATGCCACTTTCATCGTGCCCTGCTTCCAGGCTTCTTCTGTAACTGGATGCCACTCTTTCTGGGACTTGTCTTCTCCAGCCTGTGATGGAGCAGCTGTAGGGCTCCCTCTGCCCATTACCATCAGCTCCTCTCTGGCACCAAGCCTCCCAACCCTGGCTAGAGATTGTCTAGGTTGGATAGTAACTTCCTTTATGGACAAACCAGAAGTTCAGCTCATTTTGTTTCCACTGAAACCCACTCACAATAATTTCTTATTGAATTTGGATCCATTTAAACAAGGGTTTAATTGGTAATAAGTTAATGAAGGGTCTGTGGCAACACTGACGGCCACAGGAGCTGCCTGGCTTGGCAGGCAGGGCAGTCAGAACCCCAGTGTGGAGGGCAGGCAGGATAAGTGAGTCTCCAACTCCCTTTACAATAAAATTGCTCTTGAGTTTGGGAGATTTAAGTGAGATCACATTAAATCAACTCTCCACATTTGAAGAGCACTGAGCCCAGTGCCTGGTACCAAACAAGTGCTTAGTAAATTTGGTCTTCAACAAGTGGACAGGAGGTCTTGTAGTAATACATTGCCGGATATATTATTAAACTCTTCTCATTAATTATCTTTAAACTCTGTAATATTTTTTCTCTCTCTCTGGCTCTCCTTTTCTTACAAGAGGCTTTATTCTTTTTTATTGATTTTTTTTACTCTCTGTATTTAAACTTAATATTCTTTCTTTCTCTCTGGCTAAATACCTTTATTAATTACCTTTTACTTTGAACACGCTTTACCTGTCCTGTGTCTTCTTTGTTGGATCTCTGCCTCGGCTCTAGTTGTCCACATGTCTTCCTATTTATTTCCCCAGTCTACCACATTAGGGCTGATTATAGCCTCAAACGTGGGCCCTGTTATGGAAGTTTATTTTTAGTTATATATAAAGTAATTGTTTGGTGCAGTGTTGGATGAGGGGCTGCCTAGGTCTTGGTGTCTGCAGGTGTTGGCTTTCTGTGGGGGATGTTTGAATGCACATGATTTGCATGTGCTATCAGTAGAATACCTGAAGACTTCTGGAACAATAAAATACCTAAGCTCAGGCACTTGGGGTTCCACTGTCCAGTATGGTGCTTGCTGCGATGGTGGTTCCCTCTGCTGAGGTCTGGCAGGGATTCCACCTATTAATATGCCTTCATGTCTTCCTTGCTGAGCCACCACAGTAGGCGTACTACAACAGGGCCTCATGTCTCATGCCCCATGTGCGTTCTTGCCACATGTTGGTGCACCAACTATAGATGCCAACGTGTGCCCCACATTGGGTGACAATTGTAAAAGATTAATATGTCCAGCGATACATTAATAAAGAAACATAAGACATGGTGAAATGTACAGGCTAGACAGACTTGGAAAGAGCTCACAATCCAGCATCTTCCAGCTCCAACTGCCCTTTGTCCTGGCAGTTTATTATCTTAAAAGCCCCTCCTAGCTCTCTCTTAGCAGTCTATTTTCATGACAAGGGAGATACAATGGTTTGTTCCTCCCAAACCTTTGGCCACTGGGGCATGTCCACGTTTATAGTGAGGTGTCACCAACACAAAAGGAGCTAGGTCCCACCCACCTGAGTTATGTCCATGTATTATAGTTGGGGAGCTACAGATCAATAGGGGAGAACAGGCCATGCCTAAAGTTGCCACGGTTTGGTAGAGCATCCAAATGACCTCCTTATTAGCAACACTATTTACATTAAGCTAAGAGAGAGTAGCTCTTATTTACATGATAACACAGGCTGGTTTGGCCAAAGAAATCACATCATGTTAGGCTTTCAGGTAGTCAGTGCAATGATATTTTCAGTGAATATAATATCTGGAGATAAGTTCAAATATACTGCAACAATCTTCTTCAGCTCTGAGCAGTCCAAGCAAATCCTCAAAGTTATACATTTAAGGGCCAAGAATACCCAGAGAACTTGGTCAGGCTGATCAACGCTCTTGTTTCTATAAGAAGAGTTTCTGAAAATGCCATGACCCGAGGATTCACTCCACTCAGAGATGCAGGTACATGCTTGGGGAATAGCTGCTGAAAACCGAAAGGAGGAATCCCAGGGACTCTTAAAAGCTGGGAGTTTCACTGGGCAGTGGTGTGCATGCCTTTAATCCCAGCACTCAGGAGGCAGAGGCAGGCAGATTTCTGTGAGTTCAAGCCAGCCTGGTCTACAGAGTGAGTTCCAGGATGGCGAGAAAAAATAATAAAAAAAAATTAAAAAGTTGGGAGTTTCATAGATTGCTCCAAAAGCTTCCTTAATAAAAGTATGTGTTCATTTATTGAAGAAAAATAGGAAACATATTTTTTCTTTTTTCCCCAGGTAAATAGGGTGAGATACAATCCCTCCCCTGCCTCCTCCCAAATCTCTAAGGCCAGCAGAGAAGATGACAGGGGCAGAAATAACCCGAGGTGGAGAAAGAATACCTTAAGAGCATTAGCAACCCAGATTAGGAGACTGTGGATATGGGGTGCTGTTCAAATGGGGACAACAGAAAGCTTACTTGAGTGAAAGGCTATGAGAAAGAGCCACACCGTGTTCAAGGGCTGATTTTACTTCTCATCCCAAGCTTGGTGTTTTTGGTTTGAACAGGCAAGAAACAGATGGCACCATCACAGGGCTTAATTGGTAATAAGTTAATGAAGGATCTGTGGATACAGGCCTGCAAGGGTCAGATGCGTGGGTGAGAGAGCAAAGTGCAGAAAGCAGACAGCCACAGGTGCCGCCTGCTGGGCAGACAGGGCAGTCAGAATCCAAATGTGGCAGGCAGGCCGGGGAAGTGGATCTACAGTAGCCCTCCCTTCCCCTTTCTCCTCCCTCCACAGGGCCCTACTTGGTCCTAAGCTAACTGGAGCCCGAGAGCACCCAAGAGAGCCTTTCCTGTATGTCTTTATTCAGGGCTATAGGCATGGCTGAAAGCCTGGAATTGGGTAGAGAGTGATCTGGTAGATGGCAGAGTGGCAAGTTTGGAATTGGCAGACTATGGTTTGTGTGCGGACTAGGACTCACGCTCTTTAAAGGAATGGTTATTAAGATGGGTAACATTGTCCCCCCTACCTGTGGTCCACTGGGCAATGTCTGGAGGCATTTTGGGTTGTCACAACTGGGTAGGTGAAGTGCTGTTACCCTCCCGTGGATAGAGGCCAGAGTCACCTCACGACTTCCCGCAGTGTGGGACACTTGGCCTCTGCAGCCATTGATGAGGGATTTGTGGTTTCTTGTGCTACAGACCCTTCTGAGGAGCATCACATTATGTCCACACTGATGAGACTAATTCTACCTCAGCTATGTTGTCTGTTCCTCTCCCCTCCGCTCCTAGCTTCTCCTCCCTCCTTCCCTCTCCTCCTCTTTCACTCCCTCCCTCCATTCTCCTTCCCTTCCCCTACTTTACTTCTCCCTATCTCATAACAGAATGCTTCCAAAAGGCCAGTTTAGAATGATGCAATACACATGCATCAGCACTGCTAATCTGCATGAGAAATGGTTAGAGGTGCCTTTATGTGCTGTTTGCTACACTCAGAGAGTTTTACCTCACCTCAAACTGTATTTCAGAGCCATGATCTGCACCTACAGAAGATGGGCTGAGGCCGTGAGGCAGATGATATCCATCACCAGGGCTCAGTGCTCTGTGCCCTACAGAAGAGGGCAGTCAATCCTTCATAGTGGGAAACATAAGAAGCTATTTTGGACCCAAACTGTGATTAGTCTTTCTGGGTAGAGCTGAAAACTAAAATATTTGTCACCCACACCCATGCACAGACTTGCACATGGACAAACTTGCAACTATCACCAAGCCTTATAAAGTCAATTCTTTAGGTATTTGTTAGATACCTACTAGGTGCTTGCTGATTCCCTAAGACCTGAAGTGGATCCCAGTGACGGGGACTTGGGAGGATGCCTTGTGTAAAGGGGCGAACAAAGGGTTTCATAGCAGTCAGTGTCCTATCACCTGTCCTAGCACTCGGGCATGGGACAGACACACTGTCAGTGCTAAGTAACTGCTCATGGGAGGAATGGCTCAGGAGTGCTACTCCTTTACCCAGTATCCATATGACTATTCCATTAGAGAACTTAGCAGTGTGGCTGGATTTGGTCTTTGGGCTGCCATAACTGAATCTCAGCAACAGGCTATGGTTGTCTCAGGTTCGTGTGGGTGTGGGGGCTCAGGAGCCAGGTGGAGGTTTAGCAGGAGACTTGGAAGAAGCTTTTGTTATATTTGTTTCTTTAAAAACAAAAAATGCCATTTGGACTAGGTTTCCGTTCCCATTCCAGGTGTGGCGGATGGTTACGAGTTGGATCTGGAATGCTTGAAGCAGGTGGCTATAATTTGGTTAGGTGCAGTTGTTTTGGCACATGTAGCTTGTTCTTGGGATTGCGTGTCAATTGGGTTTATGGGCACTTTTGCTTAGGGTGTAAAAGGTCTGAAGTCCAGAGAGCCAGGGTGGGTGTTGGTTGGTGGTTCCTTGGTTGGGTTGTCTTGTTGTTAGTGTGTTGATTCTTGCAAAGAAGAACATCAGTTGGAGAGACTGGGTTTGCAGATAGTGAGCGGAGACGCTAGTCTGACTCACTGTCAGCTAGTCCTCTCCAAGCTTAGGACAGCCTAAAAAGAGGCTGTGAAGATTTCTACCTTTCTCTCTTTCTCTATCAAGGCCGCCTGCAAAAGTGGAGAAAATATCTTTCTATACTTCCTTTGTCTTTCCCTAAACTGAGGGTCAAAGATTGTAGTTAGCAACTACAAGTGGCACCCAATGTGGTAGGCAGAAAGTGAAGGACAGGGCATCACACCAGCCATATCCAACACAGAGACAGGGAAGAAAAAGAAACTCCAGACTCGCAGAGTCCGTTTTGTTTTGTTTTCTGCAAACCTGTCCAGATACTGGTGAGGTGAGGCAATCCTGACAAGACACATCTGCTATGGGTTCCCATGAGGGAACCCTTCCTGCAGATAAGGCTACCAGTTATTTTTTCTGCAAACCAGACTTTATCTTAAAGTCTGGAAAGTGTTTCCTCAGGGTCAACACACAGAAGCTGTCTTCCAGAACTGGCTGAGGTTGTATCTCGTGCTGGTAGTCAAACTTGGTACTGTAAGAGTCACCCAGGTGGTGCTGGTTGTGAAGGCACGAGGGGGTCATGGAGAGCAGCTGAGGCTTGGTACTGTGAGAGGCCAGGAGAGGCCATTGGTGAGGGTGCAGCCTTGATAGTAGTTGCAGGCCCAGATTGAAGGGGTCAGGCAGAGAAGTTGAGGCTTGGCGCCATGAAGAGAGCCTGGGAGAGGCTATTGGTGAAAGTGCAGCCCAATTGCAGCAAGGGGCCCCCATGTTCTGAAGATACCAGTACCATACAACCACCAAGAACAGCAGCAGCAGTGGAGGGGAGCCAGCTGGAGCCTGGAGGACAAGCTGTGTGTGCTTCAGAGGGCAGAGCCAGAGAAGTGATCCAAGTCCTTTGGAGGAGCCCAGAATATAATGAGTGAATTCCAGACAACTGGACATTGATAAAGTTTTTCTGCTGTCCAAAGACATCATGAAAAGCTTGATAGATGCTTGGTTTCACTTGGTCCTGTGCATTAGCAACCCTCATGATTGTTCCTCTTATAAATAGTTTTGCTGGTATAGTGTTTAAATGTGTTGTGAGATAAATCAAAATTTTTGTCTTATACAGAAAAGGGAAATTGTTGTAGGAGTTTATTTTTAGTTGTGTTTAAAATATTGTTTTATGCACTGTTGGATGAGGGACTGCATAGGCCTTGGCATTTTGTATTATCTGCAGGTGTTGGATTTATGTGGGGATGTTTGGTCATGATCTACACATGTGCTATCAGCAGAACACCTGAGGAGTTCTGGATCAATCAAAACACCTGAGCTCAGACTCTTGGGGTCCCACTGTGTAATACGGCATTGGCCATTAGAGTGGTTCCCTCTGCAGAGGTCTGGCAGGGCTTGCACATATGAATTTGCCTCCTTGTCATCTTTGTTGAGATGCCACAGCGGCATTACTACCACATGTGGGCAGAGAGCAGACTCATTCTTTCTGGAGGCTATGAGGCAGGGTCAATGCCAAGCCTCTCTCTTGGGCTCCTAATGGTCATCTCCTCAGGTGGCTTTCCTCTCTGTTCCCCCCGTCTGTTCTTAATACAAAATAATAATCACATAGTCACTGTCACCACATTTTGCCTTAATATCCGTGAAGACTCATTATCCAAATAAAGTCACTTTTTGAGGCTCTGGGACTTGGGATAGAAGGGGTTTGGTTGGCTCTGTTATGTGACATTTTCCTCTGGATTGAAATAGTCCCTCAAGGAGGGAGAGGGGAGGCTGGAGAGGCTCATGACCAAGAAATGTAGAGACTTACAAACCCCTACACCAAGGTCCCATAAAAAATAACTGCTGGGGGAGAATGGATTCTTCAGTCGTGGTGTGGCCTGCAAGTTATGCAGTGAACTCCAGGGACACATCTTTCCTGGGCCATCACCACCCTAGGGTGGGCTTTTTGGTGATACAACTACCTGAGAGTCACCCACATTCCTGTATGTAACCCCAATAGACGCAATGGTTCACCAAGATTGGTTTGGTCAGAATTATTTCTTCGGTCTGTTGTTACCATCTCCATCTGGGGTAAATAGGTATGTGTCTCCTCAGGAAAAGCCAAACCATATGTGCCACAGCGGTAGAAACTGCCTCGTACTAGGGGGTCTGAAATGAGGGTCAAAGGGCAAGGTCCTGATGGCAGGGTCTTTCCTGCTGAAGGATAAGAGATAAGAGACGACTCAAAGTCACATGACCAGGACAAGACTACCTTAAATCTTTAGTTTGAGGAGCCTGTGATTCTCCCTTGACCCAAGGGGCTTGTCTGCATCCATGAGAGGCAGCCAGAGGTCCAGCAAGTGGCACTGGCTGCAGGGCAGTGAGGAGCGGGTAGAGAGAGGCAGGGCAGGGAGAAGGTGGTACCCGGTGAGGGTAGGGGAAGGAGCTACTGGAAAGAGGGTCAAAGATGCTTCCGGATGAGTTTCTGCAGAAACAGATTGTTGGCAGGTTTCTTTCCCTATTTATTTGCTTTCCATTTATGCTCTGTGTATGTGCATATGTGTTTTGTGCATGTACACTCTTACCCTGGAGTGAGCATGTGTGCGTGAGTATGGAGGCCAAAGATGGGCATTGTTTGCATCTTTGTTTGGCTTTCATCTTGCTTTTTCCCCACAAGGTCTCTCACTGAGGCCAGAGCCTACCAGCTGTCTAGTCTATCTTCTCCCTGCACGTAGTCAGAGCTGGGGTCCCAGGCATGTGCCCCTGCGTTCAGTTTTCATCTGGAGAATCTGATTATAGGTCCTTACACTCCACAGTAGGTGCCTTACTGACTGAGACGTCTCAGGTCAGAATCTATATTGTGTTATTTGGAGGTTGAGAGAGAAGAGCTGGGCAGTAAAAGTAGAGGGGAGCCTGAAAGTGCAGTAGAGGAGCAGTGCAGTGAGAAAATAGGGCGCTCCCAGAAGCTCTGGAGCTGGAGTCTCGGAGAAGTTCAAAGTCGTGAACCTGGGCTGCTGAGAGGTTTCCCAGAAGTGAGAAAACTGGAGGCAGAAAAGACTTTTCAAGTGTGGTGACAGCCGGGAGGCAGTGAGTCATAGGCTGCCCATCCAGGAAGGTAAGCAAGCCAGAGGGCAGCCTGGAGTGTGTCCTGCGGTCTGGCTTGGCAGCCTGCCCAGAGCACCCCTCTAAGGCAGCTCAGAGCCTGCCTCTCCCTTTGCCCGACAGCAGGGGACCAGGAACAGAAGGGAGACGGCAGATCAAATGTTCTATACACCCTGTACTGGGTCAGGAAGGCAGACACTTTGGATACAGGAGTGTTCTGGATGGCATTTGGCAAAGTCCTCATGGTACTGGTTCAGCCTTTAGCTCCCACCCCTCACCAGGAAAGCAGTGTCCATGTTGGTGTCCCAGCCAAGCCACCAGATCCACCGGACAAGGATGAGTGTCTTAGGGGGCCTTCGCAGAAGGCAGAGGTCAAAGAAAGGCAGATTGGTGAGTTGGCGTTAGGTCTGTCACATTAACTGTTTAAAGCAACAATTTAAAGCAGCCTTCATTACCACTAAAACAGGCAGTCTTCCTACTCTGTGCCCTGAGCACGTAAGGGTCTATGGCCAGGATTCAGCTCTGCTCCACCACCTTCCGCAAAACAGAGTATCTGGAAGCGTAATTGTAGCTTCCAGAGCTCATTCTGCCTCCCTCTTCAGATCCAGGACCCTGATATTCCTCAATCCCAAACCTCAATCTCTTTTCAGGTGTTGGGCCTACTGACCTCTTTTCATGGGTACCCAGGGATAAAGTACAGGGCCCACTGGGCTGTTGAAGGAGCATCATAGGTGGAGGTTGGATGCAGGTGTGGGATGTCCACATCCTGGGACTCTAATAGTTGTGGCATGGGGTTTCAGCTGTCCCTTTGCTCACCCACATGATAGCAAGGAGCAAACCCTCCAGAACCCACGGCAATTGTCAATAAGTTGCAGCAAAGACTCAGTGAAAGGGTTTGCAGCTGAAGAATTGTAGAATCAAAATAAAACCCTTCCAAAGACATCTTAATCTTCTAGTACATAAGAATTACAAGTGGCCAGGCGGTGGTGGCACACGCTTTTAATCCCAGCACTGGGGAGGCAGAGGCAGGCAGATCTCTGTGACTTCGAGGCCAGCCTGGTCTACAGAGTGAGTTCCAGGACAGCCAGAGTTACAACAGAGAAACTTTGTCTCAAAAAACAAACAAAATTACAAGTGAAGGGTGGTGAGTGCCTTCAGTATGTTGGATCTGGTGACCCGGGGGTTTCTTGGACTCAGGATCTGTAGTTTCACAAGTGCCCATCATACTGTCCTCAAAGTCCAGCCCCTTTGAGCTAGGGATGCAGCTGAGTGACCCAGTGCTTGTCCGGCATGCACCAGGCCTGGGTTCCACCTCCAGCGTGGTTGGGGAATAGCCAGTCCATCTCCCTCCAATGACACTGTCCTCATCAGCCAGAAGCACCGCTGACTTCAACCCCCACTGTGTTGCTTCTCTATAGGAAGTTCCTTTACAGCTACTGCCGTGTTCAGGAGGAAGAATCTAGAGGCTTGGCCACGGGCTCCTTCCACTTCCCTCACTCTAACCTCAGGAAAACTGCAGCCCCCTCCCTCCTTCCCTAGATTCCTCTGGTACCACCTCTGAAGGAGGCCTGTCCTCAGGCCCTCTGGCTGGTCTCCTTCCTCATCTGGTTAATAACTGGGGGTTCCATACACTCCTGTCCTTCCCCCGGCCCCACTGATGCCCGTGTCACCTTCCTTGTGCTCTTCCTTGAGCTGTGTGGCCAGTGTCTAACTCAGAAGCTGCCCCTCAGTGCTGAGGATACACAAGAAGCCAGTTGCGTGAATCCAAAACAGGCCCAGCTGATAACCCTTGACCGAAGAGCTAACCAAGCTTCCTTTCAGAGCCTAGCCCTATAGCCCAATGCTGTTTGTGGGACCCTCAGATTGCCCTGGACACAACCTGTCATCAGACAAAGCCTTTGCTTTCCTTTGTATCCAGTGTGACTCATGTTGGGTGGCATGGAAATAGAGCGTCACGATCCTCCTTCCTCAGACCGCATCTCCGCTGATCCACCTCCCCTGCGGCCCAAGTCTGCTGCCTGCAGATCTCAGCCTCCTTCTGTTCCCCTGTGTAGAGAGAGAAGGGCAGAAATAAGCCGAGTGTCTGGGAGAGCCTCCATGGGAGGCGCTTGTTCTCATGCCTGCTTGGTCTTAGCACGGACCTCTAGCTCTTTTTACCATGTCCAGAAGAGAGCATCTGCTCCTCTCTCCTAACCAGCACAAGTCTGTGTGAACAGTAGCCTCACGTGGACGGGGAGGAGCTTCTCCCCACCCCCCATTCTCAACCTGGGCTCAGAGCCCAGGCCCCAGCTAGGAGGAAGTGCAGGTAAAGTGTGGGTTCTAGGCCAACATCCCAGCCGCAGGCCCCGATTCCAGGCGGCACCAGCATGCCTGTGTTGGTGACTACCCCAAGCCACCAACTGCGATAGCAGTCGACTGCGGCTGTGAGTGTTTATTGCCATTTTAAGCTACTTTGTTTTGGGGGTGGCCGGCATAGAGTATAAGAAGCGCTGGTGAGATACCAGCGGACTGCAGGAGACGGTATGCATGTGGCGTGTTCCCATGAGCACCTGTAGCAACTGCACGTTAGATACCCGGTCCCATCTGCCTCGCCAGGTTATTGGCAGGGCTTTCTGATGGGTGGGTGTGGGCTGCTTAGAAATCCTTGGAGGAGAGCCTCACAGGCAATTCGATGCTTGTTAATTAAGCAGATATTATTAGTTCTGTTTACCTGGGAGGAGCATTGTGATAACAAACCCTGCCAGTCTCTCTCCTGCCCCCACCTTGCAGACTGGATTTTTAAAAAATTATTTTGATCCCAGTACCAGTCAAAAAAGGGTAGTGTCTAAATATTGGAGTGATGCTTCTAAGAGCCGCACAGCTGTGCTGGCAAAGCTGGGACAGCAACGTGGTGCTTTTTATTTCACACCAGAGCTTTAGTGAGAAACTCAGCAATAGGGCCCCAGCACCCCAGGAAACAGGGTGCAGAGACCTGGGTGCCTGTGTGGGTGACAACCCAGCCAGGTGGTAACTAGTGTCCTCCTGTCATGAGGGATCCTGCCCACTTATGAATGTCTGAAGGACTTAATGCTGTTAAGTTGGGGTACTCCTCAAAAGAAACTAATACAGAACTAGGCTATAGGTCGAGGATGGAGCCTCTTGAGGGATTGATGAAACTGGAATTTGGACCCCGGTCTCCTGGAGGCAAAGTCCACATTCCTTCTGCTGTGCGTAGCAGGACAATCCTCTGTGATGCTGAGGCCACTGGACACTTTCATCGTCAGTCTCTGTGCTGGGTGGTTTCATATCAACTTGACACAAGCTAGAGTTACCTGAAAGGAGGGACCCTCAATTGAGTAAATGTCTCCATGAGATCCGACTGTAGGGCATTTTTTTTAAATTAGTGATTCATAGAGGAGGGACCAGCCCTCTGTGGCTGGTGTCACTCCTGAGCTGGTGGTCCTGAGTTCTGTGAGAAAGCAGGCTGAGCAAGCCATGGGGAAACAAGCCAGTAAGCAGCACCCCTTCATGGCCTCTTCATCAACTCCTGCCTCCAGGTTCCTGCCCTGTTTGAATTCCTGTCTGGACTTCCTTTGATGACGAACTATAATGTGGAAGTGTAAGCTGAATAAACCCTTTCCCCCCTAACTTGCTTTTCGGTCATGGTGTTTTGTCGCAGCAATAGCAGCTCTAACCAGGACAGCCTCCTACAAAGCGGGTATCGAGGGCTGACTTGGGAGGTGTCCTTCCTCTCAGCAGGCTTGCTGCAGGGCCCCTGCTGCGGCTGCTCACAGCTCCTCCTTGGAGGCTCTGCTCCAAAGGTCACACCAGCTACTTACAAGGCAGCTAGCTTTTGCTTTCGGAGAAGCCAGAGTCTTCATTCTGGCCATTAGTTCTCTCCTCTCACCCTTGAAAGCAAAGCCAGGAAGTGATGGTTGTGATGAGATGTGACAGGAAGTGACCACAATGGCAACGGGATGCTCCTGCTATGTGCTATGCACAACCCTGCAGAGAGCCTCACCCTCACTGCACCCACACAGCTGGTGTTGAGGTGTCGCTCCTCTGCACCCCACCTGCCACTTGTTGTCCACGACTCCTGCCCACAGGCCTCCATTAAAGCAGCCTCTGAGTGTTGGCCTCTTGTGGCTCCTCTCAGACGGGAGCAGGGACAGGCTTGTGCCTACAATTGTGGTCACACAGGTCCCAATCCCCCCCCCCCCCACAGGGTTTCTCTGGCCGTCCTGGAACTCACTCTGTAGACCAGGCTAGCCTCGAACTCACAGAGATCCGTCTGCCTTTGTGTGGACTTATTCTTAATGACACGTCTATATGTAGGTATGTCTACAAATTATATGTTATACATATGCAATCCCGAGCGCTGGGATCGAAGGCGTGCACCACCACTGCTCAGCTCCTTTTTTTTTTTTTTTTTAAAAAACAAACATTTAGAATCTCTTCAGAAGATTAAGTATACTAAAGAACTTTAAAAATTCAGTGGGCTGGTCATGTGACTCAACACATTTTTAACAATTTACATCCCCCTCGGGTAAAAACAGGTGCCAAGATTTGTGAACCTGTAGTCTGAGCTATAGTTGAAAACATCAGAAAACTGGACAAGAGCTGGGCGCGGCAGTGCATGCCTTTAACCCAGCATTCACGAGGCAGGGGCAGGTGGATATCTGAGTTTAAAGCCAGCCTCGCCTGCTTACTGAGTTCAAGGCTACATAGAGAGACCCTGTCTCAGCTGGATAAGGCTCCCTGGGAAGCCGAGCTTGGTAGCTCCTTGTGAAATCAGCAGGACTCTGCTTGGGTCTTGAGTGACATTTCCCTCTCCCTCTGCCCCTCTGCCTCTCCTTCTGCAGCTGGTGGTGATGAGGAAAGTCCCCAGTAAGCATCCCTGGCCTTTGAACTTCACCCTGGACCTGCTCCCTGAAGAGGCCAGCTTGCAAGCCCACGCCCTGGAAACCAGATCACTTGAATGTCTGCCAGTTGGATGGGGTAGCAAGGGGCTGGTTTCTCTCTGGTATCTAGAGAGGTAGAACTGTGCTTTGGAGATTTGACTGAGTGATATTTTGGCTGTTGTGGGCATGACTTCCTTTGCTGGTCTGTGGAAACATCTGTTGCCTTTGTACTGGAGAGAGTGTGTACACCCACTGCTATGAAGACACCCACCCATCTTTGCTTTTGTACTGGAGAGAGTGTGTACACCCACTGCTATGAAGACACCCACCCATCTTTGCTTCCCGCAGTTCCCGGTCTGTGGTGTACCTGCCGCCTTTGTGAATAGGAACACAGTTCCTCCTTCCCCTGTCCCCGTCACCTCCTCTCTACGAAGCTGTCTTTCTCCTGCTAGACCTTTGCTTGTCATCTCCAATTGGGGACAGCACTGCTACTTGTAGGCTTGTGGTGGAGACTAAACGAGTTAATCAAATGTGCAATGCGGGGCCTGGAGCTCAGGGAGCAGAGGAGGAAGCTGCTCCTGTTAGTGGCTCTCTTGTTTTCCTGTTGCCCACACTGAATATTGCGTCTTGTGTGGCCAAAGCTGTCTCTTGCAGTTTTGCTGTTGGTGTGATGTTTATTTCTTCCAAGATTATGTAAATATTCACCATCATTGTGCTTTTAGTCTCCTTTTAAGAAGAAGAAAATGCATATTTGAATCTTACATCCATCTGGAATCCAGAATGTCTTTTGAACTGAAGTTCAAGGTTATGTAAGAACACATTTCTTGAACATGTAATTGTAGTTGTTAACTACAATCTTTTACCCTCAATTTAGGGAAAGAGAAAGGAAGGATAGAAAGAAATTTTTACAACTTTTGCAGGCAGCCTTGATAGAGAAAGAGAGAAAGGTAGAAATCTTCACAGCCTCTTTTTAGGCTGTCCTAAGTTTGGAGAGGACTAGCTGACAGTGAGTCAGACTAGCGTCTCCGCTCACTATCTGCAAACCCAGTCTCTCCAACTGATGTTCTTCTTTGCAAGAATCAACACACTAACAACAAGACAACCCAACCAAGGAACCACCAACCAACACCCACCCTGGCTCTCTGGACTTCAGACCTTTTACACCCTAAGCAAAAGTGCCCATAAACCCAATTGACACGCAATCCCAAGAACAAGCTACATGTGCCAAAATAACTGCACCTAACCAAATTATAGCCACCTGCTTCAAGCATTCCAGATCCAACTCGTAAACATCTACTACACCTGGAATGGGAACATAACTCTAGTTCAAATGCCATTTTGCATTTTTAAAGAAACCAAAATAACAAAAACTTCTTCTGAGTGTTCTGCTCTATGTAACATTGCTGTAGAGACCTGGCTGGATTCCATTTTCATGTTTATTTAAACTCCCCCCCCTCACCCCTCTAGTGTGTGTGATCATGTGGGAGTGAATGAGTGTGCGGAGGCCAGAGGTCAATGTCGGGCGTCTTCTTTGGTGGCCTCCAACTCTACTTTCTTGAGACACCGCCTCTCACTGACCCCGGAGCTGATTGATTTGCAGGCCGACCCTTGAGCTCTATAGATCCGCCTGTCTCCACTGTCTTGGGACCGAGACTATAGGCTTGAGTTGCTATGCTTGTCTTTACACGGTCCTGCAGATCCAAACTCAGGTCCTTAAGCATTTTAAGGCCACTGACCCAGTTCTCTAACCTCTTGTTTAAACCTTAATCCCTCCCCTACTGCGTCTCATGTGTCTCAGGCAGGCCTCAAACTTGCTGTACTGACCTTGAACTTAGGATCCTCTTGCTTCTATCTCCTAAGTACTAGGATTCCAGGCCTGTGCTGTCAGGGCTGAGCAAGCACTCTACCAACTGCTCTACATCCTCAGCCCAAGAGCCCTGGCCTATTAAAGAGAGTTTTGTGGCCACAGTATCACTGTGAAGACAGCCCCGAGACTTCCTGTACACCCACGTAGTTCTCGTTCCTGCAGACATCCCATGTTAGCACAGCTCATTCTGCACAACCAGGGAGTCAAAGTCCTCACAGGTAGCCTAAGCTTTGTGCAGATTTCCTTAGCTTTCCTTATATTCTTTTGTCCCAAGATCTTATCCAGGACGCCACATGACCTGTATTCCCCAGAGCTCCAGGCTGCTCTGTCTGTGATGTCTTTGAGGCTATCCTTGTGTTTGCTGCCTGGACAGTGAGGGACTAGCCCATCTCCATTTTGTTCCTAGGAGCCATTTTGAGTCTGTAGTCAAGTCAAGTTTACTATAAAACTTGAGTTTCTGTTTCTCAGAGCTGGGCTTTGCCCTACCCCCAATAACCATAGACTATACCGTAAACCAAGCCCCCGGAGCCACCACTTTTCAGAAATGTTCTATACCCATTGTTCTGTGACCCACTTTCCATAACTGCACAGTCTCACTTCTGTAACCACGCTTACGTGCGGAAACCCCACCCTACGTTTTTTTTCCCAGCTATAAAAAGGGCTTGAGAAATTGGCCTGGGACTGGTCTCATGAACCCTGCCTTAGGGAGAGAGACAGCCATCAATTTGACTCTGATGAGTGCATCAATAAAACTTGCTTTAATTTGGCCATAATTTGGGTTGGTGGTCTTTCTCCTCGAGTCTATGGGGTCAACAGATGGGCCTGTGCTTTCACAATGTCCTTCCACCAAGATTCCCCTGCTGTCTTCTCACTGTTAGGCTGAGGCTGTGGGATTTGGGAAGGTCACACTGGGTCAAGGGTAAGTACTATGCATAGGATTCACCAATGTTGGTGCTAGCCTGTGGTAATGTTAAGTGAGTCTCTCAAAATGATGGAACTGCTCTTTCTAACCACCCATTCCCCATCCCCTTTAGATGGTTATATTTTCTTTCTTCTTTTGATATCTTTTATTTATTCTTTGACACTTTCATATATATATACACCCCAACTCACCCCTCCCCTTCCCCCCCAGTGTCTGCCTTCCCACCTTCCTGGGATTTTGTTGCTGTTATCTTCTAAGCCCAGGGAGTGCCCTCTGCTGGCATGTCGACTGATCTTACAGACTTGATTTTGTGCAGGTAACCATAGCTACAGGGCGTTCATGAGTGCAATAGCCGTGTCATGTCCAGAAGACAGCGTTTCACAGCACCCCTCCCCATCCTCTAGCGCTTACCACCCCCTCTTCCTCGATGTTCCCCGAGCCTTGGCAGGGGAGTGTCTGATACAGATGGAATATTTAGGGCTGAGCACACAACGGTCATTATTCTCAGGCCTTGGGCCAATCAAAGACCTCTACATTAACTGCTGACCACAGCAAAAAGAAACTTCTCCAGCCAGTGTTGGGAGCAGGACAAATCTATGGATTAAAAACTCAAATATTGCTGGGAGGCAGTGGCGCACACCTTCAATCCCAGCACTGGGGAGGCAGAGGCAGGCGGATCTCCGTGAGTTGGAGGCCAGCCCGGTCTACAGAGTGAGTTCCGGGACAGCCGGAGCGACAACAGAGAAACCCTGTCTCGAAGAACAAAGACAAAAACAAACAACAACAGCTGGAATATTTCCAAGGCGGTTTGACGACATGTCTATTTAGCAAGATGACAGTAGCAGGTTTATGATCTGGTCCATGGGCTTTTGACTAGGTGAACAGTACCAGGCATGAATTTGCTGCTGTGAAGCAGGTCTCAGGCAATCTAAAAGTGGTTGGTCACCCCATGACATTCACGCCACTGTGGTGCGGTGGCCTATCTTGCTTGGCAGGTTATTTGCAGCATTCAGGGCTCACCGCTGGGCAGTACTGATAATTGCCTCCCTCCCTCCCCCAGCAGCAGGGAGGGAGTCTTTGGGGAAGTTCTAGCTTGATTTCTGTATACCCTAAAAGCAAAGTGTGCCATATTTTCAGCAATGGGGTCTTGCCATGTAGCTCTGGTGGGCAACCAAGAGCAGCGGCAATAGACTGGGATTTTTTGGGGGGACACTTCTGGGGCTTCCCATAACCCAGGGGATATCCCTCACCTAGAATTGAGATTTTAATTCAAAATTCCATGTCTTCTGGGGGAAACATTTTCCACCTATGCAGAGAATCTATGTTTAACCCCTCCCCACTTCTATTTTTTTGAGACAGGGTTTCTCTAGCTGTCTCAGCTATAGCCCTGTTTGTCCTGGACCTCACTCTGTAGACCAGGCTGGCCTCAAACTCACAGAGCTCTGCCTGCCTCTGCCTTCCGAGTGCCGGGATTAAAAGCATGCGCCACCACCACTACTAAAACCCTTAAAAAAATTCATATATTTTTAATCAGCAAGAAAAGTAGTGGGTTTTCACAAATTTCTTTTTCTTTTTTTCTTCTTTTTTTAAAAATACATCCTTAATTTGGGATATCCTGGTCTGGCCCTTCTTCTCCCCATCCCCAACCCCAGTTCTCACTTAAATATTTAACCCCTAGTGTCCTGCCTTTATTTCCTATCACATATAGTTCACTATCCTCTCCCTCCCTCTCCCTCTGCCTATCTTATGGCCCCTTTCAAGCGTCCTGACTGCTGCAAACACTTAAACATACACAGATCCAACAATGTGAAGCTAGGATGGACATACGAGAGAGAGCAAGTGATGTCTGTCTTTCTGGGCCTGGGCTCTGGATGGTTATTTTTTCTATGTTGAATTACGACCAGGTACTGTTATTTGTTTGCTGCTCTAGTTCTAGTCTGCCTATAAAAGGCTCATTCTGTGGGCTCCTGGGTTCATGTCAACTCTGTAGATTTTTCTGATCTTCTCACAGCATTCCCAGCCCCCCTTATCTGCTGTGTTTGGTAGCTATAGCCAGTGCAAGCCATCACTGAGTCTCTGACTCTGCTAGCATGCTGGGCCTGAGCTTGAGGCCCATTTTCTGGCCATCTTTTCACTGTTTATGTCATCACAGGGCAAAGAGATGTGAGTAGTCTCTGGATCTCTTTCATAACACTAATCCCGTTCACAAGGACTCCACTGTCTTGATAAAATCACCTCCCAAAGCCCAACCTCCTAGTGCTGTCCTTGGAGGTTAGTCAAAGGACTCAGGTGTGGAGTCCAATGGGGACAGTGAGACATATTATTGGGGATATGAAGTTTATTCGAAGAGTGATGTATCCAGCACAGCTTGGTCTTGGAAACATGATAGGGATGTGTGGTGGTTTGGCTAAAAAGGGCCCCCCATAAGCTGATAGTAGAACGCTTAGTCATCAGGGAATGACACTACTTGAGAAGGATAAGGTGGCGTGGCCTTGTTGAGTGGGTGTGGCTTTGCAGGAGGAAATGTATCACTGGGGGTGGGCTTTGAGGTTCAAAAACACAAGCCAGGCCCAGTGTTACTCTCTCTTCCTGCTGCCTGTAGATCTGGATGGAGAACTCTCAGCTGCTTCTCCAGTACTGTGCCTGCCTACATGCTGCCATGCTCCTCGTCATGATGATAACGGACTAAACCTCTGAAAATGTGTGCAGGCCCCCGATCAAATGCTCTCCTTTCTAAGAGTTGCCATGGTCATGGTGTCTTTTCACAGTGACAGAACACTGACTAAGACAGGGCGTGAAGGAAGGACAGACACACAGACACACACACAGAAAAGCTGAAGTCACCCGGAGAAGGAAGCGATGGTTGCTAGCTTTGCACACACTGCAAATATCCATACATGGACAAAATGGAGGCTTTGCTATTCTTGAGTCATGAACCCAAGAGAATAATAAAGAAACCAACGTTTAAATCTATGGTTACAAACATGGTAGGGACCCCTTCTTAGAAGTCTCTAAGGAAGGAAGTGGGGAATCAGAGAAGGTGCGGAAACCAGACTCTGATTCTTAGCAGGTAGCGGGGAAGGACCATGGTGTGGGCATATGTGGCCACCAGTAGTCCCAAAGTTGCCAACTTCTACCCACTTCTTTACACCTTGGTGGTAGCTGAACACTTCTATGCTGGGCTCTGTGACACAAGGTTCAATATCACTAGGAACAGCATTGTGCCTTACACACAGGCGCCACACATTCTCTGGTTTGAAATGAAATGAGCTCGGATCCATTCTGTTCTTGATTTCTCTATGAAGGATCCATCTCTGTTTTGAGGACTGAAAATGATTTTGAAATCTGAGTCTGAGGCACACTCCCGCACAATTTTCCTTCCTGCAGACTGCTGGCAGAGTCTACGTGGTCCTTCAGAGTGTACGGTACAGGACTCTCCGATGCAACACTTGTTTTCATGCTTACCTCTTAGCATACATTGTTGGATTTATATAGCTAGTCTGGTCTGGATTCTAACAGTTAGGATTTTACCACTTGAAAGGGTAGGATACAGATCTCCATCCCCAAATGTATCGCCCCTTGACTCTCCAAATCATATCCTCTGTTCTGATACAGCCATACCACCCAATCACCCCAATGTCTTAGTCCGCTTTGGTATTGGATGTGGGTGAGACTCAAGTTAGGGTCCCTCCAGAGGCATGCTGCTCTCTACCCTTGAACCTGCAAGATCAGCCAGTGCTGTGTTTCAGAATACTGTGGTGGATTAGGCACAGGACAGACACCTCCATCTAAATGAGAGAAATAGGAAAGGAAGGACTGAGGGACCAGGTGAGCCCAAACCCACAGAGCAAGTTCCACAGGATCTGAATTCCAAGTAAGTTTCGTCCCTCTGAGACAGAAACATTCCATCCTGCAGGAAGCTCCTTAAACAGGAAAGTAAAGAACTCAAATTAGCTTCAGGAAGTCCCTGAAACAGACCAGATTCACTAGGCCCCTCCCTCCCAGAGTAAACCATAAAAGCTGAGACTTTCTCAGACAAAGTGAAGTTGAGCTGCTAAGAAGACTCTGTGAGGATAAAAGCTACAAGGAAGATTGATTAGCTGACTGAAGTGAGACCAGCTACCTGGAAGAAGTTTAGACCAGAGTCACTTGCAAAGAACACTCCAACCTGCTGAGCTGCCTGCAGGCTGTGCAGTGTGCTCCAGGTTCCCACCTTTGTGAGCTGTCACCGTACTGGGTGGCTTTCGTGATGCAGTTGTCTTTGGGTCATTTCTGCTCCTGTAAGTGGCCCCTCACCTATACTCCTGTAAGTAACCCCAGTAAAACTCACTGGCTCACCAGGTTGGACTTTGGTGGTGTCTGCACTTTGGTCTGTGTGGGCTCCCTATCTGGGGTGAGTAGACATGTGTGTTGTGTGCCCTCAGGAAAATACCATACAACAGGAGCCCTCTGGCACCATGCTTTGTCCTCTAGGCCCACAGGGCAGGGCCCTTCTGGCTGTGTGAGGGGGTCTGTCCTTCAAACTTGCTGGGGAAGCGGCTCCACCTTTGTCCAGGTCTCTACTTTGTCAGGCAGGGGCTGGACCTTCAAGGTTCAGAGCAGCTCTGCTCCTGTGGCAGTTCTCCGGGCCCATGTCTCTGGTAGCTCTGTACGTAGCCATGCACCCAAGGTGCTCCTGGGTTGGAATCTTGAGGTATTACTGGGGCTTCTCTGGGTAAGCCCACACACACACTCACACTCTCTCTTTTTCCCCCCACAGGATTTTGCTATGTAGTCTAGGCTGGCCTGGAACTCAGGTTCTCTGCCTCAGCTTCCTGTGATGGAGAAGACAGCCCTGGTGGTTCCTAAATTGCCATTGGGACCCACCTTTCTTATCGTGAACATAACCAGTTCCTGGCTCCTGCTCACAGGCGAATTTCCTTTTATGGTCACTTCACCACATCTGGGTTCTCTCCAGAAAAGCTTCTCATTCTAGCTGAGGATTTACCAGCTCTTAAGTTCTGCTACCCTTTGGCTCAATATTGTCCCTTAAGAAGCAGTCAGGGAAACCACGCAGTGCTTCCACAGTTTGCTTAGACATAGTCTCAGCCAAATATCCCGTTCTGTCGCTCACAGGCTCTGTGAATCAGTGGCACAGTCCGTTCAGCCCACCTGGTTATAGAAGCACAGGTGCCTGTCTCCCATCACCCCTCATTCCTCGCTTCCGGGTGAGACCTCCTCAACATGGCCTGCACTGCCTGTGTGTCTGCAGTGTCTGCTCAAGGTCACCTGGGGCCGATGAGAAGACAGAGCCGTTTCTATAGCTCTCACCTTTCCTTGAGCCTACTCAGTGCTCTTAGAGTCCAGTAAGGCACTGGAGAATGTTCTGGATTTGTACCCCCAATCCTTCCAGGCTTTGACCATCCCTACTTCCAAGCTGCCACTGGGTCCCTATGCACGTGTTACAGCTGCACCATAGCTCTGGATATTAATCTCTTCCTTACAGATTGCATCAGAGGACTGGGGAGATGGCTCAGGGGAGGGGTGCCTGTCTTGCCAACATGATGACCGGAGTTTGAATCCCCAGCACCCGTGATAATGCTGGTGGGCTTGGTGGCTGTGTGTAATCTCAGCAGGCTGGAAGCAGAAAATGGAATCCCTGATGCAAGCTGGCCAACTAGATTAGCTGAATCGGTGAGCTCTGGGTTCAATTGAGAAGCCTTGCCTCAGGATATGAGGTGGAGAGTGATCAAGGAAGCCAGGTGATGCCAGCCTTTGGTGTCCACACACGTGCACACTCACCCCCACAGCATATGCCCATACACGTGCAAAAATGCATGCACATGTGCAATGTACACCACACCACATATATGCACACACACACACACACACACACACAAAAGATTTCAACACATGATTTTGGGGGCTCAGACATTCAGCTGAGAACACACCCCTTCCTTTGAGCGCTGATGTTGCTGTGATGACTACCTACATGTGTTTGTTTTATGCCTCCTCCCTCCACAGGGCTCAAGGACAGGTCCAGATGACAGAAATATGGAGTCCAAATGCAGCAACAGAGGCAGAAAGAGCTCCTCCACTGGGGTGCCTGTGCTCGGCACCCCAAATGGGGGCTATAGCTCCAGACTCCAGTAGACACCCCAGGTTCTTGAGTGCTAAATATTGAATGGAAGATAGATAACCAGGCAGAGGAGGGTCCATCAGAGGAGAAGGCCTCAGGAGAACTGTGCAAAGATGAGGTCCAGGGAAGGGAACTGGCTGTGTGCTGTGGCGTGCTAGCTGATCTCCCAGAACCTGGCTGCCTCTCCAGAGGGACATTCATATTGGCTTCCCAGCCAGGCTGTGAGGATTGAAGGAGCTCCTGTTCTCACCACACTGCTTCAGCTAGGCATCCCAACCTGCCTCGTTGGTGTTTGGAATCTACCTGAGATTTTTTGTTTGTTTTGTTTTGTTGTTGTTGTTGGGGAAGGACTTCCTGTTTCCTGCACTTTCTGAGCCCCCATTCTGTCTGCGACTTTCCTGAATCGGTAGCTCTGAGGTCTGTGGCCACACAGGCCTCCATAGCTACAGGGTAAACCCCAGTTCTGTCCCTAGTCTCACATGGCGGCCTCCTGCCACATACACGTCCCACTTGGCAAGCCATCCTCGCCATGCCAGCTTCTTGGAACCACTCACGGGATCCCAAATATCCCTGGCTGTGATCTGCTGTTGTCTATCTATGACATCCCTCCTTTTCGTTCCCCCCTCTCCTCCATTTGTCCCTCCCTCCCCAGAGTGTCTGCCAGGAGCTGAGGTATGGATGTGGCTCTGAATTCTGGAGCCCCCCAGGATTCTGGGAGTTAGCCAGGCAGAAGGCTCTTTCTGATGTAGCCCCATCACAGCGTATGGTCCTGTGGAAGCTTCAGGTCTGGCTCCCGACTTCCGGCTCCTGGACAAAAGCCTGTGTGCTTGCCGGACCCCTTTTTGGGCTCACCCCAGAATCTGCACTTTCAGCAGCTCACGGGGGTCGGAGTATCTTAGGAAGCTCTCCTCTGAAATGTCCTACACAATGGCGTGGCGTGGTCCAGGGCAACCATCCCAGGCGATGAGCACGGAGACACTGAGAGGGGTGGTGGTAGAAAGAAAAGCTGCGGCTTCTAGAGGGTTCCCTGTGACACACAGATTTTATTCTGTGTTGCAGCAGCACACTCTCCTCCAGCATTTCAAGTTAAAATCTGGCATCTCAGGCGAGGATAGAATTTACTAGAATGTGAACTTAAACAGAATGCTCACAGGTCAAAAGCAAGCCGAGGAACTAACAAAGATGCCCGGGACTGCTAGGTGTCACTGCATGATTTCAAACTTCAGTCTGCATCTGTAAAGTAGCAACCTCAAATACCTCATAAGTGGTTGTGAGGACAGAGTTAACAGACACAAGCAGTGGCTTTCCTGAGCCCGGTGATGGGTGTTCTCTGTCGCCTGCGATACTAAAAGCAATTCTGATCCTTGAGCGCCATCTGGTGTACCAAAGTCTATCATTGCATCTCAGCCTCTCAACGCTGCCCTGCAGGGTGAATTTTCACAAGTGGCTTCTTAGTTCCTTGCCTGTAGCCCCTTTTCCCTGCCCTGTGTCAGCCCTCTGGCCTTTCTGCAGGAAGCCTAGGCAGGGAAGATGGGCAGGATGTGTCAGCACAGGACAATCTATTCCCACCCTGCCAGGGACGCTTGGCAACAGTCTCCTGCCCCTGGTAACCCTTAGGCTGATGAACAAGGCTTTGAGGAAGACCCAGCAGATGTACCCAGCAGATGTCTGCCTCTATCTTTCTCCACCTTACTTTTTGAGACAGTCTCTCACTGAACTTTTGGCTAGAATGACTGGCCATCAAGGTCATGGGATCCACTTGTCTTTGCTCAATGACCGCTGCGTGGCCCACCAGCAACACTGGGGTGCTGGAGCTCTGGATTCTGTCTCCCATGCTTGCACAGCAAACACTTTACACACTGAGCGGTCTTCAAGGACCCACGTGTTGGATTTTCGAAACCCAGCTGCTGCTATTCCCGAAGATCTTCAAAGTCCCTGTGCCCCTTCCCCTGGTCCTCCCCCATCAGCAGTTATGTGTGTCAGGCTCTGGGCTGGGCACACAGCACTTTCCAGAAATGAGTGTCTAAGTTACCTTGAGACATCTAGCTGTTCCTCTTTGCAAAAGATCACCCCAGCTGGGCTTGTTGACGACTTATGCCCCTCCTCATAGCGGGGTGGAGCAGGATTCGAGATTCTGTTCTGTGTATCCAGCTCTTCCCTACACCGTAGCAGCTCTGCACAAGGTCTTGGAGAGGGGCTGGAGTATACAGAGGGGAGAGATTGCCCATGCTTCTGTTTGTAACCCTCACCCCACCCTTTATAAGGAAGCCCAATAAACTTATGGGCTCCCCAGCATGAACTTTGGCAGAATTGTGCCTTGGTTTGCCATTGGGCCCTTAGGAGGAAGCCTTTGTTCATATCTCCCTGGGAAGGAATTTTAGCAAGAAAAAGGGATGGAGGTGTGTGTGTGGGGTGATGGATAGGACTATTTTTCCTGACTTGTGGATCTGTGTCTTCGGGGTGGGTTAGAGGTGTGGAGGCATGGCCATCACTGCTGTTAGGGATTTGAAGGACTGGAGTCCGTTTATAATTGCTTCTAACTCACCTGCAGCAAGTGCCTTTACTGGCGGAATCATCTCACCAGCCGGATTCATTCATTTTGTTCCACCCAGCCTTCAGCTGATGAGATGAACCTATTCACTCTGTGGAGAGTGAGGTGTGTTGCTGGGGCCACCGCAACAATTGTTGTCTTATGCAGAAGTGACCCCAGAGATAGACACAGGTGGGTGTTTGGACAAATGGCTGGACATGTTGTGGCTTCATCATGTTGAAACATAAAATTAACCACTACAAGCGGTAACTGGGGCCTGGGGAGAGGGCTCTGCTGGCAAAGTGCTTACTGTGCAAACCTGAGTGCCAGAGTTCAGGTCCCCAGGACCCACGTGGGAACTGGACACGACAGCACATGTCTGTGATCCCAGTGCTGGGGAGCAGAGACTGGGGATCCCTGGGACCTGCTAGCCAGCCAGTTAGGCCAAGTTGGTAAGCTCCATATAAGTGGGAGACCCTGTCTCAAAAAATAAGTCGGAGGCTGATTGAGGAAGACACCCAATGTTGACCTCTGGCCTCCATAAGCATGCACATATGTTTGTGTACTAATGTACACATGTGGACATACAAACATACATATAAGTGTGCACACATATGTATACACAGAGAGAGAGAAAAAAAAACCCTCAAGCGTTGAGTTACTGTGTTTTGCACAACATTGAGTGCTTTCTCGTCCTTGGAGGAGTCTGACTGACTGGCCTGGTTTCTCCCATGATGAAGACTAATCACCCTGTTGCCGCTTGGCATTTATTGCTGGATGTTTTGTTAAAACTTTACAAAATCCTTGCTTAATATTTTTATGTTTCCATTAGTGGAAATGATTGATCCATGTATTAAAACATTAGTGTGTTATCTTTCTCCAGGTTGTGCTGGCATCGTATTAAGGGTTGGAAAGCATTTATTCTGTTTCTACTTTCTGGAATAAGTTGGGAAATATTGGTGTCACCCCCCCCCCCACCAAATGTGGAAGAGTTATCAGGTGAAGGCATTCATTTTCTTCATTAGAAAGTTAGGCTGGCTGGAGAGATGGCTCAGCGGTTAAGAGCACTTGCTGCTCCTGCAAAGGACCCAAGTTGGGTTTCTAGCACCCATACTGGGCACATGTCCACCTATAATTTCAGCTGGGGGGGTCTGACGCCCTCTTCTGGCCTCTGTGGGCATCGCACACATATGACATACACAGAGATAAAAAGTAAAAGTGAATAGAGATTAAGTAAAAGTAAATATTAAAAAATAAAATTAGAGAGATTCCAAGATGGCGGTGGGGCAGTCGGCGGAGGCTGATAGGGCTCTGGCCGCCTGTCCCGCTCCCCACCAATACAGTTGCCTCCCACCCCTCATTTCATGGACATGGAGAAACTATTGCCAAGTTCAGCAGAGAAAATTTTGAGAATTAAATGTGATTGGAAAGACAACAGCCCTGGAAAACCGACCGCCCGTGAGGTGAAAGAGGAAAGATGGTGGAATACAGTGAGGTACGCAGCAGAGATGAGGAGCTAGAGTCCTTGTGGGATCAGATGTGGCGGGGTCGGGGGTCCCCCTGGGAGGCAGGGGCAACTGCTGCCCCCCACCCCACCCCACCACAGGCATAGAGAATCTGAATTGGAGCACGGTCACGGTGCTGGTGTGATCCAGATGGCGAACAAAGGAACTAGTGAGTGACACAGAGCTGGGGAACAATGACATAACGGGAGGAAGCAGCAAACAGAGGAGTGCATGCAGGGTGGAGGGGAGACCAGTCTCCTGGGGACCACTAGACACAGAGTGCTTCCCTGACGAGATGGAGAAAGCACAGACCACAGCTCTACCTGCTGGCTGTGGGATTCAGGCACAAGGCCTTAGGTAGCAGGACAAGCAGTGCTGAGGGTGGGGCAGAGCCCATCAACCTGGAATCTGAGTGGGTCCTGCCTGTGGTCATGCTGCCAAACCACAGGGTCGCCCTGAACCTGATTCTGAGCAACAGCAAGATGTCCCAGCTGAAGAATGTTCCATTGGTGGGATTGAGCCTCCTTCTTTGGGGAGGGGCTTTGAAGGTCTCAGGATACTCATGTGGATCAGAATGGTGGGAGTTCCATCTGTATTGCTGTCACCGCCAGAGTTTGCCTGGTGCTGAACCCTGGCTTCATGTGGTGCTGACTCTGGCAGGCAGTCCGGGGACCTGGGTGGTGACTGGGCACCTACCTGAAATCTGGTGGCCTGCATGGTATCCAAGGGCCTGTGAGATGCCCAGTGCCTGCGGGATGCTGGGGAATCTTCGGGATGTCTGGGTGCATGCAGAATGGCCAGATACCTCCAAGAGACGAAGATGTCTGGGTGCCTGAGAGATGACCAGGGACCTGTGCTGTGTCTGGGATCCTGTGGGAAGAACGGGTGCCTGCATGATATCTAAGTATCTGCAGGATGCCCTGGTACCTGTGAGAGGCCCACGTGCCTGGAGGATGTCCTGTAGCCTGTGAAATGTCTGGGCATCTGCAGGATCCCTTGGTGCACAGGATGTCCTGGTGCCTATGGGATGTTCGTGTGCCTATGGGAGGCCCCTGGTGTATAGTAGTACACCTACTGTGTGGCTCAGCAAACAGGGCAAGGAGGCATATTAATTGGTGCAAACCCTTTAGACCTCAGCAGAGGGAACTACCATCATGGCCAACACGATACTTGACAGTGGAACTCTGAGTGTCCCAGCCCAGGTGTTTTTATTGATACAGTACTCCTCAGATGTTCTACTGATAGCACATGGAGATCATGAACAATCAAACACCCCCCACATAAAGCCAACACCTGCAGACAATACAGAACACCGAGACCTAGGCAGACCCTCACCCAACAGTGCACAAAGCAATTATTTTATATATAACTAAAATAAACTTCCACAACATTTACCCTTTTCTATATAAGACAAAAAATGTTTTATCTCTACAACACAACTTAACACTACGCCAGCAAAACTATTTTCAAGAGGAGCAATCATGAGTGTTGCTAATGCACAGGACCAAATGAGAACAAGCATCTATCAAGCTTTCTCAATGTCCTTGGACAGCAGAAAAACATTTTCAATGTCCAATTATCTGGAATTCACTCATGATCTTCTGGGCTTCTCCAAAGGGCTTGGATCACTTTCTTGCTCTGCCCTCTGCAGCACACACAGCTTGTCCTTCAGGCTCTGGCTGGCTCACACCACTGCTGCTGCTGTTCTTGGTGGCCATCCCATGGTACTGGCACCTCAAAAACTACTGGAGTCCTTTGCTGCAACTGGACTGTGCTTTCACCAATAGCCTCTCCTGGGCTCTCTTCATGGTGCCAAATCTCAACTTCTTTGCATGAACCCTTGAATCTGGGCCTTCAACTGCGACTGAGGCTGCACCTTCACCAATACCCTCTCATAGGCTCTCTTCATGGTGCCAAGCTTCAACTTCTTTACATGACCCATTTAATCTGGTCCTTCATCTACTACTGAGGCTGGTCCTTTACCAATGGCCTCTCCTGACCTCTCATTGGGTAAGCCTCAGTTGCTCTCCAAAGCCAACTGAGAGGCTATTGGTGCGTGTCTGCAGGATTCTCTGGTGTCTGCAGGAGGTCTTGGTGCTTGGTACCTGTGTGATGTCCCGGTGTCTTCAGGAGGCCCTGGTACCTGTGGGATGTCTGGATGCCTGTGGGTGCCTGTAGGAAGACAGTGCCTGCATGATATATGCGTGTCTGTGGGTTGACTGGGTGCCTGCAAGATGTCTGGGCATCTTTTGGATTCCCTGGTACCTGTAGGAGGTCCTGGTGCCTTTGGGTTGTCTGGGTGCCTGTGGGAGCCCCTGGTGCTTAGAGGTTGTCCAGGTGCCTGAGGGATGACCGAGGGCCTTTGTGATGTCCATGTGCCTTCAAAATATCCGGGTGTCTGCAGGATGTCCAGGTGCCTGCTGGATGTCCAGGCACCTGTGGGATGCCCTGGTGCCTTCAAGTGGCCCTGGTGCCTGTGGGAAGTCCTACTGCCTGCATGATGTCCAGGTTCCTGGGGGATGATTGCCTGTGTGATGTCTAGTGCCTATGTGATGTGTATGTGCCTATAAGATATCCAGGTGCCTACATGAATGTTGGGGTGCTTACTGGATGTCCAGGCACCTGCAGGATGCTCTGGTGCCTGCAGGTGGCCCTGGTGCCTGTGGGAAGACTGGGTGCCTTCATGATACCAGTCTGGGTCTTGTGGGATATCCAGGTCCTTGCAGAATGTCCAGGGGGCTGTGAGAGGCCCTGGTTACTACCAGATGACTGAATGCCTATGTGATGTCTGGGTGCCTGAGGGATGACCAGTTGCTTGCAGGAGTTCTGGTCCCTTTGGGATGCTGGAGGACCTGCAGGATACCTTGGTACTTGCAAGATACTAGGGAGCCTGCTTGGTGTCTGGGTTTGGGCAGTAAGGCCCAACTTTAGATCAAATTCTGTCATACTTTGTCTTGGACTAGTATGGGCCAGATGAATCTCTATGATCAGAGCAGCCTTCTGCCTCCGAAGACCATGGTGATGCCCATGACCAGGCTGGTCTTGAACTCACAGAGATCCATCTGCCTCTGCCTCCCAAGTACTGGGATTAAAGGTGTGTGCCATCACTACCTGGTATAACTCAACTTTTTAAAATAATATTTTATTTTTATTTTATGTGCATTGGTGTTTGGTCTGCATTAATGGTTGTGTGAGGGTATGGAATCCCCTGGAACTTTAGTTACAGATAGTTGGGAGCTGCCATGTGGGTGCTGGGAATTGAACCCAGGTCCTCTGGAAGAGGAGCCAGTGTTCTTAACTGCTGAGCCATCTTTCCAGCCTCCATAATTTAACTTTTATCTGTAAGTTTGATAAGTTGTACTATTTGAAGAGTTTGTACATTTAATCAAATTGTCAATTTTTTTGATACACTTAAGACATCTTTTTTTTTGACATTGGTAGTTTGTAGAGATGTTTCTTTTAAAATTATTGATGCCAACAGTGGCTTTTTTGGTTTTTGTCTTTGTTTTATTTCTTTTCACTTCTGTTGGGGTTTAGCATTTTATTTACTTTAAAAAACATTCATTTTATTTTTTAATTATGTGTCTCTGTGCGTTTATGTGCATGTGAGCGCAGAAGGGGGCATCAGATACTCTGGAGCTGGAGTTACAGACCGTGGGGAGCCACCCCTGCTAGCGCTGGGACCTGAAGTGGAGTCCTCTGAAAGATCAGGAAGCACTCTTAATTGCTGAGCTATTTCTCCAGTCCTCCCCACCCTTTAAAAAGTTTTATGTTACTTTTATTTATGTGTCTATGTGTGTCTGTGTGTGGAAATGTGCCCATGAGTGTCAAGATTAAAAATTAACTTCAAATTTATTGATTTCTTCTATGTTTCCTATTTAATTTTATTTTTCTCTTTCTAGCTCTCCACACCTTTTTTTTGAGACAGGATCTTATTATTCCCAGAACCTGCCTGGCTGGCCTCAAGCTCACAGAGATCCTCCTGCCTCTGCTTCCTGAGTGTCGAGGTTAGAGATGTGTACCACCAAGCCAGCCTGAATTCTGGGTCTAACATATGCACAGATTCATGTTGTTTCTGCATCTGCTGATATAATCACATGGTTTTCTTCTTTCATTTGTAAATGTGGTGGATTGCTGTAGGAGAAAACTGGACCTGCCACTGGACAGAGACCCACGTGGACATACACAGAGACCCACTTACCTGGACACGCCCAGGGAGCAGCAGCTGCAGTCTGGCAGCCAATGGGACGCTGGGCTGGGCGGAGGGTATAATAGGCTTCCCCCCACTGTAATAAACTGAGTCTGCCTTTTGCCTCTCACCTGACTCCCGGAGCCTGCGAGTCTTGGTTCCGCGCCAACTCTACCCCCTTGCCTGAAGGGTCCCGTGGATGGGTACAAGCAACAGATTGCTTTGATTTTAAAGTATTGAACTAGCCTGGTTTTCTGGACTAAAATCTACTTGGTTGAGGGATCTTGTTGCTTTTAAATGTATCCCTGGAGTATGCTTGACAGTTTTATGCTGTGGGGTTTTGTATTTATAAGGGCTATTATTGGTTTAGTTTTACTCTCTTGTATTGACTTTCTCTGTTTCCCTCCCTCTCTTCTCCCCTTCTCCTCCCTCTTTCCCTTTTTTCTTCCCTTCATTTGTATTAGGATTACTTGTTTCATGAAATGAATTTCAATGACATGAATTTGGAAATGTTCCCTTCTTTTCTAATTTGTGGGGGGACTGGAGAGAACACTGTTACTTCTTCTATAGACAAGCGACAGAATCGCCAGTGAAGATGTTTGGCCCTAATTTTGTTGTTGGAACAATTTGGAGTACCAGTTCTTTTTTTTTTTCCTCCATAGATAAAAGACTAGCAAATTATCCATTTTCCTAGAGTGAGTCTGTAGAGCTTGTGCTTTCCAAGATGGACTGTTTCACCGTCACTGTGAGTCTGTATGGAGTTGTGTTTAATCCATTATTAATGTCGTTGCCTGTGAAGTCCCTGCTAGTGCGTCCTCTTTCATGTCTGCTATTAGTAACTCATGCCTTTCACTCCTTTTATTTTTATAATTGTTTCTTTATAGTCTTGTTAGTTTGACTAACAATACGTCAGTTTTATTGGTCATTGTAAAGAACTAGCTTAGAGGCTCACTGATTTTTCCATTTGTTGTGTAATTGGTTTCAGTGACTGCGCTATCATTTCTTTCCCGGCTGCCTGTAAATGTGGACGCTTATGATTTGCTCTGCCGGGACAAAAGCTGCTCTTGTTCTTTGTCGGGAGATCTCATGCTGACTGCTTGGAGAAGTAGTTCTCTTCCAAATACACAAGTGCATGATGGGTCTGCTGCAGGTGCTCATCTAATCAACTCACAGTTGACCAATATTTACACAGAACAGGGAAGGAGGGGCTGGGGGAGACTGGCTGAGTCAGTAGCTCGATGCACAAGCATAACAACCTGAATTCAAACCCCCAGAAAACAACCCATATAACAACCTGGGCACGGCGGTCTGTAACCTCAGCAGGAGGGATACAGAGAGGGCGGGTCCCTGGTGTTCACAGGCCAGCCAGCCAGCCTTGAAAAACCAGTGAGCTCCGGATTCAGTGAGAAACTCCATCTCAAAAAATAAGGTGGAGAGGGATGGAGCATGATGCCTGGTGTGGATCTCTGGCCTCACATGCATGCTACATGCATGTACACACCTACTCACCCATACACACACACACACACACACACACACACACACACACACACACACACACACACAAGATGAGAACTATGAAACACTCAGAGCTTAAGACCGTTCCTGGTCACAGGGCTGGAGACAGGTAGTGTGATGGTTTCCAACCAGTCAGAACAGGTCTAGAGACCCAACACGCTATCTCATTAGGTCACTTTCCTTGAAATCATTACTCTGCAAACAGAAGGACCTTCATTACCGTTAGCCAGAATGCAAATAAAAAAGATAAATTACCTTCCCACAACTCCCCGTCTGTGTCCCCCCCGCTCCCCCGCTGCAGAAGCTTCTTCTTATGTTGCCTTCTGCTAAGCAAGCGTCCTGTGGTGGTTTGAATGAGCATGGCCCCCATAGCCTCATAATACTTGACTGCTTAGTCACCAGGGAGAAGTGGTGTTTAAGAAGGATTGGAAGGGTTTGGGGGTGTGGCCTTGTTGGAGAAAGCATGTCACTGGGAGTGGGCTTTTGAAGAGGGGTGTTGAGACAGGGTTTCTCTATTGTAACTCTGGCTATCCTGGAACTCACTCTGTAGACCAGGCTGGCCTTGAACTCTCAAAGATCTGTCTGCCTTTGCCTCCCAAGTGCTGGGATTAAAGGAGTGTGCCACTGCCACTCAGCTGGGCTTTGAAGTTTTAAAAGCCCATGCCAGGCCCAGTGTCTCTCTGCCTGCTGCCTGCAGATCAGGATGTAAAGCTCTCAGCTACTGCTCCAGTGCCGTGCCTGCTTGCTTCTACCATGACGATCATGGACTCACCCTCTGAAACTGTAAGCAAGCCCCCAGCTAAATACTTTCTTTTACAAGAACCGCTTTGGTCATGGTGTCGCCTCACAGCAACAGAACACTGACTAAGAAAGACTAAACACCTCCCAAAGACACTACTAATGTCCAACACTACGGATTCATTTTGTCTGAACTTTGTCTAAATACAACCTCTGGTCCTTGCTGCCAAAGCCGTTGACCCGGGTTAGATTTCTGGAGCCCATAATGGCAGACAGAGAGAACTGACGCACAAGTTCTTCACCGACTTCCACATTTGTGCCATGGCCCGTGCCTGCCTCAGTCATTCAGTCAATTAATGCAGTACAAATTGAAATAAAAGCCAATCCCACTTTAGGTACTCTGACGCTTTCTCTCTATCTTTCGGGTTGAGGTTCATCCACGTGCCTGTGTACAGCTGCCTTGTTCATTGCTAGTAATGTGTTGCACCGCAGGACCAGACCTGAGACCTCTGCTGACTTCCCGTCCACTGAAGAGCGATGGCTCTGTGACACTCTGCTCTGTGTGTTGGTTTCCGGTCTACAGCCCTCAAGTTTTTACTGATTTTCTGTCTGTTTTGTTAACTGTAGAAGTTTTACGATATCACTCTCTAGTTACGCTTCTGTCTTTTTTCTAACATGAATTCTGCCAATTTTGATTAGCATACCTCCATGCTGTGTTATTAAGCGTGTCTCCGTTCGGGCGTTGGCGGGCTCCTGGTGGTGGAGCCTCTTTACGTGGTGGTGGAAGAGTCCTTGTCTCCCGACATCTTCTTTGGGCCTCATTTAGTGTTAGTAGAGTTCCACTTGCTTTCTTCATCTTACATTTACCCAGCATTCCTCTCTTTCTCCCCTTTAACTTATTCAAAAAAATGATGTGCATGTGTGTGCCACAGTGCACATGTAAAGGTCAGAGGACATCCTGAGGTGTCAGTTCTTACTATCCACCTTATTTGAGGCAGAGTCTCTCTTGTTGCTTCCCGATGTGTGCACGAGGCTAGCTGACCTGAGAACTTCCAGGGACTCTCCTGTCTGTGCCTCCTATCTTGCCATAGGATTGCCAGCTTACAGACACGGGCTATTTTGCCCAGGGCCGCAAGCTGTGCTGGTTAGTTTTAACTGTCAACCTAGAATCACCTGGGAAGGGAGAGTGCCTCAAAGAGGGATTGCTTAGGTCAGGTTGACCTGTGGGCATTGTCTTAATCATTTTAACCCATGTGGGAAGATCCAGCCTGAATGTGGGTGGCACCAGCACCCAGTTTTGGGCCCCGGTCCGTATGTGACTAGAGCAGGCAAGCTGAGTACATGCATGCCTTCATTTCTCTCTGCTCTGCACTGTGCATGTGAGGGGACCATTCGCTTCAAGCTCCTCCGTGGAGCCTTCCCATGTGACCATCTGCTTCAAGCTCCTGCCATGTGACCATCCGCCGCAGCAGGAAGTGATGGACTGTACCTTGGCATTCTGGGCTAAAATCAGTGCTTTCCTCTGAAAGTTTTTATCAGGATTTTTTTATCTCAACCACAGAAATGAAACCGGACCATGTGGTTCTGGGGAGTTCGACTCAGATGCTTACACCGTGGGGTGAGAACTGGGCCATCTCTCCAGGCCCTTGTCCGTCTCTGTCAACCCTTTAATGACCGCATATTCAACTTACAGCCATGTTTTCCCTGAGTAATGTTCTTCTGGGAAATTCCCACCCTCTCGGCCCTAATACCATTCTTGTAATTACTGATGCGTTTGGGGTTCTACCTATGTAGTATCACCCCATTGAATTATCATCTCTTCTGTGTCCTTTGAGTTTCTCGAACTCTCCCATGCTTCTCTACTTCCTTGTAAGTTACATGTTCTCTTCCTGTCTTTAAAGGCTTCACACAAGAGCTCCCTCCCCGCATTTTCTACTCATTAAGGTGTAGTTACAGACTTTTGCCTCTTGCATTTCACCAATTACTCTGAACCATGGGACTATTTTTTAACTCCTTTATTGTTAAAATAGTTTCCTTTCCTTTGGGTATTTTATTTTTTATTATTACATTTATTTATTCGTTTGTTTATTGATTGATTGCTCTGTGTGTGTGTGTGTGTGTGTGTGTGTGTGTGTGTGTGTGTGTGTGTGTGTGTGTGTGTGTGTGTGTGTGTGTGTGTAGGGAGGACAACTTACGGGAGGCTGGTCTCTCTACCATGTCTCCGGAGGACAGAGCTCACGTTGTCAGGCTTGATGACAAGAGCTATTACCTGCTGAGCCATCTTGCCCGCCCCACACATTTTCAATTCTGTATACATCTAATTTTGCTTGGCACAGCCTGTATCTGTTTAGCTCTAATGCTGTGTTCTCTCTATGGGGTAATCCGTTGTTTCCTGGGCTTCTCTGTCTGGCTTGAACCGTGCTTTCCTGCCAGGAGAGTTCTCTGTGTGGTTTGTGTTAAGGGAGACCCCCTGCTCTAGACCCCGCCACAGCCACCATCGGTAGATTTCTTTTTCAGTCTTTTCTACTTACATCTTTGCTTATTTTCCCACTCCTTCCTGGTTTAGTCTCGGTCTGTAGTCTGCATGTGCCCAGGAGTCGATCCATGACCGGCCTGTAATTGTTTATAGTCATTTCTTTAATTTTTTCTATTTCTGTGACATTAGTTGTACTGTCTCCTCTTTTACATCTCATGTCATTTGTGTCTTTCTCTATTTTCTGTTTAGCTAAAGGCTATCTACTTCCTCAGGAGGCAGAGGCAGGCGGGAGCTCCGAGTCTGAGGCTGGCCTGGTACACCTTGTCTCACCCCCCCCCCCCACCTAATTCTTAGTTTCACTTTTTTTCTGTTGTTTTCAGGTCTCCACCAATTTCTGTTCTTTCCCTACTTATTTCCTTCTCTGTAAAGCAACACTCAGTTCTTTCCTGTGAGGAGTAATAATTCAATGGTGTTTGTGCTATCAGGTTTTGTTTTGTTTCTGGGTTTTGTGTTGAGATGTTTTAAAAAAATCTCCTTTTAATTTCTCATTTGACCTGTCAGTGGCATAATTCCCACTTGTTTAATTTCCACGTGTTTGTGGATTGTTTGACATTCTGCTTTCCTGCCTCCAGGGTCAGGGAAGCCGCTGGATAACGCCATTAGTCCTCCTGGCCTCACGGGTCCAGACCTGCCGCCTGGCATTGCTGTTCACGGTGACACTGCTGTTGTTCATGGTGACAGTGCTGTTCGTGATGACACAGTGTTCACAGTGTTCAGGGTGGCAGTGCTGTCTACAGGTGGAGGTGTCACCGATGTCACTGATGACTCTTCTTGTGCTGATTTCTTTGGAACCATCTTGCAGGAGACCTCTGACTGACTTCCTGCTTCTGGATACCTGTAGTCCCCCTGGGGTTGGAAAGGTTGGCTATTATCCCTCCCTCCCTCCCTCCTTCCCTCCCCTTCCTTCCCCTTCCTTCCCCCTTTCTCTCCTTCATTTGCTCTATTTAAATACAGTTCTCAAGACATTTGAGTGAAATTGGGTCTCCTTTGGGGATCAAAAGAACTTGAAAATAATATTTACAATGAACAGCTGGCCTTCAGTTCCTCCGTGGGACGGATGTGTGTTTCCTTCCAGACTTCCACGCACCCAACCTCTTCATGTAGTCTAGAAGCCAGAAGAACAGGAGCACGTTGATGCCAGAATGTACCACCATTACTGATAACTGTAACCAGCTGCAACTGCACTGTCCCTTGTCGTGGTTTTAAAAACAGACTTGCTATGACAGACATCTGAAACCCCCCCCTCCCTCCCTCCCTCTCTCTTTCTTTCTTTCTTTCTTTCTTTCTTTCTTTCTTTCTTTCTTTCTTTCTTTCTTTCTTTCTTTCTATGTGCGTATGTAGTGTGTGTGTGTGTGTGTGTGTGTGCGCACGCGCAAGCCAGAGGTCAATGTTGGGTGTCTTCCTCTATCCCCCATCTTAGTTTTTTTTAGATAAGGTGTATTAACTAAGCCCAAAGCTTACCTATTGGTCTGATGGGCTGGCCATGATCTGGAAAGCTGTTTGTCTCGGCTCCTCCCTCTCCGTGGCGGTCTGCCTATGGACACTTGGGATGTAAAGCCAGTCTTGGCTTTGTGTGGCGCTGGGAATCTGAACACAAGTGCCCATGCTTGCATCTCACATTTACAGACAGAGTAATCTCCCTGGCTCTCTTTTCTCATTGCCTGTTATGCACACACCACATATGTATGTGTATAGATGTGTGAGTGTGTATGTGAGATATAGTAACGGTCCGTTTTCAGTATGAGATGTACTTAGATCATCAGAGTTACAGATAAGAGGGAGGTGCTGAACCCCTCTCTTCCCTAGCTGGCGGCTCACCCCTGCTTATCTGGAAAGTTACAGGGAGTCGGCTAAATGACTGAGCCTGCATCAGGGAACAGGACAGTCTCAGGTCCAAATTATTCATTGGACAAGGCTTAGGGTGTGGAGTATGGGGAGGGGCCAAGTCTCGGCCTATAGGAAAAGAGACGGGAATTTTTCATCTGGGGGACTTCAGTAAGTATGATCTTGTCTGGTGATTGTAGCAGTGGCAGACACACGCCTTTAATCCCAGCACTCAGGAGGCAGAGGCAGGTGTATCTCTGAGTTCAGGTCAGCCTGGTCTACAGAATGAGTTCCAGGACAGCCAGCGATATACAGAGAAACCTTGTCTCAAAACATACAAAACAAAAACACTTGTTGCTCTTGCAGAGGACATTCCTTAGCCTTAAGGCAGATGAAGATTAGGTTCCATTCATGTGGAGAGCTGGACAGCCACTCCTTTGTTTACTGGTGGGAAGTGAGTCCTTCGCAGTGGTACAAGGACAGTTTACTGGAGCATTATCCATCACTGTAAAATCTCCCACAACAGAGGCCCTCTTCTGACCTCCTCAGGCACCAGGCACGCAGTGTGTCACACACATGCAGGTAAAACACTCATACACCTAAAATACATAAATCTTACATAAAAAAAGAATCAGGCAGTGGCGGCGCACGCCTTTAATCCCAGCCCTCGGGAGGCAGAGGCAGGCGGATCTCTGAGTTCGAGGCCAGCCTGGTCTACGTAGGGAGTTCCAGGACGGCCAGCGCTACACAGAGAAACCCTGTCACAGGAAATAAAACAAAACAAAACTCCAGAACCCCAGAGTCCTGCATTGACTCAGCGCGCTGCGGTTTGGTCTCTTCTCTATGCAGACCCCCTTTCCGCAGAACGGGGTGTTAACTGCGTCACTCCCACTGTGCCCCCGAGTGTGTTGTCGTCTCGCTTCCCATCTGTAGATATTTACAAATACGTACCTTAGAGGTCACGTACAGATCCAGATTTCTGTAAGCATTTGCTGTATTGACAGATTTTTAGAACGGCGTGCGCAGTGAAGCGTGACACACATTCTGGACCCCTGGTTGCAGGCAGATTGATATAGCATGTTTCGTGGACTGGAAGAAAATGGGCTTAAAAATTTTTTTTTTTTTGCCACTGACAACTTAGGCTGAACAGTTAGTTCTGTTATGCGTGGATATGATAGAAGAAAAAGTAAAACTCAGGCTATTTATTATCGGTTTTTGTTATTTGGTAGCACTTTACACCGAGGCTTCAGAATGCCCTGGATCAGGGAGAAAAACCTTTGGAATGGATTTTTTTTTTTTTTTTTTTTTTTTTTTTTTTTTTTTTAAGCAGTAGAAACTTCCCAGCAGTCAAAATCGAGACTGTCAAAACCACATGCGGAATGCAAGTTTTCTGGAAACGTTTCTCTTTGAACAAAGCACAGAACCGCACAGAACAGCGCTCAGCTCTGCCGAGAGCAGCCAAACACAGAAGGCCCAAAGTCACCAGGCGCAGTTCGCTGCTTAAACCGGAGACAAGAAAGCATTGTCCACAAACGGTGCTCGCTCTACGGCAGGTTTTAGAGAGTCTCCAGTTTCCTGTTTGAACAGCAAGGACCTGAGGACAGCGGCAATATGGGATGGAGCTGTGGCCTCCAGGGCTGCGGTATGTCCCTGGCTTGAGAGACTCCTCTTTTTGTCTTTCCTTCTCTCCATCCTCCCCTGCCCTTCATCCTTCCCACTTCCCCCCTCCCCGCTCCCTCCTCTCCTTTTCCCTCCCTTCCATTCCCTACTCCCCCCATTCTCCATTTGCTGTAGTTGTCTCCATCATCCCAGCCTCCTATTGGTTGAGCTGCTGTTGGAAGGTCATGAGTGTGAGTGTCTGTGTGTGTGCGTGCACATGCGCATGCACGTGTGCGAAGGCTGGCTCCTCCTCTGCTGTCTAGGTGACCTGCAAATGGTTTTCTACAGGCTGACAGAGTGGCACCAGCATTCGTGGGGTAGGCATGTGCTACTTGTTTTCTGCATCTTTTATCCATGGTTCTTTGCTCCCTTGAGTGCTTGACGATCTCTAGTGCTGAATTCATTGCTGATCTTACTTGGGGCCATCCTCAGCCTGAACTGAGGACAGGTCCCTCCAGAGGTGATGGCTTTCACCCTTTGCCAGTGGCTGATGGAAGCACTTTGGGGTCTCTCAGACCCACAGGCAAGCTTGCCATCACTGCTGGATTGAACTGTGGGCTCAGTGCCCTCTTGTCACCATCGGCACGGACCCATGGCTCTGCAGCACAGCCACCATCAGTCCTTGGGCCAGCCCGATGCTCAGCTTCCAGCTCTTTCCGTGCTGTGCCCCAGGGCTCTTTCTCTCTGCAGAGAATAATTCTGCAGTATATCTGAGGCACCATTTTGCTTCTTTAGTGTTCATGTGTATAACCCAGTCTCACCTCGGGAGCAGTGTGGGGTCAGCCGTGCTGAGATGTCCCCTCCTGGATAAACATGGGAACAGCCTTTGGGGCTTGGTTAATCATCCGTTAAGTTCAGTAAGTCTCCTTCTACTCTCATTTCATTTTAAATTCTCCAGCTCGTCATTTTAAATGGCCTCATCCACCATTGCCTGAATGCAGACACATCCTTGCTTTCTTGGAATAAAAACAATTTGATGATAGAATTAAAAAAAGTTTAAAAAAATGCATATCCATGCTTTGCCTGTGTACCACCACATTAGTGCAGTGTTCAGGAAGGCCACAAGTGGCCCTGGGATCCCCTGGAGCTGCAACTACAGTAGTTGTGAGCCATCGTGTGGGTGCTGGGATTCAAACCTGGGTCCTCTGAAGAGCAGTCAGTGCTCTTAACTATGGAGCCGTCTCTCCAGCACCAATAGTGTTGATTTTTAAAGTGCATTATGTGGGTTAATATTTCACCTTTTTTTGCCATCTGAGGACACGGAAACAGTTCCTTCTGTTCTGCAATGACCTCAGGAAGTTTTGCTGTTAGGGATGTGTTAACATCACAGTTCCGCGGAGGGAACTTCCAACGTTTTCTCGGTCTGGAGTACTTTGACTAACAGATATTATCTGTAGGGCTAGAGAAATGGGCCAACCGTTAAACGCACTTGCTGCTCTTGGAGAAGACCCCAGTTTAATTCCCAGCACCCACTTGGTGGCTCACAGCCATCTGTAACTCCAGTTTCAGGGGATCTGACGCCCTCTTCCGGCCTCTGCTGGCACTGCATGGACACGGTGTATACATATTCATTGGGGCAAAACACCCACGCACATAAACCAAACAACAATAACAAGTCTTACAGGGCTACTTTCTTGAAACCGCCTGGGCTCAGGGCACTTTTGCAGGGCGTTGTCAGGCATGTTATACATTAAAAGTAATTTGGAGTTTTGTTTCTGTAGTCCCCAAACCTAAGTAATTCAGGACAATTTTCTCTTTAGAGACAAAAAATCTGGAGAAAAGAATTCTATTTCAAAGTCTTGGGAGACTTAAAGAGACAGAGAAGAAACATAGGCCTAGAAATTTGAAGGGCCGAGAAGCATGTTGAGTCCCCTTTCCTAGCGATTACTAATTCACTGTGGCAGACGCTCCAAGCTCAATGATGCTGTTTAAGAGGTATTATGTCTTTTATAGTCTATTTAAAAAATAGTTTAATCTTCTTCTAGATTCTTTGGGCAGTTAGACATTTATTTCTTTTACTTTCCCTGTTTGTGTGTGTATGTGTGTGTGCGCGCGCATGTGTGTGTGTATGTGTGTGTGTATGTGTGTGTACTGTGTGTGTGTGTCTGTGTGTGTGTATATGGTGTGTGTGTGTGTGTATGTGTGTGTATATGTGTGTGTGCGCACGTGTGTGTGTGTATGTGTGTGTCTGTGTGTGTCTGTGTATGTGTATATGGTGTGTGTGTGTATGTGTGTGTGCACATGTGTGTGTGTGTATGTGGTGTGTGTGTGTGTATATGTGTGTGTATGTGTGTGTGCGCATGTGTGTATGTGTGTGTGTATGTGTGTGGTGTGTGTGTGTGTGGTGTGTGTATGTGTGTTGGCCAAAGGTGAACTTTGGTGTCTTCCGCAGGTACTCTCCACCTTATTTTCTGAGCCAGGGTCTCTCACTGAACCTGGAGCTCGCTGTTTCAGCTAGACTGGCTGGCCAGCGAGCATCAGGGATCCTCCGTCTCTGTCTGTGCAGTGCTGGAGTTACAGGTGTGTGCTGCTGTGCCAGCTTTTACACAAGCCCTGGGTCCCATGCTAGATCCTCACACACGCACAGTAAGCTCTCCCCAGTTCCCTTCCTGGTTTTTGCTTTTTGTTTTTCCAGAGTTCCCTAGTGATACATATCAAACTCTATCACCTTAAAGGTAAGTTGAAACCCAATCCCACAATAGGACTATTTGGCCATGAAGTCTGTATAGACCTCAGCCAGTTAACACTAGGCCGCGATATGCCCAACTCTATATGTCCTTCTTTATTAACTGGGAGAATTCGGACACCTAGACAGACAGAGGTCAGCTGACAGAGACTCTGAAGTGAGAAGGCTGGTGGGAGGGAACTTTCCTCCCCTGTGGCACTGTTACAAGCTGGTGACATGAGGCAGGATCACTTTCTAGCTTGTGCTGAGGCACAGCCTGGCTGCCCCCTCATTGATCTCAGACTTCCAGCTCCAGAGCTGTGAGATAGCAAGTTCTTGTTGCTCTAAGCCTCTAACTTGTGGTTCTTTTCTTTTCTACTGTATCCAGAGAGAATAATTCGACCCAGAGAGCAAGTGTGGGGTAGGGCTAAGGCGCCTTTTTTTTTAAAAAAAAATTAATTTTTAGACCAGGCCTCTCTACATAGCCCTGGCTGTCCTGGAACTCACTGTGTAGACCTGGCTGGCCTTGGACTCACAGAGATCTGCCAACCTGTACCTCCCAAGCACCACCACACCCAGCTAAAGCTCCTGTTTCAGTATGGAGTGAAGTCCGGGGACTCAGGGGTGAGGATGGAGTACGGGGACGCAGGACGCAACAGAGGACTGCCGAGAAGCACAGCTAGTGTCAGAAGGCCTTTCTCACAGACGCGTCTTTCTCAGGGCCGCGGACACTGCTTGTCCACGGTGTGCAAAAGGATGGTGTGAATCCTGGGCCTTCTGTTTCTCCTTGGTAATGGGGTAGGAGGCATGTGGGGTCCAACATGGGCCTGGGGTGAGGTGAGTCACACTGGAGTGGTCAGGTGACATCCTTATGTAACCGGGATGGTGATGACAACTGAAATCAAACAGCTTAGACCAAATGCTCATGTTTCTCCAAAGTCCATACAGTGAAGCCTAAGCTATGATGCAAGGTAATTAAGCTCATAAGAAGTTGAGTGGATAGAACCCCCTCCTGTGATTAGCGCCCTTCTGGGAAGAGGCAGAGACCCACGGCCCCCACCGTGCCATGGAAGGGTGCAACAAGAAGCTGTCCACTTCTGGAAACTGAGCAGCTGGCACCTTGATCTCAGACCTCTCAGCCTTTAGAATGGAGAGAAATTAGCCTCTCAGTCTAAGTGCTGTAGAAGAGATCCGGAAAGGCTGAGGGCAGCGAGGCCGTGGTGGTGTTTCACCAGTAGGAGACACAGCTCCTCCTCGTTCTTCCCACTGTCTTCAGACCCTTGCCCAAATCCTCAGTCTTGTTTATCTCTATAAACAAAGAATGCATGTTTACTTGAGATTTATAGATGTTAATTTCAATATCTGAGTGTCTGGAGGATGGCTCCTATTTTGTCTACTCCCTCAGATGTTTTTCTTGTCTCTTTGGATGGTGGCTGCCTGACCTTGCGTTTCATGTAGAAACGCTTGAGGACGCAGGAGGGCGTCTTCCCCTAGCTGTGAGCCACACTTACCCTGTTGGCCACCAGGGGTCGCCAGAACTCCATCACTGCTAGAGTCCTACTGCAGTAAACAAGCCCAGTTAAAGGTGAATTTTCTTCCCCATTCTAGCTAAATCTGTGGACAAGCTTCTGCACCATGCCTACACCAACATCCTGGGTCCCCACTAAGCAAGGGAGGTCCCAGAGTCTGCCCGGGACTGTTCCCTCTTGCCCTTATGCATAGAGCTGATTTTAAGCAGAAATGAAGTCACAGGCATAGAACACATCTTTCAAGATTACATAACAGTATTTTTCAGACACATGCTAATAGAATTTGTTATGAGAAGAACCACACTCAAAAATATCAAATGGCGTTCTTCCGGCAAAGGGGTGAACTTGGATGAAGGCGAGAGATGTAGGAAGGGTAAGGAGTGATGAAGCTCAGTCTGACTAAGTGTTTGTAGCAACAGCAATGCCTTGGGATTAGAAGGTGAGGAAGGGCTGGGGGAAGGCTTAGCTGACAAAGTGCTTGCTGCCTAGACACGAGTGTCTGAGTTCTGATCCCAAGTCTCTGTTTAAGATGCTGAGTGCCTGGGGCTGAGGAAGGAACAGCCCTCAGGGAAGAGTACTCAGTGCTCAGGCAGGGCTGGGAGAGAGTCTGTTCCATTAGCCACACTGGAACCTCAGAGACTCAAAGACTTGGGAAGAACAGGCTTCATCTCCGAAGGGGATGTGGTTACTCATCACTGACACAGCCTTGAGGGAGACTCAGGAGAAATCATAGCATTTACTTTTATTTTACTTTAATTTTAAATCATATGTACCTGTGCCCGTGAAGGCCGTGCCCACAGAAGCCAGACGAGGTCGTCAGACCCTCTGGAGTTGGAATTCTGGCAGTTAGCTGTGAGCTGCTTGGCATGGGTCCCAGGAACTAGACTCAGCTCCTATGGAAGATCAGCAAACGCTCTTAACCACTGAGCCATCTCTTCAGCCCCCACCATAATATTTATGAGGACCTTAACAGAACCTTAGAGAAAGCAGTTTCAGATGATAAGAATTCCAAATTATCTGGAGCCCAACGAGGTAGACTCCAGGCAGCTTGTCATCTAAGCAGAAGTTGCCATGTGTGTAAGCAGAGAGATAAACACGATATCATCGGGAAGAATATTAACTAATTGAGACCAACCTGGAACTGACTAGATGTTAGGACTCATAGCAGGAGCCTGAAGCCATCATTAGAACTGTAGTTGGTATGTTCAGAAGGTCAGGGAGAAACATGGAGGATTGAGGTGGCAGATACTGTGTGAGGGGAAGTCACACAGAATGGACACAGAATTTTAGGCAGAGGAACAGGTTAGGGGACTCGAAGACATGCCAGTAGAAGCCATCTAAAAAGGAACACAGAGAAAAGAGGGTAGGGCTGAGAGCTGGCTGGGACTCCGTCTCCCTACCTGCACTGGCAGAATCTGTAGGGCGTACTGCAAAAGCAAGCTTCAGTTAATTTTATTCAGTCGCGGCTCCTCAGGTGCTCTTAGAATAGGGAGGCAGGAGCAGCTTGAATGTAGTTCGCAGTGGTGAGGGTGGGCCCCAAACACTTTTCCTCCAAATATCAAGAGATATACTCGGAGGCAGAGTGCTGCTTCTGATCCCAGAGGTGCTAAGGAGTGGCAGCCGCTGCTCCGCGCACGCTTGCCATGTGGAAGTCTCTTTCCCTGCAGCCGAGGTGACTGACATGTTCTTTCTCCTTTTTTATCTTTTTCTCATTGTGGGAGACAGACATGAAAGATTAAGGGATTCAAAAGTGCCTGCACGGATGGAGAAGAGGGTAAAGTGTGGATGTGTGCTGTAGAAGGCACAGCTCAGAAAGACCTGAGGAGATCCTGGGTCTACACCCCAGGCTGACCTTTGGCACAGGAACAGCCCACAATAATTAAAAAATAAACAATTGAAAAAAAACCGTTTATAAAAAAAAAAAAGAAACAAAAAGCAAAGCCCAGTTGTCCCAGGGAAGGGGAGAGTCTGATGTCTAGAACTACTGCAGCACTGGGCTCAAATAAGTCAGAAAATATGACCCTTTCTGGAGAAAAGGATCGCCGGACACTCCCTGGAAAGGACCTGGCAGTGGATCTACTAGACAAAACCTTTACGACAGTCTGAAGTACTCTCGGGGAACTGAAGGCAGATTGGAAAATGGTGAGTGAATAAAATTGAAAAGAAAATGTATTAAAAACTAAAAAGAAACTAAACAAGTTCTTGACCTGAAAAATCCAATACTTAAGTAAAAATTCATCATGCATGTATTAGTTAGGGTTTCTATTGCTGTAAAGAGACACCGTGACCATAGCAACTCTTACAAAGGAATGGCAGGCAGCAGGAAGAGAGGCACTGGGCTTGGCTTGAGCATCTGAAATCTCAAAGTCCACTCTGAGTGACACACTTCCTCCAACAAGGCCACACCTCCTAATTGTGCCATATCCTGGTGATCAAATATTCAAATCTATGGGTCTATAGGGGCCATTCTTATTCAAACCACCTCAATGAGCAAACTGTAAATTTTATAACATTTATAATGGACAGAGATGGGATGGAACTATAAAAGAGTAGAGGTTTGGAGCCTGGAGAGATGGCTCAATGGTTAAGAACAATTGCTGCTCTTGGAGAGGACCCAGCCCAGATGGCTGACAAGCATCCATAACTCCAGTTCCTGGATGAAGTGTCTCCCTCTTCTGGCCTCTGAAGGCACTGCAGTCATGTGGTGGGTGCGCATGTGTGCGCGTATGCACACCCCCCACCCCCATCCTCACACATACACACACACCCCCCACCCCCACACATACACACACACACACACACACACACACACACACACACACATGCAGCTATACATTAATACACAAAATAAAATACATAAATCTTAACAAAAGGGCTGGAGGTTTCATAAGTTCTAGAAGTTAAGCTGGTACAAATTCAAGTCAGAACGATAGAACTTTAGGGTGTTAATCATAATTCCCATGGTAGTCACTAAAAAGACAGACAAGAATACACACAAAATGAAATGAAAATTTAAATGTTTCACTTTAAACAGTTAAACAGAACAGAAGCCAGTAGTACAGGAAGGGACTGAGAAGCTACAAGACACACACAGAAAATGGATAACAAAGCAACAGAAGGAAGTCCCTCTTCTCCTCTCTAGTTACTTTAAATGTAAATGAACTAAACTCCCCAGTGAAAAGATAGAGATTGACCCAACAGGTAAAACACACGTTGGATTCACATGGAATCCAACATTAACAGTTCTTTCCTTTCAGCGTTTAAAAAATGTGTGACTTCCTTGTAGCCTGACTCCCCTGACTCTTCTTAAAGCCCCCTACCCATTGCTCATTGCTTCCAGATCTCTTCTTTACCTTCAGTTTTTTAAAGTTTGACTGTAATGTGTCTTAGTGTTGATTTCTGCATATTGCTTGTTTTTTGGAGTTTGCTCAGCTTCTTGAATTTGTAGGCTCAGTACATAAAGAAAAATGTAAGTTTGCTAAACTTGAGAAAATATGTATCATTTCTTCAAACACCTTTTCAGTGCCACTGTCCTTCTCTGGCTCATCTGGGACTTGGAAGATCAGAACATTAGGTCTCCTGTTGTTGCCTGACAACAGGCTTCCAAAATTCCATCCATTTTGTCCTGTTTTTATATGTTCAGATTCATTGATTCCCATGGTTTTTAATCTTCAGCATCACTGATTCTTTTCTTTGTCTCTCCATTCTGTAATTGATCTCATTTTCAGTGAGTTCTTAAATTTTGGTTATTATTCCTTTTAGCCCTAATTTCTCCATTTGTTTCTCTTATATGTTTTTAATGGAGATTTTCTGTGTTTTCATTGATTTCAAATGTGCCTGTAATTGCTCTCTGGGTAGAACTGCTTCAGATCCTTTTTATAGAATGCCAATGTGTGAGATGTCTCAGTATCAGCCTTTTCATTTCAATACCCGTGATGTAAGATCACAGGCGCAGAGTCCTCAATGAAATGCGAACAAACTGGATTAAACGTCACATCAGAGATATGATAATACCATGCCCAAGTGGGGTTTGCTTCTGATATTCAAGATTGCTTTCGTGTATGCAAAATAATAAGTGTGAGACAAACATTAATTGAATGAAAGATTAAAACTACACAGATTATCTCAGTACATAAAGAAAAAGCATTTGGAAGAGTTTAATACCAAAAATAAAAAACTCTTTTGTTGACACAAAAACTACAACTCTTACATCAGAGGGGAGAAGAGGAAGCTTGTTCTGGAGTTGAACATGAGTGATAATGGCTTCTGTGGTGGTTTTAATGAGAATGGCTCCCATGGGCTCCTAAGTTTGAATGCTCGGTCCACAGTTGGTGGAACTGTTTGGGAAGGATCAAGAGGTGTGGCCTTGTTGGAGGAGGTGTGTCACTGGGGGTGGGAATTGAGATTTCAAAAGCCTAAGTCGTTTCCAGTTAACTCTTTTTCTCTGCCTCCAACTTTCAGATAAGATGTGAGGTTTCAGCTTCTGCCCCAGTGCCAGGCCTGCCACCTGCCACCATGCTCCTCACTGTGGTGATCAGGGACTCCAACCCACTGGAACTGTGGTCCCCAGTTACATGCCTTTTTTTATAAGTGGGCTTGGTCATGGTGTCTCTTCACAGCACTAGAAAAGTAACTAGGACAGACTGGCAACACAGACTTAGGTGATCCCAAATTCCATGTTCCGAAGTGGTAACAGTTTGATGAAGGCTTTAAAGTAACAGAGCAGAGAAAGTCTTAGACCAAGGCACTTTTCAAATACATTGATGGAAACTTGAAGTAGGTGGGTTGCGTGAAGTGGAGCAGCATCTTCTCTAGGCCTCCGGCGCTATCTGATGGCATGCTCAGCCTTTTGGTTGGTGCAAATTAGAATTTTACTAAGCTAGTGACTTCCAAAGTTTTGATTTGTTAGGCACAGAATGTTACGTCAATCACGGATGTGCTCAAGGAATGTCTAGTAAGGGGCTAAAGACAGACTAAGGTAAATTGTAATTAAGTTCTGAACCTCAACATTCTAACCTCTTTACAGTCATTGAAGTTCTAATCAGCCAATCAGCATTCTAGAAGGTTCAGTTGAAGCTGCAATTTCTTCTTCCTCCTCCTCCTTTTTTTTTTTTTGAGACAGGGTCTCTCTATGTAGCCCTACGCACTACGTAGCAGGCTGGCCTCAAACTTACAGAGATCTTCCTGTACCTGCCAGGTCTCTGCCTCCTGAGTGCTGGGATTAAAGGCATGCACCACCACACCTGACTCTGAAGTTCCAGTTTCCCGCCGGCAACTTTTCTTCAGACCCTCCACAGAAAGCCGAAGTCACATCATGTGATAAAAGGTCATTTGCTAAAAGCCAGGGCTGAAAGACAATCAACACTTTCAGGTTCCACTAGGATATAGCACAAAGCAAGGTTATCATTACTGCCTCATTTATTTACACACCACTGGAAGACCTAGCAACTGCAATCAGACAAGAAAAAGACAAGCAATCCACATCCAAAAAGAAGAGAGAAACCTATCCATTTGCCGACCATCTAATACTTGTAGTCAGGAGGCTGCCACCAATCTGTTGGAACTCACACGAACTCCGTGAAACCGCAGGGTGAACAGTCAGCTGGGAGAATCGGTAACATCCCTTTGTGCTGATTGTGGTGCCCCCGTGGAAAGGTCGTGCAGTTGGGTCCAGAGGGCACTTCCAACCATCAGAGCTCTTATCCCAAAGAGCTGGCAGATGTTTGGCTCCTCCCCTCTGCGCTGATGTCACAGGCCACAGCAAAAATGCCACCCCCTTCAAGGGGCGGGCTGCGATTGGCAGAATTGTTTACCTGTTTTAGCCAATGCATTGCCCTTGAGTACCAAGGGACCCTCCCTTGCCCCTTGCAATAAACTTGAGAATGCCCCTCTGGAGGCTCTTCCTGGAATTCTGTGCAGTCAGTCAACTTTTGGTTCCCTGACCTAAGACCTGCCGGACACATCCAACTCACACCCTATGCTTTCTTCCCATGGATGGATAGGCTAAACAGCCATGTAGGCCTAAGGGGGCGAGAGAAACAACTCGACAGCCGATGACAATACTCAAATAGAAATTAATACAGCAACTCCATTAACAGTGACATTAAAGCAACAGAAATACCCAGGGAAGCAAGAGATCTTCACATAATTGTTAAACTCCGACAGAAGGAAACAAATGAAGGAGGAAAGAGATAGCTCATGTTCATAGACTCCAAGAATCAATACCAGTGAAATGCCCAAAGCGACTTGCAGGCTCTATGAAAACCATACCAAAATAGCTGTGATATTTCTTGCAGGAGTAGAAAAAAATATATTAAATTTGTGTGGAACTACCAATGATCACAAGTATTCAAAAGATGTTGGGAAAGAAAAACAATGTTGGGAGCTCATACTTCTTGATTTCAAGTCATATTCCAGAGTAACAGTGGTGAAACCAGTGTGGATCCAGGGTGTGATACAGATGTCCCGCCAACAGCTGAACACTCACAGCGGTTTATTCTTGGCAGTTTGAACAGTTATGAGGTTGGTAACGGGGTAATGGAGATGGGAAAGGGTTAGCCAAAGTTAAGGGTGCGTGAAGACATTCATGGGCTCCTATGGTTCTGCAACTCCAGTGAAAGATATAATAGGAGAAAATAGGACACCAACAGGGTTAACCAACAGGGAAGGAGCAGAACCTGGGAGCTAAAGCATACGTGGGCATGAAGGTGGGCATGGGCGAGATGAATAGCAGGAGTGGGTTGACCAGAACTAAGGACGCATGAGGAACCTTTATGGAACTCCCCTAGATTGTAAAATAACTAAATCATCTTTGAACAGGACTTTGAACAGAGGCTCCCTGCATGGATGAACAGTGCTTCTCCCAGAAGATACGGTGATGAAATGAAGACCTCAGTGCCTGACACAGGGTATCTCCCTATAAGTTAATCAGGAAGGCCTCAGAGGTCCCCAAGACATTACAAACTATTGCCATTGCTCTTGGTTGTCCACCATTACTAGATGTTAAGATCCTATTGCAAAAAAAAAAAAAAAAAAAAAAAGAAAAAAAATCACACACTTCAGTTTCAGGACACAGAGAAATCTGTCTTAGCTGACTAGGAGACTCTTCCTCCTGGGCAGTTTTCATTCTGCTGGAAGGCGACGTGGAGGCTGCTAAGGGGGGAGAAACATCCGTGGTCTTACCTAGTGCTGCACCCTGTATGCTACTGTACCAACCAGCCGGCCAAGAGGAGCCCACTATGCACTAGTGGCAGGACTGTGGATGGGGTGACCAGCCGCTTCCTTAATGCCTGGTATAGTAAACATGTCAGAACTCGTGGCTATGTAAGCCATAGGTCCTAGGAGAGGACATATTGATTTGTTTTTCTAAATGGTCATGTTGTCAAGCTGAGTCCTAAACGTTTATGTTTCTGTACATAGATTTGTGCTGCTCTCAACTTGGGTCAGAGATGTTTCTTATTGCAGAGGTAGTAGTTATGCTAAGCATTATTTTTTAATTGTAGAAGTGTCAACTTTTGCCCAGTAGTTTTCCCACACCTGCTGAGACAACTGTCTTTTTCCAACATAAAAATAAAACATGATGCGCTGATTAATTTCCATACGTTGAGCCATCTTTGCATTCCAGCAATAAATCCCAGGACTGAAGCCGCCTTTAACGAGCAGATGAATTTATTTGCTAGTATTTCTTTTTGAATCTTTCTATTAAGCCCTGGCTGTACTCACCATGTAGACCAGGCTAGTCTTGCTTGAACTCACAGAGGTCTGCCTGCCTCTGCCTCCAGTGCTGGAATTAAAGGTGTGCGCTACTACGCCCAGCTTTGTCTGATAGTGCTTGGTTGGTGAGTTTTACATCAATGTGCATCAGGGCAGCTGTGTGTAGTTCCCTTTGTCGTGTCTTTGGTATGCGGTATGGTGATTGCACAGAATGAGCTGGGGGTTGTTCTTTTTCCCTTAATTGTTTTTGGAAAAATATGAGAAGGGCTGATATTAATGCTTCTTTAAGTGTTTGCTAGACTCCTAAATCTCCAGTGGAATCAGCTCCTGGGCTTTTCTTTACCAGAAGATTGTGTGTGTGTGTGTGTGTGTGGTGTGTGTGTGTGTGGTGTGTGTGTGTATGTGTGTGTGTGTCTGTGTGTGTGTGTGTGCGTGTGTGTGTGGTGTGTGTGTATGTGTGTGTGTGTGTATGTGTGTGTGTGTCTGTGTGTGTGTGTGCGTGTGTGTGTATGTGTGTGTCTGTGTGTGTGTGTGTGTGGTGTGTATGTATGTGTGTGTGTGTTGTGTGTGTGTGAATGTACGCGTGTTGCTGAGTATTGAACCTAGGGTTTCACACATGCTAGGCAAGCACTCTACCCCATATCTACATCCCCTAGCCCTGTTAGGAGACTTTTTTGAATTTAAAAAACTTTAAATAAATAGATAAATAGATAAGTAAACACACACACACATTTATATGCTTATACATGTGTCTCTGTGTGGGGTCTGTGCACATGAGCCCAGGTGTCCCCAGAGGCCAGAAGAGGGCAGAGGATTCCCTGCAGCTGGAGTCACAGAAGGTTGTGAGCCAATGGATGTAGGCGCTGGGGACAGAATTCGGGCCCTCTGTACGAGAAGGACACACTCTTAACCACTGAGCCGTCTCTCCAGCCTCTGTCAGGAGGTTTTTGACTGCTGTTTCAACCCCCTTACACGTCATCCAGATTTTCTCTCCTCAGTGTATCTCGGCCAAGGCGCGAGCTGTCTTCCTCACCGCTCTGACAAAAACAACCTGAGGAAAGAAGGGTTCATCAGGCTTGTAGTTAAGAAGGAACGCCGTCTCTCTGGTGGGGCTTCAGCTGTGGTTGCTGGAGTGAGGCGGCTGGCCACTTCAGAGTCAGGCAGCAGGCAGACGAACACCTCCTCTCTGCAGTTGGTCCAGACCCAGCTCACGTGAGGAGGCCACTGACCCTCGGGGCGGGTCCTTTCTCCTCAGCCAACCTGCCTAGAGACTGCACACAGACACGCCCAGGAGTCCCCTGTCCCAGGCGGTGGCACGGCAGCAGCTTTGCGGTTCCTGGGGACTACTCCGGGCCTGTGGCTGTGGAAGTCACTGGTGTACCTGCTGAAGCCCTTCTTTGGTAGAATCTGTAGTAATGTCCTCTCCTTCCTTTCTGGGTTTGGTAATTTATTGCTTTTTGTCAGCCCATGTAGCTGAGGATCTGCCAGTTTTGCTGGTCTTTCTGAAGAGCCTTTGGTTTCATTGGTTTCCTTTTCCTTTCGGTGGTCCTGCAGCTTGAACCCAGGCCTGAACCTTGCACACGCTTGGCAAATGCTCCGCCACAGAGCTGACATCCCTGGGCCATGTAGATTTTTCTCTTATAGTGGTCTATCTTTTTTGTTTATCTCTGCTTTAACCTTTACTGTTTCCTTTCTTCAGTTAGTTTTGGGTTTATTCTCTTTCTAACTCCTTAGGTTCTAAAGTTAGAGTTTTGAAATATTCCTCATTTTCTAATGTGTGTATCACTAGGTATAAACGCCCTTAACCCAGGCATGGTGACATGTGTCCATAATCCCAGTAGGAGGGAAGTCAGGCAGGGAGAAGATCAGCCTAAGCTACAGGAGACCCTGTCTGGAAAAACCAAACTCCCTTCTTCTCAATGCTTTGCCATGTCCTGTAAGTCTTCAGAAGTTGTGGGGTTTTTTTTTTTCTTTCTAAGTATTTTCCAATTCTTCTAATGATTATCAACAAACTTTTGAATAATATTCAGAATTTATCTTTTTCCTATCCATGCGAAAATAATACGTTGTAAATGTCCTTGGTCAATTATTTTTCTATGCATTTATGTTATGGAAGTGGCCTATAGTTGCGCCTTATGTTTCTATCAATTTAAGGGGTTATTCCCAAATCTTGCTGCTTTAATTTTATCAATGTGCAACACATTAACAGGGTTCAGAAGAGTTGTTTCATAGAGGTGAACTCAGAGAAGTCTCATTTCTCTCCTCTTCTTTATTGTGACTGAATTAGGACAATTAAAAATATTCAAGTGTGGCCTGGGGGAAAATCGGCATCTGGCACTCGGGAGGCAGAGGCAGGCGGATCTCTGTGAGTTCCAGGCCAGCCTGGTCTACATAGTGAGTTCCAGGACAGCCAGAGCTACATAGTGAGAGACTGTCTCAAAACACCCATTCCCACCCAAAATAACTTAAGGGTTTGACTTTAATAATTACTTTAATAGATTTTTGTTTTATTTGACATTTTGAGCCACTTATCCAATTTTTCTTCTTGTGTGTGTGTGTGGAGTTGGACTGTTTAAACTCTGCTGGAACAGTTTCGGCAGCTTGTCGTCTCCTAAGAAACAGCCCGCTTCATCTTGATTGCCACACTTGTTTGTGTAGAGCTGTGCGGCGTGGTCCTTAGGACGCGGGAAACTTCTTCCGATGGGTCACCTCGCCGCCCCTTATGCTGTGCTCTATCTAGCCACTTCCTTGTGCCAACTGAAGGCTTCTCAGAGCGGCCGATGCTCACGTCCTTCGTTCTGTGGCTTTTCATTCCTTCCATCTCGTTAATTTTTTTTCCCAAGCTGAGGGGAGAGGGTTCAGAAACAACCCCCGCTGAATGCCTGGCCCTGGATCGGTAGCCTTGGGGACTTTAGATGGGGCCTGGCTGCAGGAATAAGTCAGCGGACAAGGCTTGGAAGGGAGGCCTGGCGCCCAGCTCCAGTCTTCCGCTCCCAGCTCCCAGGACGTAGAGAAACTTCGTCAGAGCACGAGGCCCAGCCACGGCGGCTTGAACCCCAGACACCGAGTCAGAGCGTCTCCTCTCCTTTGGGTTGTTCTGTTAGGAGTCTTGTCACAGTGACAAGACAGTCTGACTAATACAAGGTGCAGTTCCCATAACATACAATTAACCTTTCCACAGTGAAAGTCAATGGTATTTAGTGCATTCACAATGTTGTGAAACCATCATTCCCTCTAGTTTAAATTTTTATCACTCCATAAAAATACCTCGTATGCATTAAAGAATTATTTCTCATCTCTCATTAGTCCCTTCCCCAGTCTCCTCCAAGCTGGTTCCTGGCTCTGAGGGCTCTGTTCTGTATAATCATAGCAAAGAACTGTGGACTGCGTGGCCTTTTGTGTCTGCTCATTTTCATGGAGCAGAATGGTTCTGAGGAGCATCCCATGGTAGCATGCTGTCAGCTCCTTGTTCTTTCTTATGCTGAGCCACGCTGCCCCGTGTGGATAACCCACATTTTGTTCATTCATGCTCCATCGATGGACGGCAGTAGCTTCTGCCTTTTGGCAGTTAGGAGTCATTCATATGGCCTTTCTGGGTGGTATACATTTCCTTCTCCTCCTCCTCCTCCTCCTCCTCCTTCTCCTCCTCTCCCCTCCTCCTCTCCTTCCTTCTTTTCCTCCTCCCCCCACACTCCTTTTCTTCTCTTTTTTTTTTTTTTTTTGGACAAAGTTTCTCTGTGTAGCCCTGGCTGTCCTGGAGTTCATGCTGTAGATCAGACTGGTCCTCAAACTCACAGAGATCCGCCTGCCTCTGCCTCCTGAGTGCCACCACTGCCCGGCTACACACTCGCTTCTTTTGGAGAGATACCTGGATGTGGAATAACTGGGATTGTGGCCTTTCCTGTTTAACTTTTTGAGGAACTGGTTGCCTGTCATAAGACAATGGGTGCATTATTTTATATTTGCATTCTCTATTAATCTCTGCTTAAATAATACTGTTCCTTATTTGTTTGCTTGTGTGTTTGATTTTGTTTCCGTTCTTGCTTATCTAGGGTTTTGTTTGTTGTGTTGGGGATTGAACCCAGGGTTTTGCACATGCCAGGTAAGCACTGTAGAGCTGAGCTACATTCCCAGAACTTTTTTTTTTTTAAACTTTTAAAGTCTGGAGTTATGATGTTTGATTTTTTTAAAAGATGTATTTATTTTTATTCTATGTGTGTTTGTGTCTTGCCCGGCATATATTAGTGCGCCATGTGTGTGCAGTACCTGAAAGGGCCAGAAGAGGTGTCAGATCCCCTTGGAGCGGGAGTTACAATCTGTGTGAGCCTCTGTGTGAGTGCTAGGAATTGAACCCTAGTCCTCTGGAAGAGTAGCCAGTATTCGTAATCACTGAGCCATCTCTCCACGATGTTCCCTCTTAATTATCAACTTCATTGGTATGAGAAGCAGGTGGAGGCTGGGCAGTGGTAGCACACGCCTTTAATCCCAGCATCGGAGGCAGAGGCAGGCAGATCTCTGTGAGTTCGAGGTCAGCCTGGGCTACAGAGTGAGTTCGGGGACAGCCAGAGTTACAACAGAGAGACCCTGTTTCTGAAAACAAAACAAAACAGATGGGGATGAGCAGAGCCCATGTCTGTGTGTCTGCGACGGTATTACACAGGACAAACAGATCTTCAGGGCTCTGACACAATCGACAAACAATAATGTGGGGGTGAAAGGTAGTAGACATCTGGGTGGGGGGGAATAGATGCGTGGGGGGGAGTAGATATCCGGTGGGGGAGTAGATACCTGGGGGGAGGTGTCATCCCACAGGCCGTAGCTTGTCCTGGAGTCTTCCTGGCTCTGGCCTTCCTTTCGCTTCCCGCAGCCATGATGTCTTGTCACCTGCACGGGTTCAAGTGGCCAGGGACTGCATTTTCCGACACTGGGAACAAAACGCATGGTCTTGGCTGAGTGCGTCTCCTAGGGATTTGGCGGCAGCGGTGTGGAGACAGCCAGCAGTGGCCTCCTCCATGCCGCCTCGTCAGTTTGTTGCCGCGGAGACAAGTGCTAGCTGTTCCTGTCCCAAAGATGCTGACACACAGTCTTAATTCTTTTAAGAGAGTTCTGCCATCTTGTTTTTTTTTTTAAATTTGTATTTTGCTCTCTCTTGAGGCAAGATAAGTCTGTTTTATCGAGCGTTTAATGCCATGTTTTAATGTGTTATAATTAATGAAAGGTTATTTCTATCATTTCCAGTTTTCTGGAACATTCTGGGTTAGGGTTTCCACTCTGTGGTGGAGTGCCAGCCTAGCACTGCGAACCACGGAGTATGATTTAAGGTGTGCTTCGTGTTCGATTGACTTTTGTATTATGGTCTACTATTTTTTTTTTTAGTTTTTGGACTGGGGATCGAGCGCAGGGCCTCTGGCGTGCCAAGCACGTCCTCTACGCCGAACGGCCTCCCCAGGTGCGATGTAAAATTCCCACCAACTCTGCAAGATCTCCTTAATTGATCAGAATACTTACTCTCTGGCCCGCCTTGTTTGTTCAGTTGGCTAAGCGCGGTGGGTAAGTGTACTTTTGGCGGGGTGCTTGTCCCCCATAGCCGCTGCTTTATGAGATGTTTTCTACGATGACATTCAGGCCTGTTAAATCTCCATTGACCTAATAATATCACACCTTTCCCACTCCGGATGCTTTTGGCCTGAGTTCCGCCTTGTCTGATAGTGGAATCAAATCCATTTGCCTGCCGTCCTTCTAAATTGCTCTGCTTAGAGAGGTGGCTTGCTCTCTGAGCCGATTTGCAGGTCTTTTCTTTTCAGTCTGCACATCAAGCCTATTCACAGGCACTGCTCCGGCTGAGCTCTCTCTCCTCCCTGCTCGGCTGTTACACAAAATCCGCACTGGGCTTGCATCTTGCATGGCGACAGTTATTCTGTCCCTTTCTCCATCTGGTTTGTTTGCTTCCTTTTAAAAAAGCTCTCTTTGTGTTAGTTTTGTCCCTTAAAGCAAATAAACAAACCTAGCTTCATCTGATGCATCTCCATCCCCCCCACAGTTCAGATGGTACAGTTCAGCGGTTTGTGATGGAGGCATTATTGATTTTTAAAACCTGGTAAAACTTACGTGATATGAAATGGATCACTTTAGCCCATTTTTGAGTTCCAGTCAGTGACACTAGGGGCACTCCCATGACTGTGCAACCATCACTGCTATTTCCAAAAACCTGTCGCCGCCGGGATCAAGATTGTTCTCATTAGCAGCCCCTATCCCTTCCCCCTGCTGACCTCATCCTGGTTCTCACCTCAGGCTGTGCATCCCGCCTTCCTTGCGGAAGCAGGTTCACACAGCGTTTGTGCTTCTGTGTCTGGCTGATTTCCCTGAGTGCCATGTTTTGAAGATCTAGCCCTATGATGGCAGGCACGTTTCTGTTTTTCCCATTTCATTTGCAGTTTTGCGAGATGTGTGTTTTCATCCGAGTGTCTCCATTCTAATGCTTAATTAGCTCGAGCAACACGGGGCCAGCATTTTGGTCGATAAAAGATGGTCAGATATGGGCAATTTTAGATGGCGCCAACTGCTGCCGTTTGGTTGGCCAACCCTAAGTGGCATCCTTTGTCTCCCACCTGTTATTTTCGTGACAATCAGTAGGTTTATTGTTTCCAGTCTCTTTCCCGCTGCACCTCCTACTTCGAGGTTCATCACTCCTGCTCTGTCTGAGCACACAGCATCGTTTATTCTTCCATTCACTTAGTCATGGATCTATAATTAAGCATGTTTAACGCTCACCGCCAGCCTCCTGTACATTCCTGGGGAAGGGCTTGTGAATATATTTCCTGGATTCCTGCACATTTGAAAGTGCTTTTCCCAGCCTGGGTAGTTGAAGGACAGCCTGGCCTGACAGTCCTTGCAATTTCCAATTAAGTTCATTCAGGTGTCAAAGGTGTCAAGTGAAGTGCACCATTTTCTGAAACTGAGTGCAGCGTACTAAGTGAGGATCGCTTTCACGTGTCTGCCCCCATTTCATGGCTTAGCTCTTCAACTCAACAAATCTCCTCTGGACAGCCACTTTGGCAGGGTGCAGCCAGGTCCGTGGGGTGCCATTTTCCCACATCACGTTGAAGCAGACTGTACTGTCACCGTGGGGGTTTTATGACATGCACCCATGCGACCCTGGTATTCGACGGGGGACATCAGATTGGCACGCAAAGGTTCTACACCAGTAGCTGTGAATAATACTATGTATTACATGCATCTCAGAGTTTTCTAGAACAATCTTAATGGAGGAGAGCTGTTATACCTTCCATTATTAAGCCACATCTGCACAGGACACTGTGGGGCGTCTGTCGTGAGCTACGCATCACGAAGTATTAACTTACCAGTCTGAACGCCTCATTCCTGTGATTCGTTTTGGGATTGTCTTAAAGGGCAAGCGGCATCCTTCTCTCCCTCTCCTTTAGGGGTTCTGATCTGTACTATTAATGGAGCCCAATTAGAAATGTATTAATGCACGGATGCATCGATCTACAAATGAAAACTTCTTGGGGAGGGCTTAATAAACCTCTGGGCCGGTTTCTTCTTTGTCATCTGACGGGTAGTCAATTCGTCTACTAATAATATTATCGGAAAATGTCACCTTTCCCATTTCCCTTGCTTCATTAGTCTTAGACACACAGTGTTGACAGTTTCCAATCAGGCTGTTAAAATGAGCGATTCTGCAATTACCCGAGTCGTTTCTGCTTTAGCTCGTAATCGCTGGACCTTGTAAGCAGCTCCGCGGGCTCCGCCGGGTACCCCGCAGATCCATCTCAGCAGAGAACTTTGCCTCTTAATTCGCGATTGGAAAAGGTCACGCCGCGCACGTGGCCCGGCGCTACGCGGGCGCGGAGGGGCTGGCTCCCTTGCAATGTTTGCAGGCTGACGAGGGGATGGCTGTCGGGCCACGCGAATCCCAGCGTTCGACAATTCTCATTATGTCGCCTAATTAACAGCTCAGACTTTGGGGGGAATTACTGCTTGTCTTGCGACTCTGATAACGTTCCAGCTTTAATTAAAACGTTGTCAATTATAGAGGGAATAAAAATATCTGTAAAATCACATCCATTAGACAAGAAATACTTAAGGAGATCCGAAGCCTCTGAAAAATAACAATGTTTAAGAGTTAAAAAAAAAGTCTGTATTATTAACTGTCTGAAAATGTAAATAATTTTAGATTAAGATTTTAGATTTATATTTAAATAATATTTAGATTAAGCACAGAGTAAGCGAGATAGGATGCATGGAGCTGTTAGATTGGCATTTCCTTCAGGAATTAAATATTTGAAAAGTTCCCAGGATGTGACCGTTACCTCTGCATGTGGGTAATACAATGTATTCTGAGGGAAAAGAAATGGGTTTCTTGAGGTTATTATTTTTTCCTATAATACCTTTAATGGGTTGATTTGTTTGAAGTATATTTGATTTTTTTTGTAGTAAAAGAAAAGTTATTTTAATTTATAAGATAAATTGTTTTTAATTTCTAAGATTTATTATAAAATTTGTTAAGAGTCAGACTCTGACCAATTATAATGTAAATTTAAAAAACTACATAAAGCTTGGGGTGTAGCTCAGTTGGCAGAGTGCTTACCCAGCATGCCCTGGGTCTACTCCCAGCACTTTGAAGTCTCAGCACTCCAGAGTTGGAGGCAGGAGAATCAAGAGTTCAGAGTCTTTCTCAGCTACATAGTAAGTTCAAGACTGACCTGGGATACACAAGACCCCTCCCCAACACACACACCACACACACACACACACACACACACACTACATAGAACACTACATAGAACACTACACACACACACATAAACACACAAAAATACATACATAAACACATACTATATACAACACCACATACACATACATATACAAACACACACGTAAACACACACACACACACACACACACACACACACAGAGTCAAGAAATAACAGGAAAACTAACAAAATCAATTATTCTTTACTTGGAAACCAATCCAGGGCCATTCTACCTTGGAGACGAGACAAAATGCAGTTCTCTGAAGACAGAGTGGGAAGTTGTGGAAGCCATAAACTTTTCAGAAAAAGAAGGGAATGTTTTTGAATCCTTGCAAAACGAAGAACCTGGCTGATAAACATCCAGGCCCAGACCTCATCTGATTGAGTGGTGGGAAGACCAGTACCAGCCACTGGCTACAGTGTTCAGGGTTCTGGGTGGACCAGAGCAATAACTGTGTTGAGGACAGGTTCCTGTCAAAGGAAGGAAGTCCCAGAGAGAGCTGCCTGATCCAAGCCTGGAGGCTGCCATCTTGGTTCAGTTTGTAGGGAGAACCTTTGCTGAGGTAGAAAGGGAGTGATTGTTTCTGGCTCCCATGACAAAATGCCGGAGACTAAGTTATGAAGGACAGAGGTTTTTACAGCTTGTGGTTCTAGAGGCTACAAGCCCAAGAGCATGGACCCAGGATCTAGTGAAGGCCGAGGCTGAATGAAAACATAATGGGGGCCATTGCATAGCAACAGAGACCGCGTGCCAGCTCAGATCTCTTAAAATTTTTTTTTTTAAGATAGGGTCCCACTGTGTAGGCTTGGCTAGCCTGGGACTTGCTATGTAGACCAGGCTGGCCTCAAGTTCCGAGATATGAATGCTGGGATTAAAGGTGTGTGCCACCATGCCTGGCTGTTTTCTTTTTCTTACAGGTCACCAACACCATCTTGTAGGCTCTATCTCCATGACCTCATCTAATTCTAACCACCCCCCAAAGGCCCCAAGTCTGGATGCCGTAAACATGTGACTTTCCAACACCGGAGCTGTTGCACACATTTATTTTACTGAGATGCGTGTGCCTCGTGGGTTGCACAGTGGTAACTCAGTGGATGTGCAGGATCAAGTTAGGGCTACTGGCTGTTCTTTAACCCGCAATCATTTTATATGCTAGGAATCGCACAGTCGTCTTTTCTAGTTGTTTTGAGATGATGTTTTACCAGCTGTTGCTCCACCGTGCTGAGGAAGAGACTCGGTGACTCCCGCACTCTGTAGTTTTGAACTTCGTTTTTACCCATCCTCTCCCGTTCCCGGTCTTCGCTGGATTCTTCTGCACCGTGAGCGAGGACCCGTGGTGGTCATCTGTACGTTTTTCCACGTGGCTACAGATGACAGGATTCTATTCTTTTTTATGGCTGAGTAGTAGTCTCCTATGTAGGTAGGTACATATTTTTCTTTATCTGTGCACTGAAAGTTACTTGAAGTGAGTCTGTGCTTGGCTTTTGTCTATACTACTGCAGTAAACATGGGACTGGAGGGTAGGTATCTTACTATTTTTTTTTTACTATGTTTTAAAAATTCTTTATAAATCGAAATATAATTAGATTATTTCTCCCCTTCCTTTTGCTCTCTCTAATTCCCCCCATGTCCCCCTTCCTTGCTCCTTCTCAAATTCATGGCCTTTTTTGCTTTGTCATTCTCTCTCTCTCTGTGTCTCTCTCTCATACACACTCACACATCCATAATATATGTATAAATTAAGGGGCTCATTCCTGAGGAAATTAATTTTTCCTCTATCAGCATCCTTAGCTGCCTGGAGTTCTTTACGTAGGGGTGGGGCCCTGTGAGATTTCTCCCTTCCACGTTAGCATGTCTATTGGTGCTGTACTTGGGTAGGTCTTGTTTGGGCAGCCATATTATTGAGGTATCATGGGTAAACTTTCTTGTTATTTCTAGCAGACACAATCTCAAAGCAGATTTTTTTTTTTTTTGGTCTTCTGGCCATTGTAACCTTTCTGTTCACTGTTCTGTGGTGTTCCCCAAGCCACAGGTGAAGGAGTTTGTTGTAGATGTATCAGTGGGCCAGGCACTCTGGCCACCTGTCCTATGCATTTTGATCAAATGTGGTTTTTTGCAAGGGTCTCTGTTGTAAAGAGGAATGTAGGTATCTTTGTGTGTGTGTGTGTGTGTGTGTGTGTGTGTGTGTGTGTGTGTGTGTGTGATGAATTCGGGCTGCTAGCTTATATGGCAGTTCTATGTACCATGTTTTGAGTACCTACATTTAGTTCTTTCATAATGGCTGTTAACTTATGCTCCCACTTACAGACAAGCACATGCACTTTTGGGACCAAGTTGTGGTGAGGGACACACCGATACCGTTGCAGACAGCGATACAGGGCGGAGAGGCCAACCTCTAAGGTCAACGTTGAGCTGTTGAGTCAGTCCATTTGAAACCTACTCTACCTCTGGGCTTCCTACTTTATGAAATAATACCCATAGGCACCTTGTTAGCATGGATTAGCTTGGCTCCTGTTCTCCAAAGTGGGCCTCCCTAGAAGTGATCCTCCCTGATCACAGCTGCCAGGATGGGCAGGAAGTTGGACAAAGAGCTTAAGAAGGGATTGGGATCAAAGTAGTATGTGGAGAGAGCACTGGAGCCTGGTGGGGATGAAGGGGCCTTGGGCTGGCATTCAACACTAGGCAGAGCAGGAAGTGCTCTGTTTTCCCAGCCAGAGCCGGAGGGAACCAGTCTTGCAAAGCTGTCTGATGACTCAGAAGGGAGGACAGTGTCGTGTGGGGGCGGAGGCAGGATGAGTGATCACTTTCCCTGCAGACAGGCTTCATCTTCAGAACATTCAATCAGATGTGAGTGATCGTGGGCGTTAAGTGCTCACCTTTAAAGGTCAACACAGCAGACAGCCAGCCTCGTGGTCCAGACGTGTGCCTTGGGTAACCCGGTAGAATTCATTAACTTGTCACTACAGTCCTGGAGCTGTCAGGTGGCCTTTCTTAGGAGATGCTTTATCCCCAAACACTCCCACGCTGGCCAGCCGGAAACACCAAGTCATACAGCCCAGGGAGCAGGCAACCGAGGGAGGAAGCCATGGCTGGCCCCTACCTGATGCTATTATCCCCAGACTAAAACTCTGGGCAAGTAGCAGGAGAATGTATGTGCTGAGCACTTCTGTATGCTACAGCCTGCCTGGAAGTGCTTGTGCTTAGTCCTATTCAAAGACAGCGAGTCTTGGAAAACTGAGGAATGTCTCCCAACCCCTTAGATGATCCGCTAAATAGTGTCAACGCATCAGGGGACAGCGTGCTGGGGTCCCGGGACACTGACACAAGTAATGTAGCAGAGCCTCACATTTTGCCAGTGGGAGTCAGCTCCCATGTGTGGGCCAGTTTTGGGGGGGGTTTAAACAAATGCTATGACCCCCCTTAGTGAGCAGAACCTGGGGTGGGCTGAGCTAGGCCTATCCAATCACAAGGTAGAGTAGGTGATAGAGGTACCTTGAGACTTCTCTGTAGAGGGAAGGTACCCATTTTTTGCCTGGTTATGTCAGAGCCCACCAGCCCATTGCCCACCTCTGAGCATCTGGTATTTACCTGCTATGCGACACACACTGAGAAGGAACAACTGATAATCATGGCTCCTGGCTCCTGTAGAGATGCCAGTCACGGTATGGAAATGTGGAGATATGGAACAGATTAAATCAGCAGCGAGTCAGGGTCTCAGAGAGAAGAGCTAAGACCCACACCCCTCTGGTTTTCTCATCTCTGGTCTGTCTCCTGCACAGTTCCTTTCTCCAAATGTTTATTGAGTGCCTACTACTCTCCAAGTACTGCCCTTCCAACACCAGTCAATCTCTGCCTTCCAGGGTTCACAGTCTCAAGAGAGACAGGTGGGACATCATTCAGGGACGTAGAGATGCCTGGCTGGGGCCTGGGGAACATGAAGAACAGTCAGGAAAGGACTGACATCTGAATAACAGAAATGAATGAAGCATCTTTGCAGAGCCCTGCAGCTCTATTGAGGTCTGTCAGAATTCTGGAGATGCCCAAGGGTCTGGGCCTGTGTAGGGCACCCATGTATGGAGGTCTCTGCCTGCAGGGACCATGCAGCTAGGCCACCTGAGCCCCTGGTGTCTACTTATGGGAGGTCTCTGTGTGGAGCAGTGACCATATATTCCCTCGCATGTGGAACTGCCAGATGGCATGGCTTCTGAGACTTTCTAGGGTGCCCACAGCCACCAGTCACCTCAGATTTAGCCTGTCTATACCCCAGACCAGTTCTTCTTCCCAAGCATGGAGGTTCCACTTCCTGAAGGTCCCGGGGTGCTGGGGTCAGAGTGGGCGGTACCTTTCTAGGGTGACTATACGCCCTAGAGTGGTCCGCTTGGTTCTACACTCACTGCAGGCTTACAGGAAGACTCCAGCCCTTCTCAGCCCGTAGTGTAGACATGGAGTTTCAACTCAGTGCACCGCGATCACTGCCTGGCTTGAAGCCATTCACTGCCATGCTTTCCACGCAAATTTCCAAGCAAATGATCAACACCTTCAACAAGGCTCCCCTTAAACTGCCCGCACAGCATCACCCCAACCGTAATGAATTAATCACCGCTCTCCACAACCACAGCGGATTAACTGGGCGTGAGTGTTGGCGCAGTCTCCTCTCCACTGGAGTCTAGCAGTGCAGTGACATGTTTATATGTAGAAAATTAGGCAAATAATAAAAACAGTTGGCACTGGGGTGTCATTATCTTTGAGTCCACAAGCTGAACATTGTGTATATATTAACTTTAACCCCACAGCACTCTGAGGCAGCTGCTGCTGGTGTTGCGCAGGTGAGAAATCAGAAGTGCAGAGGTCAGGTGACTCGTCCAAAGGCGTACAGGGAAGATCGGGTCCCAGCAGCCAATCTCAATGACATGCTCAGAAAGAGAGATACATTGATTCATTATGGGAGGCATCAAAAAATGCAGAGAATTTTTAAGAAGTGAGGGAAGTAGCCCAGAAGTGAGCACCATTAACATCTTATGTATCTCTCTCTATTCGTCCCTAAGCATACATTAGGTACAGGCTTAGATGTTCCTACGTTTCTGCAACCCCATGAATGACATTCAGCACACAGTGCTTCAATGTCTGCCTTTGTGAAGCGCTGTCTGACAGGGTCAGATTAATTTATCTTTGTTTTATGTGTATGGGTGTTTTGTGTTCACGTGTGTTTGTGCACTGTGTAAGCAGTGCCGGAGGAGGCCAGAAGAGGGTGTCAGATCCTCTGGGACTGGGATTACACATGGTTGCAAGCGGCCACATGGGTGCTGGGAATCAGATCTGGGTCCTCTGGAAGAACAGCCAGTGTATCTAATCACCTAGCCATCTCTCCGTGTTTATTCACGTTCTAGGGTATGGCTGAAGCAGAGATTGCTCAACCTAACCCCTCTTGCCACTGCAAGGCACTTTCTGCTTTGTTCATGTACAACATCAAATCAATTTTTAGGCTAGGAGCAGCCTTTATTCCCACCATTGATTCCCAGAAGCAGTTCCTGGGGCAAAGGTCATGCAGGGTTCTAAGACTTCCAATGGGTGGGTCAGGTGGCCTCAAGGAAGAGGAGTGGGAGATGTATGCTCCAGTGCTGGGATTAAACAGACCTATACCTGACACCCCTCACCTACCCAGGTGGGGTCCTTGGGAATGCTGTTATTTGGGACATGGGTTGGAAAATTTAAAAAGACCCTCACCGAACCTCCCAGTACCACAGGCTGGTGTCTTCCATCTTCCCAGGCCTGGATTCTCTGAGGTTCATGCCAGCTGAGTGAAGAGGAGGGCTGCCCTGGGGCCTGGTGGGTAAGGGGCTTCACCTGATCATTGTGGGGTAGAGTCTGCAAGATGAGTATGTGCTTCCCAAGCCAGTTGTGGTCATCTTTTAATTCTTCAAGTCTGGAAGTTCTGCAGCCGCTGGTTGGGATTCTAAGAAAACATAGAATTCCTCTTAAGGGAAAGAGTTCATTAAAGATACGATTTTTTAAGGCTTCAATTACCCTAGGATCAACTGAACATTATATCAGGAAAGTAGGCCCCAGCACGGCCCCTGATGGCAGGAGCCCATGTGTGAGTCAAGGGTCTCAGGGTTGAATGAAGGGAGAGGGAATGTCTAAGCCTTCGTCCATAGGGCTAAGCTGAGCACAAGAGCTCTCCCGAGATGCTGGACCACTAAACTAGAGGGTGGCTGTTCCCAGCCTTTACATCCTGTGTGGATTAGCAGTCCGGCCTCAGCCTAAGCCAAGGGAACCGCTGTCTGCCCTAACTCTTGCCCCTGTAGATCTGCAGAAGAGCACAGGGATTGCCTCAGGACCTGGTGACATCTGTCAGGAAGAACAAAGCTTTGAATGCCTGGGTGCAAAGCTTGCCCAGGTGAAGGCTTACCTGGCCGCACCTAATGCCTAGGTAATCCCAGCAGGAGGCCTGCCAAGCACGCTTTAGCATCTGATTTGTGCCAAAGAGAGCATGGGTGTCAGAGAGGTGAAGCGACAAGCTTAGGATCACCAAAGTAAGATGGGGGCAGAAAGGGAGTCTGCCCAAACCCATTTCTTCATGTAGCCACCACACCCTGAGATCAGACAAACTGTGGAAGGCCAGCGGCTCTGCTGGGCTGTGCCGCTCTGTGCAGAGGGGCTCCCTGGGGCCCAGGCTTTGAGGAGAGGAGATCATCATCATCCAGGTGCAGGCCTGTGGGCCTTACCCTCTAATTACCTGGACTGGAGAATAGGGAGCATCTTGGGAGATGCTTTCTGGTAGGACTTAGGTGGGAGGGGGACCGTGTGTGCAGCTGGTATTTATTGAGCAGCTACTATGTGCCATGTCCTTCATAAACATTGCCTCTTTTGTATTCCAGTATTTGGCCAACAAAGTGCTCTGCTTCTCTGACTTAAGGCTTTGTATGTGGAGACTCAGGCAGCAGGATAACTGGCCCGATGTTTCATCAGCAGCCAGTTCCTGCTAAGGTCAGCTCCCCCTGGGGTATAAATGTTGCTCAAGAAGACCCTGGTGCTTCTCAATCCAGGGTTCCTAGGACAGTTGGCAATGGAGAGGTGTGTGGAGGTGGGAAGTAGTGGAGTAAACATGGTCTAGCACATGCTTCCTGCTGTCCCGTGCCCTCCCACCCAGCAGGAAGAGCAAAGTGACCAGGCTGGTCTGGTCTCTCACTGACAGATCCTCACCTGGAAAAAACCCAGATGCTGCTGGGTTGCGTTGTAGGTGCACTGGGGGACCTGAAGGTGGCGCTCAGGGTGCTGCAGAGCCTGATGGCTTCCGGGCCTGCTAGCACTGGGGGATATTGGGTTTTGCAGCTAGGCCTAAAAAGATCTGAGCCTAGCCCAACTTCTCCAACACCACGGGGCGGGAAGCTCTACGCCTGCAGAGACTCCTTCCAGCCACTGTCTGACCTTCTGGACAATGGTCAGGATGAGGGCTTGCTTGTTTCCTAATACAAAGTCACATTCAGTCTGGAGGCAGCGCAAGCCACGACAAGGCATCTAGATGCATCAGCTGTGGTTTAGACCAGGGCAATTGCAGGTCAATGTTTATGGTTTAGAAACATAAATGGTGCAAATGTGTGCAGTCTTACCCCTCACCCCAAATGGGGAATACTCTTCAGGCTCTGTCCCTCGGATCAGGGAATACAGCATCTCACTCAATGGAGGGAGCATCCTGGTGGGGGAGCTGCTGATCTTTGTCAGAGCTTGATGATTGGCAGGGGGCTTGTGTCCCTAATTCTCTCCTCACTGGCAGAATCTGGGACCTTGCTTTTGTTGTCAACCTGGAGGTTAAAACAAGTATCCAGCTTCTCACACACACACACACACACACACACACACACGCACACACACACAGTTTTTCCTCTGAAAAGTAACAACGAACATCAATATTTTTGGAACACAAGAGGTAGAAATGACTTGCACCCCAAGGCTCTGAACAGAGCTGGGCACACAGTAGGTGCTCAAGTGGCTTCTTCCTCCCCACAGCTGGGGCTTGTTTTGTGTTCATTGTGCTCACCTTGTATAGACAGGTTTTAAAATCTTGTTTCCCTTTCCCCATCGACATAAGTGTCTCTCTCATAAGTAACCGTGTAAACAGTTCTATAATATGCCCACAGGTGAGTGAACTGCAGTTTATTTGAATCTTCCATTACGGTACTTTTAGTCTGTTTTCAATTTTTCTCTTTATAAATGATATGGCTGATGTCTTTATGCAGGGAAGTGTTTCCATATTTCAGCTTATTTCCTAAGGAGAGACAAAGTAGTCAGAAGAAAGATTAACTTGGCCAAAGGTTTTAAAATCTGATTTCATATTTCTTAAGAGGGAGGCATCTTATGAGACAACTTTATAATCTGTTGAAAAACCTGGTTATGTTCTTTTTTAATATTGTTTTTCAAAATGACTCGTTCTGAGCAATATCCTGTGTCTTTCAGCAGACAGCCACGATATGAAAGGAGATTTGTTCCCTTGCGCTCTTAGGGGGCGATCTGGTTCAGGAAACAGACTCATCGGTCCCCAGGAGTATCTGATGGTTGCTATGGCAACAAGTCATTTAACGCAACACCCTACGAAAGCACTGATCAATAAGGGAGGGAGCGCGATTGAAACAAATTAGCTGGTGTCTGAGTGGCCCTGAGCGAGAACAGCAATAATAGCCCTGTCAGTCTCCTCCTGGGGCCAGACCCAGACAGGAGGCAGAGGCATAAGCCTCATTCTGGCGCCTGTTGCATGGCGACACTGCTGACCCAGCTTGACCCAGAGCTGGGTCCTGGGTACAGCCCCTCCTGCCTTTTGTACACTTCCACTGGGGTACCTTGCAGCACCCCACTGCAAAGGGGTCTGCATCTGTGGTCCAGAGGAAAGCTCAACCTCCAGTGGTTCTGAGCTTGGGCCTGAAAGTAAGGCAGTGAACCCCTCCTTATGTTTCCTTCCTCCAAAGACCACCCTCCCCCAGGAGTGGGTATCACCCAAGGGAGGTGCCTTGTGCCTCCACCCATGCTATGGAAATGATGTAGGGTCCTTGAGCAGGGCTTGCTGGGTGCTTATAACTGCCGACTGATCTGAGGGGGGTGAAGTGCTGGTCTGAAGGAGAAGGGTTTTCTGGGTAGCAGGGACCCTCTTAGATCGGCTAAGGTGGGAAGGCTGGTGTGCGAGGTGAGGGTAGCCCTTGACAGAGACCACATACAAAGAGTAAAGAGAGCCCAGGACCCCCAGTTGTGCTGCTGACCTCCCATTCCATAATAGGGCCCAGGCTCTCCTAGAAACTCAAGGGAGGGAATGTCAGGAACCAGGGCTGGAGCTAGCATGTGATTTTCCTAGGGACTGAGGCTTCAGTGACCCATTTCCTGAGGTCTATCTTAAAGAATAGTCTGGAGGCCCCAGAGATTGGCCATGATGCCATTTGTCACAGTGACCCTGGGACCGTGAACAAGAACTCATGGGATCTGAGCTTAGTGTTACCCTAAGGCAAGGGTACTGGCCAGTGTGTGTGTGTGTGTGTGTGTGTGTGTGTGTGTGTGTGTGAGAGAGAGAGAGAGAGAGAGAGAGACAGACAGACAGACAGACAGGGGAGTGGGCACATGAGGAGTTAGCAGGGGGATTGTCCCCTGCTTCCTGAGGAATGGGGTCTGGCTCTGGAGTGATTAGGAGCTGAGTCTGTGTTGGCAGGCACTGGTTCTAATTTCTCAGCTGTTGCTGCCTCTTTGTGCCTCAGCTTGCTCATCTTGGGAATGGGCGTGAGCGCGCACCCCCTTATTGGATAGCTATGTGCACTAGGTTGGTGTTAAGTCGTCCAGAAATAACCCTTACTTTATATAGGTGCCTCTTATGGACTCGGGGAGGCCAGCCTGGGACTCCAGCTCTTCAGAGATTAATAGGAATACAAAATGAACTTTGGGCTGGGCACAGCTGGACTGCAGTTTCCAGCCTGCCAGCTGCCGACTGTGCAACCTCTGCTAGTCACTGAGTATCTCTGGGTTTCACTCCTACAAGTGCATGGGTATTAGCGGCGACAGTGCTCCAGGAGCCATGGCCCAGTCTGCAGAGGTCAGGGGCAGCAATTTTCTTCCAAGGGAACATGCCCTTCCAAGCCAGGCAGCTCTCTCTAGCAGGTCTGCGCAGCAGAATTCATGCAGGAGGTGAACGCAGGCGCCTGACAGCCAGTGGCGTAGTAGCTGCTTCTGGAAGGATCCAGAGGAACCCAGTCTGGCTCTGGGCGGATGGGTGCCTCGGGACCGCTGCGCTCCCGCTGATGGCCGGCAGGGGGCAGGCTGGGTACACGAGCCGCCTTGTCCTCGGCTCACCCCGGCCCTGCGGCTGTGTCCCGGGCCATGCGGCATGCCTCCGCGCAGCCAGCGAGCGGCCCCCTCCCCCGGGAGCCTCTCCATCATCCACGGGCCTAATAATTTACATTTAATTTGTTAGCGGTTTAATGTTTAATTTAAAAAAACTGAATGATTCATTGCCATATTAATAAATAATAACATTTATTATTCTCCTAATGAGTGTCCAAAATACAAAAGCAATTACATGTCTTATGTATTCTCTCATAAACTGAGACAGCAGAGCGTTCATTACAGAGTTCTGTTGGGGTCTTGATCCCGCCTTTGTGCCTGGCCTTGCCCTCAGGGCTGTCGGGGAGCTGTCTGCCTTTAAAGCAGTTATCAGCTTGGCTCTGTTCTGGCTTCTCAGGACCTGGGGGCCCCAGGAAAACCCGCTCCTGCCCCTCCAGAGGGTACATTTTCACATTGTTTCTTTCTTCCACGGAGTTGCGCTGGTCCCAGAGGCAGAGTGCAATTATGTTCCCTTCCCAGGTGGGGAAACTGAGTCTGGAAGGGGAGGCACTGAGAACCACAAGCCAGGTCTGCTCAGCTGGTTGACTTCAAGCATTTTCCCTGCCCTGGGCTCTGGGGCAGGTTGCTGCAAGCCTAAACAGGAGGGAAGGTGTGCAGGGTGGGGGTGGGGTGGAGTTGGAGTTGGGGGGGGGTGTTAATAGGGGTATGGACGAATCACCAGCCAGGCAACGCCTTAGCTTGCTTCGCTTCTCTGTGTCTTACAACGATGTGGAAGGTTACAAAGAAATGGGGTAGTCAGCAATGAGAGCTCACCAGAAGACTCTATCACAGGCTTCCCAGGGGCGGTAGGTGAGGCCAGGAATTTGCAAGGGTGGGGTCTGGCTTTAGGGACCAACTTTCGGGAAGAGGCTGGTGGTAGAGCTACCTGCTTAGGTTGCAGGTAAGGAGGGTCATAGGCAGGTCTGCTCAGGTGTGCAACCCAGAATGCAACCCAGAATGAATATTATTGGGAAGAATAAAAAACAGGATCCCTAGGGATAGGTAGGAAGGTCAGGGTGCTTTGGTCTGGGACATTTCCAAATAGCTTCTTCACCAAGAATATCCACATACAATTGTTCTCCCTTTGACCTTTCGAGCCAACGTCTCCCATGCCATCTAGCCACTCTGCAAAATCCTGGCTTCCCACAGCTGCACAATGTTCCACGGAGGCCTCCCTACAGTGTGGGTACACTGGCTTCATGCCGTAGCCTGGCTAGACTGGCCATGACCTTGGCTCTGCAGGAATTCTTGATTGCCTCCTTAGGGTTGGTTCCTAGAAGTGAACAACTGGGTCAGAGGTCAGGAGTGCCCAGGAGGCTCTGACTCCCTGACCTTGTCCTCCTGCCAGCCCTGGTGTACCCACACATACTGTCAGTGCATACCTGGTGGGGCCCGCCTCCTGCTGTGCCCTTGGCAGCCTTGACAGGACTAGCATGATCTCCTGACACCCAGAACCTGCCCTTTCCAAGGTGCTATTGTGCTTTTCCTTGCCTGGGGTCAGCCTAGGGTCCTGAACACACACAGGCAGGCCTGTTCCCATTGTCTGATGTGGGGGACACTGAGGCCCATGGAGTGGCTTGTACTCAGCTCAGATTTTAGAGCTAGTTTCTCTCTTTTGCAGTGCTGAGAGTTGAACTCAGTGTGCATGCCAGGCAAATAAATGCTCTAGGCTGAGCTACAATCCCCATGCCCTTTGGAGTCTCTTGGATCTCAGGGATTGAGCTGGATTGAATGAAAAAATGTCCCTCATAGTCTCAGGTGTTAGAGCACTTGGTCCCCAGATGGTGGAGCTGTTTGGAGCGGTCATGTGACTTTTAGGATATGAGGCCTTGCTGGAGGAAGCACGTCACTGCAGTCAGGCGTGGAGAGTTTATAACCTTGCCCTCTTCCAGTTCCTTTTCTCTGCCTCCCACGTGCTGTTGAGGTATGCTCTCTTAGTGCCTCCCCTGCCATTATGGACGTTCCCTCTGGAACAGTAAATCCAAATCAACCCTTCCTTTTGTAAGCTGCCTTGGTCATGGTGTTTCATTTCAGCAACAAAAAGTAAGTAATGCAGGGACTCTGGAAGTGTCCTCATGTTTCCGTGATAGAAAGGCATAATGATGTGACTCAGGATGAGTTCTGTCTCGTGAGGCCACCCGTCCACCAACATCTCCATATACCTGTTCATTCAGGACCCATCTGCCAACGCAGCCACGCTCCTGTCGACCCGGGAACTCAGCCACTCAGCCACATATCCAGTCACCCATCTGTTCATTCAGGAGTCCACGCATGCATTCACTCACTCGCTCACCCACCCATTCAGCAAATTTTCCTAACATATGGAGCCACCGAAGCCCTTCAGCAGCCAAGGCCAGCTGAGCAAGACGAGAAAAGCTGGAGATCACAGGCCCGGAGTGACCAGGACAGCATGGTGCCGGACACATAGCTGGGCATGGTGGTGTGTGCCTACACTGCAAGCATGTAAGTGACAGAGAAAGGGGAATTGACAAGTTCAAGTCTAGCCTGATTTACATAACAAGTTCTAGACCAGCTCCCAAGATATATAATGAGATCTTGTCTCAAAAACCACCACCACCACCACCACCACCACCACCATCACCACCAGTGAGAAACTGGTGAGACCAATAGAACAGAACAGAGTCTAGAAAGGAACCCACACACATATTGTTATCCAAAATCCCCAGAGAAACTACAACAGGCACTGGAGAAAAGATACCCTCTTTGACAGATGGTGCTGGAGACACTACATATCCATAAACAAAAGGCTGGGATTTCACCTCTCTTGCTCACTCTGTGAAAAATGAGCTCAAATGCATCAAGGACTTAAGCTTTATACTGAACTGATGAGCATTTTAGAAGATAATTTAGGGGGGAATGCTTGAAGACACTGGTATAGACAATGATGCTTTAGGAGTCCCCAAAGCATAGAGAAGATGGACAGACAGGAGGCTGGAAAGATGGCTCAGTAGTTAAGAGTATGTACTGCTCTTGTAGAGGACCAGAGTTTGATTCCCAGCATCCATGTCAGGCAATTCAAACTGCCTACACTCCAGCTCCAGGGCATCGGATGCCCTCTTCTGGTCTCCTTCCATAACTGCATCCACAGATGCACACACCTACACATAGATGCACACCCACAAATATAACTTAAAAAAATCTTAAAGATAAACAAATAGGATTAGGTCAAAATGAGAAGCTTTTGTCCAGCAAGGGACAAAAGCCAATTCAACCAAAAAAAGATTAATATCTGGAATATATGAACAGCTCAAGAGAAACTGCACAGCGGAATGCAAATAATCCAGTTATCACTAATGAATGATTCAAACAGAAGCTTCTGAGTTCAGACAGCTAACAGACCAACAAACTAACAGAAGCACACTCAACATCATTAGCTGCCAGAGAAGTGCAAACGGAAACCACACGAAGAACCATCTCACAGGAGTTTGTGTGGCTGAAATGAAGAAGACAAAACATACAGTTTAGGTGTAGTGACCCATGCTTACAATCCGAGGAAACGGAGGCAGGAAGATTTCTGGTTTGGGGCCAGCCTGGGCTACATAGTAAGCCCTACTTCAAAAACAAAACAAGTGGCTGGAGAGATGGTTCAGTGGTTATGAGTGTGTATTATTCTTCCGGAGAACCATGTTTGGCTCCCAGCAACAATAGAAGGCAGCTCACAATCACATTTAACTCCAGTTCCAGGGGATCCATCCCCTCTGGTGTCTGCAGGCGTTCACATACATATGTGGCAGACACACACACACACACAAACGCACCTAGAAATACAAGAAACCTTAAAAGTGGGAGGGCTCAGTGGATAAGGGTGCTTGCCCTCAAGTCCGCCGACTTGAATTTGATCCCTGGATTCTGCATGGTGGAAGGAGAGACCTGACCTCCACACTTACAGCACCAAGTGTGCATCCACAGGTATATACACATACACACAACAGTAAACAAATAAGGACATGTAAAAAATAGTTAAAAATAAAGTGAAATAAAACGGGCCTGTGCTGGGGAGGCTGTGAAGAAAAGGAAACTCTTCTTTAAAAAGATTTATTTTAGCTGGTGGTGGTGGCGCACACCTTTGATCCCAGCACTCGGGAGGCAGAGGCAGGCGGATCTCTGTGAGTTCGAGGCCAGCCTGGTCTACAGAGTGAGTTCCAGGACAGCCAGGGTTACAGCAGAGAAACCCTGTTTTGAAAAGCAACAACAACAAAAAAGATTGATTTTATTTTTATGTATGTGCACGTGGGTGTGTCTGAGCACATGCGTGCTGGTGCCCAAGGAGAAGGCCCCTAGAGCCTGAGTTACAGGGCGTTGTGAGCTGACAGATGTGGGTCCTGGGAACTGAACTTCAGTCCTCTGCAGGAGCAGCAAGGGCTCTTAGCTGCTGAGACATCTCTCCAGCCTCCTGAAAATGGAGTTTTTTTTTATTGGTGGGAAGGTTAGAAACTACAGCTCTTATGGAGAACAGTACAGAGACTTCTCAAAAATCTATATGTGGGCCTATCGGATAACCCACAAATCCCATTTCTGAGAATATAAGAGAAATGAAAGCATATCAGGGAGATGGCAGCACGCCCGTGCTTATTGTGGCCCCGAAAGTGATGGCCAAGATGTGGGTCAACCCAGATGCCCACTGACTGATGAATGAATGAACAATACATGCTGTGAACGAGGGACTACTACTCAGTCACGGAAGGAATGCATCCTGTCATTTGCAGCGAAATGGATGAGTTAGAGGTGATCAGTTTAAGTGAAATAAGCCAGGCACAGCAAGTCGAATGCCCTATGTCCAGTATGTGAAACGGAAAGAAAGCCTACCTGAATGTGGAGTGGTGATCACGAGAGGCTGGGAAGAGTAAGGGAGAGAGGATGGAGGAGATTGGATAACAGGTACCCAAGCTTGGTCAGATAGGAAGAGTAAGGTCTAGTGTTGAATACCATCATGAAGCTACTGCAGTTTAAAGAGCAGAAGGCAAGAGCTCAAAGCCTTAGGACAGAGCAAAGGAGGCGGAGAGGCTAACTACCGAGACTTGATCACCAGCACACTGTGTATTGTATCAACTCACCACATTCCAAATTGAACTTGCAATGTATATGTATAATTAATAATAACCTCCTCCAAACAAAAAGTCAACCAAAGACTTAAAAGTTATAAAAATACTAGAAGACAGCATAGTGGAAATCCTTCATGACATTGAACTGGGGAAGGGCTGTGGCAGCAAATAGAAAATAGACACATGGGGCTGCGGCAAAGCAAATGGCTTCTTTACAGCAAAGGAGATGACAGTCAAGAGACGCCCAGAGAGCAGGAGGAAATTCTTACAAAGCATACTTATGACAAGAGGCTAATATCTAGGATTTATAAGGCTCAAACAAGGCCATAAAAATCCACATAAACATTCTAAAATGTAAAAACAAGCAATAGATCTCAGTAGACATTGTCAAGAGAAGACATACAAATGGCCAACAGGCCATAGGAAACTGCTCACCGCCATTGATTGCTAGGGAAATGCGATTTCGCTCACTCCAGTGACTGTGGCCATTGTAAAAGAGACAACAAGGGTTTCCGAGCGTGCGGGGGGCTGGTGTAATACAGCAGATTGGAAGCTGAATGAGAAAAGAAAAGATTCAAGACAACATTCAAGAACAGATTCCATTACAAAGAGAGACAGGTAGAAGAGCATCAGGAATCACCAAGGATGACAGGACAGCTGAAAGGCCCAGAGAAACAGGAAGGCTGTTGGGAGTAAGAGCAGGTAGCATGGGCTCAGGCTGTAAGCTAGTGGGCCTGATGAACAGAGATTGGCAGTTCCACCTACAGGGCAAGGACGCCATTCTTGAAAGACTCCAGTCAAGTTGGAGGTTTTGGTGAGAATGGTCGGCAGCTGAACGGAGCCCATTTGGTCACTTCTCGTGTCAGAGGGCTGTGCATGGGTACAGCTGGCAGGAGCTTGTTCTAGACTGAGCTACCCCTCGGGTCTGATAACAAGAGACAACCATAAGCCGGGTAGCCTGGTAAACTGCCACAGCCCTAGAGTGGCAGTGGCAAGAGAGCAGAGAGTAAGAAAGGCAACATGAAGACGGACATATGATGGGACGGAGAGATGGCTGAGTGGTTAAGAGCAGTGACTGCTTTTCCGGAGGACTGGGTTTCAACTCCCAGCACCCTCATGGCAGCTCACACCCAGATGTAACTCCAGTTCCAGGGCATCTGACTCTCTTTTCCGGTCTCCATGGGCATTGCCTGTTCATAGTGCCTGGACATACATGCAGGCAAAACAGCCACACACATAAACTAACAGCAGCAGCAGCAGCAGCAGCAGCAGCAGCAGCAGCAGCAGCAGCAGCAGCAGCAGCAGCAGGAGCAGCAATAACAACAAACAAAAACTTCAGATGAAAGAAGCCAGGTAGCAGAGAAAAACCGGACATCCCTTCCCACCCGGACTTCATACGACAAATGCATCATGTATAAGAAAAACCCCAGGCACACAAATGTGGAGGTGTGGGTGCTGTGTGAACGTCCTATAAAGAGTCACACGCCTCCTGACTCAGCACTTACGGACTTTTTTCCCCTCAGTTCACTAGCTTACTCCTGTTCTTAGGAGTGCTTTCCTTTTCTTAATAAATCGTTTCTATTTCTAACTGTGCGTCTCTACTCCAATTTATTGCCCATGGACACGAGAAACTGGTATTCCAACAGATATCCCTGGGACACTTGGGTGCATGCCCTGGGACTCAGATCCATGCTTACTACACAGGAAATATCTGTGAGAGGCAGTGGTGGGCAGGGTTGGGGGGAGCCCTGAGCTGCCTAGATGTTAGACAGCAGGAACTGAGCCTGTGCGGTGACCAGTGGTCAGAAGCCTGGCCCTCAGAGGCTAGGAGATGACCTCACTGCCTAAAGTCAGTAGGTGGCCCCTACATCTACCTCCTGCCACACAGTTTACAGCTGGACTCAGCTCTGAAGCTTCCCCAAGCACTTCTGCTGCCTCACTCCTTCCCTGGGGTGTCTAATGCTCCATGGGTGTTAAAGTGTGGAGCCCAGGCGTGAGCAGATCTCAGCGTCTCCCTGGCTTTCTCTTTCCCTCAGCACAATCAGCGGATGCCCCTTGGCTGGCACATTCACTACTCCAGAGTGAACGTGTGGCGAATCTCTGGCGTGTGGGAGAATCTGTCTTGTCCACAGGCGGCAAAGCTAAGTATGACCCACAGAGGCTCCTAGTGTTAACAGGCCCTGGAGGCCCTACTGCCTGGTGCTTCTGTGGGCAGGGAGTTGGGGGGCAATGCAAATAAAAAAAGAGAGACTGGTCGGGGAGATGATGGTATTTAAGCCCAGGTTTGGGAAAATGGGGTAGGAATGGTCTCATAGAAGAACTTTCTCCATCTGCAAAAGAGGAAAGAACAACTCCGGGAGTGATGGATGAAAGCCCCAGGTTGGGAGAAGTTCTTTGGAAGACTGTAGGGTGGAGACTTGGTGTAGCTTTCTCTTTGAACTTCACCTTCAGGCCACGTCCTTGTTAATACACTCCTCTTGCTTAAAAGATTACTCACCTTGAATTAAAAAAAAAAAAGAAAAATGTGCCAAACAATGGAAAGCGAATAACAGGAAGTGACTGGGAACGGAGGAGGTGGGCAGCAGGGTCCCCTTCCGACGTGCATCGGAGCCCGTCAAAGGAAAGGCTAATCCTTTCTGCTATCATGTGGCTTCCTTTTTATTAATTCATTTATGTTCTCCCTCTGTAACTTTCAGTCTGCTCTGCTACACTGTATACAAAGAAAGAATGTTCTCCAACTAAGGACAGCTCTGGAGAACATCTGACTAGTCTGGGTTTAGTATTAGCCTAAATGCAGTTTGGTTTCTCTTCTCTGAGAGGTGATGGGAATTGAGTTCTCAAGAGTAGACTTCTTGGGAACTAAGAAGATTCCCCAAATAAAGCAGGGAGAGCTATCCAAACCAACAGACCTCGCACTGCAAACCAAGAAACACTAGAAAAGCAAGACAACACAACACCTACAAAAGAGCCTTGGTTTCTGAACACAAGATGTGGAAAGGGTTAAAATGCTAGACAAAGAATTCAAAAGCCTACTCGTAAAAACAACCAATGACTTCGAAGAGGAAAGAAACAAGCCAGTGAGCGACACAGGATAAGTTTAGGGTACAGACAAGGGAGTCGTGCAAGATGAGAGACTGGCAACCCAGATGAGAAATTCAGCAGGGAAACTGAGATTTTTGAAAAACACACTGAAAAGAAATGTTGGAAGCAAAAACACAATTAAATGAAAACGAGTAAAAATATCACCAGTAGATGATGAGATCAGAGAGAAGAAACAATGTCAGGAATGAAGACAGGTTTGAGAAAGTACTGTGTATGTATGTATGTACGTGTGTATCTGTCTGTCTGTCTACCTATCTATGCATCATCTAAAGAATTAAAATTAAAAACTAAGCGTGACAGCAGCTCACGATAACTATTAGACAAGATCAGAGACCCAACTGAAATATTCACGGGGTAGAAAAGGAGCTGAGATAAAATACAAATGATCTGACAGGGGAAATGGGAAAAAGGAGGGGTCCTTGGGGGGGGGGTAAGGAGGATAATACAGAGGAAGATAGGAGTAGGGTGGAAGGGAATAACAGCAGACAGCTGATCTGATGGGGAGAAGGGGAAAACAGGAGCTCCTTTGGGAAGGAGGATAGGAAACGGAGGTTCAACATGGACGGCTAAAGAAGCCGTAAGGAGCCATACAGTTGACTGTTTATCTTCCCCTCGAAAAACCTATAATGCATGTAATTCAGCATATAAATACACATATATAGGTTAAATGAAACTTTCTCATGTGAGCTTATGGCGTTTCCTCCTAACAAAGCATGAGAAGCCTTCTTTTGAATGTCGGCCAGGGTTGTCTAAGAGACTCCCAACACACAGAGCCAGTTTTGATGCCCTTTCTTACCCCTACCCCTAGAGGCAGAAGATAAGTCCCTCTTCCTGAGGACACCATGCGCTTCAGAAACAGAGCCCAGAAGTCCCTGGGCTGAAACCGTCCCGAATGCCTCCTCCCTGAGGTCCAGCTTTCATGGTACCAGAAGGCACCATGAAGCTTCCAAAAGAAGGAGGCAACCAACAGTTCTACCCAGCTATAATGCCTGTGAAACTATCAATGACCAGGATGGAATGCTAACTACAGGGTACAGTAGTGGCATGCACACCTTGGCGGTAGCCAACAGCTCCCTAACTGGACTGGAGATCGTCTCAACAAGAAGGGGCTGTAGATAACCACTGGAAACTTAGAACAGTATTCACTGCTAGTAAAATCATGGTTAGTGGAGGAGAATCTGCATTCACTAATTTACTAAAGCAGCATAATCCCTAACAACAATCGATAGACATTTATCCTTAGACACGCACAGGAAATATAGTCTTTACCCCTCGTCAAAGAAATACCTCTTTGCAACAGACAGAGACCACTACAGAAAACCACAACCAATCCATATGCAGAGCTCCGGAGCCTAGTCCCATTGGATACATCTACAAAACACCGCCACACCTAAGGCTCAGGGAAAGATTGAAAGGCCAGGGGATCGGGGACTTTGCCGTGAGATTGTGTCTCCTAGTAACATCAGAAGCTACACCTGTAAAGTCTCACCAACATGACCGTCCAAATATAAGCTGAACAAGGATGACACAAACAAACAGGCTGAACTGCACAGGGAAAAGCCCACAATGACTCAACCCTACACAGAGATCTACAGGCAACTGAGGAAAGCTGGGAGCAGGCGAGGTGGCCTTCTCCAGGTAAGAGCACACTCTGGCTGCCCGGCGCCAAATGGTCAGCCCTGAAAACACACATGCATACGGACTCAATAGGACTCAATAGGCTACAATTAGGAATATATATGTATATACAAACACGTGCACACAACAACAGTTGGTTAAGAGAAGAGGTCATGAATTTGAAGAAGAGTGGGGGAGGGGGAAAGGGAATGGAGAAACGTAACCAAATTACAATCTCAAAATAAACAACAAAAAGTGTATAAAAAAATCAAAACAAGCATGACCATAACTCACAATAAATACAATAAATATGGGGCTAAACTGAAGAATCTAAGGGGTAGAAAAGGAGCTAAGATAAAAATTAAAGGTGGGGTTGGAGAGATGGCTCAATCAAAATGCCCACCACACCGGCATAAGGACCTGACTTGGGTCCCCAGAACCCATGAAAAAACACAGGTGAATCGGCATGCATTTGGAACCCCAGCACTGACAAAGTGGGGTGTGTGCAGAGACAGGCAGATCCCCGAAGCACATTGGTAAGCCAACTTAGCTGCCTTCTGGCCTCTACATGCATGTGCGCATGCGCGTGCACACACACACACACACACACACACACACACACACACACACATACATACACACACATATACATACACACACACATACACACACACATACACACACACATACACACACACACACATACATACACACACACACACACATACATACACACACACACACACATACATACACACACACACACACACACATACATACATACACACACACACACACACATACACACACACACACACACACATACATACATACACACACACACACACACATACACACACACCAAGGACATAGAAAATCTACTCAATGAAATTATAGCAGAAAAGTCCCAAAATCTAAGGAAGGAAATGGGGACCCGAGCACAAGAGGCATTTAGAACTCCAGGTACGGCCGGAGAAGAACCTCTCCCTGACACACGATAGTGAAAATGTTAAAACTGTAAGACCAGGAAAAAAATTATAAAATCTGCAAAAGAAAAACACCAACTTGCTTACAAAGCCAAACCCAGTAGAATCACATCAGACCTTTCAGAAGAAATCTTAAAAGCCAGCAAAGCATAGAATTATTTATTTCAAGGCCTGAAAGCAATAACTGTCACCCAAGAATGTTATACCCAGCAAAGTTATCTTCTCAAGTTGACAGAAATAAAGGCATTCCGGAAAAGCACAGATTAGAGTAGTTTACGACCTCCAAGCTAAGGGTACAGGAGACACCAGAGAGAAGGAATAAGACAGTTTCATCCGTGCATGGGAAAGAAATTCATGAAAAGACTAAATGAACAAAAGAGACCTAGGACAGAATCAGTATTGCCCAACTCTGTCAGTCAGCAAACTCCCACCCTGAGGAGGACACAGATAGTAACACTGGAGCCCGTAGCCTCTGGGGGGAAACATTCTGCTGTCGTTCTGCTAACTGGTTGTGTTGTCGGACTGCCTTCTAATCCTCATGTTTCTACCCACAGATAGTGCTGTGCCCAGCCTTCCTCAGAGAACCTTCTTACTACGTCATGCGGCAGTGAATGCGGAAACCCATAACTGGCCAGAGGGCAAATAATCGGTGCTAGTGGAGCGCTCAACCCTAAACAAGACAGCTTTCTCACACCCTTCAAGGCTCAGGGAACTGCAGAAGAGGGTGCGGAAAGAATGCAGGAGCTGGGAGATGTGTCTTCCAGTCATGACACAGCCGTTGAACTCATTAACACACTGCCGCTGTGGTTATCTGTGTAAGACCTGCTCAAGATCGGGCCCATCGACCTTTCCTCATGGATAGGAGAGGAACTCATGAGGTCCCATCCACCCTGGTTCCTGGTGGCAGGGGTGGAGAGGGATTATTTTCTTTGGTGGTGTAGCCACTTTGCTCCACTGAATAGCTTCCCACCCATGCTCAGGCGAGTAACTCTTGTTAAGCTCAGTGGGTCACACACACAAAGAAAACCTGAAAGCAGGAGGTGGGGCTTGTTGAGGAGAAGGGTTACAGTGGGAGAGGGAAAGGGGGTACAGGAGGGGAATGGTGAACGGAAATGATTAACTCATCATATGAATGTGTGAAACTGCCAAACAAAAAAGAAATAACAAAGTCACGCCTCCAAAACAAAACAAGAAAAGTTTGAACAAAATGTCAGGAGTCAGAAAATCTCAGCCAACAATAGCCTTACATGTGAATAGTGCTAGCTACTCAAAGGAAAGACACAGACTAGCTGATTGCACTTGAAACACTTAGATCCCACACTTGTTGTCCCAAGCAATGCACTTCGCTGGCAGTGACATCAAAGGGCTGGATGTGAAACGATGGAAATCAATAATTTAAGTAAATAAATAGCAGCTGAAAACAACAGGAATGGACATACACCTATCTGATAAAGCAGACTTCAAGTCATAATTAGTCAAAGAGACAGAAATGCCATTAGATATTAACAAGGGGACACTTTATAGAGAAGAGTAATAGTTGTGAATATATATGCGCCAGATGTTGGGACACCTGATTTGTAAACACTACTGGACATAAATAGGCAAGTCCAAAAGCAATAATAGTAGAAGACTTCAATTCTCTGCTCATCAATAGATAGATCAATTCAGATAAAAAAATAAAGACGCTACAGAATTAAACATCACCACATGTAAAATGGACTAATCAGACATTTCTACAAAATCTTGCATAATGGCTACAGATTACACATTATTCTCAGAAGCCCATGAGATATTCTCTAAAACATATCACATTTTATGCCTTAAAAGAAGTCTAACAAATGAAGAAAAAAAACCAAAAATAGCTTCTTACATCTTATCTGATTGCGGTGGAATGAAACTAGAGAACAGTAGCAAGAGAAACCACAGAAGCTATGGAAATATATGGAGTTCGAGCAATATATTCTTGAAGGATTAATGGATCACTGAAGAAATTAGGGAGGAGGTTAAAAGAAATCCTAACATCAAATGGAATGAAAGTAAAACTTACAAAAACCTTTGGGATACAGCAAAAGTAGTTCTAAGAGGAAGGGTTATGGCTGTGAGCACCTACGTTAACACAGCAGAGACATGAAAGGATGAAGTGACTCAAGATCTTAGAAACGCAGGAACAAGCGAACACTGGGAGTCAGTAGATGGAAAGAAAAAAGGACAGAAACCAAAGGAAGGAGACAAAAAACTCTGCAAAATATCGATGAAAAAAAAAAAAAGCCGATTGAAAAAGAATATGATTGGCAGGTCCTAGTTGAACTAACCCAAAGAAAGAGAAGACCTAAATTTATGACATTATCAATAAAAAGGAGACATTAAAACAGACAGCAACGAAATCCAGAAGTTCTTAGAGAATGCTTTGAAAGTTTGTATTCCAATAAATTGGAGTCTTTAAAAGAAGTGGATAAATTCCTACACGCGTCAGACCTACCAAAACGAAAACAAGAGGGTATAAACAATTTAAACGGATCTGTGATGAACAAATAGGACTGGAGCATAAACACGAGTCTCCCAAAGAGAAGCCCAAGAGCAGGCAGGTCCACGCTGAAGTCTGTCCAGTGTGTAAAGCAGAGCTCACGTCAGTGTCTCAAGCTACGCCCTCAAATGGAAAGGGAAGGGAACACAGTCAATGTCGTCCTGTAAGGCCACGATTGTCTTGATATCAAATTGAATTCAGTGGCACACTAAAAGCGACCATATGCGATGATCACGTTGGTTTTATTTCAGGTATGCAAGGATGGTTCAACGCATGCAAATCAACAAATGTAACACAACACAAATATAATATATAGCATTGATATAATAAAGCCATCTATGACAAAACTCTACCCAAACTAAATACAGAAAGGCTGAAGGCAATTTCTTTAAAACCAGAATCTCTACTCCCTCCACTCTCAAGGTAGTGACTGGAGACTCAGCTCGAGCTATGGATTAGTCACTCTTCTGTCCCTGTGTTAAAATACCAACTAAGGCAGCATAGAGAAGACGGGCTTTATATTTGGGCTTAAGCCTCCAGAGGGATAACTGTCAATCATGGTGGGAGGCGTAGCAGTAGGCAGGTGAGCAGGTGAGTATCTGAGACCTTCACAATAGACCTGAAGTAGAGAACAAACCATAAGTAGGACGGAGCTCTACGCTCTCCCACAGCTGCATGCCTTCTCCAGCAAGGATGCGCCTCCCCAAACAGGGCCATGAATGGGGGACCAAGTTTTCAAATACGAGAACCTACTATTTCTATGATTTCTTATTGAAACCAACACAGGGTAAAAGCAGGAAAGGAGGAAATTGATGTGTTCTTATCTGTAGACACTGTGATCCTGTCTTTAAAACACCCAAAGGACTCCACTAAGAAGCATGTGGATCTACTAACTTTGAGCAAAGTACCAAAGAGGGGAAAAATCAACGTGAGACTGACTCTGTGTTCTACATACTTTTAACAAGAGTGACGAAGGTATCAGGGGAGAGCAATCTCATTCACAAAAGCTCCAACAAGCGAACCAGCCAACAAACCACCCCTGGAATGAACCTGGCCAAGGAGGTGAAAACATGTACAATACAATCTTGAAACACCGAATGGAAACATTGAAAGGGGCGTTAGAAGGTGGAAAGTCCTTCCATGACCGCGGGTTGGCAGAATTAATATTATCAAGACGCCTTTAATAGTTTCTTTAATTCATTCTTCTGACCAAATAACCCTAGGAGAAGCAACTTAAGAAAGGAAGGGTTTATTCTGGTTCCTGATCGGAGGGTACTGTCCTTGGCGAGTGTCGGGGGGTACGGTATAGGAGCATGGAGTAGCTGGTCAAGTTGCAGGTGCAGTCGAGGAGGAAGCAATGAATGTCAGGGCTCACGCTTTCTCCTTGATGCAAAACACACCTCTCACATCAAAGAGGATAAGAGAGAGTTTATTCCGGAGCCACACCTGATCATGGCCCAGGGACACAGATTTAGGCCACCCTAAATTACATGCGCCAACGTGGTAACAGTTTAGTGAACTTTGTATAGTGAGAGAACAGGAAGGTGGTGAAGCCAGGTGCTTTTCAAATACATGGGTGGAAACGTAAGGCAGACGGGTTATGGCTGTTACTGTCCTGAGATGCTGTCTGGAGTGTTTCATTGGCTGGGAGCAAGGGGTCTGTTTCTACAGTATAAGTCATTTACTGAAGGTCACAAACACTTTAGGTCACATACGGAGGAGAGCAATACATGTCTGCCAGAAAAGCTAAAGACGTCCCACCGTAACTTGGCCGTTACTACCTTTCTAATTGACTGAATCGTTCACCAGCTCTGCAGAAGGTTCAGTGGATGATGAGGTTTCTTTCAGGAAATTTCCTTCACAGTTCCCCCAACGACCAAGCATCATATCGGTGCACAAAGAACCCAGATATTAATTTTGCCTCACTGCTGGGGATGCCCATTCCTAGGGTCTGATATAGATGAGCCTGAGTCGCAGGCTGAGAAAAGACTTTCTGGATCATATCATTAAGATCCACTAGCCATTGTTTTAATTATCTGTATTTGACCTAACATGTGACAATGATAGGAATTATACACCGAAAATTAAAATGATCAAACACACTGTCTGGCCTGGCAAGGGCGAGGGGGTCTAGGTGAGGGAAGCAGATGAGTTAAAAATATATATTTAAAACTACGTTGACTACGTATTTACCCCCGTGTTTATAGTTATTTGTACCCTGTGAACTATTTTATTTACTTTTGGAGTATTTCCACAAATCTAGTATCGTCTAATTTTCCCCTTTGGCCATGGCCTTAGGATTATAACCTTATTTGGAGTGGCTAGCTTTAATTCTTAGGAAAGATTGGTTTTTAATACCTAAATTATCATAAGTCTTTTTTTTCGAGACAGGGCTTCTCTGTTGTAACTCTGGCTGTCCTGGAACTCCGTCTGTAGACCAGGGGGGCCTCGAACTCACAGAGATCCACCTGCCTCTGCCTCCCAAGTGCTGGGATTAAAGGAGCGCACCACCACCGCCTGGCTAATTATCGTAAGTCTTATTTGGATACTGACTTGATCTGTTTCATTATTTTGGTATTGTACCAGATTTTAGGTGGAGGAGCCAGTGAATAGCTATCTTACAGAAGACACTGGCTAGCAGCACGGTACTCTTTTTCTTTTCTTTCCTCTTAATGTGCACAAGTGTTTTGTCTACATGTGTGTCTGTGTACCACGTGTGTCTCTGGTGCCCAAGGAGGCCAGAAGAAGGTGTTAGATCCCTTCGAACTGGAGTTACAGATGGCTGTGAGGGCTGCGTAGGTGCTGGGAATTAAACCTGTGTCTTCCAAAAGAGCAGCCAGACTCTTAACTGCTGAGCCATCTCTCCAGCCCCAACATAATATTCTTAAAAAATATTCTTTTGACCTGGATTGTCTTTTCCCCGTCTACCCACAATTATCATTAGTAACAGGGATAGAAACAGGAGGTCAGATCTGTTAAAAATTAGAATTTTATATTCCTTGTAGGAATAATCAAATCTTATGTCTTAAATGAGATTTATTTGATCTTTTTTTATGTGTTCATGCGTGTGCCTGTGTGTATATGCCACACGTGTCATATTTATGCCCAAGGAGGCTGGAAGAGGGCATCAGATCTTGCAAAGCTGGAGATACCAGTGGTTGTGAGTCGCTACATAGGTTTTGGGGTTTAAACCCGGGTCCCTTGGAAGAGCAGCCAGTGCTCTTAACCACCGAACCGTCTCTCTCTAGTCCCCAAATTTAATTTCTTATTTTTTTGTGGTTAGAAATGGAAACAGGATTCTTGTGGTGCTGCCCATTTCCTTTTCAGGAAATGCAAATATTGTTAAATTAATTTAAATATACCAGCTAGCTATACTATAGGATGTCTTAATATTCATTTAATTAAGAAACAGTGTGTCTTAAGGTACAAAATATCATGGTTTTTGTTATTTTTAGAGATCGATGTCTTTTGTATAATTTAGATAGAAACAGTTAACTCTTGGTAATCTCCAGCTAGAAAAAAGTTTCTTTGGCTGTAATATTTTGGATTTAAAATGTAGGGACCCCCAAATGGGGTTTCTTTTGGAAGATTAAAAGTAGTTTTTGTCAATTTAAAATTTAGATTTAAAAATTCAAATTCTACTAAAAAATGAGAACTTTATTTTTACAAGGATAGTGAAAAGAGTTGAATGTTTTAAAGCTGAAAATGAGATTTGAACAACGTAGGGGCGCTGGGTCGGTGACCAGCTGCCACAAAATCATGATTAATGAATGGACGTGATGCAACTTCACTGAAGCCGTGTTTGACATTATCACTTAGTATTATGTGAAGCGAAATGTTAACTATCACAAACAATTAAAAATACCTAAAGGCAAAAGGATTTTAGGGCTGGAGAGATGGCTCAGTGGTTAAGAGCGCTGGCTGCTCTTGCAGAGGACCTGGGTTCAGTTCCCAACATCTACATAGTGGCTGATAACTGTCTGTAATTCCAGCTCCAGGCAGCTGGATTCCCTTTTCTGACCTCCACAGGCGTCCTCATGATGCACAGATATACATGCAGGCAAAACACTCAGACACATAAAACAAATTAAATAAATCTAAAAAATACGGTTTTGAAGAGGCTTTAAGAAACATAAGAAGTAGGAGAAATGTTTAGTTACTTGGGACCCTTGACTGTCAAGGGAGTTGAATATAAGCAGCACGCAGGGAGTTTGACGTCCACGTGGGTGTGTTCTCGATGAAGTTGGCACGTGTTTGATGTGAGAATGTGAATCTAGAAAAGCTCATTTCCCGAGTTTTGCACTTAGTGGTAGGTTAGAAGCACCTGCTGGTCTTCCTCAAGGCAGGGTGGAATTTTTGATCTGATGTCTTTTATTCTCTCAGTTGATGAAATCGTCTGCTTCTTTTTTAATCTTTTGAGGAAGACTCTGTGACTAATTCTGAATTTTTGATTATTATCTTTAAAGCCATTTGTAATAGTATGTTTTTTTTTCCTTTAATAGAGACGGCTTGTGTCAATTTCGCTTAATTCTTTTAGAGGAAGCCAAAGACTTAGTTTGTAAGGAGATAGTAGAGGTTTTAAACAAAGGGATGAATCTTTGGAGAAAGCCAAAGCTTTAGTTAATTTTGACAATCTTTTGTGTTATTGTTTATCAAATAGGCCAAATTTCAATTGCTCGTTAAAATCAATTTCAAGATCACTATGTAATTTAGCAGGAAAGTCCCAAATATGAATATTCCCCTGCCCCTTTCTTTCTGAGACAGGGTTTCTCTGTGTAGCTTGGCTGTCCTGGAACTCGCTTTGTAGACCAGGCTGGCCTTGAACTCACAGAAACTCTTTTGCCTCTGCCTCCCGCATGTTGGATTAAAGGTGTGTGTCACCACTGCCTGGAGAATAATTCCTTTTTTAAACAAAGATTCATTTTGGGGGGCTGGAGAGATGACTCAGCTGTTAAGAGCATGTGCTGCTCTCCCAGTTGACCCAGGTTCAATTCCCAGAACCCACATGCCAGCTCACAACTGTCCAGCTCCAGGAGATCTGATATCCTCACACTGATACACATGTAGGCAAAAGACCAGTGCACATAAAATAAAAATGAATCATTAAAAAAAGGCTTAATTGCTAAATGGGAAAACAAACAATAGCATGATTTAAAAAATAGATTTATTTTTAATGATGTGTGTGTGTGTGTGTGTATGTGTGTATTGGGAGTGCACAGGTGTGCAGGTGTGTAGATGTGGGAGGCCAGAGAGGTGTCTGATCCCCTGGAGCTGGAGTTGTGAGCCACTGGACATGGGTGTTGGGAACCAAACCCAGTTATTTGAAAGAGAAATACATAATCTTAACCCCGGAGCTATCTCTCCAGCCCTAGGAATACTTGCTTAAGGAGAAGTTTTCCTACTGTTGAGGTACTGGTTACCTCACAAGCAAAGAGTTTGTCCAGTGGGAAAAGATTAAACATACAAAAATAGAGTCTTGGGGCTAGAGAAGTGGCTAGTCAGGTGAGAGCACTGGCTGCTCTTCCAGAGGATCCAGGTTCGGTCCCCAGCACCCACACATAGGCTCACAACTGTCTGTAACTTCATTTTAAGGGAATCTGACACCCATTTTTGACCTCCAAGGGCACCAGGCACACAAGCGGTGCACAGACATACCTGCAGGCGAAAGACCCATACGTATGACATAAAGATAATTTAAAAAATATTCAAAATATCTAATCATAGGGGGTTTGATTTGTATCCACAGGTGTCAGGGACTACCTTGTAGAAATAGAAATAGAACATGTGCATTCCAATTTTGCAAAAGATTTTTAAAAACTTGAAAGATCCAGGACTGTTAGCCATCTCTACTTGCTTCCCTAATACAGTCACACTGATTAATTACGTTCTTTGTCCTTCATTATTCTGTGCCTTTGTGACCCTGGACATATAACTTAGTTTGCTTAGCTTGTCGGGGCAGTGAGACTTGGGGCTTTTCTTCCTTAAAACCCTAGTTTCACTTGAGCCAAAGGAAGCTGGGTCAATTTAACAACTTTAGTTTACATAAGCTCTCAGAAGTCAATTTGGTACAAGTAAATTATACAAAAAATAAGCCCAAATAGACTGAGCATACTGATGTAATCAAACACGAAGACGGACTTAGGGAAACCAAGATTTTTGTAACTCTCATTTATATTTAACATTTTTTTCAGTTCTTTATTTTTAATTAAAAATTTTATTTGTATGTGTGTAGGTGTTGCCTGAGTATTTGTGTACCATGTGCCCACAGAAGCCAGAAGAGGGTGTCAGATCTCCTGAGAATGGAGTTACAGATGGCTGTGAGCGCCCATGTGGGTGCTGGGAACCGAACCCGGGTCCTCTGGAAGAGCAGCCAGTGGTCCTAGCCTCTGAGTCATCGCTCCAGTCCCAAAGACACGGCTCTTAACAAGAGTAGAGCAGCAGATGCTTTGTTAAAACACAATCTAACCTGACTACAGACCAGGCTTTGAGAAGGCTAATCAGGCACTGGCGACTTGGTTTCAAATGTCTTTTTTCTTTTGAGTTTAAGTTAGGGTAAGAACTTTGAAAACTTAATTTCAGTGAGCCAGAGCTATATAGTGAGACCTTGTCTCAAAAAAAGACCCCAAAAAATTAGATTTTGAATGCTACTTTATTTGAGATTACATCTTTCACAATCCCCGCGTGGAAAGGAAAGAACACAAAGATCTCTGACAAACATACAAAACTCTCATATTTAACTATTTTGTATTAAGAAAATTGCCAGAAAGAGATTATTTGATTTTGATGTTACCCATGACTGTTACACAGATAAAATAAAATGTATATTTATTATTTATGCATATTCGTTTTTATGTATCTTATTTATATCCCTTTATAATTTAGAACTGGAATACAACACTGGATTTCATAGCCTAATGGAACTTTTATTTCGTGACTCCAATGAATGCTGTTTTACATAAACACATGGCGTTTTAAGGCTTCTGTGAAGCACTTAATACACCCAAAGATATAATTTGAATAGATTTAAGAAGTTTAGAGTTCTTTTTTACATAAACAAATGGCATTTTAAGGTTTTATGAAACACTTAATAGACCTTAACTTACCGTTTGAATAGATTTGAGCATGTTTTAGAGTGCCCAAGTTCACAGAGCAGTGCGTATTTATCAGACCTTTTAATATATCATCCCAGCACTCATATTCATAAATATGCTCATGTGAATTTTACTGGACATGTAAAAATATAAAAATAACAAAAATGAATGAAAAAAAAAAACCAAACAAACCATGAAGTGGCCACAAACTTGTTATATAGTTCTTTGTTCTACTTTATTTGTAAGAGTGTTTCACCTGCACGTGTGTAAGTGCACCAGGGAATGTGTGTGCAATGTGTGCGATGCCTGGGGAATCGAGAGGGTGCTGGATCTCCCAGAACTGGAGTTACAGAAGGTGGTAAATTACCATGTGTGTGTTGGGAACCGAACCCAGGTCCTCTGAAAGAACAGTTCAGTATTCTAAACCTCTGAACCACCTCTTGTTAAGAGATAAATAGCAGAGAAAGCCAGGCATCGGTGGCGCATGCCTTTAATCCCAGCATTAGGGAGACAGAGGCAGGCGGATCTCTGTGTGTGTGTGTGTGTGTGTGAGAGAGAGAGAGGGGGGGGGGAAGAGAGAGCGAGGTGGGGAGAGAGAAATAGCAGAGGAAGGGGCCCTAAATGATGAAAACATCTTTCTTAATACTACTTTAGACTTCAAATTTTATTCCTTTAGTTTACGGTGATAATGTAATATTTCACATGCTTGCTTATGTATCTAAAAGAAAAAGAGAGGGAAAGGAACCAAGGGAGCATAAATTCTCGGGTCGGGCATCGTCTACTGTTCCCTGTCAGTCTGGGACACTCTCTTTCCTGGTAACGTCAGCCTATCTCTTACTTTGTTCCAGGCAGCAGAGGCCCCCCCATTTGCCCCCCACTTGTCCCCCATTTGGCCACTATCAGGTTTAAGTGGATACGTTTTTCTCTAGCTTCTATCTTAAAGCGACCAACAATCTTTTTATTCAGTGCAGAATTTTGCTGTGTTAGGAGATTAAGAAGGAAGAGGCATGGTTAGAGAAAGAGATGAGGGTGGGGGTTAGTCTCAGGATTTATCTTTAGTTCTGATAGAGCCTCTAATTAATTTCTTCTTTATTTGCAATAGTCCTTTTAACTCACAAGTAGTCTTTAGAGCTCTTAGCGGTTTTTGTAAAGGACCTATTTTATCATTTCACTTTTAGATGATTTTAAATCCCAATTAAAGCAGGCTGCTTGTTTGTGATTTAAAAATTTTTATTGCCTAGGACTTTTAGTTAAGCATGCAAAATAAACCAATTTGGAGATAATAAATGTTGCCCATTGAGGGAAACTAAAGTCAACTTATCTTTAGTTAGAGTTTCCCATTCTGTAAATTCTTGCAAGTTGCATTAGCACACTAACCATAAAACCAGCCACAGTGTCCAATATCTATTTGTTTTTCTCCAGACATTGCCTCCTTAAATTAGGCAGGGGAGGCATGTCCAGAGGAATAAGAGAGCCTGCCAGCAACTGTAGCAAACCAACTGCCAACAAAGGTCTGAATGCAAGCAAACAAACAAACAAACAACAAACAGTTTGAGTGTCAGGAACCAACATGCTTTCAAAACAAACAGTAAAGATACTTCAGACCAAATGCTTTGAGCTTAAACCTCAGTGAGGCATCTGCCAAACAGCCCAACGACCAGCTCAGAAGAAATAACGAATGGCTCCAGCGAGGACTGGAAAGAACTCACTAGAATCCACTGGAGTAGATCACCCCTGCGGAGGGCTGGGACGCAGAACCCATGCTGCAGGTTTGCCCTGCCCATCCGGGTAACTCATTCTGCGAAAAGTGGATCATTCTTGGAGCACCATATTCTGGCACCATAACCGTTTATATAAAGACCAACTCTCACCTCTGCAGCCAGATATGAGTGACTGTGGCCCGGAAAACACAGTCTTTCCTCCAGATTCCACGTTCCCATGTAGAAGCAGTTTCATAAAGCTTTCATTGCAAGAGAACATAGAAAGTCATAAATCAAGGCATTTAAAAAATACTTGGGAGGAAACATCAGTTAGTCAGGTTATAGCAAAGCAGGGACAGGCCTGGGGTGCTGACGGACAGCTTTCTTACCTCTTTTATTGTTCGGGAACCAGGGGGTCTGTCCCATTTCCCAGTGGATATACCTAATAGTCACAGAGATGCTGGATTACTAACAAGGAGGACAATAAATGGCTGTTAAGGGAACTAAAGATGTCCCAAGGTAATTTGGTTCTGGACTTGCAACATTCCAACCTCTCTACACCACTGAAGTTACAATCAGTTAATCAGCCTTGTACAAGGCACACGATTCAGCAGAAGGTGCAATTCTTTTCAGGAACTTTACTTCATATATGTATGTGTGTGTATATATATGAACATGTATATGTGTGTGTGTATATATATATATATATATATATATATATATATATGTATGTATATGATTACTTGCTGAGGATGGGACCCAGGACCTTACATTTTCTAGGCAAGTGCTCTACCGCTGGGCTAAATCTCCACACCAGAAGATGGCTACATGATCCAAGGTGATCTACAGATTTAGTACAGTGTCTACCAAAACTTTGATGATATTATTTCCAGATCTAGAAGAAAATACTAAAACCCACGTGGAAGCACAAAAGACCCTGGGTAGCCAAAGTGATTGTAAGTAGAAAGAGCCATGTCAGAGGTACCACAGTGTCTGTAACAAAAGCACTGTGTACTGGCCTAGAAACAGACACGAGACCAGGGGACACAACGGACCCGGAAGCAGGCCCACACAGCTGCATCAACCTGCCTTTTGACAACTGTGCCAAACACGACATTGAAGAAAAGAGCCTCTTCAACAAATGGTGTGGAGAACGCTGGATATTCACACACAGAAGAATGGAATGAACTCTTCTCTCTCGCCTTGTACAGAAATCAATTCAGAATGGATCAAAGTGGAAAGCGGGGAGAAGCCACTTGAAGACAGAGACACGGTCAAAGACTTTCTGGTTATAACTCAAATAGCTCAGGAAACAATAGTGAGAGCTGACAAAAGCTATTGTGTCCGACGACAAAGCTCCTGTGCAGCGAAGGAAATGATAGCTGGAGTGGAGAGACGCTTGTGGAATGGGAGGAAATCCACGCCAGCTGTGTGTGTGATAAGTTATAATATGTTAAGGTCCCTCCAAATCCACCAGCAAACCCCACAAGCAATCCAATCAATAAATGGGCAAATGGATCGAACCGACGGTTCTCTAAAGAACACGTACAAATGGCCAATAAACATATGGGGAAAAACTGACACGCTTTCTTATCACCCGTCCTCCATCACAGAAGCCTCTGGGACAGCTCTCTAGACTATGGACTTGCAGGTCCATGAGGGGTTGTATCCTGGGTGATGAAACTCTGTTAGCTTGCTAGGTTGGGTGTAAGGAGGCCTGTGCCAAGCCAGGCCCCATCTGTGGTCAGAGGCTCCCAGGCCTGGCCTCTCTTCTTCAAGTCTCCCATCCCTAGGGTGCAAAGGGCCCAGAGTACCCTGTCTCCTGTTTGTGCCCCCCTTTGAAGGCAACCATCCTGGGGCCTGCTCTGAAGTGCAGAACACAGAGACAGAAGCTTACCCCTCAGTGCAAGGCAGCTCACCCTGGGGCTCTGTCTCTGAGGTCCCTATCTAGTATTCCCAAGGGTGTTTGGGATGTGAGTTCAGACTGGGACCCACCTTGACTTTGTTTGTACCAGAGTGCCAAGATCCGGGTACTGTAAAACCTGAAGGAGACATTCCGTGGGAGGAATACACCTGGGAGGCAGGCCAACGTGGCACGGAGCCTTAACAGTGTGGCCCGGGCCATGTCCTCCCTAGGGAAAACCCTATCCTGGCTTTTTATCTACCCCCCTCCCCAAACTGTACCTTTGCCCCTGAGCTCCTGGTAGTGGCTCCCATCTCCCCAGGTACTCTAAACTCTGATTCAGGCTTGTAGTCCGTCACCCTCATTTTAGCTTCTTTAGAAAGATGTCCTTGTCCCCCAAACTGACCTCAGTATCAACATCTCCAGTGACTTTTGATGACAGAAGTTGATAGGATGTCTACCTGGGACATGGGGTAGCCTTGTGACCACTTGGTTCAAGTTAAGAGTGCTCTACAGGCCCCGGGGTCTGTTGCCTCTCACAATTGAGTCTACTTGTGTATGGAGAGCAGATGGAGGCCTGTCTCTCCAGGCACCCTGCCTCCTCTGCAAGCCCGGCATAGGGCCGAGGAAATACTCTCTTCGGGGAGTGGGTACAGTCCTGAGTGGGTGTGTGCTGCTGATATGAGCATGTCCTTGTCAAGAATCCCAGGCACGGGGTGACAAAGCTGTTCTGCGTTTGGATGCTCACAGTGTGTATAGGAAGTATCAGATGCAGCCTCCTCCTCTGGGATGTTCACAGCCTGAGACTGCTCCCCTATAGGAGACTCCTAAGGAGATCAGCTAGACCTGCCTCCTTGACTCAGATGTATATAGCAAACTCTCCGAGTTTCCAGGCTGCCTGGGCATCTCCATCAGAGAGCACAACCCTATCCCAGCTGCTCTGCACACGTGTCTGTGTGTCTGTCCTTTCTTCAACCCCTCGTCTCCCCAGTCCGATCAGCCTCAGAGTTGTTCAGGTCACGGCAGCTCTCTCTCCACCCCACTGCCTTCTGGCTTCTCCACCTAACAGCAAGGGTGACACCCTTGGGCCCCTCAGCCCATGATCTCTGTCTGTTGCTGTGTACACTAGACTCAAAAGCAAGGTGAGAACTCTTTGTCAGGCTGTCCTCTTCTCTCCATGTGTCTTGGATGTGTTTACAGAGATGGAGAGCAAGGGCCTCAAGCTCCCTCTGTCCATTGTGCTCCAGGAGTCAAGGAGTGCTCCCTCAGTCTATTGAACTCCAGGAGTCAGGGAGTGCTCCCTCTGCCCATTGAACTCTAGAAGTCAAGGATGTTCCCTCTGCTCATTGAACTCCAGGAGTCAGGGAGTGTTCCCTCTGTCCGTTGTGCTCCAGGAGTCAAGAAGTGCTCCCTCAGTCTATTGAACTCCAGGAGTCAAGGAGTGTTCCCTCTGTCCATTGTGCTTCGGGAGTCAAAGAGACTTGTCCCTGCTGGTTTATTCTGCCCTGGAGTTTCCTGTTGGGACCAAGGTCCAGCCTCTAGCAGACCACAGCCTCTGCACCTTCCTCTTCTGGTTTAGTCTATAAGAAGTTCCTGCCAGGTGACCAAACATGACAACTGCAAAGACACAGGTTTATGTTTTCCTCTCAAGTCTCCTGTCTTTTATATGTTTCTTTCCTAATGAGAACATTGGGACATCCAGTCTAATGTAGAGTGGACACCTCTGCCATGTGTCCATTCTTAAAGGATCAAGGTCAGTAATTCAGTCTGGGTCTGATGTCAGAACAGCATTTTCAGAAATGACCCTTGTTGAGCTGAGGAACACTACTTTTATTCTTAATCAGTTCTTTTAAAGGTTTATTTTATTTCTATGTGTGTATGTTTGTCTGTGCGTCTATGTGTACATGTGTATGGGTGCCTGTGGAAGCCAGAGGAAGGTGTCAGAGCTGGAGTTTCAGGCAGTTGTGAGTTGTCTACTGTGGGTGCTGGGATTTAAAGACAGGTCCTCTGGGAGAGCAGTGACTGCTCTGTCTGGGTAAGTTTTGTCGTCAACTTGATAGAGTAGCCTGGGAAGATGGAACCTCTATGGAAGGATTGCCTCAATCAGACTGTCCTGTGGCCACATCTGTGAGAGATTCTCTTGACTGATGATAGCTGTGAGAGGGCCCAGCCCACTGTGGGTGGCACCATCCCTAGCCAGGTAGGTCTGGGCTGTGTATGAAAACTAACTGAACATGGTCCAGGAAGAAATCCAGTATGCAGCACTTCTCCACGGCTTCTGCTTCAGTTTCTGCTTTCAGTTCTGTCCCTGACTTCCCTCAGTGACGGATTATGACCTGGAAGTGTATGCCAAATAAATTCTCTCCTCCCGTAAGTTGTGTGGTCATGGTGCTTAACCCAACAACAAGAAGCCAATGAGAACATGTTCGTGACAGCAGAACCCCATCTCCGGCCTCGTCCCCGTTTTTTGAGAGTATCAGAGAAGGGTGTCGAAATGATCTTGTTTTACATTTCCCCTTCTTAAAAAATGCGGAAGATGTTTTAGATCTTTGTGTTATGTTCTTGTGTGTGTGTGTTATGCATGTGTGTATATTTGTGTTTTTGTGTATGTGTAGGTATGTATGCACATGTGTACGTGAACATGGGGAGGCCAAGGGTGAGGCTGGGAGTCACTGATGGCTGTACTCAGTGAAGCAGGGGCTGGTAACCAAATTCAGCGCCATTTTTCCTCTCTCTCCTCACAGCAGGTTGATTTTCCAGATCTGTCAGTGTCGCTGCATCTCTCCAAACACCTTTAATTTTTAAGGTTTTCCCCATGGGACCTGATGCGAGAATAGCTTCTCTGGGTCCACAAGTGCATGAGGAACCGGAATTGACTGGAGTGGAGCTGGCATAGGAGGCGGCAGGAACCCTGTCCTGCTCTGCCCCAGCACCATTTTGAGTCACCCCGAGTCCACATTTTTAAGGAAACTCATCTCAAGTGACCATAAGTTGAGCTGAAAGATTCAATAAATTTAGAAGGACTGAAACCAAACACAGCATCTAACAACCAATTAAACCCACTAACAATATTATATGTAAGAAAACCCCAAATATTTTTATATTAAACAAAATACTTCTAAAAAATTCAATGTATCGGTGAAGTCACAAGGCCTGGAGCTAGAGTCTCTGCGGTGACAGATACGGGAGGCTGGGGCCATTGCCGGACCCACCTTGCCCCGTTGCTGTCCACTAGGCTGGGCACTCAGCCGGAGGCTTGGAGCACATAAGCTGGGAGGGGGGCTAAGATGGCAGAATGGAGCAGCATGAATGGCAGAGACACACTGAGCTGGAGACAGTGGACGTGGAAGAAGCAGCGTGTCGTTGCCGAGTGAGGTCAGTCCTCCGGCTGCCTGGTGGCGTGGGCCATAGACAGGCCCTCCTTGCCCTGTTGCTGCCCACTTGGGGGCCACAGACAAGCCCTCGTTGCCCGGTGGATGCCCACTTGGCCAGTGATGCCGCTCAGCCCACAGAGCCAACCACAGGAGAGAAGACGAAGATGATGGGGAACAGAGCGGTGATCGTGGCGGGGAGAGACAGAGCTGGAGATGCAGAGGCAGCGGTGACAGGTATGGGAGAACCGCTAAGGTGACTAAGGGTCCTTGTTGAGTGGGGCCAGTCCTCAAGCGGCGGGGAGGTATGGCCCACCACTGGGTCCGCCTTGCCCCTTAGATGCCTGCCAGGCTGGTGCTCCCGGGGGCCCTCTGCATAAAGCTGCCACAGTGCTTGCATTGCTCGCCCTGCTGAGGGGAGGAGAGCACTGGATTCCCCGAGGGCTACGAGCAGGACCATCAGGAAGGTGCCATGGTATGGAGTGGTCAGCAGCTCCCGCAGATCCTGCCCCCGTCACATCGCCCAACCACAGGATTACCCTGATTCTGAGCAATAACAAGATACAGGAGCTGAAGAATGTTTCATTACCTGGGTTAAATCTCAAAAGACTACTGTGATCAGTACTATGGCCAGAAATCATATTGATGTCTGTGATCTGTGCTTCAGCCGGAGGTCATGTTGATGACCGTGATCTGTTCTGCCACCTGAAACCATGTCAATGTTCATGACCTGTGCTGCTGTGGGAAACCATGCTCCTGCCATGAAGATTGGACTTGTTTGTTTGTTGTTTATTGTCGTTTTGGAGGGCACAGAGGTGGGAGGGTGGACCTCGGAGGAATAGGAAGTGGGAGTGATCGAGATACATTGCATGAAATTCTCAAGGAAAAAAAATTATGTTAAAAAAATGTGGACTCATACTGGGAAGTGGTAGCACACGCCTTTAATCCCAGCACTTGGGAGGCAGAGGCAGGCAGATCTCTGTTTGAGGCCAGCCTGGTCTACAAAGTGAGTTCCAGGACAGCCAGAGTTACAACAGAGAAATCTTGTCTCAAAAAAAAAAAAAAAAAAAAAAAAAAGTGTACTCTCATTGCCGGGAGTATAGTCTATGAATAGTAGCTAGGTCACAGCGGTTGGTAATATTGTTCATATCAGTTATATCATCAATTACTGAGCGAGTGGAGTTGAACTCCCTAACAATAGTTCAAGACTCATATATTTCCCCTCTAACCTGTCAGCGTTTGCTCCTTGTATAGTGAAATTTTGCTATAATATGAACACAGGCTTGTGCTTGCTATATCTTCCTGATGAACTGACCCCTTTATCTTTATGAAGCGGGCTGAATAGGCATTAATAAAATCCTGAGCCTTGAAGTTTCTTTATCTGATACTTGTAAGAGTACAACCCTGGCTTTATAAAAGAATTATTTCTTTCACTTTACCCTCACCTAAAAAAAATTATTCTTATATGTGTGAGTGCTTCGCCTGCATGTAGGTCTGTGTACCATGTGCGTGCCTGGTGCCCAGGGTGGCCAGAAGAGGGCATTAGATCTCCTGGAACTGGAGTTCAGGTGGTCATGACATGAGTCTGGCCGTGGAACCCAGGCCCTCTGAGAGCAGCCGAGTGCTCTTAGCTACTGAACCATCTCCCCGTTCCCAGTCCTCAGTTTTTAAGGATGTCGACTGTGGAGGCTTTAGTCTGTGCTGGGTTGGCTCTGAACATCTGCTTTTTAATTGTCTGTCTGTGTGTCTCACTTGCTTTCTGATCTGACCCTCTGGCTTGGGGGGTTCTCTTTCTGCTTTCTTCCGGATGAGAGGGATGTGTTTTAGGGGTTTGCTTCAACTTATCTGTGCATTTTAGCCATTTCTTCTCTCTTTCCTTCTTTTTTTCATTTGTGTACTTGTGTGTGTGTGTCCGCTTATTCCTTGTATATGTGCAGCCTATGGTGCGTGTGTGGAGGTCGGAGGACAATACACAGGAGTCAGCTCTCTTCCCCCACATGTGTACCCTGTGGGTACAGGGATTGAAGTCAGGTTGCCAAGCTTGGTGGCAAATGCTCCTACCTACTGAGTCAACTTGCCGGCCGCATTAAAAACTCTTCACAGTTGTTTATTCTAGGGTTAAACTGCATCATTAACTTTGGCCATCCACTTGGAATGACTGTTTGAGCACTTCGTGTAGAGACCTTACAGCCATAGGCCCATCAGTCTCTCATCACGCTCCCGTCACGTTCCCAATAAATTTCCACCTGTCCCTTGCCATTGTTACCTGAAGTGTATCACTGGGGATTTGGAACTCCGCACGATGTCTTTTGTATTTGTCTTTTTAAATGTAAGGGGAATCAGGCTTTGTAGTTCCCAGGTTTTACCATCATTTCTCCCTGAAGATCTGAATTCCAGGTGGCGCTCCTTTCACTCGCCCTGAAGTGCTCCTTTTAAATATTTATTGTTTTGAGACTATAAAATACCTTTGCTCCCCTCCTTTTCCTTCCTTCAAATCCTCCCCTCTGCCCCTCCTTGCTCAATTTCAAATACAGAGCCTCTTCCTTCATTAATTGTTGTTACGTACGTACGTACGTGTGTGTGTGTGTGTGTGTGTGTGTGTGTGTGTGTGTGTATTCCTAAATATATAAATACAACCTGCTCAGTCCATACAGTGTCGCTTGTATCTGTGTTTTCAGGGCTGATCATTTGCCATCACATAATCAATTACTGTGCTTTTGCCCAGGGAAGACTATTTCTCCTGCTCTCAGCATCCCTTAGTTGCCTGTAGTTCTTTGTGTCGAGTTGAGGTCTCACGAGGTCTCTCTTTCCACGTTGGTGTGTCCATTGGTGTCTTCTCTGTTCAGTTCATGTTTACGCAGTCACTTTGGAAAGACTTTGTGAGTGTAGTCTCTGACATCCCTAGGAGACGTAATCTCACAGTAAGCCCCGATCCTCTAGCTTGTACACTCTTTCCATCCCCTCTTCCTGAGGTCCCTGAGCCTTAGGAATTGGTTTGGAAATTGTGTTTCAGGTGTATCGGTTGGGATTGGGCTCCACAACTCTGCATTTTGACTGGTTATATTTTTCTGGGATGGTCTCTGTTGTAAAGAGAAGGTTCCTTGAGGAGGGTTGAGAACTACGATTATCTGTGGATATAAAGACAAATATTTAGAAAGTAGTTAGGGCTTGTGCTGGTTTAGTAAAGTGGAAGTTGTAGGTTCTCCAAAACCCATGACTTTATTAGCCCTGGACAGCTGGCTAGGTTTCCAGTACCAGGGGTGATTTCCCTTCTGTTGAGTGAGCCTTAAGTCCAGCTGGAGAGCTGTTGGTTACCACCAAGCTATGAGTGTCACTCTACTGCACCCGTAGGGTTATTGTGCCATGCTGGTTGTTGTTGTGGTTCATAGGCATCATAGCTGGTAGGAATGTTGGTTGCCTCCATCCTTTGGAAGCTTGCATGGTGCCTTCTGGTCCCATGAAAGCTAGTCCTCATGGAGGAGGCTTTCAAGTCAGTTCCAGCTCAGGGACCTCTGGGCCCTGGGGTCTGAAGTGCATGGTGTTGTCAGCACCCTCTGGGGTAACCAAGGGCAATAGCAACAGGGTTTAATGTTTTGGGAGTCTCTTGGATAACGCTGGCCAGGAACTTTAAAGAAGGCTTTCATGCCTGGTGTTGGGTTTTTGTTAAGTGGCCTTTGGCTCTTGGAGGGGGCATTGTCAGCCCAGATGGGAAAATTTCATTTAAATGATATATGTGTACTTACACACAGACTTTCTTGTATTGTAGATAATTTTAGGTTGATAGTTAATATATTTCCTTATGATTTTTTTCAGATATCCTTATTGTTAGTTTGCCCTCTGCCTCCTTCTTCTGCATTTCTCTCCCTCCCCCTCCCTAGTTCACAGTTTCCTCCTTCAGATCACTTGTCCCCTGCTGTTCCCCAGTGTACTGCTCCCCCTGACCTCGTAATGGTCCCTTGTTAGATTTTTGCAATAGAGCGGGTATGGTAGGTGTGAGTCTCTCAGTTTCCTCCAAATGCCCTCATTTTACCCATGCTTGTGTGCGGGGAGGGATTGAACCAGCTCCTTGCACATTCCAGGCAAGGGCTCTCCTGCTGAGCTAAACCCTCAGTCTTTTTTTTTACTTCTTCTTTTGAGACATGATCTCTCTAAGTTCCCCAGTCTGAATTTAGACTCCTCTGTAGCCCAGGCAGGCTTGGAACTTGTGAACTTTTGGCCTCAGCGTTCTGAGTAGCTTAACAGCAGACTATTGCTACTACCTAGGGCCAAGTGTCACTTTTAGTGATGAAAGACGTTTTCTCTGGAAGTTGGAAGCTTTTCCTTGTGGTGTTATGAATGACAACCACCTCTTTCTTGTGGTACTGGGGACTGAACCTGGATGCCGTGCACGCTCGGTCACTGAGCTCCTTGGTTTCTCTCAGGGAGTTGGTGTTTCCGATTGCTCTTTCTGGTAGTCTAACTGCCCTTTATGTTGGTTGTTCTGGGTGTCCCCTTTCATTTTAGGGTTCTGTCTGCTGTGTGTGTAGGAGTGTGTCTTTGTTTCTGTTTCTGAGATAAAACACCACAAGCATACGCAGCTTGGGGAGGAAAGGGTTTATTTCAGCTTACCATTCCATATCATGTCCCTCTGTTACTGAGGGATGCCAGGGCAGGAACTCAAGCAGGGAAAGAAGCTGGAGGCAGGAACTGAAGCAGAGGCCATGGAGGAGCACTGCTTATTGATTTGCTCCTGCTGGCTTGCTCTAGGATGTGAGTGGATCCACGTGTGGCACCGCTCACATGGTCTGGGTCTTCCCATATCAATTATCAGCCAAGAAAATGCCCCCAGACCCGCCTCCAGGCCAATCCTGTGGAGGAGGTTTTTTTCCATTAGGATTTTGCCTTTCCAGATAATCCTAGCTTGTGTCCAATTGATATAAACACTTGCCAGCACAGCATGCTTTTACGTTTATTCTCCATTCTATGTAGGGTCTGCTCCTTAAATCTTTATTTTTTTTTCTTTTACCACATCTAGGGAATGAGTGTGGTATTATTTCTTTCACATACTGTCTGCCCATTTTTGCTCCTCTTGCTTTGTCTGGGTTTGGCCTCTTCATATCTCTGTGCAGGCCGGGGCGCCATTCGAATCTTCCTTCTGTGCTCGATGCTTCAGGTTCAATTGTTTTTATTGATTGATTTCGAAGCTTACTGAGTCTTCTCTAATTCTGTTACAATTAATGGACCAATATTGATGTAGTGTCATTAGCAAAGATCTGCAGGCCATTCAGACTTCATTCCCTTTCTTTCCCCAGTGTCATCTTCCCATCCGGGATTTCGTTCTTCTCAGCTCTTATATCCTTCAGCCTTCTCTCGTTTGGGATGACTACCATTTCTGAGGGTGTGTCAAACTGTGGTGCACCCGTGGAAAGCTCATGCAGTTGGGTCCAGAGGACGCTTGCTACAGAGCTCATCTCAAATAGCTGGGTAGTTTGGCCACTCCCCTCTGCACTCACAGATCACAGGCCACAGCAAACCTCCATCCCCTTCAAGGGGCCGGCTATGATTGGCAGAAGTGCTTACCTGTTTTAACCAATGCATTACCTCTGAATAACAAAAGACCCTCCCTCGTTCCCAACCCGAGATATATATATATATATATAACATCCATTAAACTAGAGAGAGTGCTTCTCTGATGGCAGCCTCCCAAGTTTCTGTGCTTGTTGGTTGGCTCAGGGCTCCGATTGAAAGAAGATGGTTACTGGGTAAACACCCATGCCCCCTGTGCTGCACTCCCCACGCAGCTTCTTACTGGGAGCAGCAGCAGTTGTGGGTGGCTGTGGCTGCTTCTTGGGACAAGGGAAGCCAGGGTAGGGACACGCGTGTGTGAGATCTGATCCAACATCAGGTATTCTGGGGAATGTCCCTAAGCTGGGAAGGCAGCTGCAGCGGTGAAGTGTGCCCTGCTTATCCTGACCTACTCTCAACATGAATGACTGCCACTGGTGTTCATGGGGTGTCACCATCATAAAGTAGCTCCTCTGTCCACCTTTCCGTGGAGCCACCCGAAAGTCATCAACATACTCATCCCAAACTGCTGAAGCAGGAGTCTGCTCCTTCTTCATGGGTCTGTAGTCCTCACATACGTGATTTGGCATTTTCTTGCAAGGGAGTTTTATCATCTATCTACGTATCTTTATCTTTCATTTGTCTATGTATCTATGTATCTACCTATGTATCTTCATCTATCTATCCATCCATCTATTATCTATCTATCTATCTATCTATCTATCTATCCTATCATCTATCTACCTATCATCTATCTATCTATCTATCTATCTATCTATCTATCTATCCATCTATCTATCTCTATCTATCTGTCTATCTATCCATCCATCTATTATCTATCTATCTACCTATCATCTGTCTATCTATCTATCTATCTATCTATCTATCTATCTATCATCTGTCTATCTATCTATCTATCTATCTTCATCTGTCTACCTACCTATCTCTTATTTATATCACTATGGATTTGTAGATATTTACTTTACAATCTGGATTACAATTCAATAATAGTCATTTTATTGCTAAAAAAAGATCTTATTTATTATTTTAAAATCACTGTTGTGTATATTATAGTTTCATTATGGGCCCCTGGTGGCTCCTGAAGTTGGTCTGTGAGCTTTCATTTCTTTCTCTCCTGAGTGCTTCCCTAATTTCTTCCAGGCTCACCTTGAGTGTTTCCTACCCTAATCCTAGAAGCATTTCCCCGAGGAGCCTTGGCTATTTTCTGTGAAGGATGACCTTAGAAACCAGGATCTGGATGTAGAGTCAAGTATCGCTCCCGAGCCCTCTCAGCTGGCATGGAGGAGGCACGGATATGTGGGCACGGGAACCTGAAGATGTGCTCACCCCTACAAACGTCCCTATATGCGGACATTTGCACCGACATCAGGTTAAGCACGAGTAAGTACATTGCTTATCCATAAATTCTCATCCTGTTGTGAGAGCCTGGGTTCTACCATCTACCACCCATTTTCTAATCCCACTGTGCATGGATAGGAATATCCAAGTTACTAACCCATACCACTCTGTGTTAACGAGAGATGACCCCTGACTGAAGGATGCTGACCTTGTTCCTGTGGACAGCATGCTTCCCATCCCTTACTCTGTACTGCTTTTCTGTGTTAGAAAAAAAAATCTTTTACTGCTTAGAACTCTCTGACCTCCTGAATCAGTGGTTCTCAACCTTCCTAGTGCTGTGATCCTTTAATATATTCCTCATGTCGTGGTGACCCCCAACCATAGAATTATTTCATTGGTACTTCATAACTGTAATTTTACTACTGTTATGAATTACAATGTAAATATCTGATTTGCAGATGATCTTAGGCAACCCTTGTGAAAGGGTTCTTTGACCCCCAAAGGGATCGTGACCCATAGGGTGAGAACCACTCTCTCTAAATGGTTTTTAAAATTTGGATATGTTAAACTTTAAAGATTTATTTTATTTTTATTTAGGCATGTGTGTCTGCCCAGACACATGCCGTGTATACACATGCCGTGTATCTGCATGTGTGGGTGCAGTGCCAGCAGAGGCCAGAAGGTGGTGGTGGATTTTTTTTGGAGCTCCCAGTGTTTGTGAGCTGCCTGATGTGGGCGCTGGGAATTGTGTTCCTGACCACAGAGCAATCTCTCTAGCTCAGAAGTTTTGAATTTCAGTCAAGTCTAGTTTGTCAACATTTTCCATGAATCCAGCTTAGGATGCTGTGTCCAAAAAGTCATTATCAAATCCAGGATTCCCTGGAATTTCTGTTGTTTTCTTCTAGAAGTTTGGTAGCTTTACATTTTGGTTTATAATCCATTTTGAATTACTTTTTTTTGTGACAGATGTGAGGTCTGTTCTTAGCTGATGCTGCTGCATCCTCCCCCTCTACCTCCTCCTCCTCCTCTTCCTCCTCCTCTTCCCTCCTCTTCCAACTTCTCTTCTGTCTTCTCTACATATCCCTCAAGGCTTGGTCCTGGAACCCTGACTAGGGGTGGCAAGGAGATGAGGAAAAACAGACATAAAGAAATGGCGGACACGAAGCTGGGTCCGGGTGGGCTATGCACTCTCTGATGTCCTGGTACCAATTATCACAGCAACTGGGAACTTGAGTGTGTTTGTTGGGGTTCAGGGCAGAGGGAGGGGGTAGCTAGTCTCTGTAGGTGGGCAGTCTCAGGCTGTAACCACCCAGGAGGAGGAAGCTGCAGTTGCTAGTTTTTGCACACGCTGGTCAATCCTTATAAGAACTCGTACTTGGACCAGAGGAAGACTTTACCTTTCCAAGCTGGATTCACACAGGGAAGGCTTTGCCTATTTCCCATGGGTCCTTTGCTAATTTCCCATGGGTCAGAGGCCTTAGTCCTTGACACGGCCGGGCTCATGTCAAAGAATACGCCTTCACTCAGGGCTTCCACATCTCCTCTTCAACTCATCCTCTTTCCGCTCCTCCTCGTTCTCCTGCTCCTCCTCCTCTCTTCTTTGCATAAGGGCCCCCACTTCTCCAGCCCCTTCTCATGGAACAGTACACATCCTCCCTAAGGAACTGCACTTGCTCCTCTGTGGAAGATCTGCTGACTGCATTGTGCAGGTCTCCTGCGGGGTCCCCTCTGCTCTATTGATCTGTTTGCCGCTTCTCTTCCCTGCCACCAGACGGTCTTCATTACTGTAGCTTTATAGTAAATCTTAATGTCATATAGTGTCATTCCTTGGACTGCTTTTTTTCCAGCATTGCTTTTGCTCTCGTGGCCTTTTGTCTTTTCAATCAGCTGTAGAATCAGGTTGTCGATATCTACAGGAAAGCTCGCTGAGGTGTTTTTTTGTTTGCAATTGAACTGAATCTGTGGGTAAAACTGAAAAGAATACCGAGTATCTGTGAGCACAGAAGCGACCTCCATTTATTTGGATATTCTTTATTTTGATTTTTTTATTAGAGATTTGTAGTTTTCTGAATATAGATCCTGAGTATATTTTGTCAGGTTTCTACCTAAATGTGTCACGGTTGGTGCTATCATAGATGATATTGTGCTTACAATTTTGAATTCCAGCAGTTCATTGTTGGCTCATAGGAAAGCCACTGGCTTTTGTGTGTGAACACTGCACCCTTGACCCTACTGTGATTTGCCTGTAGCTCTGCGAGGTTTTGTCTGTGCACGTGTGCAGCTTCTGTGGAATTTTCTTTATAGGTAGTCATGTCAACCGTGAGTGAAGACAGTTTTATACCCTCCCTTAGAATCTGTGCGTTCCGCGTTTCCTTTTCTTATTGTACTTGCTGAGGTCGCCAGTGCGCTGTTGATTAAGAGCTGAGCAGGGAGCGTCCTTCCATCATCTTGGTCTCGCAGGGGCCCTCCAGTGCCACATTGTCACCTGTGCTATCAACTGCAGGATTTCTCAAGTGCTTGAAAACGAAGTTGAGGAAGTTCCCGCTCTAGTTTGCTGAGAATTAAAGAGAAAAAAAGTAGGCATGAACGTAGGTTTTTCTAAAATGCCTTTTCTCCACTTGGTGTGATCGTGTGATTTTTCTGTTTATGCTGTTATTGTGCTGAATCACACGAACTGATTTTCAAATGTTGACTCTGGTTTTCTTTAAATATTATCACATTTATTGTGTGTGTGCGAATATGTGTGTGTGTGTACACGTCATAGCACATTCGGAAGTCAGAGGACAACTTACAGAACGTGGTTCTCTCCTTCCTTTCTATGGTGAGTGCGTTTACCATCTTGCCAGCCTTGGCCTTGCGTTCTTGGCACAGGTCAGTTGCAGACTTGCTGTATAATATGTCTTATATATGATGAGATTTAACTCATTTTTATTTGCCCAAAGACTGTGCACAAAGGATGCAGGTGTGCGGCTTTCCTTCTTTCGATGTTCGCACCTGGGGTTAGTGCCGAGGTCCTGGTGGCCTTGCAGAGCGGGTCAGGGCATGCTCCTTTTGTTTCTGTTTTCTGGGAGGTACAGTAGAAAATTGATCGGCATAATCTCTTCGTGAATTCTTTACCAGTTTAACTAGCTGCAATGGGTACTTGCTTTTTTGAAAGGCCATTAATTATCAACATTAATTATCCACTAAGGCCTCCCTTCTGTGTGTGTGTCTGTGTGTGTGTGTGTCTGTGTGTGTACGTGTAGCTATGCATGTGCCACAGCATGTGAGTGGAGGTCATAAAACTCCTCCCAGGAGCTGGTTTCCTTGTGTCATTTTGTGGGCTCCAGGAATTGAACTCGGAACATCATACCTGTAAGCAAAGCCTCTATCCACCAAGCCATCTCTTTGACCTTCTTACTCAGTTTCCCTAATGGAGGTTGCTTAGTTTTCCTGGTGTGAATTATGGTAGTCTGTGTCTCTTGCAGAACAGATACATTCCATGTAAGCCTTTAAAGTGACAGGCACAGGGTTGTGGGTAGATTCCATTATTGGTCTCTCACCAGTCATGGCCTCAGTGGTACTTAACTCTCATTTCTGATGTCAATAATTTGTATCTTCTCTAGTCTTTTCCTTGGTTAGCTGTATGAGAGTTTTTTTTTAATCCATTTTATAGAACTTTTCAAAGGACCAGCTTCACTGATTTTTTCCTCCTGTAATGCTATTTTTGACTCCATTAATTTTTGCTCAGGTGATGGCTATTTCGCTGAGCTTACTATAGACCCAAGTTGCTCTTCATTTTTAAACTCACCTAAGATACATATGTCGAGTATGGGTTTTAGGTTTCTCTTTTATTTTGAAAGCATTCATTGTAACCGATTCAGATGACATTTATGGTGTGCATTGTATAATTTGGAAGTATGTAAACATTGTGGAATAGCTCCATAGAGCTGATCAACACGCGCCTTCTTTCACATCCGCGCCCCTTGTGATGAGAACAAATAAACCTATTGTCAATTTCCAAGACTACAAAATACTGCTATTAACCACAGTCATTATGTTGGCGGGTAATCACAGCTCCTGCGGGTTCAAGAGTGCAACAGCCGTGTCATGTCTGGGGATCAGCATCCTAAAACAATACCGCACTTCCTCCAGCTCCTACCTCCTTTCTTCCCTTCCTCTTATCAAGTTCTCGGAGCCTCGGAGGGGGCGTGCGCGTGCGTGAGGTAGACGTCCCATTCGCAGCTCGAAACTCGCCCCTTATTCTCAGCACTTTGACCAGCTAAGATTGTCTGCGGTTGTAACGACATGAAATGCTTCCTGAGTTTGCCTGTCACCCTTGCACGGGGCCGGCTTGATCACACCGCGGTTTCGGTTGCTGTGCTGCCGCAGTGGGTGCCCCCTACAGTTTCGACTTCTGGTGCCCTCGCGGCCAAGGATGCTGAATGTTTTTCTTGTGTTTATTGGCCACCGACACTTGTTCCCGAGGAATGCGTTCATTTGCCCATTTGCTTCGTGTATTATCTGTTCTTCTGGATGAGTTACTTTGAGTTCTTTGAGTGTTTTGGATGCTGATCCCCTAACACACGCGCAGCTGGCAAAGGCTCCTCTCCCACTCCTTAAGCTGTCTCTTCACTCTGGTAATTGCTTCCTGTGTTTTAAATTTGATTCAATCCCACTTGTCAATTCTTGCTGTTATTTCCTGAGCTACTGGAGTTCTTTTCAGAAAGTCCCAGTCTTAAAGCCTTTTTTTTTTTTTTCTCCTGGAGTTTCAAAGTTTGAAGTCTTACATGAAAGCCATTGATCCATTTTGGATTGATTTTTATACGGGGTGAGAGAGGGATCTGGCTTTATTCTTCTATCCGTGGATGCCTGGTTTCCTCAAAACCAGGAGAAGCTGCATTTTCTCCAACATCCGTTCTGATTTTGTTGAGAATCAGGTGTTGTGACTGCAGGTTTATTTCTGGGTCCTCCACTGTATCCAACTTGTGTCCATATGTGTCTGTTTTTATTGGAGAATTTCGTACACACATAGAATGTGTTCTGATCACCCTCCCCACTTCTACTCTGCGATTCGTTCCCACCACTCCCCCCTCCCAAACCCACGCTCTCTCCTTAGCATTAGAGCCCACTGAATCTACGTGCGATACCCGTGTGTGTGTGCACACAGGCGGGCGTGCAGGTGTAGGGTCATCTACTGAATCATGGGTAGCTTCTCAGGGACCACGTTGCTGAAGAAAACTGACTCCTCCTCTGGCAGCTATCACTTGCCGATAGCCCCTCATCTAGGAGCGGAACCTCATGAATCCCCACCCCATCCACACGCGGGTCCTGTCCGGCTTGATCTCGGGCAGGGTTTGTGTGTGCAGCCACATTTCCTGTGAGTTCACGTGTGCTATGGGGCAGTCAGGCCCAGCAAATACTGTTTGCTATGGACGTCAGCCATCTTTGGCTCTTAGTCTTTCTGCCCCCTCTCCCGTGATGCCCCAAGGCCTTGGGGGAAGAGAGTGCTGTACAGATGTCCATTTAGCAGAATAATAGCAGTATGTTCTCTCCTTGTGCCTGTGATGTAGACAGCCATGGTAAGCGGTGGTAAGTAGGCCCACTACTTGTCAGTACAAAGCATGGGTTATGTCTTGTGGAGCAGGCTTTAAATCCATTCATAAAGTGGTTGATGACTCCTGTAATACTTGTGCCACTGTCGTGCCGGTGCCCATCCCTTGCCAGGCCAGTCATTACTGTAATGCTCAGGGTTCACGCTAAGTAAGATTGTTGAATCATTTTCTCCATTGGTAGCATAAACAGAATGTTCCAGCACTGCAAAAGCCGTCCAGAAGGTATGATGCGTCTAGGTCAGTACCCACTTGATTTCTCCAAGTCCTGTGTCTCAAGTGTTGTCTTCAGCAATAGGGTCTTCCTACTAAGCCCTGGAGGGCAAGCAAGAGCACTGGCAGTAGCCTACGTCTTACTTCTCTGTGATAAAACACAAGGCAAATCATAAAAGAGAGCTTTGAATTTGGCTTACAGCTCCAGCGGGTTAGAGTCCGTGATCTAGGAGTGAAGGCCTAGCGTCAGGAACACCTGGGAGCTCACGCCTCAGACAGCAAGCAGGAGGCAGAGAGTTAACACTGGGAACGGCAGGAGGCCTTTGGAACCTCAAGCCCAGCCCCAGGGACGTATCTCCTCTGACAGGCCACACCTCTTAATCCTTCCCAAACAGCCACCGACTACCACAAAAGCTTCCTAAAATATTTACATATAGATTCTATATTATAGAAAAAGAGTTTAATGGAGTTAGCCTGTACCGGGCAGTATACCACACACTAGCAAATAACGGTGATTAACACTGAGATCCACAACTGGTCCATGTGCAAAGAACGAGAGACAGCAGAGTGCTGGGCCCTCCATGGGACACACCTCACAGGTTTCTCCACAGGCTGGGGGAGCTCTGCGAAGAGGAGGCAGATAGATGCGAGGAGCCAGAGGCGGTGGATGACTACCAAGGAAACACTGTTTTTTTTTTCCAGACCCAGCAAGGAGGTGGCAATGTGAGTTCACGGCTGCTGTGACAGCTTGCTCAAGACTTGAGCGAGCTCGTGCCAGATAAAACTGCAGTGTGTAGGGGGTAGGTGAGCATGAAGTCTCAACCCTCGCTAGGGAGACACTGGTAACTGCTAGGTGCTGGGAGGCAGAGTCAATTTTCCTCGAGGGTGTGGCCACTGGTAGACTGACATGCCTGGTGTAAAGCCACGCATCTAGGAGTATATGAGCAGAGCATGTTATACCTGATGGTCTTTTTTTTTTTAAAGAGGACTCAAAACTGGTTGGGTATGGATGTGGGGGTGGATTGGGGAGGACTTTTGGAGGGGGTGAATATGATCCCAATATATTTAGAAATTTCTAAAATGACTAATAAAAGATGAGGGGAGAAGAAATGCGGGTAGATGATAGTTACAAGACCATCATCTTACATCTAAGTGTAATTATCTCAGCTACACTTAGTTCCACCGCTGGGTTTGGGCCACTGCCTCTGGCTCACTGGCTGAGACTATACGGGCCTGGGATAAAGATCAGGGCCCAGGGCAAGGGCCCAGGTCTATTCAGCCCACAAAACTTCTCCCCACAAATACCCACATCCCTCACCCAGCTTCAGATCCTCTGGTCTTCCTGGTATGGGGAAAGAGGGCTTACCATCTGCATCCTCCACCAGGATGCCCCTTCTCTAGGCTGTGAAAGAATAGGCAGGGCGGGACTCACTGTCTCCCCATATCACAGTGAGGGGGAGCGGAGGTTCCGGGTGAGGGGCTTCTCAGGCTCCTAATGCAGTAATCAGCTTTGTGTGAGTGCTGTGAGCCCTCCTCTGACAGGGTCAAGGGTCAGTGCCAGCCTGGCTCCCAGAGGCCTCTTCTTTGTGACCTCTCAGCCGTCTTCTGCCCATCACTGGCTCCTTGGGTTTCTTACCATTGAGGGAGTCCTTGGCCAGGAGGGGACCATGGGCAACGGCAGCCATTGTTTCTGCATGATGCCCTTGGGAGGGCTGCAGGGTGAGCAGGACAGAGAGACTTCTGAAGAGTGTCCCAGCCAGTCACAACTGGTGACCTTGGTGTGGAAGAAAGGAAGGGTAGAGAGTCATCAGGATTATCAGGGCTTGGTGGTGCAAGCCTTTAATCTCACCCACACATCCCTGTCTAAATCTCTGAACCTAGAGACCCCCAAGGTGCCCCTCTAGACTCCAAGAGCCACCGGTAGGCCAGCCAACGGCTTATCCTCTCTGAGTGTTCTTTCAACTGTGAACTTGGGGTCATGATGCCAGTCTCTGAGGTGCCTGTGAATTATTTAAAAGGAGTTAATGTCACCCACCTGAATAAACTCCAGGAATAGAGGTGATTATTTTGAAGGTTGGAGCTTAGCTCTTGACACTTGCTGGGTTTTGATCTGGGAGATGAGAGGGAAGAGATCACCTGGGATATTTCTTATTTGGGACCCCAGTTAGTTTACAACATGTGTCAGATTCAGAATGACCATGGATTAGTTACAGTGTACATGTGTCAGGCTGCAGGACATGCAGACTATGCAGCAAATCCACCAGAACTCAAGTCCCAACACCCCTGCATCCTGTCTTGCCTGCCTGGTTCAGGGTGGCTGCCCCAGGTGATTCCCATTTCAAAGGAGGAGCATGCAGAGAGGTGAAGGAGCAGACCCCACTGCCCTTTAAGAATGTGACCTGGAAGTGGAGCATGGCACGTCTGCTCACATGCTATTGGCCAGAACTTAGTCACATGGTCATCCTTAAGGACAAGGAAATCTGGGAAATGTAGTCTGTGTGTGTGTGTGTGTGTATGTTTGTGTGGGCATGTGTGGGCATGTGCACGTACAAGTGCATGTGTGTGTGTGTGGGAGGACATGTGCATGAACAAGTGCATGTGTGTGTGTATACATGTGTGTATGTGTGTGTGTGCATGTACAAGTGCATGCGTGTGTGTGCATATACAAATGCATGTGTGTGTACATGTACAACTGCATGTGTGTGTGTGGGGGGACATGTACATGTACAAGTGCATGTGTGTGTATGTACAAGGGCATGTGGGTGTATATACATGTGTGTATGTGTGTGTGCATGGACAAGTGCATGCATGTGTGTGTGTGTGCATGTATAAGTGCGTGTGTGTGTGCTCAAGTGGTGGCCGGAGGTCAATGTCCAGTGTTTTCCTCATTATTTCTCTACCTTGCTCTGAAAAATTAAAATTATCACATGTCAGAGACGGGGCAGCTGCAAGGGGACGGCTGTGTGGAGAGGGAGGGGCGGGCATGTTCGGTTTGGGTCAGCAACCATCCGAGGAGAAGTTACTTTATTCCCAAGATCTCCGAAGATAGGACACTGCTTGACCTTCCCCACACACAACCTCCTACACACTGGCTACTTGAGAGCCACATCCAAAGCCTGGTGTCTTCATATGGACAGCGGGTTTGCGTCAGTGTCCCCGTTGCTGTCACCATGATATCATCCCAGTGGAGACCTACGATGGGGCCACGTCCCGGCAAACGCAATCACAGGTAGAAAATACCTTAAATGGGAGATACGTTTAGGACACTTAGCCTCCCCAGGGCCCTAGTTTAGTCACAGGCACCATGTAGGGTCTTTCCTCTTGGGACTTTGGGACAGATAGGCTGCTTCTTGTGGTTTGTTGCTGTCCCCCAGTATCAGGAGAGACCATCACATCCACACCCCCAGCTTAGGAACATTTCCAAATTCAGCATTCACAGTGCATTTCATACCTCTCACAGTCAGGAATCAGAGGCCAGACAAGCATCTTGTTAACTGGCGAGCAGGTTTCCCCGTCTGTGGCCATCTGCAGGCTGTTCCCGGGGCAGAGACTTCAACACAGGGAAATCAATGGTGGGTTTGTGTCCCTGGTGTCTCTCCTTTGCTCCCCGCAACCCCCAGAGTCAACCCATTGCCAAGGAAATGGAGTCTCTGGTTTGCTTCTTCCCACCTTGAGGGGCACTGACTGGAATCCCGGCATAGCTTTTGTCTTTTTTCTCTATCCCAGGAATGCGGTTGACTGATGGAAGCTTGCCCCAGGGATGTGCATGAGAAAGGTTTTTACTTGATGTGCCTTCCTGGCAGCAAGCCTGGTGGTGCAGGTGCTTCACAAATCCCTGTGGCTCCAGCCACAGAGCTGAATGCTCTTCCCTCTCCTCTCCCTGGCTTGGGGGTCACAGGCAAGTTGCAACCTCTCTGTCTCCTGAGATGCTGGCATGGCTCCGTCTTTTGGACAGGTTAGATCTTATAATAGAGCACGGCTCTGTTTTTGCTTTGGCTGCTGGGGAACTCAGCACTTAGACCAAAGCCCGATTTTAAGAATTGTACCCATCGCTTTTCCCTGTTATTATTTAGTTATTAGTATTATTTTTTTCTAATCCCACTGTTTCTGACTTCATCAATGAGCAGCGATGTGGGAAGAGAGCCACATTTGCTTATTTTCAAGAGGGGAAAAAAATTCAACCCCTTGTAGGTTCTTCAGAGGATTCAAAGAAGGAGTAGCCTGGGCAGGAGAGGCTGGTAGGTGGGTACCATGTTGGTGGTGGCGAAGGTCCCACCAGCTGTGCCTTCCCGCTGAGTTGCCATTGCATTCCTTGTCAAGGCTTAGGAATGGAACTGGGGATTCTACCTGGAAGTATTGGGGACAGCAGGTGCATGTGCCTGGACTCCCTTCACTGTGAGGGCTAGCCTGGGCTACAGCACACAGCAGCAGGCATGGGGGTCAGTCTTCCCTCATAGTCTTCTTGGCCCCCATGGTGCACCTTTATTGCCAACTTGATTGAATCTAGAATCAACTAACAAGATATACTTCTGGGAAATATGTGAGGGCATTTCGGGGTGGGGGGACCCTCCCTCGGAGTGGGTGGCACCTTCACTTGGCTGGCGTTTGTGATGATTAGTTTTAATTGTCAACTTGATATAACTTAAAGCCACCTGGGAAGAGAATCACAGAGAGGGATCGTCTACATCGGGTTGGCCCATGGGAGATGATCTTAATTAACTTAATTGATGTCGGAAGCCCCAGTCCACTGTGGGCTCTGCTGCTCTCTGGATAGAAGACCTGAACTGAGAGAACATGCGTGCATATATCTAAAATTGACTTCTTTCAGATTTATTTATATGTGTATGAGTGTTTCGCCTGTATGTATGAATGAATGTATGTATGTACATATGTATGTATGTGTACCATGTGTGTGCCTGGTGCACACAGAGGCCTGAAGAGGGCATCCTCTTCCAGATCCAAAGGAACTGCAGTTATGGAAGGTTGCAAACTGCCATTAGGGTGCTGGGACTCGAACCCAGGTCCTCTGCAAGAGCAGCCAATGCTCTAGACTGTTGAATCACCTCTCCAGTCCTTTCTATTTTGATCTCATGACTGTTTCACCTGCATGTATGTCTGTGTACCACACTCATGCAGTGCCCATGGAGGTCAGAAGAGGGTGTCTCCCCTGGGACTGAAGTTATAGATGGTTATGAGCCGCCATGTCATGCTGGGAGTTGAACTCAGGTCCTCTGGAATAGCAGCTGGTGCTCTTAATGGCTGAGCCATCTCTCCCACCTTACATGCATTCATTTATCTCTTGACTTGAGTTCCTGCCTTGACTGCCCCACAGTGAAGGACTGTGACCTGGAGTTGGCGGCTGAAGCCCCGCCCCCATCTCCTCTGAGTTGCTTCCTGTTAGAGTGCTTTACCTCCCAGGAGAGGTGAGAGCAGCGCAGCACAACATGTGTCCACCGTTCCTTCTGCTGCTGTGAGAACCCGGCTTCTTCCCGGGTGGACTGAAGACCAGAGGCGCTCAGGAACCTTCTAGGCCTTCAGCCCTGGGTTAGGACTGCTGAGATACCCAGCCTCGTGGACTGGTTGGCCACCCATTCCTAGCCTCGCCAGCGTGGAGACGGCCACTGCTGGCTACCCAGACCGTATCACATATGCCAAACCAATAAATTCTCCATTTAAAAATATTTATTTTAAACGTTTGTGCGTGCACATGTGTGTGGGTCTACCCATGTATGAGTGCAGGTGGCTACAGGATTCAGAAGGGGTGTCAGATCTCTGGGAGTTGGAGCTATAGGGGGTTGTGAACTGCTTGATTGGGGTACAGGGAAGTAAACGATGGCCCTCTGCAAGAGGTACATGCTCTCAACAGCAGTATGTGCTCTTAACTGCTGAGCCATCCCTCAGCTCCATAAATCTCCCTCTCTCCCTCCCACTTTCTCTCCCTCCCTCTCTCTCTCTCTCTCTGTCCCTCACCCCCCCCCCATCGCTTTAATTTCTCTAGGGAACCCTGTCTAATACACCACTACATGCTGCTCCTCACTGGTTGCATGCCTGAGCCCCCCATCAAAACCCCTCATGACAAAGAAGGCCCCTGGCCTCCCTTCTGAGGTGCTGAGGTGGGTATCTACCCTCAAGAAACCTAGCCTGCCCTCCAGTGAGGAGGAGGAGCCCTCTGGCTTGGGCTCCGAGGGCCCTGGGCAGGAGGGTGACCCAGCTTTCTACCAATGCTCTGGATGTTGTGCTGATGAGTTCTCCATCCCTCAGGGGGTTTCCTAAGCTGTAGACCCTACCCATTACCTCCTCCACCAAGTCATTACTGGGGCCAGCCGCCCTCAAGAGGTGTTGGGGCAGAGCTGCCGGGTCCCACAGCCCTCTTGGGAGCCCTTGCCTTGTTGGAGCCAGTGTGTTCCCAGCCAGGTGATGTTATTGCTTAACCCCCAACCCAGGGCTCGCGGCCAGGAGAAGGTGGGTGCTGGCTTCCTCTCCCAGGCGTCCCTCTGCAGTCTGTGGAGGGACATTACTACATGCTATGAGAGTTCTGTGTTCTGGAAGTGGAAAATTTCCAAGGCCTCTGCCTCTGTGCTCTCTCTTTGGGTCCTGGCTCACTAGCTTTCGAATAGCAGAGCCTCCTTGGTTGCATTTCATGTCCTTTGAATTTCTGCCATTGAGATAATTGGGTCCTGGGCTTGGCCTTAGGCTTCCTCATCCACCCTTGTGGGAGAGGAGAATGTCAGAGAAGCCCCTGGGTTTCACACTGGCTTTATGTGCTGGTTAATAGCTCTCACTGTAACCTTTCTATAGAGCACTGGGAGCTAGGCTCCCAATACCAGTCCCAATCCCAGCATCCTTATCCCTGCCTTGTCCCCTGTGCATCTTAGGTGTACTACCTATGACACACATGCCTTTCTTTCTCGTTCCCCATGAGGATCATGGCAACATCCAGACAGCCATGCTGTGCCTACCCTATGCCTTGCCCAACCCCCCGCCATGGGGCCCCAGTACCACCTCTTAACCTGCCCTTTCGGCCTACCCTCAGCATTGCACTGTTTGGAAGCAGGTGTAGAGATGGGTTTGGAGCACCAGGCTCTGATTAGGATCACTTCTGTGGAAAGAGGGGGAGAGTGGGCCTGGACAGCAGAAGAAGGTGCCCTGCTACAGGGGCATGGCAGAATCTCATGCAGCTTCCACACACTTGGACCATGGTTGGAGCAAAGAGGCTGGGTTTGTCCACCTGCCTGGTTGGGATGAACTCCACAAGACAGGGCTTATGGTGATCCCCGTGGACCATGACTGCAACTCCCTGACTGCTCAGGTGGCTAAACCCCAACAAGACACTTCCTAAGGCGGCTGTTTCAGTTTCACTTCTGTTGCTGTGATAAAATACCCTGACAAACTTAGGGGGCCGGGGGAGCTTATTTTATCTCATAGTTTCAAGCTATAGTCCATCGCAGTGGGCAGGTCAAGGGAGGACCTTGAAGCAGCTGTTCACACCTCACCCACGGTCAGGAGCAGAGACGTTGAGTTAAAGCAGGCATGCTACGGCTTAGCTCACTCCCCCTACTCTTTAAAAATATTTATTTTAAATTATGAGTATATTGTTCTAATTTGCCTTCTCCGTTGCTGTAATAAATGTCATGACTGAAAGCAACTCTGGAAGGAAAGGGTTCATTTGGCTTATGCTTCCGTGTCAAAGCCTATCATCAGGGGAAGCCAGGGCAGGAACTAAAGCAGGAACCTGGAGGTGGGAACTGAAGCAGAGGCCATGGACTTACTGGCTGGTTCCCCATGGCTCACTCAGTGTCTTAGTCACTGTCCTGTTGCTGGGAAGAGACACCACGACCACGGCAACTCTTAGGAAAGAAGGCATTTAACTGGGCCTGGCTTACAGTTTCAGAGAGTGAGTCCAAGACCGTCATGGTTGGGAGCATGACAGCATGCAGGCAGATGCTAGAGGAGTAACTGAGAACTACATTCTGATCCTTGGGCAGAGAGAGATATACTGGGCCTGGTGTGGGCTTTTGAACCCACAAAGCCCACCCCCAGTGACACATTTTCTCCAACAGGGCCACAACTCTTAATCCTTTGAATACTTTCAAGCAGTGCCACTCCCTGGTGACTAAGCATTCAGATATATGAGCCTATGGGGGGCCATTCTTATTCAAATCACCACACTCAGCTACCTTTCCCATGCAACCCAGGACCACCTGTCCAGGGGTGGTACAGGACACAATGGCTTGAGATCAGTCATCCATCACCAATCAGGCAATGCCCATAGATGGACCCACAAGGCAACCTGACAGAGGCAATCCCTCAACTGAGTTTCCTTTTACCCAGATATCTCTAGTTTGTGTCAAATAGACAAAAAGTAACCAGCATACGTGTGTGCCTGGGTATGTGCAAGTGTGCCTGTGGGATCCAAAAGAGGGTTCCAAATCCCTTGGAGATGGAGTTAAAGGCAATTGTGAACCACCCAGTATAGGTGGTTGGGAATCAACCCAGGTATAGGTACTGGGAATCAAACTTGGGTCATCTGCAAGAGTAGTATATGTTCTTACTTGCTAAGCCATCTCTCCTAGCGCCCTTTCTCTGCTCTTACGCAGTCCAGATCCAAACTCAGAGTGGACTGAGTCCTTCCATATAAACCAATTTAAGATAATCTCCCATAGCAATGTCCACAGACCAACCTGATCTAAGCAGTCCTTCCTTTAAACTCTTCCCCGGTGATTCTACAATGTATCAAGTTGACGGTTACAGTTAACCATCACAGTGATCCTGTCCCAGAAGTCTCTCCCGTTTTAAATGAAAGTTTGTAAATGAGTTTTCAGTTTTTAGAAAATATTTATCATTTTTATTCTGTGTTTATGTGTGTTTGCATGTATGTATATGCCCCGTGTGTGTGTATTGGTGCCTGTGAAGGTCAGAGGAGGGCACTGGGTCCCCCGGAATGAGAGTTACAGGCAGCTATGAGCGGCTGGGTGTGGGTTCTGACGCAGAACTTCTGCAAGAGCAGCAAGTGCTTTTAATCATTGTGAATCTCTCCAGTTGTGAGTTTTCAGCTTTACTCCCTGGAGCCTTCAGTGACTCTCCTCCTCAACACACCTGTCCCAGTTCAAAATGTCTGGCTGCGCTTTAGTGACACTAACTTTTTAATAACTGAGTTGCTTTGTCCACATTTCCCTTGTTTGTGACTTTAAATATGTTCTTGTCTTTTCCTGTCCAAACTGTACATTTTTTCAAAAAAAATTTTGATCTGTTTTTGATGAGGCTAAGAGCATTGAGCAATAACCATGCCACTACGAATGCTACATTGTCTTGAGATTTCCTCTGTCAAACTAGTCAGTCTATTATTTTTAAAGTCAGCATCATCAAATTTTCAGGAGATGGACAGAATGTGGACTTTCCCCCCCACTACAGAAATGTGACACAAATCGCCTGGATCCCAATTCCAAGTAAAGCTATTATTCCCTTCTGGAGTTTCAGGAGACTACTTGTACCTCTATTTGGCTCTTCCAGAATCTCCCATCAAGCTCTGCTTACAGCACTGTAGGGTTTTCTCAAGTTTGCATCTCCAAACTTTTCCAGATTCCTCCTGCAAGCCAGTTCCAAAGGCCTGAGCACCATTTTCTCTGTCATAGCCCTGGCTGTTCTGGAACTCACTCTGTAGACCAGTCTGTCCTTGACCTCACGGATCTGCCTGCCTCTGCTTCCTGAGAGCTGGGATTAAAGGCGTGCGCCTCTACTGCCCAGCAAGATGAGATTGCTTGAGATTGCTTTAAGCACAGTCTCCAGTTTTGTCTGACACAATGGCTGGCACATAGCCACCTCTCTGTGAACACGGCCAGCAAAGCGGTCACTTTTGTTAAAATTGTATCTGCTGCTTTTACAAAATGCCAGCACTGTAAGGGCCAGAGGCACCGGAGCTCTCTGGACCTTTGAGTGTGCAGACTGCAGTGGCCACTATGTAGAGATGCCATGTGGATCGCCTCCATATGGGCACAGGCCCTCAGACCACTGCACCTGGCTGAGAATAAATGAGAGGCTTCTCTCGATGGGAGGGGCCAGGAAACACAACTGATGACCAAGAAGTAAAGAAAAGGGGCAAAGAGAAAGGAAGGAAGGAAGGGAGAGGGGAGGGAGGGAGGGAAGAAGAAACGGAGGGAGGGAAGGAAGGAGAGCGTTTAGGCAAGGACGCCATGCCAGCAGCTGAAGGGGACCGTGAAGATCCAGAGAACCCCACTGGCCTCTTGTAGGTTTCCTTCCTTGGTGTTTCTAAAAGCAGAATTTTTACCTATTTTATGGAACAGCGAGTGAGGCCCACAGGGGACATGGATGGAATGACACAAGGGTAACCCTCAGGCATATGTCCTCTGGGGGCTGCTTGCAGACCAGGTGCAGTGAGGCTCACAGAGAGCAGTCTTCTGGAGAATTTACCCCAGCTTCTGGCAGGCTGCAAGTCCCCACCGCTGAGAGTGGCCACAGGGCCCAGCACTGGTCTCTAGTTTTCTTCTGAAGCTCCCCTGAGCCTCTCCAAGTTCACATCACCTTGGGGCTCCTGTTGCTCCCGAGGAAATATTCAAGGTATCTATAGGAAGCTGGAGCCAGGTGCCTCTGCAGTCTGTCACCTGTCTTCCTGGCCTTACCCCCACCCTCAGTGAAGGTCGTAGGTCAGTGGTACCCAGAGCCTGGCAGGAGCAGGCCCTGCTTAGTCTCCCCACCTCACAGGCCTTAGTTTCCACGTCCTTCTCCGATGCTGATCCTATTCGCTCTTTGGATCCACTGGGGCCCTGCACCTTAGGTGGAATATCCCTGGCACCTGTACCTCCTCCTGTCCCACTGGCTGCACCTGGCTGTGATGGGCAGAGGCTCTGCCCTCTTCCAGGCTGGGGCTGCTTTAGGGCCAGGGCCAGGCCTCCTGCTCTCTCTCATTCCTCCTTGGCATAGGCAGGTGTCAGGCAGTTACAATGACATTCATTAACAAAGCATCAGGGCTGTCTCCAGATCAAGTGGAGACGCTGAGTTCCTCCCAGGGCCCCCAGGTCTAGCCAGGGTATGGAGCTATGATGACATTGGCACAGGTGGTGGGTCTGTGTCAGAGTTGGAGCTTGAGTGAAGCTTCATTCAGAGGCATCCCAGGGGCTGTGGGTGGGGTGGGGGAGGGAAGGCATCTGCCCTGTTGGCACCACTGCCTGACTCACAGGCCCACAGGAAACTGAGCCATGGGGCCTGGGATCATCCATCCCCGTGTCCAGGAGTTCGTGTTCTCTGCCCTGCGGAGAACAGGCTTTGGCCGCAGGGTGAAATGGTTAGTGTTGGCAGAACCTCCAATCAGCTGGGAGCTGGGCCTTTGGGCCTGTCTGTGGGAATTATCTTAGAGGGGTCAAGAGGGTCCGAGGTGCTTTTCAATTTACTAACACATAAATAACTTCTATCATATGAAACTTGGAAAATACAGAAAAGTACAAAAATGGAAACAAAAGTGGCCTTAGTTCCATTCATCAGTGATGACTGCAGTTAACACTCGGGTTTCTTTCTGGTCTCTTTCTCTCGGTGTCTGCACATGGCACACGCAGTCCTGTGTCGGGGTCTGTAGCTGAGACCGCACACGTTTTCAGTGTGTGGTGGTTCTATTGAAACTTTGTTTTTCCCACTTCTTTCTCTTTGCTTGTTCTGGGTGACTCCTGTGGCTTCCTGGGACACTTCCGGGCCATCCACCTCTGACCTTTCTTGCTGGACAGTCCTACAGAGAAGACATGACCGTTGTTCACGATGCATCAGGCTTTCCCACACTGGCTCATGTCTGTCTCTCAACTTGTTGGACTTTGAGCTCGTGTGGGCTGCTGGCTGTAGCTGACCGGTGAGCAAACCTAAGAGAAGTGTCAGAAAAGCGCCACTTCTTGGTTCAGAGTGTTCTGGAACTGCTCACTTCTTGTGGTGCTTGGTGAAAAGTGGGTCTTGCTCATTACTATGTCTCGGTGCCCAGCATGCACCTCGGCATACATCAGGCAATTGATAAAAGCCTATTGACCAAGTAGACAGGCTTTATTGCAAACGGCAGGAACCCGAGTCACACTGGTTAAAGGGAAAAATTGCTTCCTGAGGTGGGAAGTCTGAGGGCATCTCTGGATTCAGGTCTAGCTGAATCCAGGGGCTTGGACAGTGTCTGTGATGGCTAATGCTGACGGCCAATTAGAGCCTCCTCAGAGACGAGTCTCTGGGTATATCTGTGAGGGGTTATTTTGATTACATTAGCCTCTGGCTATGCCTGTGAGGGAGTGTGGTGATTATGTTGAGATGGGAAGACCCACCCTAAACACGGGTGGCACCATTCCCTGGGCTTGCGCCCGCATTTGACACTCTCTGCTTCATAACTGTGGATGTGCTGACTTCAAGCTGCTTCAAGTTCCCTCCTCTGCTATGACTTCCTCACCAGAGAGACTGAACCCTCAAGCTGTGAGTCAAAACAAACTCTTCCCCCCTTAAGCTGCATTCCTCAGGGCGTTTTATCACAATGAAAGGAAATATAACTAAGAGAATGACAATAGGACTATTCCTTTCTTTCTAGTTCCCTGCTCTTCTTAGCTTTGTCTTGACTTTCTGCATGAAGGGGACAAGAGGAGCTTTAAAAATAGTTTCTGATCACATGATCCACCTTAAACTGACTGAATGTGTTGGTGTCCCACAGGATGGGGAACTCTGATTGGGAGGGGGGAAGGGGGTCGGACAAAGCAGAAAACACTGGTAAAATGTCCAGGGTGGGACAAATTATGGATGGGCTAGAGACAGTGCCCTGGTGTGTCTGGAATGGCAAATCCAAGTTAATCATCTTCGCCTAACCCCACTAGATGGAGGGCTTCTTGGGCTCCCACTCCCCAAGGTACCTGTATTGGTTAGTGTTTTTGTAAACTTGACACAAGCTCAAGTCATCTGGGAAGAGGGAACCTCAATTGAAAAGATGCCTCAATCAGATTGCTGGCAGGCAAGTCTACCAGACATTTTTTTTGATTAATGATTGACGTGAGGGCCAGCCCACTGTGGGCGGTGTCACCTCTAGCGTGTGGTCCTGGGTTGTATAGGAAAGGTAGCAGAGCAAGCCACGGGGAACAAGCTGGGGAACAGCATTCTTCCACAGCCTCTGCTTCAGTTCCTGCCTCCAGGTTCCTTCCTGCCTTGGTTTCCCCAGGGTGTGATGTGGAAGTAGAAGCTGAATAAACCCTTCCTCCCCTAAGTTGTTTTGGTTGTGGTGTTTACCAGAGCTACAGAGACTAGGACAGTACCTCAGAAAGCTAAGCTCCACCCCTCCCCGTGTACGTATGAGTGCACATGTGTACGTGTGGGACAGAGGTCAACCTTGAGTGCCATACCCCAGGAGCCTTCCACACTGTTGTTTGAGAAAGTCTCTCGGATGGACCTGGGGCTCTCCATGTAGACCTGCTAGCCAGCGAGCTGCAGAGATCCCCCAGGACTGGGAATGCAGGCGCTTCCCTCCCGCACCCACCTTTTTACATGTGCCCTTGACCCTCAACAGTTTGCCAACTGAGCTATCTCCCTTGCCTTAATTGTCTCTGTCTCCTTCAGATGTTCCCAGCTGTGCTTCATCCTCCAGCCTGGCCCTAGCCCACGTGTGGAGATAACGCCAGCTCTGGGCTGAGTGGGGCTTCTGTACAGTCTGAAGCGGGATTCTCCAGGGCTGCCCGCCCGCCCTGCCACAGGCCCAGCATCCACCAGGAAACCCCGCGGGGAGCAGAGTCAGCTGTGCCTTGTGGCGGAAACTCCCTGACTGATAACAGCTGTCGTGTTTTCTGTGGCACCATGGAGAGCTGAGACTTCCGTTTCACAATTTACTAGCTGAGTTCACGAGCTTTTGACAGCTTGGTTGAATTTACAGAAGTTGTAAAAGCGTGTCTCCTCTGGAGATGAGGCTGCTCCTGGACCTGCTCCCATGCACCCTAGCCTTGCCCCATCCTATAACTTTTGTTTTGTGAAGGTTTGGCTCTGAATATGGGGGTCCCTGAACTGTGTGAACTCTGTGAAAGGCCTCCCCTTTCCATGCCAGCCTTTCACGGACTCTTACAGGTGTTCAAGTCAACACACAAATGGAATCTCATTCGAGAGGGAGGCTTGGGGTCCCCTAGCCTTCGGGTTGAAATTGCTGAGGGAAATGAGGAGGCTAGGGGATAGTCTTAGGGTGTGGGGGCTGTGTAAAGGGCCTTACCATACATTTTGGGTTATTATTTGAGTCCCAGGAATGGGTCCAGAGCAAGGGTTCCCGATATACTGGTTGGCTGCTTCCCCGCTCCAAATGGTAGGATTTTGAATTAGGTAGGGGGACAGTGCACGGCCACATGGACAGGAGTTTAGATGGGCGGGTGGCCGGTGTGGGGGAGACTGGGAACGGGTGAGATGGTAGATGGAGTTTCCTGAGCCAAGCTAACTGATCTGGGAGATGGACGATTGAGCCTGGCCCTGGCTGTCCTAAGGGTTTCCCAAGGTACTCACCTCTAGCTAAGAAAGGCATACCCCCTTCCTTTACTTTGGGATCCTCCAAAGAAGGGCAGGCAAGGATTTCTTTTGCTCACTTTAGGGTCAACAACCTCTGCCAGATACCCCCAGGCTATGTTCCAAATGGCAGGGGAGAAAAACAGAAGACAGGAGGGGTGTGAGTGGTGGAGGCTCTGGTTTTGAGCAAGAAACACTGGGTGTTTTGCGTGAACCTGCGTGTGTGTGTGTGTGTGTGTGTGTGTGTGTGTGTGTGCATCTTGTAAGTGTGTGGCATGTCTGTGTGTGAGTGCATGAGGGTGTGTGAAGTAAGCATGTGTGCCTGGATTTCTGTGTGTAGTGCATGGGTCCCCCTCCCTCCCTCCCTCCCTTCCTCCCCCCCTCCTTTCCTCACTCCCCCCCTCTGTGGGTGTATATGTATGGGTGCATGTGCATGTGTGTGCTGTGAGAATACCTTCTCTGGGGAGACATGAGCAGCATCTACCTTCTCCTCATAAGGTCCCCAACAACAAACCGATGTCTGAGTCCACCTGGGGAGCCAAAGAGTTTGTTGGGCTTACCTACAGAGTATGGGTGAGGGGTTATGGACAGGACCTGGATGATCCTGTAGAACCCACACTGGAAAGTTTTCTGATAGCCCCAATGATGGCTTCCCCATGGCTGCACAGATGGAGCCCTCTTCCATTACCCTTCACCAGCCTATATACCCTAGAACCTCCCGAAAACATACAGTTAAAACAGAATTGCGTACAAGTGTCTGGGGAAAGGAGCTAGAATCTCAAGTGAGGTCCGCTGACCCTCCTCACCCCTCTCCTGTGAGGAGTTACTGTCTAGGGTCCCAATTATGATGGATTCTTAACAAGCAGGCGCAGCTGATCTCAGGAAGATGGACCTCGTGCTACAATAGGTCATGGGAAGATACACCTGAGCATGGGGTTGTGTGTGTCTAGGACCTGGGGACGTGGCCCAGTCATAGCCCTGTATTAAATGTAAAATCTTGTCAAGGCTCTGAACTCCACATCTCAGATCCACTTACACTGGAAACCAGAATATTCTGCATGCAACATGCAGCCAGGACCTGGTGTGGATGTCTTGAAAGCCAGAAGCATGTAGCAGACTACAGCGGAAGGCTACAGAGGGGTGGGGCATGTCTGGGCTTCCTAGCCAGGTTTGGGGGTAGAGATCACAGGACCCACACCTTAGTCCCCAGCTCCAAGCACTACTTGAGGGCCCAGTTGCACCTCTCTTTCTGAGTGGTGATGAGTAGAATTTAGTTCAGGACATCAGGCTGATTCTTCTGATTTAGGGGTCTGGGGATTTCCCCCTGTCTCCCTTGACCACGTAATCTCCCCTGTTTCCCATAGTTCTTTTGGGGTCCCAGCATTCCTGCATTCAGTTTCCCTCAAATTCCCAGTGGCTTTAGCATCGCAGCCTAGAGAGGACACATGAACTTCATAGGTACCTACCCACCAGGGTTTCCAAGAGTGCTAAGATATAGCACTCCCTCGACAGACAGGGGAGGTGGGTATAGTTTTCTCTTTCTATCGGTGGAACAATAACATGGCCTAGACAGCCTGGCCCTGGTCCCCGAGTGCAGGATGACAGGGTGACTTTTTTTCTGCAAAGGGGAAAGAGCTAGAATTTGTGCTCTAGTCTGTCTCTGCAGCTGACTGGTAGGGTTCTGTGGGGACCTGGTCACTCTGAAATGGCTTTGAGGCCATGGAGAGATCAGAGCGGAGGGCTTGGGCTCTGAGACACTTGTCTCTGAAGGGTATGGGCCTTCGAGCTCAGGCAGGGTCTGGGCTTCTCTTCGGGCTGCATGCTGGCTACCTACCCCTTGTACCACTGTGAACCCCAAGTCTGGGGAAGGAAGATGCCCGCCATGCTGATAGACAGTCTGTGACCATGAACATGAGAGACTATGCTTCACCCTCCCCAGCCAGGCCTTTCCTCATTCTGTAGTGCTGATCTCTGTCGGTACAGCCACCGTGTACTGTGCACTGGGACATCTTACAGGCACCAGCTCCCTCTGTCCTCATTCAGCCAAGGGGAGGCAGTACTGGACTCATGGCAGAGTATCTACCTGTCCCTGGCTTTTGTTAGAGCCTGCATGGGCACGTCTTCCCAAAGCTAAGGGTGGGGCTGCACTTTGCCCCCCACCCCCACTACAGGCCATTCTGGTGCTGGCAAGAATCTTGAGTCCAGAATCTTGACTCTTGGGTTGATGGGGCTAGCTTTATCTGCACTGGGCAGAGGCTGGAGCCATGGTGCCCATCACATGGCTTGGGGCCTGACACTCCTCTACATGGCTTCAGAGAAGTGGTTTCAAAACTCTCTCTGTGGGTACCTGGTACAAGCTAACTCAAGGGCAGGCTGCCCCGGGTGTCGATAGAATCAGCCTGCATAGAGCGCCCAGGGCGTCTCAAGTCATTTTCAGACCCCTGGGCCTATCTGTGGTCTGACAGTTCACTTCTTACCACTTTTTTTTTTTTTTAACTTTCCAGGGCTTCGTTATAGAAACCTAGCACCTAGCTTAGGGGCAGTGGGTCTTCTGAGGGTGGCCCCTATTCTAACAAGAGCAACATCAAACCCTGGGGCTTCTAGTACAGCCAAGGCTTTGGCGTGGCATGGCACTGGTGTGGAACCACGTGTGGAACCAGTGTCGAGGATCGGTACAGTCAGTTAGTACAGAGTCCTCATACCTTGGATTCCGGCTGTACCTTTCTCCGGCTAAATGGTGGACTTCTGCGTGCCTTGGTTTCCTCACCTGCAATCAGACCTTTTCCTGAGTATCCCCACGAGGGTTACTTTGGGGAACCCATGTGAACTGCTACATAGTGGTGCTGACCTTGGGAGGCACCTCGAGTGGCCCTGGGTGACCTTCTCCCAGTCTGCCTGCTCTGGCCATGCACGGGGTGCTACCCTGGCTCCGAGCAGATTTGGGTCTTAGGAACTGTTGGATGTGTCCTCTCAAGAAACCCCACAATTTGACAACAGCTGAATGGGAGGATTCCCCTGAATGGGAGGAGCAGTGGCCGAGGCCTCAGGGATGGAGGAGGTGCAGTGGGGGAGGGAGAGTGAGTGGGTTCTGTTTTTTATGGTAAATTATGAACCATTCCAAACACACAGAGCCCACACCCACACCCACTGCTCAGATTCTGCACAGAGTGACACTAGTTTTGGGTTTTAAAACATGAAATAAACACTGGATCTGGCTGGGTTCCCTGATCCTCTTTCAAACCCCTGAGATTCCAGGAGGGGGCACCTGTGGAGTGGCTTTCTGTCTGTCCGTGTGTGCATGGTGGTGCGTATGCTCACAAACATGGGAATACTCTGCACACCCCCGTGTGCCTTGTCCTTTGGCTTCACGTGTCTTCTTTGATTGAGGAGACAGTCACATGAAATAGTACCAGCTGTTTGAAGCTGCATGCTAAGAGGCATTTGGCCCCAGGCCTTCCTCTGGCAGCCACCAAGCTGCCTCTATGTCTCACTGGATTTTTCTCTTCCAGGCTTATAATATAGATGGATTCACAGACACCCACCTAGTGTCTGCAAGGTCCACAAGCATGACGAGCTGGTCCAGGCTGTCCGCAGGGCTGCTGGAAGGGGTTCTAGGTCTCACGGGTCACCGGCGGACTCACCGAGACCCCAGAGTACAATGCCGGGACTTCACTTTTGATGGTCTCTTTTGCCATCCTTCCAAGTCCCCTGGAATGGGTGGAGTTACCAAAGACTGCAAAGCAGACCACCCAGAGGTGAGTGTCAGCACAGCTGCCTCATTGGCTTTCTTGCCTCTGTGGCTGACTGGGCTCAGTGCTTCTGTTTAGGGCAGCAGTTTTCAACCTGTTAGGTCTCGACCCTTTAGGTGTCAAATGACGCTTTCACAGGGGTCACCTAAGACCATCTACATATTAGATATTTACATTATGATTCATAAGAATAGTAAAATTACAGTTATGAAGTAGCAACAAAAACAATTTTACGGTTGGGGGTCACCACAACATAGGCATTGTATTAAAGGGTCACAGCATTAGAAAGGTTGAGAACCACTGGCTTAGAGCATCTTATGAGGATGCAAAGGTGACCAGGTTTCTCTCCTCCATGTGACCACTCCAGTAAGGTGGAGCTTATGGTGGTCCCAAGCTGCCAAAGCAGAAAGCAGAGCAGCCAGGAACCCATAAGTCCTGGACCTAGATGTCAGCCTGTGTCTCTCCTGGTTAGGTGAGTTATAAGTCCAGTCAGAGCCTCATACCAGAGTGTGGTCACAGGGGCCATGGTTGAGCAAGCCCCCACAGTGGGTTACAGGCCTTAGTGTCTTTGTTGAGCCATGGTATGTGTCTGCTTTCTGGGATGCTGTCATGTCCAAACATCTGTTGGTGCTCCTAGCAAGTCAGAGGCTATAAAGGAATATTTAATCCTTTAATCTGGCAGCATGGCTGCTCTAGGGTAGAAAGAATGTTGGTACATACCTCTAATCCACGTATTCAGAAAGCAGTGGTGGCACACACCTTTAATCCCAGTATTCAAAAGGCAGTGGTGGTGCACTTGGAGACAGGAAGCAGTCAGGAGTCAGTGTCAGACAGGAAGTGACTTCTGAGATGGGTTACAGTGAGGGGCAGGCAAAGTGACAAATCAGAGGAAGAGTTAGCAGAGTGAGGACATGTCCAACTCTCACTATATAAAAGCAGGCTCTCAGCTCAGTGAGTTAGAGGCAGACTGAGGACAAGACAGACAATGAGGCAGTCAGTTACAGAAGCAGGCAGGCTGGGGGAGAGACACAGAGGATAAGACACAGAGGCAGAGACACAGGAAGAGTCTAAGGAGTCAGAGACAGAGACACAGAGGCAATTCTGCAGAAGTCAGTATCAGATGGGAAGAGTGAGTCAGCTTGAAGCTGAGCAGAGCAGTTTAGTCAGAGACGTTTTAGGAGTCAACCAACCAGAATTCAGTACAGCTCTGAGTTCAGAAGGAGCTAGTCAGAATGGCTCAGTCAGCAGGAAGCCTAGGAGGCTTAAACATACTAGATTGTACAGAGGCTGAGGCTTCCAATTCTAGGCTTAGATGCTCTGCATTGCTTGGAGGCTGAAATGGTCCAGGGCTCCAGGACTAAGGACTAGGGATTGAATCAGTAAAAGAATAAACAACCTTTTGCCCGAACCTAAAGCTACTAGAGGCCTCCACTCCCAGCTTCTACCTGTGAACCCTGAGTTCCCATCAGTGCAGAATCCCACAGTATGTGGCCACAGTTGGCTTTCCCTTCCGAAGATGGTGAGTTCTGATATTACTGTGGCAATAGATGGCCTGTAGCAAGGACAAGCGCTTGTTGGGTTCTGGAGGTCCTGAGGCAGGCTGAGACACTCTCGAAGACTCTGGTAGAGAAACCTTTCTTTCTGCCCATCTCTCCCAGCCTCTAGAGCCTGTTGGTCATCTGGGCTCACAGTCCCTTCCTCCATCCAGAGAGCCAGACTTATCAACCCCTCTCCTCCAAGCCTCTAATGAAGAGCTTTCTGGATGATCCAGAGTCAGCTCCTCATTAAACCTACAAGTACCCTTGGCCATGAAATATTACAGCCAACTATAGGCCTTTGGGGTTGGGCATGGTGTTTTGGGGGGACCAGGATAGCTTTGCTCATCACGTTGTTCATCACTCCCTTTTCTATATTGAGCAGCTTTCAGTTTAACTGTCTCTATGGCGCTGTGTATGCGCAGTCTTTTGGCTCTGTGGACTATAGTGTTCCCACTGTAGTTTGTTTGTTATAATTTGTTTTTATTTTAGGTACATTGGTGTTTTGCCTGCAAAAGTGTCTGTGTGAGGTGTCAGATCCCCTGGAACTGAAATTACAGGTAGTTGTGAGCTCTCATGTGGGTGCTGGGAATTGAACCCAGGTCCTTCTGAAGAGCAGCCAGTGCTCTTAACTGTTGAGCCATCTCTCCAGCCCATTATTTGTTTCTTGAGACAGGATCTTACCCCACAGCTTGTGCTGACCTTATAATTTGTGATCCTCCTGCCTCAGACTTTTGAGTGCTAGAATTATAGATATATACCACTGTGTCCAGCTTCATTTTCCTGTTTTATTTACCAGCATGTGGCGTCTCCAGCTGGGTGTGGGAAGGGAGCTAACAATGGGGTTGTTTGCAAAGGAGGAATCCAGTGGATAAGCTTTGTGTTCAGGCTGACAGCTCCAGGGAGCCACGGTTCCTCAAGAATCCAGGAAAAAGAAAGATAGAAGGCTGGATAAGAGCTGCCTGCCAGGCACCTTTCCTTCCACCAGTCTCCTACTCTCTACCTGACCCCTGCTGGCCAACACACAGCCAGAGGCCAGCAAGGGCAGCCTGTGGTAGGGGCTCCACTCCCAGGATGGGAACAGGCTGCCTCAGCTGACCACACCCCTGAGGAACAGGCACAGATACCAGCAGGTGTCCTAAATTCTGCTCTAGAGAATGCCTGGGTCTTTTTCTTGGTGTTTGCTTTCTCTGTCTTAGATGCGGAGCTTACCAGCATCCCGAGGCCGTGAAGATGCGCTTTTAAACACTATGTGTAGTAAGAAAAGGATCTGAGAAGGGAAATGCTAAACAGTTAACACAATCTATACAAGCATGAAACCTTACAAAGAAATTAAACATTCGTGTGCATACACATGATAGATATGATAAAATACACACACCATAAGATTTGCCTTTTGGTTTTTGAGACCGGTCTTATGTAGTCCAGGCTGGTCTTGAAATCCTGCTCCTCCTGCCTCTACCTTCCAAGTGCTGAGGTCATAGGGGCCCACCAGCACACCTGGCTAGGCTTACCATTGTGTACACATATCACCTCTACCGTATATGCCAGAGACGTTCCTGTCTCAGACACCCATCTCCTATAGGAGAGTTGGGGTTACAGACACATGCTGTGCATCTGCTTTCATGCAGGTTCTGGGGCTGCAGACTCAGGTCCTCATCCTTATAATGCAAGTGCCTTCACCAGAATCACCATGTCTGGGCACATAAGCACATAGGGTCAGGCACATCCACACGGCTGTGTAACTGGTCCCCAGGAGGCTTCATCTCCACATCCTACTTTCATTCTCCGGGGCTGTTTCCAGTTGCAGACTGGGGACTCCCGTGGAAACGCCTGAATGTGTCTGTCTGTGTGTGGTGGGCTTCTACCTGGGGTGGACCTGGTCTTCCTTGGAGGGTGTAGGCCAGGTTCTAAGAGCGAGCACCCCACGTGAGCCAATGTGTGGCGTTTTTGTGATAGAACCCCAGAAGTTACCCTGCATCTCTCCTGCATACTGGGCATGTCTAAGCCATCCCAGAGGTCAGCCTGGCTCCTAGTAGAGGTCACAGACCCAAATATTTGACAGAAGGAATGGCAAGCTCACACCATGGGAAGAACATGGGCTTCATTTTTGAAAACAGCATTCAGCACAGTTAGGCCAAGAGAGTGAAGCAACTTACATAGTCACCAGAACAGACGCAGGGTAGGCTGACAGACCACAAAGGCCGGCAGAGAGCCCTCTGCACACAGCAGGAATGTGCACCAACCGGATGTGTGAGAGGAGAGTCAGCAATCAATGGAAGGTGGGCTGCACAGACAACCTGGTGGATGGACGGTGACGTCACACTTATGTCACACAGCACAGGCCAGCAGTCACTGGAATAGGGGCATGCACAGGAAAAGCAAATGCTAACTAAAACTGCTGGTGTCTCCAAGCATACCCCTATATCACTATAGGAAGACACTTGGCACGCAGTCTCCACCCAGTGATGCTATCCAAAACAAGCAAATGTGTTGGCGAGGACAGGAGAAACTGGAGCCCCTGTGTACCATTGGCGGGCATGTAAAGTGGCACAGCCACTGTAAAACTGTATGATAATTCTTCAAATAACTGGAGACCAGAAATTCTATCCCAGACACACGCCCAAAATAGTTCAAAGTAAGGCCTCAAAGAAATATTTGCACACCTGTGCTCAGAGCAGCATTCTTCATGATAGTTAAAATACAGAAGCAACCCAAGTGTCCACCACAGGCGGCTGGGTGCCCACAGTGAGGCAGAGCCAATGGAATGTTATTCGGCCTTAAAAGGAAGAGAGATCGCTGTTTGCCACAACATGGATGGACTTGTTTGTTGATTGCTGATTGATTGTTATAAGTCAGGCACGAAGGGAAGATGCTGTCCAATCTCACTGGTGCAAGGTCCTCAAAGTCATCAGAATCACAGGAAGTAAAATGATGCTTGTTTTGTTTTGTTTTTGTTTTCCTGGGCAAGCTAGAAAATGCTGCTGAATAGGCTGGGGTCTCCTTTTGGAAGAGCCCATGCTCTTCCCATGGTGTGAGCTTGCCATTCCTTCTGTCAAATGTTTGGGTCTGTGACCTCTACTAGGAGCCAGGCTGACCTCTGGGATGGCTTAGACATGCCCAGTATGCAGGAGAGATGCAGGGTAACTTCTGGGGTTCTATCACAAAAACACCATACATTGGCTCATGTGGGGTGCTCACTCTTAGAACCTGGCCTACACCCTCCAAGGAAGCCCACCACACTCGGACAGACACGTGCGAGCTTTTCTGATACAGTCCACGGAGTCCCTGAGGCTGGAAGCAGCCCTGGGGAATGTGAGTAAGCAGGATGTGGAGATGACACCACCTGATACCGTCCACTGAGCTGCCAGGGGGACCCCAGGTGAGGCGGCATGTAGGGCCTCCAGAAGCCATGAGAACTAAGAGTCAAGGTCACTTCATGCCCCTCCCAGGTGGGTGATGCTTGTACTGCCTGATGTTTTACTTTGATTCTCACTACGCAAAGTGAGATCTGCTGTTGATGGCTCTTTTGAAGTGGGGGTGGGCTCCTGGGCAGGAACTGGCAGGCCTTGTCCCCTGTTGAGATCAGGCAATGCCTGGGTCTAAGTTACTCCATGTTGTATAAAGCTGGGATTTCAGGCCCTGCCCTGCTCTGAGAAACTCCATTTTCTAAGCATTTTTCGACCCTGTTTTGAAGATGGAGAATGACCGTGCGCCTGGGTGGACATGTGAACACCACCACCCACACAGCGCAGACCTATGGATGACTTCTTTCTGGGACTGGAAAGAGACACACTATAAATTTATCAGGGTGAACTGAGACTGTAGGGGCACACCGGATATTAACATATCACTGAAGCCAGGCCTAATGTCTATTGGACACAGTAGGGTAAAGAAAGCATGTAACTCCCCTGACTCAGCTCTATAAGAAGAGGACCTGGCATTGAGATGGTAATGGCCTCCGCTGACCTGTGCTTGGCTGTCCCTGGATTTCAGCTCTGCTTGGTCCCTGCTGTTGACGTGGCTCCCTGTTCATTTACCTGGGCCTGCCATCCGTCTGTCTGCCTGTTCCTTTGTCTGTATCTGGTCCGACTCTTTTGCCTCTGCAGTTAGAGTCACCTCTGCAACTTCACTCTGAAACCTGTGACGGGCAGTGGCCTGACTTGCAGCCTCTGCAGCTTCTACAGCAGCTTCCCAACAGGCCAGTTTGGGTTCCCGATCTTCCACACAGAAACTACCTTGTAGCCCATCAGTTTCTGAGCTTTGGCTTCTCAGGCAGTTTTGTACCTCTTTGCCTCTTGAACCCTTTGTGGCCATTCTGTAACACAGACGCACAGACACATACACTGGACACATGCACACACACAGAGACATGCACACAGACACACACTTGCACCCACACCCCCCCAACACAAACACAGACACACAGACACACATAGACACAGGCACAAACACAGACAGACACACAGACATACACACACACACACACACACACACACACACACAAACACAGACATACATACACACACACACACACACACAACACAGACACAGACAGACACATACATACACATACACACACACAAACACAGACAGACACACAGACATACACACACACACACACAAACACAGACAGACACACACACACAAACACAGACACACACAGACAGACACACACAACAGACACAGACAGACACACAGACATGCACACACACACACACACAACAAACACAGACAGACACACAGACACAGACACATACACAAACATAGGCACACACAGACAGACACACAGGCAGGCACAAAGAAAGGCACACAGACACACACACTATGTGTACTATAGAACCCGAGACTGAATATTAGTAATTAAGTTTAGAATAAAAGAACTTGCATTCAAAGAGGGAATATCTAGTGAGTTGCTGCCTTTGAGACTGCTGTATCATAAACATTTATTGTTGTCCAATAGATTCTGACATTTTGGTAATATGCAAATGTGTTTGTCTGAGTTTCTAGCATAGTGTGCTTACAACATCCCTGTGGACCAGGTTCAGGGCTGGCACAGTTCTGGCCAGGAACAAGCACTCTAAGGAATGAATGGCTGCAGGGGTGGTCCCCCTGATCCTTCGTCTCCCATTTCCTTCTTCCTCGTAGACAAGCCCATGGCCACTACACTGAATGTGCAGATGGATCTGAGGAGCTCTTTCAGATCTTCAACCAGGAGAACATACCTTGCCTGGATCGCCCCTTTTATTCCTTACTGTGTAGACTATGGGTCTTTGTCATCTCAGAAGAGGGTTGTGCTCTGGGGTGTGTGCAGCTGTGGAAGGGAGCTGCACCCTAGGCAGGAGGCGGTTTCTCTTGGAGGGATCAAGGGAGCCAGAATGGTAGCTGCTCATGCAGAGCAGCTGGCCTGGGGTAGCTTCTCAAGGCAGCTCCCTGATAGGGCTCCCTGGGGTGGCTCTCCCTGCTGTGCCCAACCCTGAGCTCTGCTCAGGTCAATGTGACTGGGTCTAGCTGTCCCAAAGAAGGAAGAGGAAGTCCAGGCAGGTCAAAGGGTCAGGGCTGTGGTGTGGGTGGAACTGGAAGCCAACACTTCCCTGCAGTCTATTAGCCACTGGCGTGCAATGGAGTCATTAGGAAGAGCTGCCCTGGATTAGGGCTTGTCTTCACACCTCTGCTTATCTCAACACTTCCTGGTACCTCCCAGGACCTCCAAGGATCAGCTCCAGTATGAGCTAGCCAGCCTTGCCTTTCCTCCCACCTTCCTCAAGGGCTCTCCTCCCTGCTTCCCTCCCCCAGGTATTCTATTTCTTTGGTTTCATTCTCACTTGCTAGGTGTCAGGGACTCATTGAAGGTCTGCAGGGGGAAGTCATAGGCTCAGGCACATGCATGCATTCACACACAGGCACAGGTATGTAAATATTACCTACTCATGCATTCACACACAGGCACAGGTATGTAAATATTACCTACTCATGCATTCACACACAGGCACAGGTATGTAAATATTACCTACTCATGCACTCACACACAGGCACAGGTATGTAAATATTACTTACTCATGCATTCACACACAGGCACAGGTATGTAAATATTACCTACTCATGCATTCACACACAGGCACAGGTATGTAAATATTACCTACTCATGCATTCACACACAGGCACAGGTATGTAAATATTACCTACTCATGCACTCACACACAGGCACAGGTATGTAAATATTACCTAGGCTCACACATGCACATCGGTGAACACATATGCATCTTTCTCTGTCTCTCTCTCACACACACATACACGCTCATACATGCCTGAGTCCTAGCTGGTGAGAGGCTCCACAGCTCCCTTTTCCTGGTGTCTTCCCCTGTCCACCCAAGTTCCGACCCTGGTTTTCGTCCCCTGGACCATCAGAATCCAGGCGCCCTGTGCTGACTGGGGTGTCTATACATCGTTTCTGTTTTCATGGAGTCTAGCCCAGGGACAGTCTGAGATGTAGGAAGAAGCTGTTCCCGAGAGGCCACCAAACACAAACAAAAGCTGGAGGCACAGGCTCTGGAGTCTGATGGTGTGCTGTAGGTGAGCTGAGTGCAGGTGAGCTGAGTGCGGGTGAGCTGAGTGCGGGTGAGCTGAGTGTGTGGGTGAGCTGAGTGCAGGTGAGCTGAGTGTGTGGGTGAGCTGAGTGCAGGTGAGCTGAGTGCAGGTGAGCTGAGTGTGTGGGTGAGCTGAGTGTGGGTGAGCTGAGTGCAGGTGAGCTGAGTGTGTGGGTGAGCTGAGTGCAGGTGAGCTGAGTGTGGGTGAGCTGAGTGCAGGTGAGCTGAGTGTGCAGATGAGTGTAGCTGAGTGTGCAAGTGAGCTGAGTGCGGGTGAGCTGAGTGCGGGTGAGCTGAGTGCGGTGAGCTGAGTGCCGGTGAGCTGAGTGCGGGTGAGCTGTGGGCACCAGGGCCCCTCCACTGCTTACTCTATATAGGGAGCTACAGAGGACTGTGTGAAGGGAAAGCAGAGGCCGCTTCAGCCTCCTCCCTCACCTGCACACGGAAGACAGTGTGCTGCTAAAATGTGCTGGAACCACAAGTACCCCAGCCTGCCAGGCCAGAGGTTGCATCTCTGCTCTGATGCCAAGGATAAAATGCACGTTTGGGACCAGATACAAAATAAATGGTTTCATTTAGGTGACCCCACATATAGCTAAATGTGCTTTTGCTTTGTCTTTAAGACTGGAGAGATGGTTGGAGAGCACATGCCAACGCTCTGTGATGGTTAATCCTGCGTGCCCACAGAGGACCCAGGTAACTGTCATCCATGGATGTGTCTTGGAGCGCATTTCTTGATGGGCTCACTCACATTTGAGTTTGTAGGCTGAGTGAAATAGATACTCTTCCCTGAGTTGCCTCACCCGGCACCTCGAGGACCCGACTAAAAGGCTGAGCAAGGCAATAGTCCTCCCTGCTTTTCCCTGGGCAGGGCACCAGTCACTGTTCTTATTACAGCAACAAAGCGCCTGATAGATGCAACTTAAAGAAAGCTTTATTTTGGTTCAGAGCATGCGGGCATAGTCCCACCTGATGGGGAGGCCACGCTGGCAGGAGGGTGAAGCCGCAAGTTGTATCGCATCTGCAGTCGGGAGGCAGAGAGAGATGAGCTCATTTGCTTTCTCCTTTCTATCCAGTGTAGGACCCCAGCCCATGGGATGGTGCCACTCAGATTTACAGTGGGTTTCCCCCCCTCCTGCTGTGAAACCTCTCTGAAGCATCCTCACAGATACACCCAGAGGATTGTCTCCTGGGTGATGCTGGATCCCACCAGAACAGGGGACTGGACGTGCATGGGGACTCACAGGTGCAGCTCTCCTGGTCTCCAGCTTGGGGAAAACAGATCTGCCTTCTCATGCTATTGCATTTTAAGGCTAAGTAGTTTTCCTTCTACAGTGCTTTCTTTTTAATTTTTTAAAAACAATCTTTTGCTTATATAGTATGGTTTTCAATTTTGTTTTTTGTGGGTTTTTCTGCGTGTGCAAATGTGTGCGTATCAGCATTTGTGTGTGTTTCTTGTGCTTTTTCTTTGTCTCTTTTTTTGTTTTTTGGCTCTGTTTGTTTCTTTTGACTTATTCCGTTTTTCATTATTTTATTTTATTATTATCTTTTAAAATAGATGCCTGCTTGTTTTCCAATGAGAAAGAAACAAAGGGTGTGAATTTGGGTGGGGTGGGGAAGTGGGGAGGACTTGGGGGAGGGGGAACTGTAAACACAATATATTGTATAAAAGAAAAATCCACTTTCAATAAAAAAGAACCAAAAAAAGTTATATAGCGTGTCCGTGAATGTCTGCACATGTATCAGGGTGTGCGTTCGTGTATATGTGTGTGTATGTATGTTTGTGTGTGCATGTCTGCACATGTGTGTGTGTGTGTGTGTAGGTCCGCAGACAACTCGTAATGATTTTCACCACGTGGACCCTAGGGATGGAACTCAAGTGGCTATGTGCCTCACTATTCTCTTGCTGTGAGGAGACACCATGACCACGGCAGTTCTTACAAAAGAAAGCACTTAACTGTGGGCTTGTTTACAGTTTCAGAGGCTTAGTCTATTGTCATCATGGCAGGGAGCGTGGTGGCAGGCGTGGCGCTGGAGAAGCTGTTGAGAACAACATCCTGATTCACAGGCAGGCGGGCACAAAACACACACACACACACACACACACACACACACACACACACACCCCACACGGTGGGTTGGGGAGAGAAAGTCCCTACCATGGGCTCTTGAAACCTCAAAACCCATCCTAGTGACATATTCCTCCAACAAGGCCACACCTATACGATCCTATAGGGCCATTAGGTAAGGATCCTATAGGGGCCATTCTTGTTCAAACCAGCACCCTAGGCTCGGTGGCAAGCGCCCTTACTCACTGAGTCATCTTGTCAGCCTGAGACGGTGCAGTCTTCCAACATGTACCCAGGGATGGGTACTTAGATGAATCTGTGTCTTAGCTACTCTGAACGGCGTGCTGCCGCTGCGGTGCACGTGGCACACTGCCGGTCTCCCACACGCAGATTTCATTTCCCATGGATTCACACCTGGACCTGGGACTGCTGGGTCACAGAGGGTTTTGTTAACTCTGAGGAACCTACATACTGTTTTCCTCAGGATCAGTGCCCACATCTTTGCTGAGCAGTCTTTTTTCTTGTGTGTGTGTATGTATGTGTGTGTGTACATGTATATGTGAGTGTGTGTGTGTGTGTGTGTGTGTATGCATGTGTGTGTGTGTGAGTGTGTCTCTGGGTGTTTACATATGTGTGTGTCTGTGCGTGTGTGTGTGTGTGTGTATGTGTGTATATAGGTGTATGTGTGTGAATATGTGTGTGTATGTATATGTGTATGCGTATGTGTGCACATATGTGTGTGTATGTGTGTGTGTATATGTGTGTGTATATATGTGAATGTGTGTGTGTGTGTGTGCATGCTGGACAACACCTTGGGTTTTTCAGGAGCTGTACATTTTTTTTTAGGCAGAGTCTTTCATTAGCCTAGAACTCTGGGATCGCAATGCATGTCACTGCCCTGGATTTGGGGGACTGAACTCAGTTCCTCATCACTTTACCAACGAAACCACATCCTAGTGCCCTATAACTAGCAGGCATGGGCTGGGCCTCCCTGTGGTTTGAATCTATATTTCCCTAATGACCAGTGATGCTGGCCATCTTTGTAGGTGCTCAGGGCCACTTAGATGTCTTCTTCCAGGAGATGGCTGCTTCAGTCTGAATGCAGTTACGTTGCTCAGTGCTATGAGATAAACGCCTGGCAAAAGCGCCGCAGGGAAGGAGGGGGTTTGGCTCCCGGATTGAGGGTACAGTATGCCATGATGAGGAAGGCACGGCAGGGGCAGGAGGCGGCTGCCATGTTGCATCTGCAGTCCGGAAGAAGAGAGATGAATGCTGATACTTAGTGAGCGGTCTCCTCTTTATGCAGCCTGGGAGCCCAACCCTTGGGTAGTACCGCCCACATTCTGAGGGTGCCTTCCTTCCTCAGGTAACCTCCCTAGAAACATCCTTACAGACAGACCCAGAGGCTTGTCTCCCAAGTGATTCCGAATCCAGCCAGGTTGACAATCAAGATGAAGCATCACAAAAGTCCTTTGCCCATTTTAAAATCCAATTGTTTTAATTGTTGGACTTTCTAATATGTTTCCAATATTAAAAACTTACAATTTATGACTATATATTACCATTTTAGTTTTTGCTTATTTTTAAGAATATTTATTTCTATTACTTTTAATTATGTGTGTGTGTGTGTGTGTGTGTGTGTGTACGTGTGTGTGTATGTGTGTGTGTGTGTGTGTGTGTGTATGTGTGTGTGTGTGTGTGTGTGTATGTGTGTGTGTGTGTGTGTGTGTGTGTGTGTGTGTGTGTGTGTGTGTGTGTATGTGTGTACAGACACCTGTGGAGGAAAGAGGCATCCGATCCTGTGGACCAGGAGTTACAGATGGCTGCAGACAGCCTGACATGGGTGTTGGGAACTGAACTTGGGTCCTCTGGAAGAGCAGTAAGTGTTCTTAACCACTGAGCCTTTTCTCCAGCCTCAGTTTTGGCTTCTTAAGCCTTCGAGTGGCTTATAAATGCTTCCCCCGCTTTGCATGCCGCCTCTTCCCTCTGCTCGCTGCTTCCTTTGCTGTGCACTAGCTTTTTATTTCCACTCAGTCTCGTTTGCTTTTTCTTCTTCTGCTGCCTCTGGTTACAGAATCTTCTCCAGGAGCCGACTCCTTATGGTAAACCTCTAGTTGTCTGTCTAGCTCTTGTTGGTTCCATTTTTTTTCAGAACCCAGACTAACACTAAGAAACAAACAGCAACACATTTACATCCCATGACATTAACGTAATAGTAACACTGTTTGGTTAATGGCAATACATTTCACAAAGAATAAAATGTTACTTTTCCTCTCTGTATAATGACATTAAATAACAAGTAAACACTCTGACAAATTGAGACCCCTTTGGAAGGGAGGAACACATTCTCTCTGTATCTGCTTGATGTTCTCTCTGAAGAGCAGGGATCTTGCTGCTTCATTTTGTGGGGACTCTGCAAAGCCTGTACCAGCCTTGGTCATTCTTTCTTGGCTTCATATCCCCATGTGTGATCTCCTGAGAGTCTGGTGTCCTCTGTCAATTGACAGTATCTAGTCACCTCTGGGAGGCGGGAGCTGAAGATCTTCCTCACTGCAAGGGGGAGCAAACAACTTAGGATGTCTCATTCCATTTCAATATCAGGTAAACAATGAAAAGAGGAATACATTTTTAGTATATCCCATGCAATATATGGAACACACCTATGCCAAAATATGTTTGTTATTTAGCTGAAATTCAGATTTAACTGTGTGTCCTGTCATTCATCAACCTGTCTTCCTTCCTTCTTCCCTTCCTTTCTCCCTTCCTCCCTTCCTCCCTCCCTCCCTTCCTTCCTTCCATCTTCCCTCCCTCTCTCCCTCATTCCCTCCCTCCTTCCCTTTCTCCTTTCTTCATCTTCTTCCTCAGTTTCTCGCTTTTCTTCTTGCCTACTGGCCTGCTTTCCCAGGCCTGGCCCAGAGCCCACCATCTCCAGCCACACCTGTGCCTACCTTATGCCCTTCCCTCCTGGCCCCAGGCGGCAGCCACAATTTCTGCTGTTTTAAGTTGTATTTTTTTTTTCTGTCATAAGAGCAATACATGCTCATTACAGAAAAATCACAGGCTACAGATAAGCAATAAGAAAAAAGCAAGAAAACAGAATCCCACCCACACAGAGAAGAGTACTGTGCCTACCTCGGGTAGATTTTTCTAGAGCTGTGTGTGCACTCATCTCTCATCTTTGCAGATATTTAAAAAAGAACATTAAACTCAGCACCCCAACACGGACCACTGCCCTGGGGGTCTGCTGAAGGAGGATCATATCACCAGCCCCCCACTGGCCTCAGCTCCCCAGGGAGAGGAGCCAGGAGTTAAACCCTAGGAGTGGGGGATGAGGAGCCTTGGTCAAAGCCACTTCTAACCTTGGGGCTGCAGCAAATGTGCCACCTCTGGGAGGCGGGTTGAAGACAAAGGTATCAGTTTTTTCCTGCAGCTTTGGTCGGTTAAAGGGCCCATGTTACCACGTCCTTATGTGGCCTTTCCTGTGTGTGCCTCCGCATCCGAATCTTAGGAGCACTCTAGTCGGGTTGGAATAGGGCCCACCCTAATGACCTCATTTTAACTTAATCACCTCTTTCTAGTCCTGATCTCCAAATAAGGTCATGTTCTAAGAAGCTGAAGGTGAGGCCTTCAGTATAGGAATGTAGAGGTAACAATTCCGGCCCAAACATCTTGGCTTGACACCTTGGGCTTCAGTTGCTTCATCTAGGAAATGGGGCTGTGATCACATTCATTGAGGTGACCAGCCAGCAGGACTTTAGGAGTGCTGGCCTTGTGTCCAGCCTGGAGCGAGCCCCCTTATAAGTGTCTCTTGCAGGTAGATGAGGAAGGGGGCTCTGGCCTTGTGGGATCTACCTACTCCTTTACCTACCTATACTTTGTTTCCTTCAGGTCTAGCCTAGCGCAGAGCTGCTGGGAAGCAGAGGTGCCGGCTGCCCTCAGAGCCCCTGGGTCCCTCTGTCTTTGGTGGGTGGGTGGATATGCCCTACCCTAAGTTCTTCCTTCGGACAAGTTCCCATTTCCCTGCCTGAAGCTCCTGTTCCCAAAGGCTCAGATGCAACAACAGGCTGGAACTCCTCTTTTGGCCTGTCCTTCTGCTAAGGCACCCCCCCTAACCCCGCCCCACAGTCATGTAGAGGGTATCTTGCTGTGTGGACAGACATGCATTCTCAAGCTTCCTGGGCTGTGCTTTTTTTCTCCCAAGGGCGCCAGCCCCTCCTTCCACTCATTCTTGGGAGGACCCTTGCTGCTCTTGCAGGGCAAGCGGAGACCCCCTTTTAGGACTTCTTTAACATCCTTCCTTCCTGTCTCTTCCTCCCTGTTGGAGGCTGGACTGTAACTTTTAAGCCTGCCCTGGACCTCTGGGAATCTAGAGCAGCCAAAAGAGAGGCTGGTGGGTGAAGGGAACAGTCAAAAACCATGCATTACCACCCCCCAATGCACGCTAATTTCAGCATTTCTTGAGGACACAGTGGAGTTCTGTCTCCTGGGGAGGGGCATTTAGATGCCAGGATGGTTCCAGGCAGAGTCTGCAGGCGCAGACCTGCTCAGACCAGATGGATTGTCAGTGGAGGGGGCTGCTGGAGGGAAGGGCCTGAGAGAAGCATGTGGGGTGGGTGGGCGGTTATCAAACCCAGTTATGGAAGATACATCCCTGAGTGGCATGCACAGTAGTGATTATTCAAAATGGACCCTGCAGGGAGACACCCCCAGCAGTTCACAGGTGCTGTCCTGGGCCCCAGAGAAGAAGGGCAGACTCAGGTCAGGGTTCCAAAACACTCCCATTTTTAACTTTCCAAGAGTTGACTTCCTTGCATTTCACATCATGGTCTCTCTCTCTCTCTCACCCCTCCTCTGTCTCTCTGTCTCTCCCTTCTTCCCTCCTCTTTCTCTCTTTCTCTCCCCCATCCTTTCTCCCTCCCCCCTCCCTCCCTCTACCCCGACTGCCTCTGCCTCTCTCCCTCTCTCTGCTAGCAACTGAAAGTTGCAGGGCACTGCACTTCCCTCGTGGGGGGTGGGGTGGGCAAAGAGCACACTGGTATTTTTATTGTGCTTATTCTATTTCAGCCCTTCAGATTGCCTTACTTGAAGGGATTTGTTGATTTCACTGCCCAAAGGCATACATTGATTTCACTGCTGGTGCCTGGGTGCTGATGTGCAGTCAGAACCTGCTCTCAGCCAGGACTCTGCTCTCCACTGTGTGTTCTGTCTTTACAATTTAATGTGGGGAATAAAAGCGCATGTGCCGTCTCTGTGGTTCGTACTTAAAGAATGGGGCAAAGGGAAATACAAAACAATTCCAGTCAGATTTTTCCGGAAGGCAGTTTGGCAACATGCTATGAGGAACACTATCTGTGAAGAGGACCCCAGTGCTGACTTACTACTTCACGTTAGGAAGTGTTCCATGTCCTGGGCAGAGGGGCAGAGCTGCTGCAGGCTACTCACCCAGATTTTGTGGCTATTAAGATACCACACCTAGCCTTTGGAGTGCCCACAGACTGATGGGTCTCCTTTTGAACATGTGCTGTGGCACTGTTTAAATCCCAGTTATTGATACAGAAAGAGGGAGGGCATGAGAGGCTGGGTGGATAAAAGTTAATGGTGAGCTTCAAGGGGGACTCTGCTCTTGCCTTTAAGATCTATATTTACAAGTGGCAACAGTACACTGGCAGAGAAGACATCTCCAGTCGATTTTATTTTCTTCAGGCTTTTCTTTGTCTTCAGTAATGAGCACACATTATTTTAATAAGAAAAGGAGCTCCCCCCCTCCCGGAAAGGGGAAAAGGAAGAGTGAAGGAAGGGAGAGAAAGGAAAGGGAAGAAAGGAGGAAGGAAGAAGAGGGATGTTGAGACTCCTTTGGGGCTGGGGTGGGGGCTGAGGGGAGGGCAGGAGCCTCTGGGACGCACGGAACAGAGCTCTTCCAGCTGAGGTCGGGACGCCTGGGAAAGCCCGGTGTTGCAGGTCACTCCCTGAGAGGGATTACTCCCAGTGCCGGAGGAGACCCTCAAGTGGCCAGTGGGGATCCGGATTAGTTGGGCCGAGCCCCTGTCGGGGAACTGTGTTCTTGGGGCGGATCCTGCTCAGCTCCAGGCGGCCACCCCGCCGTGTTCTCCGTGTTTATTCTTCCTGAGGTTTCGGGATGAGAAGTGCGCGCGGGGTGTGTGTGTGTGTGGTGGGGGGGGGGGGAACGACACGCAGAAATACCATCTGTGCTGATTTCTTTTCCCTTAAAAGTTATTTTTCAATTGAAGTATTTTCAAAGCAAAAAAAAAAAAAAAAAAAAAAAAAAAAAGCCACCGATGTCAGGGTGTCAATTCCAAGGGTTTGGGGGAGGAGCGGTGTGTGTGTGGTGGCTGCACGCGGTATGGTGGGGGCGAGCTGGGACTGGGCAGGCACCTGTCTTCCATTCTGCTTGTCGCGTCCCTACTTACCCACGCGCGCGCCCTGTACAAAGGCGTGTGCCACAACCCCCTGCCCCCGGGGCGCAGAGGGCCCAGGGTTCACTGTCCTCTCACCCCGCGCCTCAGCTGTGGCCTCGGGCCCACTTCTCGCTTCACCTCACTTTTTCTGGTAAGATGTTACTAGCAGAGCGAGGTGCGGAGCGCGCTGATCTCCCGTTGTGCTCCGGGAGCCTCCTTCCACTCACTCCCGGAGCCGGAGGGGGAAAGATAGAGGGCGGGCCTTGCGCGCGAGCGCCTGGCCACGACTGCACAGGGATGGGTGCCAGCTGCCGCGACCTCCATCCCCACCCTCCTCCGCCCCTCAAACCACCCCCCTGGTCTTTCCCATCCCCCTCTCCTACTCTGCTTCCCTTTTCCAAGCAGGGTGAGGGTGGGCGGCAGTGAGGTTTGGCTGAGGCTTGGGAGGCGGGAGGAGGGGTGTCCCGGGCGCGGGTACACCCCAAGCATCCCCCACCCAACCGTGGGAGCTGTGCCTGAGTATCGGAGCCGCTGTGCCCCGGTGCGCCCTTCTGGTCCGCACCTCCCAGCAACCTGGAGGGACGGTGGGAGACAAGACCGCAGGTGTCACATCGAGCGCTGGGCAGGGCGGAGGAAATCTAGCCCTTATAGGTTCGAGTCCCTTTTGCCCTGCACAGCACCTTCTGCTCGCACTGTCTAAAGCTGAGAGAAGTTAGACAGCGCTGTAACTGTCCTAATCTGTGTGTGCAAACGCGCGCACGCGCAGACACGTGGAGTGGCAAATGAGGACCCTCTTGCCTCACCGGCCTCCTGCTCGTGGGCCTCTGCATCCGGGGTCTTCTTCTGGCCCCAAGTTCTCTGCCTAGGTGTGGCACGTGTTCCTGCGTCTGCTGTCCCAGGGAGAATCCCTTTTCTCTCCATCCATCTCTCGCACCTCCGCTTACGGAACCTGGGTGCTGGGTGCTTTCCCACCCCTCTTTCCCCCAGAGTCACTATGGGGACGCAAGGGAGAAATTTATGTTTAATTCTTCTTGCTTTTCAGAGACAGGAGAAAATAAAGGGACCGAAGGCAACTGGAACAACTTCCTTCAAGTCTTTATTATTGTAGCTTAAAAGTTTATACACAAGGAATGTTTCCAACACAACACTCACTGACTAGTCTTCACCCCTCCCCGGAATCGCAGCTCTTTGCCCAGGACTCCCATTTCCCTTTCTTCGAACTAACCCCCCTCCCCCATTCTCCAAGGAGTTCTAGCCTTTCTATAGGGCCCTGCGAACCTTACCAACGCCTCTCAATTCACTTCCTTTGGTCTCGAAGCCTAACCCTTGCCATGTCCCATCGACGGTTCCTCAAGAAACCCAGAGCACTTTCCCCCTCTTATTTTAGGCGCTGTTTCGAGCCCCCTGCAATTCAGAGCCGACCCGTGGTCAAGCCCAGTTAGAGACGGTTCGTCATCAGCAGCCAGGCTCCAGCGCACCCAAAGTTAGGCGGGGAAACTACCCTGCCCACCCTTTCCCTATCCCGAGCCCTTCCCCCAACCCAAGGACAAGAAATAAACACAAAAGCAGCAGGACTCCCTGCGCGCGACAGGTGGGTGCCAGGCAACTAGCAAGAGCCATCGGCACTGCTGGAACCCAGCTGCGCTCAGGGCGCGCGGGCGTGGCCAACCAGTCTCAGCTGTGAGATGCTGGGGATGATCGTGCTTTGCTGAGGGAGCGCTGGGAGCAGGTGTGAGAAAGTCCAGCAGGTAAACTCCAGCAGCGACAAGGCTGTCAGTTCGAGCCACAGCAATGCTCCCGAGAGCAAGCCAAGCAGGTACAAGAGGGAGTCACTATAGCACAGTCCCCGGGACTTAAGTCTTTAGGTGACTGAGAGCCAGACTCAGCCTAAGTTCTGTGGCTGTGCACATCTGTGTCTTGGAGACCCCGATAACCTTGACTTTGTTTGGAGCACTCGCATGTGGGCTTCGAAGGCCCGAAGACCCAGCCCGCCAATTTCAGTCACTTGTCCTTGGCTTATTTAGAATCGACATGGCCTAGTACCATGCAGCTGCTCAGCATAGTGCTCCAGCCAAGTGCGCAGCTCAGACACTTGGTACCCGTCGGGACCACGGCCTCCCTGGTACATGATGATGCCATTCTGTATGACATAGAGGCGTTCAAAATAGGCACCATATGCGGAACTGCTGGAGTTGGCCATGGTGTCCAGTACCAGAGCACAGCCAGGTGCACCTTGCTGCAGTACCCTTGCCGCACTGACACGGTCCTCCAGGCTGCGGTGCTGTGGAATGATGTAGGGAGAATCTGTGGTGACCCAGCCATCAGATGGGTGGGCTTCCTCGATGTAGATGATGAGGAAGTCAACGTCGCGTTGGTATTTGGTGACCAGGCGCTGGAAGGCGCTCATGCGCGCCATGAACGGTGGTCAGGTACAACTTCCAAAATTAAGCACTAGCGGGCGGCTCCCTTGTGCGTAGTCGAGGATGCGCTGGCTCTGGAAGCCGTCGGGTCGGACGACCTCTGAGTTAGGCGCAGGGCCACCCTCATGGGCCTGCTTGAAGAAATCCAACTTCTGGCCATGCCACACGGCCTTGAGAGAGGCCAGGGTGCACAGACGGTTATCGTCTGATACGCAGATGGGTGGGTCGTCAGGGGGCACCTCCTCGCCTTCACTGTTGAGCTCTACTTCGTGCTCAGGGTGGTCAGGATGGCGACGACGCAGGAAATGCTTGCGGATGCACAAGAAATCTAAAAGCCAGAGCATGAAGGCCGTGCCTAGGAAGCGCGGGAACAGCACGAGGCATGAGGCGGTCTGGGCGCAGAGCCTCAGAGAGTGAAGCAGCAGGGAGCGGAGCATGGTGGCCGCGGGCCCCGAAGCCCCCGGGGGCCCTTCACCTTCTCCGACCACCAACCGCGAGGCGGCCTGGCGAGGCATCTGGTCTTCGGTGGCTCAGGGAGCTCAATTTATAGCCAAGGCTTGAATTGGCGGGAGACTCCACCTCCAGCCCGGACCCGCCCCCTTGCAACTTGAGCCCGGAGGGATCACCCAGAGGCGCGGCCAATGCCCCAGAAATCCTGGGTCGAGGGCGGGCGCAGGCTGACTGAGGGTGGGGCGGTGTGTCCCAGGGCTGGCGGGGGCGGGCCCGAGCCCCGCAGCTAGCTCTCAGGGGCGGGGGACCCTGGAGCCGCTGCGGCCGGGGACTAGGAGCCCGATCCTAGGGCCGGGCGGCCCGTGGTGGCAGCGGTGGAGCCCGCGCCAGCGCCTCGCACCGCCCGGGTCCCAGCGGGCCGGTCCTCGCCCGCGCCCCTCTCGCCGCGCACCTGAGCTGAGTTCCCCGGCGGCCGCAGCGCCGCGCCGGAGCTCCGGTTCGCTTCCCGCGCGCCGCCGCCGCCAACGCCGCCCACGCCGCTGCCGCTCGTGCGGGGGGTCGCTGCCCAGGTACGGCGGGAGGCCAGGTCCGCGGCCGCCGCTCGGCCGGCCCCGGGCTGCAGCCCCGCCGGGGGACGCGGGCCCGCGAGGAGGCAACTTTGGGTTCCCGCCGCCTTCCCCGCTCGCCCGCGGGCGCCGCTCCACTGCCGCAGCCCGTCCGCCCGCCTCCCGCGCGCGCTCACACTCGCGCCTCGCACACGGCCGCCCCCCGCACCGCACCGCCACGCACACCGCGCTCCGCGCCCCCCGCCGCTGCCCGAGCCTGCTGCGCGCCGCCCCAGTCCGCGCCGCGCCCGCCCCGTCCCATCTCGCTCCCGCCGGGCGCCGCGTTTCCCGGGTCAGCGGCCCCTCGGCTCCAGCCCGGAGGTGCGGAGGGCAGGGCCCGCGGGTGGGCCGGCGCCTCGCTCGGGAGACCCGGAGAGCCTTGGCGGGCGACGCCGGGCCTCAGCCCCGGCCGGTTCCGGGACGCCCTGGGCGCGGGGCGCTGCGGGCGCGGGGCGCGGGGCAGCGGGCGCGGGGCGGCGCCGGCCCCGGGCGGCTCTCCCACTAGGGGTAGCTGTTGCCTGAACGCGGGAGCGCTCCCCTCTCGCCGCTTGCCTCGCCCGGCGCAGCCCCGGCCGCCGGGCGCACCCGTCCCGTTCGTCCCCGGACGTTGCTCTCTGCCCCGGGAACGTCGAGACTGGAGCGCCCGAACTGAGCCACCTTCGCGAACCCGGAGCGCGGCAGCCCGACTCACCGCGGAGGCGCCCGGACGCGTGAAGTGCGTACTTTCAACCGGGAACGTGTGTTGAGGCTTTTTAGGGGTGCGGGGCAACTCCCCAACAGCGTGGGGTTCTAGCCGGCCCCGCAGCAGCGGCGGAGACCTCCTAATCTGTGTCTGCGCGTGGCGCGATGCCGGCGGCGACTTGAGTTCAGGGGCGGCAAGGCGGGGAGGTACCCTGACCTGGGGTCCCTAAGACCCCGAGCAAGTCCTGCTTAGCTGCCTCCCCCAGTGACCCTCCCATGGCAAGGCCTCAGCCCCGAAGGCAGCGCCTGGGAGCTGCATTGCCTAGAACGTCCCAGCACAGAGGCTTTTCTGGGGAGATGGGACTCAAGCCGGATACCGCAGCTCCAGCCGCTCGCGGCCGGTGCGCTGCCACACCCAACATCGCGGGAGACACCAAGTGCCTAACTTTCCTGGCTGTCCGGAGACCGCTCCGGCGTCCCGGGCGGATGGCTCCGGCTAGCCAAGGAACTTGTTCAGAGAAGTGGACCGTGGGGCAAGTGGTCCAGCGGGCGCGCAGGTAGGCGCCCACCCTCTCCACTGGGTTCCCAAGATCCTAGCGGGATGCTCTGCCCGGGGAGCCCCTCTCGGGACCTGTGGCTGCAGCAGTTGGTGTGTGCTGTTCCTGGAGAACAGGGTAGCTGGTGAATGTGGCTCTCCTCCATCCGGGTCAGGACATTTCTCTGATCTGTGGACCAGGGTATGCACCCCAGCCCTTCCCACCGGAGGGAAGCCAGCAGGCTCCAGACCTTTCCTAGCACTCTTGCTAAGGTCTTCCAGGTGGACTAGGGAAACCTCCCTGAGCATACCTGACTGGGGGTCCCATTCACATGCTTCTATCCACAAGCACAGCTCCTCTGAGGTTACAGACTCCTTTTTAGAACTGGGATGCAGAGTGAGGAGAGGCTCTTGGTGGAGAGTCTGAGAGGTAGAGTGGGGACTTCTGAGACCCTGTCTTGGGTAGGGCAAGAGATAGTTCTCCGCCCAAGATTCCTCCATCTCTGGGAGACACCAGTCTAGGGCCCATGTCCTGCTCTTTCCTGCAAGATCCTGGGACAGGGATTTGAGGCAGGTCCTCCCCTTCCCACACTCAGTCCCAGAAAGGAGCACCTGGGGTTGGGAGAGTATGTGCTGCCCAGGACCTACTGGTTTGTACATATGTGCATATGTCACGTGGCAGTCATAGTCTGGGACAGATTTAAGTCCAGCCCTTCTGGTCCTGCTCTGTGGGACCAGTCACACCTGGGCATCACCCCTTCCTGATGTGGGACACTTGGGAAAGCAGCTGTTGGCATTCCTGGGCATCTGCCGGTGCTGTGAGTGAAACAGCCTATACCCCACACCTTGGGATTCCAGAGCATTGGATGAAGCACGCAAGCCCTTCTGACTTCCTGTGGCCTCTTGCACAGGTGAGGACAGACCCAAGGTGTGGGTGATTCTGGTCTTCAGGACACACACCTGGCTTGACAACTCCTACTCCAGAACTCCTTGTTCTCATCCTTGCTCCTCCTCATCTGTCTATCCTCCCCAGTCCTTTTTACCCATTGCCCTCCAGAGCAGCACCCCACAACTAGCTGTAGCTCTCACCCTTTCTACCAGTTGCTTAGACTGCCCTGTCCTGTGCCAGCTGTCTGGAGTGTGAATACTGGCCCAAGGCCAAGACCCATCTGAAATCGATGGACAGCTTGGGCCTCAGTGGACCTGGCAGACTTGGGAGGGGACCCAAATTGGGGTGTTTCTCATGTATCAAGGGCCCAGGTGGGATGGGATGTGTCCAAGGCCCTCCTGCCTGCACTCCCCCAGCTCCAGCAGAGGGCAGACAGGGGCGAGAAAAGGAGGGATGTGTTGGACTGGGTCCATTTGGGGGCATGCAAGGCCCTGGCATGACTGGGGAGGACTGGACTTTGGCTAGCCTTCTACTCCCAATATCTGGGTCATAGTGGTCTGCCTGTGCTTGGTGGTCCGGGCACTGACCCCTTCCTCTCCCAGATGCTGGGAGAGTTGGTGGGTGGGTGTGGCAGGCATATTCTCTGCCTCCCTTTCCTAAGATTGTGAGGAGACTCCATGGAGCTTGGTGGGTAGTGCCAGTGTTTTCCATGTCTCCCAGCAGGGGTAAGCTCCTAGGTACACAGAAGAGATGCTTCACCCCTATACTTAGAGAGGAGTGTGGGTGAATGCTATTCCCGTGCCCTGAGTCTGGTCCCATCTCATCAGGACCTTGTGGCATGGGCTCAGCCCTCTTTGGCCATCGGTCTCATCGCTCTCGGTCTGCTTCCCCTCTGTACTGGCCTCTGGACACTCCAGGGGCTTTCTTCCTTCTAAACGTCCACCCATGGTGTTCCCATCACCCTTCTCTTTCCTTTGTGGCCCACACAGTTTTCTCGTCTGACCTGTCCCATCCTTCCCCATATAGGAGAGTCCAGCCCCCCCTGCCTCGGACTCTCCTTGAAGGAGCACATACCTTCTCCCTGCCTGTTCTTCCTCAGAGCCCAGCAGCCTGCCTCTCCAGCAGATACATTTCTGTGTCTGCCTGGCAGACCTGCCCCTCCCAGGCTGGCCCGACTGGGGTCCCCTGGAGTGACTGCTGGGAGGTGCCCAATAAAGCTTTGTGCAATGAGTAATGTGTGCAGTGTGGACTTACTGAAAACTCTGGGTTTTGGGAGAATTTCAACACATGTCGTTCTGCCCTTCTGCACATGGCAGCGGTAAGCAAGGTAGGGCATGTTGGTGGCAGCGGGGTTGAGTGAGGTCATCTAGAACCTACTCCCTGGCACATCCCCTTTGGGTGTGGCATCTAATGAACATGCCCTTCCCCTGTCCACTCTACCCAATTTCCCTTTCTAGGCACTGCGCCCTCTGAAGAAGGTGCTTAACCCTTCTGACTAGTTTGAGAGTGCTCTTTTTTCTGTACAGTTCCCCACCGCTGACTCAAGCTATCTAGGGTGGGCACAGAAATGTCCTGAGGAGATAGGGTGGCTGCGTTTCAGTGTCCATCTTGGGCTCATCTCAGAGATTCAGGGTCTGAGCATCTTGGCAATGCCTTCTTCATATTGTTGCTCCACATGTGCAGAAGGTTCGAGACACCTTGGAAGATCTTGCCCTGCTCTAGTTTGCTGCTCTAGGGCTCCTGTGAAGTCCCACCTAAACTCCCATTCTGGCTGCTTGCTTCAATATTGTCTTACCTGGCCTTTCTCATTATGGCTTAAGGTCCCGTCCCCACCCTCCAGCCTACCTAGGCTCTCACTTGGTCCTGGCACAAGCAAGCACCCCCTGTGCTCTCTGGTACTTTGCCATCCCTGGGGGACAGAACAGGACAAGGGGTACCACCTCTTGTCAGCAGCTGTCTGTGGGTACTTGGGTTCTGCCTGGTCTTGGGATGCAGGACTACTCATACTAGACAGACCCCAGCCTGCCTAGGCAGCCACATTCTTGTGTTTCTAGACCACTGATCCTCTCTCGAAAGAGGTGGGTTCACCAGCCAGCAGACATGAGGCCCAGGATCCTTTACATCTGGCAGGTCTAATATTTTAGTACACTGAGTCACCATGATGTAGAACAAATGAGTGTAGTGTGTATGTGTGTGTGTGTGTGTGTGTGTGTGTGTGTCCGTCCATATCTATTCTTGTTCAGATGGAGTTCAGCTTCTTTCCTAGAAGGCCTCACAAGTGAGATGAGGGTGTAAAAGGAGTAAAGACACCTCCCAGTTAGGAACAGAGTACGGTCACCACATACACCGCTCTGACAACAGAAGAATAGTCCCTTAGTGTCCTGGTGGTAAAATTTGGTTATGACACCAGAGGACATATATAGTAGATGAACTATGCACGCCTGCAGGCTATTGCTGCTCAGAAGCCTGGCTTAGGCACTGAGGCTCATTGTGGAGTCTGAGTCTCAGACTCCTTGAAGTGCTGCCATCCTGTACGAGTTTATAGACCACGGGAGGAAAAGGCTCTTCATTTTTCCATTGCCCATGGTGCAAAAGACAGTCCAAGGGAGAGGCATCCTTCTGGGATGTTTATCCTTTGAGGGAGACCACTCCAGACTCTGGTTCTTATTTTGCTCTCCCTCTTCCCTCCCCTCTCTGTGGAGTGGCAGACACATTTGCTGATCTTCAAGTGCCCCCAATATGGTGGGACCCTGTGTAGGAGCATCATGTGCTCACGGAGAGTGAAAGGATGCCTAGTGAATTTCCTCTCCTGGACGGTATCATGGAAAGTTGCCACCGGTGGGGATGTAGCCCCTACTTCATTGTGGCTCTACTTGGAAGCCTGGAGGACCTCCTATCTTGGTGCTCTTCCTTGGAAAGGGTCCATACGCTCTGGCTCTTTGTCTCGGGCTTATAAAAGGTTCCTGAATGTGTACTGGGGGCTATGGCTGTGGACAAATTGAAATAGAAATGGGGGAAGGTGTGAAGCCCATAGCATCTGTGCCTTGGTGAAGGAGCCAGCCGAACTCTGTATGGCCCAGGCCTGTGGCAGTCCCACCCAAGGTTGCCAGGATCGAAGGCACTAGAGTGGGCAGGTGCAGACCTTGAATTTCACTTGCTTGGTGAATGGCATTTCCGGGACTCTTGGCCTGGGCCAGGGTGCAAATGCCAACTGTCAGGAGCCATCCCATAAGGGCCAGACCTTTTTGAATCCGAGGAGACACTCGTTAGGGGCTATCCCCTAAAGCCAGGCCTTCCCATCTGAAGGGACACTGACTTCATGGATCTCCCATACCTGGGCTCAGCTCCCATGACTGCTGTCTAGAGCCAGGACTTCAGACTTCTCTGGGATGCAATTTGCTTAATTTTGAAGGGAGGTAATAGTCCCTCTTCTTGTGTGTCTATGGGATTTTGGAATGTGGTGGCTGATATATGGCCCAGGAGTTGTATCTGCACATATACTCAGCTCAAAGAAGTCATATAGGTGCCCTCATAAGAGTGTAGAGTTCTCTAGGGGGCACGGAGTACAGGTGCTGGAGATGTGCAGAATTAGGGCCAAACCTAGACTTGACCTTATAGCTTCCGATGGCGGTCAGTACCATGTTTGTCACCTACAAAGCCAGGGCCCAGCAGGAGCAGGGTCAGAGTTCTTTCAGGAAGAATAGTCCCCAGGATGGAGGGACTTCGCAAGTCATGGAGGGGTAGCTTCAGAGACAGGGAGACTGCATGTCTTCCTCCCCAGAGTTCCCTGGCACAGAGACACTGCACATGCCCCTTGAGAATGGGGGCTTCCTGCTTGGCTCCTCTCTGTTCTGTGGCCATGGTCCTTGCCCCTGGGTCCCTGATCTCCCATGTTTTATGGACTCTTGATCCAGGATCCTCTAAAGATGCTGCTGCCCAGGAAGAGGGATGGTGAGAGAGTGAGGCAGGCCTGGTCCCTGACTCTCATGTTTTTGTCTTTCTCTTTCTGGCAAAGCTCCCCTGGGTGAGTAGAGATTGTGAATGCAGGAGTTTTGGGGTTGGATTGTGGTGATTCTAATGACTTTGCCCTGTAGATTTGAGCTGTCCCCTGGGTAATTCCCCCAGCAGAGGGTTGGGCTGGGGTGAAGGCAGGCTCTTCGTGCCTCCCCTTGCTGCCTGGGGGATGTTCCTAGGGGTGGTGGCTTCACATGGGACAAGAGTCTATTTCAATTAAGTGGTTCAGTGTGCTAGAAATATAGTTCCTTAGGACAGTAGAAACTCATGTCATGTTTTAGGAGACAAGTAAAGGCTGCATTGCCCTCTCTGTGGTGTGGACAATGAAGATCAAGAATGCTCTAGAGCTTAAAGTGCCTACTGTGTGCCAGGTGCTCAGCTTGGAGTACTTTTATGTGTTGAGACATTAGGGGATTTCTATACCTTCTGCACATTCACAGAATGCTGGGTCTTCCAGGGGACACATTCCCCCAATCCTATTAAGAAGTGGTACTGCCCATCCAAGAGCTGCCTATATGTCTGCCAGCCTTCCCATCCATCTGTCCATTATCTATCTACCCACCTATCCATCTTTCATCATCTATCCACCCACCCATCCATCCAGCCACCTTTATATCATTCATCCACCCATCCACCCATTTATCTGTCCACTATCCACCCATCCATTCACCTACCCATCCATCAATCTATCTATTTGTTCACCAGTCCATCTACCCACCCATCCATTCATCTATTCACCCATTAATATATCTCTCTATCCATCTACTCTTCTGTCCATCCACTTGGTACCCACAGTGCATCAGCTGACCTGAAGGCCCAGACCAGCCCCTCTCACGTTGGGCACAGGTCTTCCTTGGAGAGGTGAGTACTAGGAGACCAGTCTGTCTATAAATGCTGTTGGCCCAGTGAGGCCCAGAACATGGACTAAGAGGTAGGGAAAAGATGGGGCTTGTAGACAGAGATGGCTGCATGGTAAACCCTGGTGAAGCCAGACTCTGGATGCTGCTGCCAGTGGATGAGTAAGAAGCCACAACCTCCAAAGACCTGAGTGGAAGAGAAGTCTGGTGAAATCTAAGGTAGAACAGCTGCTGCAGTTCCAACTGGCTTGGGTTAGGGTGGAGGAGTGAGGGAAAGTGGAGGCTGGGCTCTTGGGATGGGTCAAAGACACACTGGCCATGACACCTTCCTTTGGGTCCTGAGCCATGATGAAGAGGTACTTACCACTGTTTGTTCCTGCACAGATCTGTTCTCTGGAGACCAACTCTCTCTCTCTCTCTCAAACCAGACCTTCTTGCTATGTGTCACCTCAGGTCCTCTGGGGATCTTGGTTGCCCTGGAGATAAGATCCAGCATCCCAGAATGCTTCCAGGTCTCTCAGAGACCTGGAGGGAGGCAGGAGGCAGGAGGGTGGCAAGGTTTGGCTCTAGGAGAACCCAGGGATGGGCCTGTGAGAGCTCACAGGGAGCAGCCCTGCAACACCAGCCTTAGGGTGGAAAGAGCCAGTGTCTGGTCTCCAGCACCATGGCCAGGCAGGTGGAATCTGGGATACTGAAGGCCAGCATGTCCTGCCCTTGGGGGACATCTCTTTCTGTCAATGACTGACTCATGGTGCCACAGAGTTGCCTGCTGCTGGTCCTAAAGGCTTGAGACTCTTTTGAAGGGGTACTGTGGTGGCCCAGTGGGAAGTCTGGGGGCAGGGTAGCCTTGCTAGGCCTTTCAGGCCTGGGGATGCTGATGAAGTCACAGTTCTTGGGGTTGGACTCTGGAGCCAATGGAGCTATTTCTTAGGTGCTCTAGGCCTGCTGTGGTCCCTGCTTGGAGTGACTGGTTCCTGGGTGGGGCTTGGAAGGCCTGAGCACATCCCATGGAAGGGATTGGGAGTGGATCTACCCAGGAAGCTGTGGTCAGGGGCTGCCTAAGGGGTGGGTGGGGAGGACAGAGGACAGAGCCTCCTTTTAGTGCTAAGTAAAAAGGGGGTGGGGCAGAGCTGGGGTGGTGTAAAGTGAAACGTGGGCTTGACATGAGGGCTGAGGGAAGAGGGAGGCTCATCTCCCCACCAGCTCTGCCTCCTCCACTCCTCCCTCCTCCCATCCTGCTCCTCTCCTCCTCCCTCCCCTCCTCACTGGGGAGAGACCCATACCGATTGGAAGACTTTCATAGTGCTGCACTTACCCTTTGCAGGGAAAGACTTTAGCAACCAGGTCCAAAATGGCCCGGCTGTCCACAGGTCCAGTGGTGACCGCTGGAGCCTGGCACCTCCCTCAACAGGCAGGAACAGTGGCTGCCCACTCCTGGGAGCCCAGATGCCACTGTTACAGTCAGATGGGACATGAGCAGGGTTGTTTGAGGTCGAGGGCCTGGGCGAATTCTACTCTTGGAGAGACCAGATGCCCATCGTCCCTGAATGCTGTCACCTCCCCTAAGACCCTGTGCAGGCCTGCCACTGCTGGGATCCTGTCATGTCCTGGAGGGATCCTGGGGGCACCTCTGTCCCCAGGGCTCTTTGGAGAGGCAAAAAGAACACATGTCTACACCTCCAGATTCTGAAAATGGATTTCTCCCAGGGAACCAGAGACTCAAAGTGCTGAGTGCGTTCTCTCCCCTGAGCAGGAGCCAGGAAAACAGCAGGAGGCGGGGCTCAAAGAGAACCAGGGAGAACCCGAGGAGTCTGGAGGCTTGAATTCAAGTCCTGCCGCCCACTGATAGGCAGTGTGGCCCGGCTTCACCTCTGGACCTGGGTTTCTTCTGTCTGGTAGCACAGTGCTACCCTGCCTCCTACTTTTTGAGGGATGCTAGGATGTACATCCTTGACCATCTTCACTTGCCTTCAGGATGCCAGTGTCAGCCAGTTCCTGAAGGACTTTTCAAGCCTCAGGAAAGCTCCAAACACTGCTATTCTGGACCCGAAGTCCTCACTGTGGGGCCTCAGGGAAATGACTCGCTTTCTCTGGGCTTGGTTCTTCTGACTTTGGGTTAAGAATCCTTACCTTTTGAGGTCACTGGGATGCTCTGGTGGGATGTGAGGTGATGTCAGACACAGTTCCCTTCTGTGTGTACTCTGGTTGGCAGGGACTGTCTGTTCTGTTTGTGGCCTGGCATTGACTAAGCCTCTCCAGCCTCTCTGTGATCTCTCAGCAGCACTTTGCCGTCTCCTGCAGGAAGTCCTCCCTGGCTGGCCTGACCCTCCTAGACTCTTGCTCTGGGCTCTGATATTTCACTGGGCTGGGCACATCCCTCCTCTGTTCTAAGATCCGCGTATTGTAACAAAAGCTGCTCTCTGCTCAGTACACAGCCCCTGTCATGGAATTGCCCTCTGGGCCTTGGTGGGGACTGTGCCTCCTTTATTACCTCCATCTTCTGGGGGACACTTTAATATCCACCCCTACTCCACTGCCCTCCCATGTGCTTGACTCCCCAACAGCTTTAGTGGGGATTCTGGCTATTCATTGAGGAGACTGAGCAGGACTCAGGAGACAGGACCCATGACTTTCCAGACAGACACATAGCTGTTGGAATGGAGCGAGTAGTCTCTATCTCAGGTTCTGGCTTTTATCCTGAGCTGTGGGCTCCCCACATGGTCATTAGCTGCTGAACCTTCTCCTGAAACTGTCTAGTTGCCCCCAGAAAAACCTGCCTGCCCTTCAGAGCTCTACACAGATAGTCCATCTCAGAATGCCCCCCCTCCGTTTCTCACTAGCTCTCCTCTCTTCTTTCCCCTCCCCCAACCCCTGCAAAGGTCTCCCCCTCTGGGCCTTGGCTCACCAGCTTCCAGAGGGCTGGGAGATGGTGTGTCCATGACAGCCCCTCAGTGTCTGCTTCCCACTTCCTCCTAGCCTAACAGTAACTCCGAATTCAGGCAGGGTGCATCTGAAGATTCACGCCCGAGCCTCCTTTGCAGTAGGCTCTGTACCCCTCGGATCAAATCCCTGCCAAGGCTGTGTAAAAGGTGACCACGAACCCTCTGAGTCCCTTTGAGAGCAAAGAGGAAGCACATTTGCCTTTCTACTTCTTGTTTTTCCTGTTGGATGGCAGATGTGATGACAGGAGCTGTTATGCTGCGCTGACTCCTGGAGGGAAGCTGGTAGTTGAAGACCACTAGCCAAAGAACAGGATTACTACTACTTCAGCCTAGACCGATAAAATTCAGAGGATACAGGAGGCAGGGCAGGAAGGGGTACTTTGTAGCTTGTTTAAGCTGTGTTATTTTGGCATTGGTCACAGTAACAAAATGTGTACTAATTAAAATAGATTTGGATAGGCAAGTTGGTCAATTGCAGAATGACTGAAAGCTCACTACTGCTCAGCCTCGAAGCCCCAGAGATAGTCTTCATCCGGGGTTGTAGCAGGGTGGTCCTATGGCTTCCAGTACTGCCCTGGCCATGCAACTGTGGGATCCTGGGCAAGCTGGTAATGAGTCAGGGCTTTAAGGTTATTGTGACACTGACTGTCCTTGTGGAGCTTGAGCCAGTCAGTACACACCATAGAAGGACCTCTCCAAGCTGGTCCCCTTAAGGATGTGAACTCCTGCCGTGGTGTGGTGGCAGCTTTAGTGTGGGCAGGATCCCCTTTCTCCCTCCTTCCACCACTCTCCTTTGCCTGCACCCCCAGCTTTCTCTGGGAAGCTGCTGGATTTAATGAGCCCGAATGAAAACATCCATCTCGTAAAAGGAGCATCTTCCACCGGGACTCTGCTTCCATTAGTAGTCAGCCCCCGGCTGCAGACACAGAGGAAGACCCTCCCCAGCCTTGTCACATTGAAGTCGAAGTCGTGGGCTGATATTTAGCTGGCTGTCCTGACTCAGCCCTTTGGACAGACAAGGTCCTCTGGCGGGCTTAGCATGCTCAGCTCCCTGCTCTGAGGCCTACTCTTCCCCCAGGGGAGCTCCAGGTGAGAGCGAAGGCACCTGGAGCTCAGGGTGGCCACACCTACCCCTCAGGGCCCAGGACTCCGAGCCACTGGGCAGGTGCGACCAGGAATGACTAGGGAGTCAGGGTTCCTCCTAGGCACAGGAGCCCCTTTGTCCTCTCTGTTTTGGGACCACATGTGACTTCCCTCCTGTGTGACTCAGAGTAGCCCAGGGCAACAGGAGATGGATACTGTGTAAAGCTAAATCAGTTGTCACTAACAGAAGCATGGGATCCTGTTCACTGGTCAGCCCAGCAGCTCTAGAATTTTCCTGGGCATGAAGGGCTGAAACTCAGCAAGCTTGGCCTTTATGCTATGGCTCCCTCTCCCTTCTCAGTGGCTTGCAGCTACCCAACCCCCCATTTTCTGTTTGTGAATTTCACTGTCCCAGCTGCCTAGTCCCTTGTCTATTGTTAACCTGGTGCCATGGGCCTGTGACTCCCAGGAAGAGGCTTATTTTGGACCTGGAGGAGTGAGGCTGAGGGGGGTCACGTCTCACGGTGGCCCGAGTGGGACAGAGCAAGAGGCGGGGCATGAGTGTGTCCCTTGGGGGCTCATTCTGTTCTTACAAAGCCACTAGGACTCAGTCTATAGGCCCCTGGTGATTGTAACTCGTTCTGGCTTACTCCCCTGCCTGTGCTATGCTGGGTTAAGTTCCCATCCTCCTACTGTCATTTCCACACATGAACCTCTGGGCCACTCCAGCCTCAGTCCCCAAGAGTATCTTAGAGATGGAGTCCCACAGTGTTTGAATCCTTTTGTGACTGGTTTGTGTCTCTTAGTAGTGACACAAATGAGTGTCCTCCAGGCTCTTCCATGTGACAGGTGACACTGCTCCACCACACCCTAGGGCTGCTGTATCTTCTGGCTGTCATCTTCAGTGTGGGGACGGACCCCTTGCTCAATGCCCGCATCCCACGATGTCTGTCTATGCCCCATCACTTCTGCCCCTTTCTCAGTGCCTGGGTTCACTCCACCCCCAGATCATATCTTTTCTCCAGGAGTCTAACTACAGTGGGCTCTGCTCAGACCATGGACCTGTCCTTGAGGGACCCACAGCTTGGTGAGGAACACAAGGGGCACCAATGTGAGCCGTGTCTCATGGGGCAGCCTGGAATGACATGGCCTTGGGAATGGATCAGGTTAAGGGCTGAGTTTCTGCTCTTTGTGGCCAGGAGCAGTCTGGAGCTGCTGGGCTGCGCTCAGCCCCCAGTGGGCAGGGGTATTCCGTGTTGTCTGCATCTAACAGGACAAGTCTGTTGACTCCACATTTCTAATGTTCCAGGACATTCTGAGTCTCCAGAGCTAGTGGGAGTGTCACAGTGCATATTGGTCCTGATGCTGGGGTCTGAAGGGGTGGGTTCTCTGGCTTGGGGATGGTCACTGTCACTCAGTGCTGCTGAGGTCCTCCTACCTGGAGAGAAGATGGCATATGTGGGCAGAAGCCACTCAAGGCCTCAAAGGGCTGTGCCTGCCCCGCCTCCTGAGTATGAGTCTCAGGTTACCCTGGAGCTAAGAGAGGCTTCTGATCTGATAGGTGTCAGGTGCCTGACTCTGGGATGACCAAGCATCAGATGACTCCGTGGCTGGGAGAGGGAGGAAGGGAGCACATGATTGGGGGGGGGGGAGAGCCCAGAAAGCACAGGTCCCATTGAAAGCAGCTTCCTCAGAGCACTGTCCAGCCCTGGGAGCTGTGCCTCTGTGTCAAGGTGCAGGAGGCATTCTCCTGGGTCCAGCTTTTTCTTCTTGCATGCTCTCTCCAGTTTGCTTCCAAGACTCCCCTGAGGAAACCAGATACTCCAACTGACTTCAGGGTGGATCCTCTGCTCAGTCTTCCTGGACCCCTTGGGCCTGGCACCTGCTTGAGATGGGGTTTGGAATAGGACTCTCTGTCGCCAAGTCTGGGAGCCCCTTAGCCGGACTCTACTGTAGTACTTTGAGTCTAGGGAAGCCTCAGGCTTTGACAGCAGAGTGTAGGGTGGTGAGCGTTCCACCAGCTGTTTGAACATGAATTCACTCATTACAGGGTTGATACCACCTGTGACCCGCCCGGGCCTGTCGGTGTTCCTAGACAAAGGAAGAGAGATACTGAGGTCAGGCTTGTGTTGGCTGGGGTCTCCAAGGAGGCTCTGGCTTAGCAGTGGAGATGAAAATCTTGCTATGCCACCCTGGTGAGGAGTCTACCCTCAGTTGACTGGCCTGTGGTCTGTGGCCATGAGGCCCTGGAAGCTGAATAAGGCCAACATCCAGTGAGCTCTAGGGGCCCAGGAGGGGAATAACGGCGATACATTTGTCCCCCTACTCATGGAGGACCACCCATATGCTGCTTCCTACTTCCAGGTCCTGGTTGAGTTGGGTGTGGTCCTCTTTGTCCTTATCCCCTACTCAGACCTAGGTGGTAACACCTTGTCCCTCACCTCCTGGGGAGGAGAGCCCAGTACCCCAGCAGGGCTGTTCAGGGGCCTCTGATCTCTGTGTGGGGAGAGTCAGGATCCTAGACTTCCTTTTCTACTTACTCAGCAGGATCCTCGGGGTCTCTCCTGTCAGGTGAGTGGGCAGGTTGAGGACACACTGCACACAAGCCCTGCCCTCGGGAAGCTTCTGGACTCTGTACATACAGAGTGGGGCAAGCCAGGCCGGTGTGCTCCAGACAAGACAAGCAGCCTGCCTCAGCCCTGCCTCTTTGCTCTGAGGTGCCCCTTGCTCTCAGAACAGCGTCCTGATCCTGCTCCAGGACATTTGCACTTCCTGTCTTCCCTTTCTTGGGCATCTTCCCTAGCTGCAGGGTTATTCCTGTGAATAAGGGTACAGGATCTGCTGCATGACAAGGTCCAAGGTATCTGTGGCGAAGACAGGGGGAGGTTTTGTTCTTTGGCCAAGAAATAAAGGTCAGTAGACCCTCGAGACCTGCTTTTATAGTATACACTCCTATTGGCAGTTTTATCATTTACTTAATGCTTTAAAATCAACTTGCTTTTCAAGCTTAAATGCTTATGACCTAAATGGCAGAATCTGGAACTGTGGGTTGGACATGCTATATATATTTTTTCAATACATGTGACCATAAATAAATGTTAAAACAGGATTTCTCTTTCTTTCTGGACACCCTTTAAAATCATCTGTCAGTTCCCTCTGGGAAGTTCTGTGCTGTCTGGCTGAGGAGCTGAGGTTTTAAGGTGTCATGTGCCCAGGCCTCTGAGGGTCCTTGGTTCAAATAAGCCTCGGCCAAGGTTACCTGCCGCCTCCACACAGCCTCTTCTCGGTCTCCTGGAGAAGTGACATCTAAGGCAATGGCCTCAGGCTTCAGACCTGTGTGCATGGCCTTGGGGGCCTCTTGGGTCTGGTGGTTGTAGTCGACCTGGTCTGACCTGGACTCCTCTGGCCTCTGGCATTCGGAGCTCAATTTTAGTCTCTCTTACTGCTCACTGGTTCTGACCATGCTGTGCTCTTTGTCCTGGTAGCTGGATGTTCCCTCCCACACCCCCAGGGAAGCCCCAGTTCTGGGCCCCTTCACTCCCCTCTTCAGGGAAGATCTCCTCTGCTCTCTCATGAGCAGAAGGGCAGGGCCTCACTCCCCACCCCGATCTGCTCCACCCCTGAGGAATCTTTCCCAGGAATGGGCCTCTGGGCTCTGTGTCCTACAAGGTCAGGCTTCAGGAAGGGGCTCAGGGGTGCCTGGAGTGATGATCATCAGGGACCCATGTCACCTCTCACCCTGTCTTGGTCACTGCCTAAGGTCTGGCTCACACACAGATGTCTTAGAGGTATTTTCCTTTGTCCCTAAAAAAATCCTTAGGCAGGCACCTGCTGTGAGCCCTATAGACTGAGCTCCTCTGGGCTAGGAGGATGCTTGTAGTCCAGGGTTGAGACTGGAGGCTAAGAAGAAAGCACTACATGGATTATAGAGACCCAGTCCACTTCACTGGGTCTGAGGAGGGAAGGTGAGACTCTGTGGAAGCGAACTGGGGTCTTGTTGGACAGGGAGATGAACCATGTATCCCTGTCATGCTGAGGACTGCTTCTGTATATTCTGTGGTTCATCCTTCCTCCCATTCCCTCCTCTTAGCCCTCCTTCCAGCCAATTGCCAGTCTTTAAGGGGTCACTGCTCATGTGGGTGGGTCACACGGCAGCCTGTCAGTGTGGAAGATCTTGTGCATCCTGCCTTCTCTTTCTCTCCTGTTAAGTTGCTCTCCTGAGTAATTGCTGTGCAACAAAGTTCACCAACTCCCATTGGGGAGCACCAGTCTGTCATCTCCCAGGTGTGGGTGTGGATGTCCTAGGCTCTGAGCTCAAGTGTAGCCCAGGCTACCTCTAATGTAGGCTTTATCTACCCCTGATCTGCCCTGTGGCAGAGCCAGCTCCTGAGTTTGCTCAGTGAGGATGCAGGCCTAATTTCCTAGGGACTGCTGGACCCAAGGCCTGGTTCCCTGATGGTGATGTCGAGGGCTGTGTGTGTGGGGGGAGTTGAGGGTGGGCTGGAGGAGATGGAAGAATAGAGGGGATGGGGGATGGGTCCTTAGCTCCCTACCACGTGGCTTCTTAGTACCACAGCTCACTTCAGGGCAAGCTTCACTTGCCCAAGAGCAAGAGAGCAGGAGAGTCTCTTGGGACAAAAACCGTGGTCTTTGAGGCTCTAACGTGGTGGTAGCATGGCATGGTTTGGGGGAAGTGAATCACAAAGTCCAGCCTACCCTCAAGAGGAGAGATCCCTGGGGGATCGAGGAGCAGTCTGGAAGCCTCCATACCCAGCCCGTAGGGTAAATTGGAGGCTGCCATCCTGCTCCTGCCCTTCCACAGCCTCCTGTGGCTGGGTGGGGCCTTGCTGGGTGGCCTCAGAGAAGCAGAGCTCTGGTCTCTCTGCTTACTGCTAAGGGCATCAGCACCTAGTGGTCCTGTAATTGCCTTCCTGGGAGGCACCCTGGAAGTGTCTGCCTCCCCTCCCTCCAAGGCTGTCTTGGCTGCAGGCACAACAAGGGGAGGCCTGCACCCCTCCTCCATACCTCTTTCTAGGCCAATGGGAAAGGGTATGACCAGTTTCTCTCCTAATGTGTTGCAATTTTCCTGGAAATGTGAGTGATCCCAGAAGGGGCCTAAACTGCTGGTCTCACTCTGCAGGCCTGGCCATGGACTTCAGCTGGAGAGGCAGCAATTCCCAGGGTGGCTTTCCAGGAACTGGTGGTCTGAGGCCAGGCCACGGGGCTAGTGGGCAGAGCATGGAGGAGGACATCCAGGATTAAGGAACAGCTGGTGAGTAGGGCACGGGGAAGAGCAGAGGGGGAGCAACAGGGTGGGTAAGACCCTCTGGCTCCCTGGTCCCTTCCAAACTAGCTGAGCCTTATGGGCGATGGGTTGTTCCCGGTCCTGAGGCCCTTCTTCTCAGGGCATTGTTCCCTAGGACTATGATGTAGCTTTACAGTATGGGGTTAGGTCCTTCACTGACTGTGGGTAGCTTGAGGCTAGTAGTTCCAGTATTGTTGCAGATCAGACCTGCTGTGTGACCCAGAGGAAGGCTGTACCTGTGAGTCCTCCCACGCCCCTGTGTGTGTGTGTGTGTGTGTGTGTGTGTGTGTGTGTGTGTGTGTATGTATGCAGGTATGTAAGTGTGTACCTGTGAGCCCTACCCCCACCCCAGTGTATGTGTGTGTGTGTGTGTGTGTGTGTGTGTGTGTGTGTATATGCAGGTATGTAAGTGTGTACCTGTGAGCCCTACCCCCACCCCAGTGTGTATGTGTGTATGTGTGTGTGTGTGTGTGCGTGCACGTGTGCACATGTGCATGCACAGATGCCAGTACACAAACCTTGGATGTCACTTAACCTTATTTTATTTGTTTTTGAGGCAGGGTCTCTCACTGAACCTGGAGCTCACTGATTCAGCTGGGCTGTCTAGCCAATAAGCCTGGGATTGGCCTGTCTTTCCCTCCCCAGGACTGGGATTAAAGGTATGTGTTTCATTTACAAGGAGCCTGAATATCCAAACTTAGGTCCTTATGCTTGCATGGCCAGTGCATTACCAACTGGGCCGTCCCCTTAGCCTCTGACTCCTTGTTTTTACAAGATGCCTGGAGCTGACTGCTGCCCAGAGAGGCCATAGGTCAGTCCTTGGTCTATGTTCGCACAGTTCTGACTTGGGTGGCTAGGGAATGGAAAAAGGAAAGAGCTGGGATGGGGTGGGCTCTCTGATGGAGAAGCTGCAGCACCCTGGAAGCTCAATGTGTCGACTGTAGACTGTTGAACGGGGAGGTGGGGGTGTTGCACAAAGATAAACAAAGAGGGTTTACTAATCTCCATAAAAGCCATCTCTTCAGAGAGCAGTCCTCATGCTGTAAAGATCCAGGAGAAAGCTATGGTGGACATTTTCCGCTCACACTGTCTGCATTTACACTCTGACCTGGGGAAGGCTTCGCCACCTCCCATGGGGCTGGAGCATCAGGGTCCTTGACATGACTGTGCCCATGTCACCATACATAGTCATACAGGATTCCACTCCTCCCTAAGGGCTTCTGATTCCTCTGCTATTCACCCAGAAGAGGATTCCTATGGCCTAACCTGCCTCCTTCATGCCTCTTGATTTCTGCACCCGTTTTTCTTCTTCCACAGGTGCAGTCTGCTGTGTGGGATGCCACCAGGAGTCAGCACCAGCCTGCGCGTGCCTGCCGTCCACATGTGTCAATACAAGGGAAAAGGCAGACATGACATGGAGCAGGTTCTTTTGGGAGTTGGGGTGGGGTCTCTGTGCCTCGGAGGGCAGGGCCTTTCCTCTGTCCACCCCACTGCCATCCCCTCAAGGCGCTGTCTTTTGCTGGGTTCAGTGCTTCTCTTGGGCCTTGCTAGGGTCTCCTCCTCTGTCTTTCCAGGAGTTCATCAGGCAAGTTTTAAGGAGGTGACCCCAAGGGAGAGGTGCCATTTTTCCACCAGGCCCTTGTGTTCCTCCAACCTGGCTTCTACCCCTTCCTTTCTCCTTGGAAACTGGAGAGAGTTCCTGGGGGTGGTGGTGGTACATGTTAGCCTAGCCTCAGGGGCCTTCCAAGCCCAACCCCCTTGCTCTGGGCTGCACGATGCTGCCCCAGGAATGTAACCTCCTGCCTCCATGAACCCACAGAAGTTGGTCCTGCCACTGATACCATATTATGCACTCTCCTAGCCTGGCCATCAAGCAGCACTGCTCCCATGGTGTACTCCACCTTCAGCCCCACTTGGCATATCCACAGGAATGGGCCAGGAGCTCAGCCATTCCTTCTGGGTCTACAGCAGCATGCCTTCATCTAGTGCCCCCCCCATTCTCTGCCTCCACAGGAAACAGGGCTGTTACCCTTCTACCAGTTGCTCAAGAGCCCTCTTGCCCACTGCTACCTTGGCAGGCCTCATACCTTTCCTCCAGAACCAAGGCACAAACTGCCTCCAATCAGTGTTAGTGACAGAGCTGGGCAGACATGTCCCAACTGCCTCCCTCCCTCTTCCTGCCCATCTCAGGGTCACCCCCAGAATCTGTCCTTTCCCACTCTCCCTTGAAGTCAGCAGACTTACCTGGACCGAGTGCAGTCACTTCCCAAACTGGAAAGAGGCATGGGCTCTGGACTTGGCTGGGCCCAGCTCCTCTTTTAGCTGAGACTTCTAAGAGAGAGGAAGAGTGATCTGAGCAGGACGCTGTCACTTGGAGGTCTGTGATGCACATTCACATCCATTAAACACAAGGATGGTGGCTCTGTCTACAGCACCAGTACCTCTGCCAGGCCACAGTGACTTAGTCCTTTGTCCTTAGTCAGGACTACCCCAACCCTGGCTCTTGAAAACACCAATCCAGTGACTCTTTAACTAGCCTTCCCAGCCCTTGATAGAGTCTCAGTTATGCTGTTGAGTCACCTGGGTCTTTGGGGTGGGGCCCTACTGCTCCTGGGGTGTCACTTGGCACGTAGTCCCAGGGAACCCTGTATGCAGGGACATCCCACAGCTGTGCTCCTTTGCACATCTCTGGACCCCTGTGCAGCCACAACTACAGCACAGCATCATTTTGTTTAGCTCTGCATCCCTCTCTCTTCTACAGGTACTGTCAGGACAGACAGACAGACACACACACACAAATCTGTTCTTGTTGCTATGATAAAATATCTGGACAAAAACAACTTAGGGACTCATGGTTTTATCTTACTTATAGTTCTGAGTTATAGTCCATCATCGTGGGGAAGTCTCTGCAGCAGGAACTTGATGCAGCTGGTCATGCCTAGAGTCAAGGTCAGGGAGAGAATGGATGCATGCATCCTTACACCCAGCTTGATTTCTCTACCTTTACACAGGATCCAAAGATAGGAAGTGCTGCCTCCCACTTTTAGTCTGGGTCTTCCCACATCAATTAACGTATGTAAGACAGTCAGTCCCCCTTAGACACACCCACAGGCTCACAGGTTATTCTAGACTGTGTCAAGTTGACAATTAAAGCTAACTATCACAGCAGTTGTGAGGCACGCCTTTAGTCCCAGCACTCGGGAGGCAGAGGCAGGCAGATCTCTGAGTTTGAGGCCAGCCTGGTCTACAGAGTGAGTTCCGGGACAGCCAGGGCTACAGAGAAACTCTGTCTTGAAAACAAAAGAAAAACAACAACGACAAAAACAAGCAGAAAAAGCTAACCATCCCAACCCCGTCCCTGCCGACTCAACACACAAACACGTCATTTTAAACCAAAGCCTTCCGGTCCTTATTCCCAAAGCCTCATGTTTATCTCATGATGTAAAATTGAGTCCAATTTTAAAAGTTCCCATAGCCTTTAAAAAGTCCAACCCTTGGGGCTGGAGAGGTGGCTCACCAGTTGAGAGCAGTTGCTGATCTTTCAAAGGACCCGAGTTTGGTTTCCATTGTCCACAGGAGCTTACAACTGACTGTAACTTTACCTTCAGGAGATCTGAAGCCTTCTTTTGGCCTTCATGGGCAACACACAGACACACAGACATCGAGACAGACACAGACAGACAGACATATGTGCTCATACACACAAACAGTATTTAAAAAAATTTCCAACAGTTTAAAAGTTCGAAGTTTCTTCACTGTGTCTATAAAATAAAAATTTACACATTTCAACAAACAATGGCACAGGGTACGTGTTCCTATTCCAGAATGAAAGGATCAGGGCATAATGAGGAGCAATCACAGCAATGCAAAAACAAAACCCAGCAAGGAAAAGCATCAAACCCAGCAGCTCCGTGTCTAGCATTTAGGGCTTGCAATCTGGGTTCCAAACTTGGGTAATCTCACCCCCTCCAGATCTGCCACCTCAGAACACACAGAGTTTCCCTTAGACTGGCCACACATCTGTTGGAGAAGTTTATTTTTAGTTGTATATAAAATAATTTTGTGCACTGTTGGGTGAGGGGCTGCCTAGGCTTCGGCTTTTTTGTATTGTCTGCTGGAGTTGGCTTTATGCGGGGAGGAGGGGGATGTTTGGTCATGATCTGCATCTGCTACCAGTAGAACACCTGAGAAGTTCTGAATCGGTAAAAAATAAAACCTGACACTTGGGGTTCCACTGTCCAATATGGTGCTGGCCTGGATGGTGGTTCCTTCTGCTCTCCGTGACCTGCTCAGTCTTGCATATTTGCCTTTAAAACCAGCACCATGTGGACGCATAGAACATTACCAGGTTCCGTTGCTGCCCAATTCAAGATACAGCCTACTGCAGCTGTGCCACCTGACCACTTGCCTACTGTCCTAATGCAGCAGAGGAGGCTGCCACGGTGCTAACCCCTGGATTTATTACAACTGCTTCTTCAACACCAGTTTGGCTCCAATCCTGCCTGGAAGTTTCCCCTGTAAAACAAATGAGTCCACCACCTTTAGATTTACTCTCACTCAGGTTCTCAGGACACAGAGTGAAGCCAGGTTCCTGGCCAGGCTCTCACACAGATGGCCTGGAGTCCAGTTGCTCATAGAGTGCTTGTTCCCTCTGAAGCTTCACAAGCTGCCTGTTTCTCTCAGCAGGACTGTCTTCCAGTCTCCCGTTAGGACAACCCATTAATATTTGCTCACAGCATTCAGTGGCTTTCCTATCCCAGTGTGTCCAAGCATTCCTCCTGCTTAACGGCGGAAAGGTATAAAAGCCACATGGTTCATCACAGCAATTGCCACCTTTCTTGGTACCAATTTTTTGTCTTAGTTTCATTTCTTGATGCTATGATAAAATGTCTCGATAAAAATAATCTTGGAGGACAATGTGTTTAGTTTTAGTTCACAATTCCAGGTTATAGACCATCATAGCAGGAAAGTCAAGGCAGGGGAATTTGAAGCAGGCAGGGAATGTGTGCATGGATGCTTACTCTCAGCTTGCTTTCTCTGCTCCCACCCAGTGCAGGAGCTAAACCCAGGGAATGCTGCCTCCTTCTTTTAGCCTGAGTCTTCCTGAGTCAATCAACATAATCAAGATAACCCCACACAGACATGCCCATAAGCTAACCTGAAATAAACAATCCCTCACTGAAACTTTTCTCCTAAGTGTTTCTAGATTTCAAGTTGACAGTTAAAACTAACCATCAAGCAGCAGGTGGGATACACACAGTGTTCTGGTGGGAACCTGTTCATAGGGGGTGGGTTGGTCCAGGCTCTAAAGGCCTCCTGGAGGCAGCACATCTGTGCCCCACCTCATGGGTCCAACAGGCTAAGCACCTGCTGAATGTGTGAACACTGGGACAGGCACAGGGGTTTGGGGAGGAACTGGCAGGTCCTCAGGTCCAGCTCCTCACTGGCTTGCGTGCCCACCGAGTTCCCTGCAAGGGAGAGGCCTCTGCACAGTTCTAGGGCCGAGTACCTTTGCTAACCCAGCTGCAACATCTGTCAGCCTCTGCTTCTCTCCCTGCTGCCCTGGTGTCCTCTGGGTCCAGCTTGCATCAGGAGACTGCATGGGGACAAAGGCTGTGTTCTGTGTGATTCTGGGAGGCGGGCTGGACCACAGGTGTGTGTGTGTGTGTGTGTGTGTGTGTGTGTGTGTGGTGTGTTTGTGTCGCTGATGGGGTGGAGGCTTAATTCTCTAGATGAAATTACTTCCTGTTAGTATTCCTCGACAGAGCCAATTGCTCTACCCCACAGGAACATTGGGGAGGAGTACAGGTAAGTCCTGGGCTTGATCATACCCTCTGGCCTGGTTGGGAAGAGCCGTTTCCCTTGAGTAGAAGGCTCAGGGTGAGGGCTCTGGGGCTGGAGGGGAAAAGGGACCTAGAGATGGGGAATATCATCATGGAGGATGAGCTTTGAGGGACAAGTAGGGACCTGCAGGGCAGCAAGGTTGAAAAGGGGGATTCTGGGATACAGAGGACTTGTAGGTGCAGACAGAAGACTCAGGCTGCATGAAGAAGCAGAATAGGAGAAATAGACCCCAGCCATGGTTCCCTGTGCGGATGCCCAAGGTTTGGGCAATACTGTAGGTAGAAGGTTTTCAGCTCACAGGACCACTTCTGAGGAGCGAGCTGTGAGGTATGAGGAGCACAGTGTGTTTCTGGGTGGAGACAGCCTCCTCCACGAGTGCCTGCCCAGGTGACACTCATGATCTTGGCTCAGGGTTTCCACAGGCTGAGGCTCGTCTCCAGACCAATCTCTCCATGGTACAGTGGTCCTGGCCATGTGGGGTGGGCTCAGCAGCCATCGGGTGCCTGGGTCTTCTGCTTTGCCATTTTAACTTGGACCTTCTGGTGTTTACGGTCAGCACACAGTGACTTCCTGTTTTGAAGAGAAGAGGATTAGAAACACTTATTAAAACGCCTTTGAAAGGCATCAAAGGACTTCCTGAACGTCAAATGACTCTTACAAAAGAACTGTTTAATGATTTAAACGGCACAATGAGAAACACACCGGCCAGTCCTCCCTTCGGGCTCTGGGGTCTTACCCAGCCAAGGAGGATGGTGGGCCGTATGTGAGATGACTGAGAGGTCCAAAGGGGCTAAATAAAAAAAGCCCTCAATCTGACTCAGGTATAAGGGGGGTTAGGGGACATAGCCCAGGAACCCCATCCGGGGAGTCCTAACTTCTTGCTCCAATCTCTCTTGCCTCCAGCATCTTGAACCCCCTCAGCCTACTCAGCCCCTCCAAATTTCCACCCCAGATCTTCTGATGCTTAGTCCCACTCCAGCCACCCGTACGCTGTCTACATGTCCGACCTGCCCGTGTCCTCACCTGGGATGTCTGGCCTTTGCTTCATCTGCGCAGGGTGCTCCTCATTCCTCTGCACATAGCACAGGCCCTTGCAGCTGCACCACCCTTTATCAGTTCATCCCTGGCCCTCTATTGCCACTTCAGGGTTCCATCCTGGATGCAGAGGACCAAGGAGAAATGCTGACCACCCCTGGTTGCAGGGAACACCCACAGGTGCCAGCTATCCAGAGATAAGGTGTGGTCAGGGCCAGTAGCTCCTTCCTGGGAGCTAGAATACCATGAGTCTGAGTTGTACAGGATACAGTTGCAAACGCCAGCTCCCCACCCACCCCAGCTCCCTGGAGCCTTCCCATCACAGCAGATGGGAGGCCCTAAGCCATGCCCTCTGAATTGTGGGTGTTGCTGCCCTGCCTGAGCTCGTCCCTACCCAGAGGCTGCACTGCCTCCTCTGCCCAGACTCCCAGCCCTTTCAGAACTAGCATCCATCCCCAGAGCTGGTGGCCCCATCACAGCCCTGTCTCGCCCACCCAGCCAGGCAGTGAGTGTCCCTTGGTCCTTCCACTTTGGCCTCATTCCCATGCCTGGGCTGTGACCTCGTGTGTCCTCCCAACCTTACCCCCAGCAGTGACTCTTTTCTTCTCTGTTTTCTCCAAAGAGGGCACATCGTTACTTAGGCAGCTATTAAACCCTTCAGCGGCTCTCAGAAAATGCCAAGGAATTCTTGGAATAAAAAAACAATGAATAAAGTTGCCTGGAAATGAGGCTGTGGGGCTGAATTTGATTACACCCATTTAGAAGAGAAAATTAGCTTATTACGGCTGAGGTGAGGCAAGGTTTTCTGTTTGCCTCAGTAAAAAAAAAAAAGATGTCTTTGAACCCCTCCTACCAGGCTGGTGCCCCTCCAGTCACTGGAGCTGAACTCTAGTGGGTTTGCAGCTGAAGTCACACCCCTAAACTGGCACGCCAGGGCGACTCCCCACAGCACTGGACAGGGTCTTGAGGTCACACTCACCACAATCCTGGCGGCCCTACCTCATGGGTAGGGACTTGACTACAGGTGAGAGACAGAGATGGCCGCACTGTGATACTCCAGGCATCTCTGTAAGGTGAGGCCAGCGCCTGCTCGGCACGTGACCAGTCTCTGTCCTTTGCGATCACCGTACGGGCCATGGGCACATTGAAGTCTTAGCAACAAACTTCCTTCTGTTTTTAAAGTAAAACACCTGCATTGTAAAAGGACAGGATGCTCAGAAGAGGTGGGAACACCTCTTCTCATAGACTCATAGAGACAAGTCAAGGGAACACCGGGGATGGGTGTGTTCTGCAGCTAGACCTGAGGACAGATGCCCAGTTGGGAGACCTGCCCAGTTATAACAGACGGTCAAGAAGGGACCATTGCCAAACAGGCTTCTTATATCCACACGTTCTCTATTCTCCTATAGGCACCCATGAGGCACCTACGGTGTGCCCAACTCTGGTGTACAGGGAGAGCTCCTGGCCAAGAGGATCACAGTGTCCGTGGTAGCTATGACAGTGAACTGGGGAACAGTTGCTACAGGAAGGCCCAGTGCTAAATCCCTGACCCCTGAAGCCACAAAGACGGAGTTTCAAAACTGTGGTTATATCACAGATCTAGAGCTGAAGAGTCTGCGATGGATTTCCAGGAACCTTGAGTGAGAGGGGCAGATGGAGACATTCTCGGGCTGCCTCGAGACGGTTATTGGAAGTACTTTTTGAGTTTGTCGCTTAGATGAGCTCGTTTGAGAGACCAAAGACTGTGCTCAGGTCTCTAGCCCATTTCTACTACAAACACCTGACGGCTCTGCTGTACTCCACTCTGGATTTATCAGCTGAATCGGTTCCCACACTGTGACTTGCCCAGGAGGCTCCTTGCACTCGTGTTTCTCTGACCTCTGCCTGTCATCTGCTCACATCTCTGGACTCAGCCCCCACTCTGTTCCTGGCTTTGGTCTCTCTTCCTGGACCATGGTCCTATCTCACCTCCAACCGGCTTGCCTTTTCTCGCCAGCTTCCCATGTCTGTAGGACTACAGAACGGCAGGGCTCTGAGAGCTTGTTGGCTCGCCTGGTTCTTCTCTGTCCACTGCTGCTGTGACAGAGACATAGTCACTGCCAACCTGCTACCGAGAGCATGTGCTGTGGAGTCCCAGATGGGTTCAAGCCCCAGCGCTTCTGCTTTCTAGGACTGTGGCTTTGGGTGAGCCACTAGCTTTCCACTAACAGGGTTGTGCAGCAGGGACAACATCAGGGCCCCCGTTTCCATGGACTGGATCATGCCTGGAAAGTACGGTCTAGCAAGTGCATGCAGGCAGAGGCAGTGTGCACGACCTGTGCTCCCTCCCAAGTTCTCAGAACCTAACATGTGTGGTATGTGCAGTGGTGTTGCTGGCCTTGGTGGATAACTGGATGATGGCAGGATTGAATGTGTGCATGTCTGTAGAGTGCACAGGATGCAGTATGACCCCATGTAAGGTGTTCATGTCCTTGTCATGATGCTATTATAACAGGAAGCAGGGCCTAGGTCAAAGGGGCCCGCAAGCTGTGTGCATACCTGAGCAGAGATGTCAAATGCAAAGGCTGGGCAGAATTAGCATTGCCATAGGACATGACCACACACTGGCTTCTTCCCTGTTTCTTCTGATCCTGGCGTCAGGCCAAGAAGGGAAACAGGACAACCCTGGGCAAATGGCCTTAGTACAGAGAGCAGACACGGAGTCAAAGGAAGAGTCAAAATCTGTGCTTCCTCTGCAGGATGGCTTAGAAGGAAGAACGTGGCCTTTCTTGGACTTTTGAGAGGACTAAAGTGCTCATTTTCGCTGATGGGTGAAAGTGTTCTATGAGCAGAGAACCAAATCAATAAACAGTCGGATGGGGTGGGAACTGGTGGGCATCTTGATTGACTGCTGGTTTAGCGATGGGCTCGTGGATGAGCGGACTGTGGAAAGATGGTGTTTGGCAGAGGAGCGAAGGGGTGGATCTATGGATTATTACAGGAACTGACAGATGGCTGGATGGAGTGGTTTGCTGGTTGGCTGGCTCAACGAACAGACAGAATGATATACGAGTAATAATGAGAGGACTGGTGGATGGCTGGTTGGACAGAAGGACGGCTAGGTAAAGGGATGGTTAAGTGGATAGATTCAGTTAGGTACACCGATGGCGTTCTGTGGCAGGAGTGACAGACGGAGGTGTGTAGGGACAGACGGACAGGCGGCGCTATGGCTGTGGGGGTAGTGCTGCTTAAAGCTTCACCTTTGCTTATTGCGTGGAACAGTTACTACACTGGCGTCAGCTGCATGCAGGACAACCAAGAGCCAGGGTCAGGGGAGGATACTCCAGCTTTCATTTTGTGCTGCCTAGAGTTGTCCCCGCCATGTTCCACTTTACAAGCTCAGTAGACACTCCTGACCGGGCTGAGTTGGTTCTTCTTGCTCTTGGGTTAGGCTTGGGAGCTCAGATGTAGGCTGTGAGGCAAAAGGCAGCACGCTTAGGAACAGAGGTTTGAGTCACCTTAGGAGGAAATAGCTCAGATAATAAATTTGGTCAGCACAGAGGATCTCGAGTAGAGCTCTCATAGGGTGTGTGTGAGTAACCTGCAGAGGCATCACTGTCCTGGGCATGTGTGCCTCTCTTGGGTCTCAGGCTCCTTGTGTGCCTCTCTCTGGGCGAGATGGAAGGGCCTCTTAGGCTCTATAAAGCCAACCTGTCAGGGCAGGATCTACAATGAGCCCAGTGGAACAAGCTGGGAGATCCTTGGCAGGCTGCCGGCCATCTCTGGTGAGCTGCTGAGGGCTCTGGAGCAGATGAGGGGAGCCACAGAAAGATCGGGGGTGTGGTGGTACAGGTGGAGATGAGACCTGGGCTGACATCCAGGCTCTAGCCAGTTAGTACCCACCCACTGACATCTTCCCCCTCCTCCCACACGTGTCTCATACGCATGCTGCTGATGCACCCTGAAATGCCTGTACCCCCAGATCCATCCCAACGGGCCACACCCTCTGAAGATCCCCAACAGCACCCTTCTCACACTCCTGAGGCTCCTCCCCAAGTGTCAGAAATATAAGCAGCCACCACAGGCACACCTACTCTTTAGTCCTTGTGGATGTAGAATCACCAGATGTAGACGTTGATTCAGGGCAAAGGCTTTTTATTCTTCGGGTAATTAAATCACCAGTCCTAGTCCTGGATCCCTGGAGCATTTTGGGCTCCCTACAATCTACTCTTAAACCTTGAACCGGAAAGCTTCAGCCTCCATACAATTAGAACATTTAAGTCTCCACTGCTGACTGAGCCACCCCGACCAGCTCCCTCTGAACTTGGACTCTTCAGGCTGCCTCTGTGTCTCTGTGAGTGCTCACTGCCCGGGTCTGCCTGCTGTAACTGACTCTTCTGTAACTGACTGACTCTGACTCCTTCTGAGCTCTGCCTCTGTGTCTGCTCCCACACTCTTCCTGTTTTAGGAATTAAATGTGTAAGCCACCATTGCCTTCTGAATCCTGGGATTAAAGGTGTTTACCAATATTTTTAACATTCCTTTCTACATTTTATCTGACCATACAGGCCTCTGAATGTAATTCCTTCATATAGACCCCTGGAGTATAGACTCTTCCTAGCTATCACACAGGCATAATATTCCTCTATAGTCCTGTTGTAGCTGACCATGCCCTCTCTGGACCCCTGTAGGCCAGGCAGAGCCTCAGCAAGGCTTCCATGGACATCTCCTCCTGCATCCTCCACTCAACCCCTGAAGAAGCAGAAGTAGTTTACAAAGAGAGATGAAGTAGGTATTAGAGGACCTATCCCCACAATTCCAGGTTTTGGGGATGGTAGTTTCTTGCCTCAGTTTCTCTACTACATAACAGGAGCCTGGACGGGTTCCTTCCTGGTCCTTCCAGCTCAGGCTGAGCTGTGCCTCTGGAGGGCTACCCTTTATATCAGGCACTGCTTTGGGGTCTCCCTCTGGGCATGCAAAGCCCACATACCCTGCCTTCTCCAGTTGACTCCACACACCTAACAAGCCAGGCCTGGCGGTATGGGTCCGTAATACTTTAGAAGCTGAGGCAGGAGAATGGCATTCTCACTTCAGAGCGAGTTCAAGGCCTGCCTGTGCAACTTAGTGAGACTGTGCTTCACAGTAAAAGCGAACAGAAGGCTGGAGATACATAGCTCAACGGGAGACTGGCTGCTTGGCATGTGCAAAGCCCTGGGTGCTTAGAAAAAGAGAGGAAAGAAGGAAGAAAGGAAAGAAAAGGAAAAAAGAAGAGAAAAGAAAGATGAAAGCCAGGTTCCTTCCTCCCCCACCTGCTAGAATGAGTCTGAGGGCTTCTCTTGGGGGGAAAAGTGACTTCTCCCAGCCCATGCACCAGGACCACCTATTACCCACTAGTGAGGGAGACTTGCCTAGGTGGAGCTGGGGAGGGGCGCTTTGGCCCATCTAACTGCACCTACCCCCACCAGGCCAATATTTTGCACCCAGCGGTGTGAGTGAAGCCGAGGTGCTGAGTTTGGACACCACTCCAGAGAACAGGTGGCTGCACGCGCGTGTGTGCATTGTTCTTCGCACTCACGGCCATGCTTTGTCGGGACGAGCAGGTGACGCTGGTGGCTCAGGGGGATGGGTGAGGATTTAAGTCCATGCTGCTGGTGCCCCAGGCTCCACCTGGTAGGATCCACTCGGAGCTGACTAGCGTCCAGCCCAGTTCTCCTGTGGGCCTCAGTTGCCTCAGATAACCCCTCTGAGCCTCCTGTGCAGAGATGCGTGGTGGGGAAGCTAGCTCGTTGGCTCGAAGCCGTGGAGTGTTTGTCGTGTTCTGCGATGTGGCTGTGGATGCCTGCCACCGCTTATCATTATAATTAAGTACAATTTGGCAGAGGGTGGGTGGGGGGAGCTGTCAGACCCGCCCCCGCGCCTGCCTGGCAGCACAGGTAGAGAGCCTTGTGTGGTCTCCTGTTCCACCCTCTTCTGCTGCCCCTGCTCACAGAGCAGAGGTCCCTCTCCCAGCCGGACACCAGGAGAACAGCCCGGAGCCAATAGCCACCCACACATGAGGCACAGGTTCCCTTGGGGTGGGCTTCTGGCCCCAGCACAGCTGCAGATGAATCTAGAGGGGTTTGGGTGAGTAGCCAGTGCTTTCCTGGAGAGGGAATGTGGGGTCTGGCCACAGAGTGGCTGTGTGGGGATCCAGGGATCAGCCTCTTCCCCAGCCAGGGGGCTCTCGGTGTCACGTCAGTCTTCCAGGCCTGCACTGTCTTCTGTCCCCCCTGTTTTTCCCTCACCCCACTCATCAGACCCTCAGGAAGGAGACTCTGCCCCCCAAGGCCACCTTCTGAAGCAGACTCCTGTTTATTGCCTTTTAATTACATGTGAAACTGTCTACGACATGTCTCTCTTCCCCAACAAAAGGGAAGTTAAAAAGGGTAAGAACGGCACTTGTCTGGATTCCTTGCGCCTTATCACTGGTACAAATGAAGGCAAATGGGAAACGCAGCACACATCGCCGGGTGAATCAGTTTCTCGTGGGTTCAGGCAGCCTGGCACTTTGCTCTGCAGCCCTGACTGCTAGTCTCTGACCAGGAGGCCGCCAAGCAGCCAGAGCTGCTTTATAGACTCAGAAACAAACGCTGGCGTGTTTGTTGAAGACTAGAGAGTATGGAGAATTGAGGTGCCAGGAGGATTCCTCACTTGCATGGGAGGAAAAATTCAGGAGCTGAGTCTTAGGACTAGGAGACACGGCTCTGAGTCTTTGGGGGAAGACAGCCATGGCCACTCTGGAGCCTGATGCTTCCTTGCCAGCGTGGATCACAGGTCTTCATTCATGGCAGCTTCCCTTTGGGTAGGCCAGGCCTGGTTGGTGTACCACTCTTTTCTCTCAGGCCTGTTCCCAGTTCAGTTTCCACCCCACAGCCAGAGATAGTAAGATGATTTTTATCTTATCAGTTTTGACCAAATGGTCACTGTGATAGTTAACACTGACAGTTATTCTGTCACAACAATAAAAAAGTAACTATAATAATACCTTTTGTACTGTGTTGAGAAGGATTCTGATGTTTGGTAGATCAGTGATTGATTAATTATGTCTGCCATGAGTGTAGCATACACAAGACATGGATGGGTACGTGTGCTGTGGTTCTGAGCATTCCTGTTCTATATTGTAGAATACAGATAATTAGACAAAAGAACTGAGACATTTTCAGTTTGGAGCTTCTTATGTTATAGAAGGGGTACTGAGACCCAGGGACATGACACCAGGAACACTGCTACTTGCGGGTGATTCCTAGACTCTGCAGAGATTCAGGCCTGGTATTTGGGAAGGCAGCACAGGGATTCAGCTGTGGTACAGAGGCTTTGGACTGCAGGGGCAACAGGCAACAGGCAATAGGCAGCTGATCCTTGAGGTCTCTTTCTCTCTCTCTCTCAGCCTACTGTATCATCTGCAACAGGGCTAGGGACACTTCCAGTAGGGGGTCTAGGCAAGAGATAGTCCAGACATGAAATGGTACATAGACTAACCTCTTCCTTTACTCTCTGCAGGGGTCTATGGGTGGAGGGTGGTGGGAATGACACACGGAGGGCCTGAGAAGAGAAATAGCAGAATGGGGCTCACAGGCATCAGGAGGCTCACCAGCTCTGTGCTGGGGTTCAAAGCTGGTTGCCGTCCCTGAGGGCCTGGGTCCTTTCTGGCATCCACTGCCTGTACACCAGAGTCCTGACCCCAGGCCCTACACATAATAGGTAGGCAGCACATGGCTGTGTTACCCATTTACAATCTACAAAGGATCAAGACCAGGAAGGCAGGGGTGCAGCAGAACAGGGAGGGGCAAGAGTAAAGCTGAAGTTGCTGGCTTGGTGATCTGGTTGGCGGTTGACAACAGGCTTCTTACATTTTATCACTGTGACCCCTTTTCACCCAAGAAATTTTTATGTGACCCTGGATATAAAGGCATATAAAATAGATATACAGAATGATCACTTATTGCTAATACAGAGTTATTTTAAGAGAGTTTTTTTGGGTATACATGTAATTTTACCATTTATTAATGTATTGGTGACATGGATGTGCTCACTTTTATATAAGGGATGAAATTTTGATTGAATATTTGATATTGAAGGACTTAGGACATCTTTACTGTTAGTACGAAATGGCAGAAGCCTGTTTGGGGCCATTTCAGATTTTTTTTTTTTTTTTTTTAGAAATTCTGTTCTAATCTCAAGCCAAATTAATTTAACATTTTAAAGAAATGAAACTCAAGTTAGCCTAGACGTCCATGGATGATGAAAATGCACAGTGTAATTTTATTCCACTGTAAGGAAAGCTGAAATGATGAAATATGCAGGAAAATGGAGGGGGTTGGAAACTATTATATTAAGTGAGTTTACCCAGGCTCAGAAAGGTGAACATGTGTTCTCTCTCATACGAGGATCCTAAGTTCTGATTTTTATATATGTACATTTATAGGGGGGGGTGATTTTGTGTGGTCAGGGAACCAGAAGGGGGCCCACAAGAAGTGATAAAAGAGACTTCCAGAATTGGGGGTGTGTGTGGAACTCATGTGATTTGAAAGAGGACGTGGAAATACTGGGGGTGAAAAATTTTAAGGGGGAGTGGCAGGGAGTTGGGGGAGAAAAGGAAATGGGTGAGGGGAGATCGACTTAGCAAGGCCGTAGGAAAGAGCCACAAGCAATCCTGATGCCAGGTAAGCTAATTAAAAGATAAAGTAGAGGCTGCCGAGATAGCTCAGTGGGTAAAGGTGCTTGCTGCCAGCCTGACACCTGAGTTAGCTCCCCAGAGCCCACATGTTGGAAGGAGAGAACTGACCCCTGAAAACTATCCTCTGAACTCCATAAACCCACTGTGACACACGTATACTCCCCGTTTACTTGGCGTGCAGCACACTCATCAAAAATAAAAAAGACTTTAACGGTGGTACCCTTCATGGGTGGTTAAAGTTGCTCCCAGAAGCTATAGGTTACTAAAATGAAAATCGCATCACCAGAGGGGGCTACCATATGTAAACTGTTGGCCAGGAGGTCCCCTGAGGCCTCAAGACAATGTAGACTCTCAGCACTGCAGTTGCTTGCCCAGCAGATACAGATGTTAAGGCCTTATTGCTGAAGACACCACACACTCTGGCTGTAAGACACAGAGAAATCAAGCTGGAGCTGAGCGAGGTGCTTCTTTCCTGCTCAGTAGCCCTCACAGTGCTGAACAGTGTTGTGCAGGTTGTTGGGGGAGGATCGCCATCACCAGTATTCCTCAGCTGTGGTCCCCGTGTGCCGCACTATCAAAATGTCAAGCAAGACGTGCTCGCTGGTGTGATAGTGGTATGTCTGCTATGGGGACAACCAACCACGTTCTGATTGGATGTAAGGCTGGCTCCACAAGAGGGAATTCATGTCGGGTACCATAACCCTGGTCAAAACCCGGTGGCTGTGGAGGTCATGGGCTCTAGGAGGGAAGCCATAGCTGTGCTTTGCTAAATGGACCTGATGCGCAGTTGTCTTCTAGTTATGGGTGTCTCTGTGGACTAGCGCTGCTGTCAGCTCTGGACAGAAGCGTCTTTTTACAATGGGGACCTGAAGAGACTCCTAGCTGGTCAAAGTGCGAAGGCTAAGTGGCTGCTGGTCACTAAGTGACTCACACCATGGCTGCCTGCACAGGACCTGTACAACACTGAGCCTTTTGCTATCCTGGCAAGGGCAGAGGAGAGACTCTTGGGTCCTCACCCAGACCTGCCTGCGGACCTATAGGCAGTTAATGGTTACTGAGGGAGGGAGAGACATCAACTTCAGTGGCATTGACACCAGTAAGCTGTTATGCTCCTGTCACCACCTAGTCTAGTAAAGCTGACTGGTACACACACACACACACTCACACCTGCACAACACACACACACACACACTCACACCTGCACAACACACACACACACACTCACACCTGCACAACACACACACACACACACTCATACCTGCACAACACACACACACACTCACACATGCACAACACACACACACACTCACACCTGCACAACACACACACACACACTCACACCTGCACAACACACACACACTCACACCTGCACAACACACACACACACTCACACCTGTACAACACACACACACACACTCATACCTACACAACACACACACACACACTCATACCTGCACAACACACACACACACTCACACCTGCACAACACACACACACACTCACACCTGCACAACACACACACACACACACTCACACCTGCACAACACACACACACACT